>CM017558.1:6439100-7138343 GCA_007844125.1 Sinonovacula constricta | reverse complement strand
CTGTCACACAGGTATTGTTCAAGATCCAAGTGTATGTATGCTATATCTGGGGGTTGAACATATTCATTCACAGTTTGTAAAGGAAAAAGTTGTGAATATACCAATTACGCAATCCAATATATATATATATATATATATATATATATATATATATATATATATATATATATATATATATATATATATATATATATATATATATATATATATATATAAATCTTTATTTGTTTTCTTTCTTACTTTGTTGGTTGATTTTGTTATTTCTTTCATTCTTTTAGTTCTCATATATATTTTTAGTTATATTTTATTTGGATTTGTAAAATGTAACGAAACGTTTCTAACAAAAGCAATTTAAAAAGTCATTCATTGTCAGTATAATGTCCTTCAGAGTCATTTTGAATACTAAAACTTGTATCTCTCATGTATTTTCAAAATTAAATATTTAGCTATGAAATAAATACATAATCTTGCAGTTACAAAATTGACACCTAGTAATTAATGCAATAAAGAATTTGTAAGGGATCATATAGTAAACAACCCACATTATCACTAACAATAATGTTTGTGGCTTTGTGTAAAACTAGCCTACTGTCTCACATCCATACTAGCAGGTAATTTAGTTTTGCATTAACCCATCAGAGGTATTACTGTGACAGTCTAGTACTATGTTGGCTAAAGACTCCCTGCAGTGATGACCAGCAATTAGCAGGTCTGGTCATTGTCTAGTGGACAGGAAGTGTGACCGTGTTTTGGCGTCTTTTCCCCTTCGCAAGAATTAACACATGCATCCGCTATGCAGCTGTGTTTGAAACTGTCACCATATGGCAGTCGTGTGGTTTATGACCTTCACCATTTAAAGAGCAATATGCATTGACTTACGCGAGGACTAAATAGTAATAGAATTAAGTAGTAGACAAAGGCGAGCATTATCTTACCACCAGCCGGGGACTTCTTTCTTGGCATATACATTACATATGTAAGACAAGAAAGATGGTTTAGTGGGCGGTCGGGCCCCGGGCGTCCAGACATCAAAACTTAACAAACACTAGGGTCTAAACGAGCTACCGCAACTACTCATTAAATACCAAGCTTATTAGCTACACAGGTCCCTAAAAAGGTGCACCCCTTCCCCACTATTTCACAATTTCGTAAGGGGAAGATGTAAGCCGAAAACAGGGAACCTTCTTATGGTGAAAAATAAATAAACAAATACCAATTAGAACCTAGTGTCAGGGGAAAGAGCCAGGAATTAGGGAGTGGAATTCACTCAAAACATGCTCAATCCCCTTTAAGATAAAAAAATTACCAAAATTATACCATCTTTCCAGTAAATGGGTACATAAACTAGGTACCTAATTAGGGCCCACTTTAGGCGATATTTTTCGGAATATACACATTTAAGCCATGCATGGGCAACATGGCGGGGTCATGTAAAAGCCCTCAACAGGGCGAGTAGACCCTTATTAAACTAGTTCCAACAACAACAACTTACGCGAGGACAACAAAAGGGACAAAACACTAAGGTCTACAATATCTTTTTTGGCTCATAAAAGGACCTAACGCTATATTTAGAAGTACCCACAATGGTGCACCCTTTCCCAACCCTACTATTTTTTCGTTAAGGAAGAGGAATATATATATTTTCATCTCGTGTTTATTGCAAATGTATTATTTCAATAACTCGCCTATTCTTTTGTAGTTAATCCATACCTTAAATATAAATAATTCCTTTATAAAAATGTTTATGATCATTCAATGGACTAAAGAAGTTTGTAAGGATATTTATATAAGTAAAAACATGCGCAGTCTGAAATATTACTACATAGTACAGTTTCCCCCCTTCACTCTCAATCCTTTAGAACTTATATTTATGCCGCGAAGGTAAATCGTCAATAACGTTGCATATTTTTTCATAGCACACGCCGTTCACGTGTACTTATCATTTTTAATCTCTCAACAGTACCCAACGTTCACACCCTCTCTATCTTCTAAATGGCAGCTTGAAGACAATTATCGATCGACATCATGTTACACAGTATTAGAGAAATAATGGGTCAGTCAATTTGAAACAAAAATATTTCTTTTCGGCGACTTCAAATGATAGTGACCGTCGATTGTTTCCCAGAATTGTCTTTGATGTTGCAGTGTAAGCCAGACAGCCCTCCGCGCCAGAAAGAAATAACACCGCATTTATTTTTTACAACCTTGAAGAAATAAAAATCACAGTGATGTAATTAGCGATTCTATGTTATAAGTGCGTGAACAATGTTGTTAACAGCCGTTAATTGGCGCTAATATGTGCAAACCGAAAAAAACAACACTTGTTTTCTAAAAAAGTACGGAAACAAATGATGAAATCCTTTGCGCAAGAGCCCCCAGTTTTGAAAATCTGGAGATAACGGGTCAAGTCTCGTAGCGCGAGATATAAATCGGCGCATGCGCACTGGATGTTTGAAATGGTCTATTGCGTAATCAAATGATCGGCTGGTAGCTACTGTCTGGGGCAGTCTTTAGGTAGAATGAGATTAAGTCTGTCGGGAACATCAAAGCGGGAGAATTGATGTGCTCAGCGTGAGACAGACCCTTGATATCGGGAGGCTCCCGGCGAAATCGGGAAACATCACATGTCTGCGAGTGTGAAGATTCGGCTATAATCGTCTCTAGTGTATTCACAAGCGTTTTCTGAGATTTGACCTAGTGTCCTACTTTTTGACCCCATGTGACCCAATAATGAACTCATCCAAGATTTCATGCAAACATTCTGACCGAGTTTGGTGAAGATTGGGCTATAAATGTGGCCTCTTGTGTGTTCACAAGCTTTTTCCTAAGATTAAACCAAGTGATCTACCTTTTGACAACATGTGACCCAATAATGTACTCATCCAAGATTTCATGCAGACATACGTAAATGTAGTCTCTAGTGTGTTCACAAGGTTATTTTCTTTTAAGATTTGACCTAGTGACCTACTTTTTGACCCCATATGACCCACTTATGAATTCATTCATTTCATGCAGACTAACCTGCTGACCAAGTTTGGTGAAGATTTGGCTATAAATGTGGTATCTAGTGTGTTTACAAGTTTTTCTTAAAATTTGACCTTTCATCCTAGTTTTTGACTCCAGGTGACCCAAAAATGAACTTATCCAAGATTTCATGCAGACAAACATTCTGACCAAGTTTGATGAAGACTGGATTAAAACTGTGGCCTCTAGCGTGTTCACAAGCTAAAATGTTGATGCCGCACAACTGACGACGGATGAAGGGGTATCCGAAAAGCTCACCTTTTGCTCAGGTGAGATATTAAACAAACAAACAAATCTGAGAATATCTATGTAGAACCACCAATAAGCCAGATAGAATCTGGTAGACCTGATGTGAAAGTGTCCCCCCTACTGGGAAATTAACCTGTGATGGGGCTGAAAGATTTCAAGTTGTTGACTATGAAGTCATTGGCAACTTCTGTTATGGAGACTTAAGTTTTGCCAATAAATACACAAAGGACATTATTTGTCTTGCCAATAAATACACAAAGAAAATTATTTGTCTATAGAAAGTTTTCTCAGTAAATTATTACATATGGGTTGTTTTACCCATTTTTAGATTTTTGCAAACAAATAATTTAATTGGTACTGCTGAAATCCAAGACATGAAGTGCTTTTTATTATATTTATTGCTTTGTGATAACAGGTTAATTGATTTAAAACAAAAAAGTCAACAACAGCATATTACCAACAATTAAAAAATGAGCGGGATATAAATACATAAGGAGGCTACATCAGAGAAAAATAAACATAGCTATAATGACAGATAAAAGCGTACACATAAGTTGTATTAGGCTTGCATTGTTCAGTACTAAACAAGTTTTTACAATAAAAAATAATATTACTATAAAAAAAGTATACTTTGAATTTCCCACAAACAATTGTCCATGTAAAGTAAGAATACAGTGTATTTATTGATTCATTTATTGTCTTAAAAACTCGTATTAACATATTAAACAAATGCAAATATAATATATTAAGAAAGAAGTACTTTTATTCTTGCTATACATATGTATACAATAAGTCAATCTTCTTTATCTCCTTTAGAAAACCCAACAAATATATACAAGTGCAAAGTAAAAAATGTTTAGGGCATTTTATTTTTATAGAGTGAATTATTTTTAGTAAAGAAAAAATACTTCTTAAAATTTAACAGTTTTGACTTTATCACTACTGTACCAAAGTGCATAATTTATGTACGAGTTTAACATGACCAATGGAACTTTCAATAAAAAACATAGAAAGATTGTACCATGCTTGTTTTCCTGATATATGCACACTAAAATTGACGACAAATTCATTTCCAGATTTATTTAAATTATCAAGTGTCATCCATTGAAACCCAAGATTTATAATTTCTTACTTAAAAGAATACTGTAGGTGATTTATTGAGACTTTCATAGAAAGTAATGATAGAAATTAACAATGATAATTAAAAAAAAATGTCATCTCGAGTTTGACGACATCATTAATATAAGGGAAGTAAGTCTAGTAAAGAATAATAAAATAAGCAGGACACACTTGTTTCCCTTTGTAATTCTGCGGTCAAGTAAATATGTAGAGTGCAAATAAAATTTTAGTTTTGCACGTTCGCATTATAATCCTCAGTCTTTTGTTCAGATTTTTAGAAAAAGTCATTCAGGTCTAATGTCTATGTTAAGAGATGAAAGCATCAGAACTCAACATTGCATTATTTTGCAATATACCACGTAAAATCAGAACAATTTTCTTAATTAAACATGATGAAATCTGTACACTATATATCAAAATTAAAAAAATGATAAAGATAATTAACTATCTGACCCCATACAAATTGTTTTTGATTGTATAATTTAGAACTTGTACAAGAAATTAGCATCTTTCAGGGGATTGTTGCTAAAATATAATTTAGATGGTTCAAAAATTGAATTTTTCTTATTAATTGCTTACAAACATTAATTGCTTACAAACTAAGCCGATGAAATATTGAATTAATAATACTATTAATACTACTAATGATACTAATAATATAACAAAATATCTCTAAAATGAGAGATATAAGTCTCGCCCGAATAATCCTTACCAAGTAGGACCTTTCAACTGGATTACTTGGTTTTTATGCTTGTACTCTTTTATACCTTTCTTGTGATACCGAGGTTAACATTACTTATCTTGTTTAAATAACAAATCTCTATAAGGTTTTTACAAGAGTTAAAGCTTATATTTATGCAGAAGTAAGAAATTTTGCTATCTGTAATGACACCATTTAAAAAAGAACAAGAAATTAAGTCCAAGAAGACCAACTACCATAAAAGAATCCACCTACTATTTAGACTACCTCAGATATTATTTAACAAGGGAGACAATTTCCATTTCATCACTGTACCTCTTTCAGTCAGTTGTAAAAGAGGATACCAATTACAGCAGACAACTTTTGTTTGTTTTGTGGGCTCATCCTAATTTTATATTTGGAGAAAAAGTGTGCCATGTTGGAGCTGGAACATGGAATGACTGAGTTGACCGTGCTCCTACACATTGTATCCAAATGGACACACTTCACAATAAAGTTGACATGATATTAGACAACATACTACGTTTAGACAAGAACAGGTGCAAAAAGCATTTCAATTGTGTTCAAAATGTATTACAGGCAATGTTACACTTAGTGTACACAAGTTCACTGGAACATTTTGATCTAACATGTTAAAGCTAATAAAATTAACTGTGGCTAATATTACAAAGTAAGATATTTAGAATATGACAACATGTGGCATAAAAACTAAAACTTACTTTTACAAATATGCTACAAAGCTGATAGGCAATAAAAATACACCATAATGAATAAGAATGTAGTAGTTTGACTTTTAAGTAAAATGTTTAAAATAGAAGCTTTCAATCACATTTAGTTGCAAAAAGAGAGAAAGAGCGCCAGTTTTTGTTGTGGCAGAGAACTTTGATCATATGATTTTATTGAATGCATTAAAAAAAAAATATGGTTGTCATAAAGCTGAAAATTTACTGGTAGTTAAATTAATGTCTTTTCCTTCTTATATTAATGACCAACATTTGTGTGAACTGTATGTACATAAACTTGTTAGAGTAACTTTGTTATCACCTTTCATAAATATAAATGCATAAATACTGAGTGATCGATTAAGACACACTGTTTACATTTTAAATATGTACTATTGCTTACTTATTTTAAAATATTCCAAAAATATAGGAATTTTAGCTAAAATATAGGAAAATATAGGATGGTCAAAATATAGGAAAATACAAGAGATTAGAAGTCCTGAAAACACTATTTATCACATAACGCGCGAGCGTGAGGTAACACTTATGCTTTATTTTTGGTAACACACTAGTTAGTTATCGTAGTGTGACGTCATTATCATAGTGTGACGTCATTAAGCATGTGTAGTATATATGCCATTTCCTGATCACTTTGTTGTAACAAACAACATTTTAGCCATGTTATAAACAAATCTGTTCCTTTCTTATGGAAAATGGTCGAGTAAATTGCGGAACTATTTTTTGTGTGGATTCTTTCAAACCGAATTACACATGTCAAGGCCGATTGTTTATACTATAAAAAGATGATGCATTGTAAACAAAAGACAGCTGATATTTTGATTATGTGATAAATAGAATCTGATATTCGTGGTCATTAGGTACTGAAAATATTAAACTCGTTGTCTGAAACAATACGAAACTCGGCAGAGCCTCGTTTTGTATCGTTTCATTTAACTTGTTTAATATTTTCAGTACTTAATGACCACTCATATCAGATCCTCTATTTACACCATTATAAATATGTGTTGACTTGAGTTAAATTTCTTTTCTTTGGAAACACATCACAGCAACACAATTATGGTCATTATAGCAACATTCATCTTTTTTGGTGCCAGAAGACCGCTGACAAATGTCTGGGTAGAACCACAAACACACCAAAGGTCAGCTTGAAAACCTTCCCACCACAAGGCACTACACAACTTTCGGGGACAGGTACCCATACCCTCAGGAAGGGGAATTTTGCATCATTTTAAGACAAAAATGGGGAATTTAAGTCATAAACATATGCTACACTTAGCCATAACACTGTTTTCTACCACTGATTATATATAACTTATCTTTTTATGGTAGTGCTTTTGATTGTGCGACATTTTTGTTTGGCAATGGCGATATCCGAAAACTCCAAATGTATCCATACCCAATCTGCTACAAGAGATTTCATTGGACAATATTTGTAATGAGATTTCATTGGACAGTACATAAGGGGAGGTTACTAGTGAAGGAATGTTTTTATATGGGTTTCATACTCAAAAATGTTCGCGAACAAGTAATTATGTGCATTTTCTGGAGTCCCTTTCAATTTCTTGGGTAGATTTTCGAGGGGAATTTATTTCTGAGATAGGGGAAAAACAACATACTATTATGAGAGGGAAATAGGGCCAATTTTTGGCAGCAAAAATGGCAAAACGAGTGCCCTGCACAATAAATCGAATTACCCCAAAGCGGTACTTGAACCTATGCAGTGAGAGGCTAAACAGTCAGAGGAGTAACTAGTGGATGACTCTACCACTATGGCTCTCCTGCCGCCTCCCTGTGTTGAATTTAGTTTTACAAAGGACTTGCATAATAAATGAAGGACGATGTGGACATATCAAAACTATTGACAGTGATTACTCACTCTTGTATTATGCTTGTTATTGTGCATGTTATGTATATGTATAAAGTTTGTGGTATATGTGTCTTAGCTTAGTTATATAATGTACACTTGCACAATAGAAAAAAAACAACAATGGTGCAGTATCAAAAACATTTTACCCTGAAGCATGAGAAGGCAGATTAAGTGACTCCAGTTATGGCAACATAAATAAAAAACATAGTTATCAGTGTGTTTGCTATATGGAAATTTATCTAACATGCCCGACTTGGAATTACCCCGGACAAAAATTATTTATATTTTTGTGTTAATTTTGGCTATATGATACTTGATACTATATATATACTAAAAAAAAATTGAGAAAAGAATAATTGTCTATTTAATGAACACATCATGATGTAAATGTGCCATTCTGATACAATTGAGACTTTTAAGACTTATTACCACCAATAAAAATATATAACAGAATATAATACAACTAATAAAATTTACAAAAGAGAATAAAGATCAAAATATAGATAAATAAGAAAGAAAGAATTTACATATATTGAAATCTCCACCCACAATCTTAACAAAAATGGAACAGAAATCTCATACATGTGAACTCTTGGAGGGAGATCTTTTAAGGTTAAAAATTATTTGAAAATGAAGGGTGTTTTACACATTTCCAGAAATCTCCCTACTTAGAAATGGATATGTTTGAAAATGAGGGGTGTTTTACACATTTCCAGAAATCTCCCTACTTAGAAATGGATATGTTTGAAAATGAGGGGTGTTTTACACATTTCCAGAAATCTCCCTACTTAGAAATGGATAACTTCCTTCTTTGTTTATATGAAAATGACAAATCTCTCACTCTTAAGAGAAAATGTCCCACTTTGGCCTCAGAAAAAGTTCACATTTACGCAGTCTACTATCCTGCCTTCAATATGAACTGGCTGCAGGGAAAGCCATCATAACATTTTTCAACAGTAATTAAAGCATACATGTGAATTCTCCCTATTTTGGAGGGAGACTCATTCTTTTAAGGTTAAAAATTATTTGAAAATGACGGTTCTTTTAGACATTTTCACATATCTCCCACTTTGCAAGTGAAACACTCCCACTTTGGCCTCAGAAAAAGTTCACATGTATGGAAAAGGTCGAAGATATTATTTTCTTTTACTTACTATATTTAGGCTCAGTTAATTTATTATACAACCGTAATAACTGCAACGTAATTTAACATCAGCGATTCATATATATATATACTGCAATGTTGTCTGCTATCAGTATTTTCACACAGCCAATTATTAACTATTTAACACTTTACATTTGTTATTAGCCCATTCTAATTGTTCCATTGCTTAAGTCAATTAACAAACTCCTACAGAAATTGGTGCAAATAATTTAGATCCTGATCAGACAGCTCCTAAATATCTTCCATAGCCTAATCAAAACTGGCTTAACAGGTTAACTTTTAATTATTTTTGTTTGTTTTGGGATTATATCGCAGTGACCAATTATGATCATTATAGTGACCTCCAGCTAGCTGGTGCAGGAAGACCCCAGACAAATGTCTGGGTAGAACCACCAGCACACCGAAAGTCAGCTGGAAGACCTTCTCACATTAAGTCCTTTGCCCAGAACAGGACTCGAACCAATGTGGTAAGAGGCGAAGCAGCCAGAGGAAGTATTACATTTAATCGAACATGTTCTCATAATAATGTGAATAGTTAAAACACATCATTACAAAGTGTTAAAAGATATAAAAACCAATTAACATTCATCACACAGCACTGCAATTTTTTAACAAAGGTAAAACCATGTGCAATTTGTCAATCAATTAAATGCATTACAACCACATTATATACAATACAGGTGCATTCATAAAATAGTTTCAAAACTCAAACAACAAAAAACAGACTAACAAAAACGTCCGAAGTCTTAAATATTTCCCAATCTTTGCTCAAAGGCAAGTCTTAAGAGAAAATAAGAATAAAAAATATGTACAGCAACAATTAGTGTTTGGCAGGCTTATATGTTAAAAATGCTACTTTTATTGCACTTATTCACATATTTAGCTACATATGGCACATAGGCAAGTGTCCATACAAACTACATCACAATAAATGAGCAAAAAAAAAAAAATGATGAAACTATATAAGTAAAACCATAATATATTACAATGCAAGTTATGACAAATAAATGCAAATCTGGTAACTGTATAAATGCTTCTGTTATTTCAGACACTTTCACATTGCTAAGCACATTGTGGATCAAACATGCCTAACTGCAATGCTATCATCTTCCTTTTAATCTGTTCCACATTGTCATTTATGCCACATGGACTTAAAGATAGACATTGACATAAAACCACATACATCTGTATCTAGTAGAACATTGAAATATTAGGTGGTTGTGCAAATCTTCAAATGCTTGAGTTAAATGTGTTGTCTTAACTTAACAATTCTAAATGTTAAGCACATTGCGGATCAAACATGCCTAGCTGCAATGATATCATATTCCTGTTCCAAAATGTTATTTATGCCACATGGACTTAAAGATAGATTTTGACATAAAATCACCAACATCTGTATCTAGTAGAACATTGAAATATTAGGTGCTTGTGCAAATCTTCAAATGCTTGAGTTAAATGTGTTGTCTAAAGTTTACATTTCTAAATGTTAAGCACATTGTGGATCAAACATGCCTAGCTGCAATGATATCATATTCCTGTTCCAAAATGTTATTTATGCCACATGGACTTAAAGATAGACATTGACATAAAATCACCTACATCTGTATCTAGTAGAACATTGAAATATTAGGTGCTTGTGCACATCTTCAAATGCTTGAGTTAAATCTGTTGTCTAAACTTTACATTTCTAAATGTTAAGCACATTGTGAATCAAACATGCCTAGCTGCAATGATATCATATTCCTTGCAATCTGTTTCAAAATGTGATTTATGCCACATGGACGTAAAGATACATATTGGCTTAAAACCACCTACATCTGTAGTAGGGAACATTGAAATAGTAGATGCTTTTGCAAGTTTTCAAGTGCTTGTAGTCAAATGTGTTGTCTAAACTTTAAAATTCTAAATAGGTCAATACTGCGGTGGATGAGTGTAGACTATTATAACCATGTCAGAAGAGTCCAAGCAGCCAATCAACAATATAATGGTATAATCAATTTTACAAATGTTATATGTGTATGTAGTTTACTTAAAGTGCACTGACTCAATTATTTCAAACAAATATGCGTAAATGTGATATATATAATTACATTTAATATGTAAACAAAATAGCAATAAATCAAATCAAATGTATAAACCTTCTCATCCCTGCCTCCATGAAGGTGGAAAAACAACTTACAAAGTTACCAGATAATATGTATAACCATTCTCATGTAAGTTAGAAACTTCTCCCCCCCCCCCCCCCCCCCCCACCCCAACACCCCCCTCCAACCCCCCCAAACACACACATATATAAAGTTTGAACAAAAAATGAACGTAGAATAAAATTACTTTCCCAATTTAACAAAGGAGAATACTGCAACATTTAGGTTAAAACATAATAAAATATTATAAAAAGTAACCATGCACCACATTTGTACAATGTATAGGACAAAATGCTGCCAACATCAAGTTACACAGTACATTTATATGAAGTACATAATCTCAATTCTACACAACATACTTGGTCATAATACTGAGTGCCTTCCTCCTCACAAATTGGGGAAAAAACAAATACCTAAAACATTTGTAATTTGGTAACTATTTGAATGTGACCCACTAGATATTTTCAGAAACATGAGCTCCATGTTTTCTAACCGTGTAACCGTATAATATAGTCCTGGAATAATAACAAATATATATTTTTGTTATGTGTTTTAATCTGCTGGTACTTCTGCAGCTCTTGAACACATAGACACATTCAATATAACACTCATTAAAAGAAGTATGCTACTAGAACAAACTTAGAAAATTGTATTTCCAGAATAACAAACAGTGTTTCAGTGTGTCCATAACCTGCTGTAGGTTTTGCAGCATTGGTAGACCAATAGCAACATCCTATTTACCATTTATGAAAAGAAGACTGCAACTAGAATAAACACAGTCACTGTTTCTGTGTTAACACATGTCTGTGTGCTAGCCATATGCTAAAGGTGAAGGGCAAAGGTAAAAAAAACAGACTATTCAACAACAACACGTCTCCGTTCATAATTTGGTCTCTGTTTCTTCGTTCACAGGCTCTCTGAGAATAACAACCAGCTTATTGACTAACATAGACAGTATCTTGTCAGATGGGTCCATCAGGCCACGCTGCATCCATTTGGGGATTGTCACACGTGCATGGGAGAAGCCAAGTTTCTGGAGAACATAGTCAGCCCCTACAGGGTCGATCTGCTTGCTGGCCCAGTGGAGTAGTCTGTAATCAATGAATTTACATTTGCATCAAGTTTTAATGAATTTATTTAACTTTTAATTTAAATTATCATTGTGTGATACATGTACATTAGGAAATAGAAAAAAATCTCTAAACTACAGGAATGATTTGCTTAAACCTGTCATTGAAAAGTTCTGTAAAGAGAACTGAATTGAAGTTAATTAATTTCAGAGAAAGTTTACATTCACTGACTATCACAATCCACTATCTAGGTGTTGGATGGACACTGCTAATGTGTAATATTGTGAATATTGGTGAAGTTTTATTTCAGAAAGTTACTGCCTTTGTGTGATGAGTATATTGGTGAAGTTTTATTTCAGAAAGTTACTGCCTTTGTGTGATGAGTATATTGGTGAAGTTATATTTCAGAAAGTTATTGCCTTTGTGTGATGTGTATATTGGTGAAGTTAGATTTCAGAAAGTTACTGCCTTTGTGTGATGTGTATATTGGTAAACTTAGATTTCCGAAAGTTATTGCCTTTGTGTGATGTGTATATTGGTGAAGTTAGATTTCAGAAAGTTACTGCCTTTGTGTAATGAGTATATTGGTGAAGTTATATTTCAGAAAGTTACTGCCTTTGTGTGATGTGTATATTTGTAAACTTAGATTTCCGAAAGTTATTGCCTTTGTGTGATGTGTATATTGGTGAAGTTAGATTTCAGAAAGTTACTGCCTTTGTGTGATGAGTATATTGGTGAAGTTATATTTCAGAAAGTTACTGCCTTTTTGTGATGTGTATATTGGTAAACTTAGATTTCCAAAAGTTATTGCCTTTGTGTGATGTGTATATTGGTGAAGTTAGATTTCAGAAAGTTACTGCCTTTGTGTGATGAGTATATTGGTGAAGTTATATTTCAGAAAGTTACTGCCTTTTTGTGATGTGTATATTGGTAAACTTAGATTTCCAAAAGTTATTGCCTTTGTGTGATGTGTACATTGGTGAAGTTAGATTTCAGAAAGTTACTGCCTTTGTGTGATGAGTATATTGGTGAAGTTATATTTCAGAAAGTTACTGCCTTTGTGTGATGTGTATATGGTAAACTTAGATTTCCAAAATTTACTGCCTTTGTGTGATGTGTATATTTGTGAAGTTGTATTTCAGAAAGTTACTGCCTTTGTGTGATGTGTATATTGGTAAACTTAGATGTCAGAAAGTTACTACCTATGTGTGATGTGTTCTCTGGTAAATTTGCTTTTCAGAAAGTTACTACCTATGTGTGATGTGTACTCTGGTAAATTTGCTTTTCAGAAAGTTACTACCTATGTGTGATGTGTACTCTGGTAAATTTGCTTTTCAGAAAGTTACTACCTATGTGTGATGTGTACTCTGGCAAATTTGCTTTTCAGAAAGTTACTGTCTATGTGTGATGTGTTCTCTGGTAAATTTGCTTTTCAGAAAGTTACTACCTATGTGTGATGTGTACTCTGGTAAATTTGCTTTTCAGAAAGTTACTACCTATGTGTGATGTGTACTCTGGTAAATTTGCTTTTCAGAAAGTTACTACCTATGTGTGATGTGTTCTCTGGTAAATTTGCTTTTCAGAAAGTTACTACCTATGTGTGATGTGTACTCTGGCAAATTTGCTTTTCAGAAAGTTACTGTCTATGTGTGATGTGTTCTCTGGTAAATTTGCTTTTCAGAAAGTTACTACCTATGTGTGATGTGTACTCTGGCAAATTTGCTTTTCAGAAAGTTACTGTCTATGTGTGATGTGTTCTCTGGTAAATTTGCTTTTCAGAAAGTTACTACCTATGTGTGATGTGTACTCTGGTAAATTTGCTTTTCAGAAAGTTACTACCTATGTGTGATGTGTACTCTGGTAAATTTGCTTTTCAGAAAGTTACTACCTATGTGTGATGTGTTCTCTGGTAAATTTGCTTTTCAGAAAGTTACTACCTATGTGTGATGTGTACTCTGGCAAATTTGCTTTTCAGAAAGTTACTGTCTATGTGTGATGTGTTCTCTGGTAAATTTGCTTTTCAGAAAGTTACTACCTATGTGTGATGTGTTCTCTGGTAAATTTGCTTTTCAGAAAGTTACTACCTATGTGTGATGTGTACTCTGGTAAATTTGCTTTTCAGAAAGTTACTACCTATGTGTGATGTGTACTCTGGTAAATTTGCTTTTCAGAAAGTTACTACCTATGTGTGATGTGTACTGTGGTAAATTTGCTTTTCAGAAAGTTACTACCTGTGTGATGTGTACTCTGGTAAATTTGCTTTTCAGAAAGTTACTGTCTATGTGTGATGTGTTCTCTGGTAAATTTGCTTTTCAGAAAGTTACTACCTATGTGTGATGTGTTCTCTGGTAAATTTGCTTTTCAGAAAGTTACTGTCTATGTGTGATGTGTTCTCTGGTAAATTTGCTTTTCAGAAATTTACTGCCTATGAGTGATGTTGTATATACCGTACATATATGTACCAATGTAATATTTAATTAAACCTTAAATTAGGTTTCAGAATTACACTTTTTATGTATGCTGCTGTTTATACATTGCAGGTAAACCTGGCAGTTAGTCTGACCCTAAGTTAGTGTTCTGAAAAATACTGTGGTATACATAGACTTTTTTTTGATAGTCTTATTAATAGTTACGAATGAAGGGTGCATTGCATCATAAGTCTTAAAATTATTGAAAAACGTTCTTAAATTTCAGTCATACGATCACTCCTTAGTGCATTTCAACAATCTGTCATTGAGTGCGATTGGTAGCAAATTGATCAACAGCACTCTTCAGATTTAAGAGCGATTTTGCTCTGAGAGCGATTTCCGAAATATTAATGAAATGCTCTTAAGATCATTCTTTTCTCTTTAGAATGGTTTTCCCTTTTAAGATTTATGATGAAATACCCCCAACCTTTCTGAAGCCTGGTGACCCAAGGTCAAGTAAAAGTCTTTAAAGCTTAAATGAATCCTGCTTTCCCAGAAACATTAGAGAGTGGAAAAGTGTCCCAACAAGAGGTCAGCAGTTCATACTGCATAATATCCTTCAAAGGTGGTTGCCTATATTTAATATACATATATATATATAACAACATCTTACCCCTATTCTGGAGAATTTAAGCATAAACTTAAGTTTAAGAAAAGGCTGTTTATATCATTTTGTCCTTTATACAGTATAACGCATGAAATATATCACATTAAATATTCATTATTTCCCAAGCAATGAATAAGCATGATAGGGATTTCACCTAAAAATAGATACCGATGTTAGAGCTGATTGTCCAAGTGATCAGGTAAAGTGATCTCAAAAAAAAGTGGTCACATGGTTTTCTTACTTTAAAAAATAGCTAACTGTGCAGCATGGCATGGTTAGTAAATACTGTTGTGGAAGGACAGGTGAGGACCTATACTTCTCTGTTTAAACAGATCTAGGGCATCAATGAACAGTATTTTGAAGGACCTGTTTAGGTAACAATGACTTATTTGGTTATCTGAGAAAAAATCTTGGGACCAAACTGTCAGATACCACCTATAAAAATGGACTTAAAGAATATTTTACTTTAATTTTGTATTGTCATTTGATTTTTGTTAACAACCTTTCAAAAGACTTCTGACTGTAACCAGTATGTTTAGTTATTATGCTGAGCTATTAGCGATCTATTTGGAACCCTGCTCAAATTACTGAACAGGGTTTTAGCTAGCCACAATGTGTGCAAAACAGTACAGTTGTGTTTACCTGACAGTGGGTTCCAGATGCCAGGTATTGCAATTAAACTCGCGCCAGTCCTGCTGAAGTAGTGCCACTGGATCTGTCATCTTCTTCTTGTCTGAATCTACCGGTGACTTGGCTGACTTGCTACTGGAACCACCCATAGATGTTCGCGTACCTAGGGTTGATAGGTACAATAGTAGGAATTATCATTTTTAACATTTAATGGGTGCAGGTTAGACATTTTGTTTACTCAACATGATAAGGGTTTGTTTTAAGGTTAAATTAGTGTTAGGGTTGGGTCAACTAAAATGAACACTGGACACTAACTAGGTTTATAATCATTATTTTATTACTTCCATGTGCTTGTACTATTACTGGTTCCTTTTAAGGTTGTTTGAAAGACATAGTAATTTGACATCAATAACTTAAGGCAATTTTCTTGTCCTTTAGTGCTAAAACATGAATGTGTTTATTATGATGCAAATTTCCAAAGTCTTTTGAAGAAACTGATATCATTTTTTTTAATTCATTGAAACTTTTGTCAACATTTCACAACATTTTAGTATTTATAAATACTCTGTTATGAACGTAACAAAGTAAAAAGAGCAAAACCTATCTACTTATATGAACAAAAAATGCACAATTTGTGAAAAAAAAATAGCTAATTTAATCATAGAGACTATCTTTATGACAGAACAAATATTTGTGAATTTTGTTTGCAAGCTAAATAAAAAAAATATACTCCATGACAAATGAGTAATTTTGGTGCTTATTTCAGAGTGCTGTGATGAGTCACACATAGATGAATAACTCAATGCTATGGGCGGACATTATTCACACTAAATCATATAATAATACTAGCTCACAACATTGAAAAACAAGTAAACTCTCATTAATGGCAAGATGCTATAGACGCCCAAAGGCAACATGTAAAACCCACAATGAACTTGGCTAAAATAAAAAACAAATAAATGCATCAGTGCAGCAATATTCCTCAACCCCTCACCACATGGGTTTAAGCCCCCAGGCGAAAATCTATATTAAGAGATTTTCCAGCTGATCTCCAGTGTACAGTTGGTGCTACCCAGTCAATTATGTGGAGTCTGTCTCAACCAATATCAGCTAAATTTCACCAAGATGACCATTATTGTGTCAGTGGAATGTAACAACAAATAAAATCAAAGCAGTAACATCTACCTTTATCTTTCTCCCGGATATATGACATGACCAAGTCGTGGAGGAACAACAATATTTCTGCATCCATCGCCACATATATGTGATCTTCAAACTCTGTCACAAAACTGCAGTCCACTTCTGGCTTGGGGTCTATGGTATAGAAAAAAAAAAAATCAAAAATAACTAAAACAAAATAGTACATGTTTCTTAATTAAAAGACCAGCGTCAAATACCATAACCTTAGCATAAGATAACCTGCCTTACAAAAATAACTTGATAGCAATGTTACTATTTTAAAATCACAGCAAAAAATCTTTTTTGTCTATATAAAAAATGAGCAAATGCAAAGCCTGTGAATGTCAAGATTCTGAAGGCTTAATATAAGGCCGACTTTTTTTGTCAGGTCAATAATCACTATAATTATAATGTTTACTTCAGAAAGCAATAGCTTCTTTAAAACACTGTTGATCCTGCTCATGTGCAACTGTTAGCCAGCATAAGTGTATCTTTAATGTATGTGGAGTTTTTTCTTCTTAACCCCCCCTCCCCCCACCGCACATTTCATATACTGACTGTACCTCATAATGCATTTTTTCCATTCCTTTGCTTACTATGCATAGAAACTATTCCATAAAATTTTAATTAATTACCACTGTTTTTTTATTATTAATGATATTGTATGTTTAAGAGAACAGAACCATAATAGGTATGCAAAAATCAAGGAGTGGTTTTTAAGTTAAATGTTTGATATCCTCCTTTGGAAAATTTGTCTATATTTAATTCCTCAATAAGCCTGGCTCTCGCGAGTGGCACCAATATGCTTACCATCTTCTACTGGTTCTGATTCAGTCTGGAAATGTTTGGTTCTAAGATGAAGCTGCATGGAAGGCAGGGCAAAGATCATTTCACTGTCATGGTTGTACTCCGTCAGTTTGCGTGATTTGCGGGAATCTGAGGGGCTAGCACTACCAGCCCTTTGCATCCTGGGAAATGCATCCAAATCTGAAAGAAGTAGATTTCCATAAATAAATAATAAATACCGGTACTTTTTTTTTAAACTGATAAGTTTAAAGGGCAAATCGCCAGTTTAATGTTAAGGTTTTTTCATTTAGAATGTTTATGATTAATTAATCAATAAGGAAATAATACACATTTTAATTCTATGCAAAAACTAATAACCTGTTATTAAATTTTTTTTTTTTTAAATTTAGATCATTCAAGAATTCATACATTGTTGCACATATGAGGTTAAAGTAGATCACAGGCTGTTTTGGCTGTCTGAATTTCATTCAAATAAATGGAAAATTATGGTAAATGCTTAATTAATTTGTTACTCTTATCACAGGGCTGGGAGTCAGTTTTTTGTCAACTTACTGCTGATATCTGATGTGCAGAAGGCATAATGGAACCACTCATGTGTGTTAGTGAAGGTTGGAGGCATGGAGTGACCACGCGACATTTTCAGGATGTGGGCCATATGTTTAGCCTGCAGATGGGAGGTGTCATGGCCCACGTAGAATGTCAGGTCCTGAACAACATGGGTACCTGGTCAACAGATAATGTAGTGTTATCGTGGCAAACAAACAGTAAGATCCTGAACAACATGGGTACCTGGTCAACAGATAATGTAGTGTTATCATGGCAAACAAACAGTAAGATCCTGAACATAGGTACCTGGTCAACAGATAATGTAGTGTTATCATGGCAAACAAACAGTAAGATCCTGAACATAGGTACCTGGTCAACAGATAATGTAGTGTTATCGTGGCAAACAAACAGTAAGATCCTGAAAAACATGCGTACCTGGTCAACAGATAATGTAGAGTTATCATGGCAAACAAACAGTAAGGTCCTGAACAACATAGGTACCCAAACAACAGATAATGTAGAGTTATCATGGCAAACAAACAGTTAGGTCCTGAACAACATAGGAACCTGAACAACAGATAATGCAGTGTTATCATGTTCTTGCATTGCCTGAAGTTTTGTTCTTGTTTTTTACCTTTTACCTTTTTTCTTTATCTGAACAGTATGTTTGATATTTATATGATTACATTGTAATGTTTAATTCAAATTTTAAAAAATTGATTACATTATCCATTATATATTTTATTTTATTTAAATATCAAATATTAAAAATCATGTCGAAAATAATTTAATTTGTAAATCTAACCATCATAAAGACCAATTACATTTTTGTTGTTTTTTAGAATATTAATTCTTTTATAATTCTTTTATAATAATATCATGATTTTAAATGAAATCAATTCAAACCATTTATTTCCATCTGGGTATGACTTAACTACTGAAACCATTATAATGTAAATTCAGACTACGAATCCTAACCTAGACATACATACCTTCATCCTTTGTCTTTTGTGCTTCTGTGGCAAAGCAGATATATGGCTCACTCATCGTGAAGATGGCCCAGGATTTGGACTTGAAGTTGATTCCATGGAAACATCCAAGGGTGAGGTTGTTCCCACGTAGAGTTGAGGTGCCGCCAAGAATCATTCCATCTTTGGGAAGGATTGTGGGTAACATGGTGAATCGAAAGCCTGTGATGTTGCTAAGGGCTTTCTGCCAATGGCGGTGGTGGCGTAACTCTGACAGAACTGCAAGATAAAGGCTATGAACTACCTGTACTTCTATGACAACCAGATTGCAATATGTGTGTTCTGGTGTGTTCAACCAAAAATCATTTGACCATCCACAGACAGTTTAAACTAAGATAATTGCAATAATAAATATTAATAAATAAAGTCTCATGGTTTTCACAGAGAAACATCTACAAAGTAAAAGAAAAATGTTGGTTGCAGCAGGAGATGTAGAAATAAATAGAACACTAACCAGATTCAAATTGAAACTAAAATTTCTGAGAGGGAGAAAAATTTCCAAATTTAGCATAAATGTTAAGATTTTGGTGATCTGAAGAAGGCAATTTTCAATGCCTTTAAAATAATTACCACAGCCAATGTTTTTATGCAGTAACTTACATGACTCCTCATCGCCAGATTTTTGTTTCTCCTGCATCTTGTAACGTACACTTGCAGGGATGGGACCCATGGCTCCCAGGGCTCGACGACTGCTCGTAAACTGCTGCATGATAAACTCTTCAAGTTTGGAGGCTATCTTGATCAGGTCAGGGGTCGTTGAGCGAGAGATCAAAATGTGGAACTTGTCCCAGCCTAACTCAGCATGGGCAAACAGAAGAGCAGATCTACAACAAAAACAGGTTTTATGTGGAATTATCACGCTCGTATTCCAAACAAACATAAAGCTATCAGGAAATTCTGCATATTTTTATATCCCCCATATATGATGACATTCCTTCCTGAAAAGGTTCGCACCTGGAATTTGTTTCAAGTTGCAATTCTGCAATTATCAATAACTGGAGAGTAAGTATTCAATCCACTTAAAAATACAACTTGTAAAGTGTAATGCACATGGCTGGTCCTTAAGAGGTATACTGTTTTAGGCCCAGTTGCAGAAGAAAAAATTGCTTTTCTTAGATTATCTGTGAATTACACTAAGATAAGATTTAATTTGCAGCAGTACTCTATTCTTGTAGTAGTTCATCAAAGTGAACATTACTTGTGGCTAAAACTATGTGGTTTCGAATGTTACTTTATACTTGTTGTTTTATAATAGGCACAGATGATAAATATAAAAGTTTGTTAACAAAATTGGATTTTCTTATCAAGTATGTTTTAAAATGTTTAATGATACTTCATGACTAGTAAATAGTTATGAAATAATGTGCTGAAGAAAAGGGTTACATGCATACAAGTATTTATTGACCAATTAATACCTTGTTGTAGCCAATGGTGCATCTTTATCTGTTCCCTTGGCGATCTTCCACTCATCGCGGACTGTAAATTTCATGTCGCTGAGTCTTGTCATGAGGACGCTGGAGCCCATGTAGTCAACACGCCCTTCAAGAGCATCTATGGAAACTTTGGCCTCATGCAGGGGGTCCTTGCCTAGTCGAGGGTCCTCCATACACTCAACTGTGGGATAAATTATGATGACTTAACCAATGCATGGTCCATAAAGTAAACCGGCCGCAAAAGCTCAGGTGGTAGAGCGTCGGCTTGCGAATCGGGAGGTTGTGGGTTCAAATCCCGGCCTGGTCAAACCAAAGACTTTAAAGTTCGTAGTAGCAGCTTCCCTCAGGGCTAAGGGGACAGCATAACGCCTGACACATCGGTGTCAGTATAATGGACCAGCTGGTTTCAGTCCCAGGGCACCTCATAAGTGCCCCTGTACTATGATAGAAATGTCACTGCACAGTATTGGCAAAAATGCAGGCAAATCCCATCCCATAAAGTAATAAACAAAAATTAAATGCTGAAATAATATAAAAGCTAGGGTTTTAAAAAAGTCGTACTTTCCGCAATACATGAACATTGCAGTGACTAATTATGGTCCAAAGACCTCTAGATATTTCGGAGGAGGAAGAGGCAAGACAAATGTTTATTAAGCAGAACAATGGGTGCACTACAGATCAGCTAGGAGCCCTCTTTATGGGACTCAAATCTCACTACTGAGAGAAGTTAAAAGCCGGTGATTAAAAAGAAAATGTATATTTAAACAAATAAATAGATAATATTATTGATGTAGAGCTCTGCACTTATTTTAATTTAGGATAATTAACTTATCCCAAGTTCAAGGCTTAGTTAACACCCAGTAGTCAAGTTATGCTCTGGACAAGCCAAATGAAAATGGGTTGAATTCTAAAACGGAATTGACAAGAGTAATAATTCTTTCAATCAGCACTTTGTCTCATCACATACTACCAACAAGTTTAGCATCATGTGTATTCTCAATATAGTGACAAAATTGTAATGAAAAGTAAAAAACCTTTCACACAAAAGGTTGATAACACAGGTGGCCTTTATACCAACCTGCAAAGTTTTTCTCCAAAAATCAATCTGAAAATTTATAGGCCATTAAAGCTTTTTTCATTACAAAAAACCCTGAATACCTTATTAATCAAAAGTCCCAACACTCTCTCAAAAGGAAATATTTGAAATACTCTCCCATATGTTCTTAAATTTTTTTGTCAAAGGTATTTTGGATGAGAAATATGCATTGCTTTGAAAAAAAAATGTCCATTTTGTTCCCATTTTTTTTAAACTATTGAGCACTATTATTCAGTTTTATAAGACCTAATTGACCCATGCATAAAACTGGAGGTTGGGAAATTTTACTACAAGGGGCTCATTGGGAATTTCGATCAGTAGATTTCAAATCTGACGTAATTTAACTTACAGACTGCAGCTATCTCCTGTAGATCCACATTGCCGCCGACAACGCCACCCTTGCTGTCAAAGTGTGAACCCCCCAGAGATGTTGAGATCATGAGATCCTTGTGGCCTGTACTATCTATGGACAGACGTCCTTGACTTGTAATCTTCTTGGTGTTCCAGCTATTATCAATATAGAACTGACAATTATACTCCTTTAATTTTCTTTTAGAAAATGCCATTGTTTAACTGAAATATTGATTGTTGGTAGAATGTTAAACCCAACACTTTTTTTAATTAACATGCATTTTAATTGTAATGTTTCTATTCAACAATAAAGTCATCAAAACTTTGAATTTAATTAACTTACTTTTTTTTCTTACGCTCCATTTACTAACATTATATTCTAACCACTTATAGCTTTTGCATAATGGACTATGGATTAAGCAAAGAAAGTTACTTTCATATAAGTTAACATTTTAAAACAATTGACAATGGACACTTACTGACAATCGTACATACACAATATCACATTTTAAAGTAAAAACAGTGTCAGGAATATGCAGTAACAGGTCGCAAATTTAATAACCTGAACATGAGGCTATTATTTTAAATTGATAGGGAACAACAAATAAAAGTTTCAGTCAAATATGTGACTATGCATGTAACAGCCAAATTTCCTGAGTTTCAGAGTTAATACGTTAACATACACTGTGTTTCCCATCACATTGCTCATGTTGACATGGACGTCAAGTTGTGACACATTGAGGTCATACAACACCAGGGTCTGCCAGCCTGCCGTTTTCCTCTCCCCGCCCCCAGACCGAGATCCATGTTGCTGCTGGCTGCCTCGACGACCTTTGACCCTGGTCGGTACATTTGGCGTGGTGCCAGGTGACACAGTGGTGCCCCCACCAGGGAGAATGGGTGTTGAGGTACTGGCATGGATCTCTGGTGATGGATGATGGGCGTCACTCGGAGATTGAGGCACGGAGGCTAGGTATATTAATGACAGATAAGTTAAAGTTGAAATACGATTAAGCAATGAGAATTATATATTTTTTATGAAAACAGATATATATAGTAACATTAAGCTTTCCTTTCCAGAAATGAAAAAAGTTCAAGCTGCTTTGGTATAAAATTAAACTTATCATGGCACATTTCTTTTCATTCTTAACTTAATATAATACAAAAAATCTTTAAAGCCCTTTTTGTCATTTTCAAGTTTAAAAATATTGATAAAAAACAGAAAAATTCATTTATTTATTTTTTTACAGATTTCTTTTGATTCTTAACTAAATATAATATCAAATAAAATCTTTTGAGCCCTTTTTGTCACTTTTTTTTTCAAGTTTAAAAATATTGATATAAAACAGGAAATAGAGTGACACACCTTTGTTAATAAGGGAATTTGTTATACATAAATGAATATTATGGACTGATGTGTATACAGTTAGGGAAAAAATAGATGGGCATCATAACATACTACCATTTGTTTGTTTGTGAATTTAAAATGAAACAACATCCCTACCTGATGTCATCATGATATTTTGGGAAATTGTGTGTCATTTACTACATGTTACGATATAACTACATGTAGCAAAGTATCTGAACAGTGCCTCTGGGATCTTTTTAAAGAAAAAACAATTGCTGAATAGATTTAAGTGAGAAAATTACATACAAAAATCTATGTCATTGTATATTTCTTTTATTTATTAAAAAAATGAAAAAATAATAGAAATGTTGTTCTTCAATAGATTGAGAATGAAATTACTATATAAAATAATGCTTACCATGGTTGTTGTTTTTTTCTTCACAAATTTAATTAATTATTTTTACTGTTTCATCAATTTAAATGATGTGCATTAAAGTAAATTATTACTGTCAAAAAAAAAAAAAAAAGGCAACATCTTATTGAACAAAACCTTTGCACAGGAGATTATATAAAAAACAACAACATAAAAATAAAACCATAATAATAGCAATTTACAGCCAATGCTTAGCTAACAACAGTCATGCAAACAAAAACTTGGCTGAATATGTATAGTGGATATTTTTTTCAATAATACCAGTATTTACATTTGGAAATGTGTACCCCTTCCTTTATGCCTATTAACTAACATGTATATTAAACAGGAAAGAAGTTCATATATTGAGGATGTTACACACTGGTATGCATTAAGCTTATTATACCAGTAAATAATACCATCTTTTAAAGATACAATCAAATTATAATTTACAATAAAATCTAAAACAGCAAGAAATAGTTTACCACAATATATAGGGAACATTTTAACACTAGTGACTAGTAATATAGCATATCAGAAATAATTTACATGGTATTTTATGCAGTCGTCTTTTATTCATTAAACTCCCTCTTAAAGTAACAATTAGGAAAAAAAATCATTCTATTAAAACTTATTGTTTTCTTTATATGACTTAGATAAAATATATATATAAGTATCTTTACACTAAGAGGGAACTGGTGCTGTCTAGATGGTATCGAAACCTTCATACACAAATATTTCTTAACTAAGCTTCTACTGACTGTTTTCTGAGTTTATTTGACAACAATTTTAGCAATACATTAAATGCTTAAAAACAACCATTACCTGTACAAGTAATGACGCATACTTTCTTCAATTACTAAATTGTAGCGTCTTTCAGGAAAATTTACAAACGCCTTTTCTTCGCATATAATATTTCATGCAGATACCACTACTGTCTGTTTTACAGTCTACTTTTATCCTCCCCACTGCTGAAGTTACTATATGTTTATTGTTTATTGGGTTTTATCGTCCCGCCAACGGTATTTCAGTTATCTGGCGATGGTGTCCACTTGAAGCAGACAAAATGCTGCCTTCACTGTGTATAGCATGCAGTGAACACCTGGCATGATACCACACCCAGTCACATTATCTAGACACGGGGCCAACTAGTCGTGGAACTACCCTTATATTTGCTTCAGCATTAGCAAGGGAGCTATAACACTTCCATTTTTAACGACTTTGGTATATTGCAGCCTGTGATCAAACCCGGGGCCTCCCTACCTGGAGCCTGTGCTTTATCCATTGCACTACCAGTTCCGGTGAAGTAACTATTTGATAAACAACAACACACCTTTACTCTGCAATTTATGTTTCCTGTCTGCGAGCTCATTCCTGAAATCTGGGCTAATCTGAATCTTGAGTTTGTCCCCTGAGGAGCCCCTTCTATGGTGGCCTTGAATACCGAGGTCTTTGTTGGTTGGCTGAATGTGCAGGGCAGGGGAGGAAGGGAAGGTGGAGGAGGGGGAGAATGAGGGGCTCAGCCCTTCTGCCCCTCCCAATGATGAGGTCGTGGATGAGAGGCTAGAGCTGTCTGTAAATACACACACACACACACACTTATCACAACATCAAGCCTAGCATGCATGCAGGCAATCTGACTAAACAACTCAATATTCATTATGCAGGGCTTGAGGTTATAAAACCTTGAGATCAAGATTATTCTAAGGTCTTGTTGGCAAGTTAGATTTATTTCAACCAATCAGATGATTGTTTGTAAACTTGGTTTATATTTCAACCAATCAGATGATAGATTGTAAATTTTGTTCAAATTTTAACCAATCAGAGTACAGATTGTAAATTTGGTTGTTATTGTAACCAGTCAGATAACTGGGCATATTCTCAATCTCACTCAAATAGTGTTATAACCTCAGTCCCAGCTGGAAGCTGGAATTTGAGATGTTTTTTATCAGACTGGCATATAGCTGCACACATGGCAAAAAAGCAAATACAACCAAGATTATCAATCAACAATGGAAAAAGGCACATCTTACTAATACTGTGTAAGTGAGTCTTGATCCCAAATCTTGGACAAAAATACATATTCAAGATCATCATTATGATTTTATTATACTTTTTCAAAGTTAAATTGGTTACTGAATAAGGAACCTTTGCTTAGGGTTGTCAAAATTTTCTTAACATTTATTTGCAACTAATAAATAACAATTTATCATACAAATATGCATAAGTATTGAGATTTTACAAACGCATGTACACAAATTCTAGTCTTACTCTATTCTCAGGTAAACATAAGTGTAAGTTTTGAAATGTTAGCAAGATGAGCCCTATGTACTGTGAAACAGGACAGTTTAAAAATGGGGGTAAACACACTGGTATGTTTTTATATAGGCAGAGTATTGTGATATGATGCAGTGGTAAAAAAATAATCCTTTAGTGATAACTCTCATTATTTCACTAAAATTGTCATCATCAAAGAATAATGCAATAACTATTAAAAAATAATTCTTACTTTTTCACTTGAACTTTTGTCATCAATTGAATAATGAAATAACTTCAATGGTTGTTCTTACTTTCACACTAGAGGTCATCATTAAATAATAAAATAATAAAATGATTATTCTTCCTTTTTCACAATAATTTTATAATTACTGAAACAATGGGTTATTACTTCAAACAAGACGGTAAAATTGGGACGTAACATGTAGACTGATTGGTTACAATGCATGTGTTCAGCCTTTTCTCAATAAGCATTTAAAACATTTTGATTGTGATGAATAATATTATATGAATTAAGACTTCCTTAGTAACATTGGGCTTTTTTTAACTTAAAAATATTCTGTAGTTTAAGAACCATATTTTTGTTTGTTTATTGGGTATGTTGTCCCACCAACAGTATTTCAGTTACCTGGAGACAGTGTTCACTTGAAGGAGATACAGTGCTGCCTTCACTGTGTATAGCATGCCGCTAACACCTGGCATGATACCACACCCAGTCGCATTATCCTGACACAGGGCCAACCAGTCATGGAACTAACCTTATATTTGCTTGAGTGTTAGCAAATGAGCTAAACCACTACCATTTTTAACGACTTTGGTATGTCGCAGCCCGGGATTGAATAGGGGCCTCCCATACCTGAAGCCGACCCTCTACCAATTGCACTACCAGGTTTGGTCTCCATATTTTTGATATTTTTAATATTTACATTAAATTAACAAGTAATAGTATCTGTAGTGAGTCTAAAAAATTTGAATTTTCTTCTCCTTCACAGCAGTTCAAAGTAAAATGCAACAAAACTGAAAAATATTATCATGTTATGCTAGGGTGGTCCTTATTTTGCGACTTTTGATTTTTTCGTTTCTTACCCTCTAATTGTGTTCCTTTATGTAAAAAAAAACATTTTTGGCCAAATTTAAGCACAATTAAACAATATTTAGAGGTAGCTCAATGACATTGAAATTTTAGGTTTTCTGGTTTTTAGTTGAAAAAATCAGGATATTATTATGTGAAGCTTCAGTGGTTTAGATTTTGTTTATATTACAAACTGCTTGCCGAATTGACATTTCCATCAACTTGAATAACACGCATTGTTATTACTCAATTATGGTTTGACGACAGACAATGAGAGAAATCAAGTTACAAACAACACCAGTTCCAGTGGTGATTCAGAACAGAATAGCAACAGAGCACTTAAAGCAAATATTATACATGAGCTATCTTTAATCATCTATAAATATAAAAAGATATCAGTGTGAACAAATTAAAATGATTTAAAATTATGGCGAAATGATGCTTTGTGAAAGATCAGGAAAGGAATGTGGATTCTATGCTGATGCTTACCAAGCAAGTATAATGTAATCTACTTCTTAATGTAAACACACTTCTTTTGGCAAGTTAACTTGAATGTTGAACAAAACAGTATATTAAAATTTTCAGATAACAATATTTTGATAATGATTATTTAATAATAATAATAATAATAATAATAATAATAATAATATACACACAATAAAGTGTCAATAAATTATTCAGAATGAAGAACTTGTATCTGTTATGTACATTACTTTCAGACATAAACAATGGCAAAGGCAACAAGATCCAAAACTATGTTGTATCTTCTTGGAGAACCAGTAACCGTTTTAACGGGCAGCAAGCTACCATCATTGCGTATGACTCTGGGACTTTTTCTACATCACCATATTGAACTAAAAAAAACAATTAGACAATCATCAGCAGTTACTATTACAGAAATAGCAAAGTTTTGGTTGAAAGCTAGACTTCCAATAAAGGATCACCAGAATTGTCAAACTAAGCTTGAGAAAGTGTTTGAAGAGTGGAAACTTTTAAAGAAAAACAAAGGTCGAACCAATTCACCAACTCAACTTGCAAAAGAGGCAGACTTTGTTTCCAAGCTTGATGATCTTTTTGATGTTGCTCATGCCAACGCTCTTACCAGTCCAACAGTATAACAAGAAGATAAGGGTTTTTTGCTAGCCCAGCGTGAAAAAAAGGAAGAAAAAGATCAATGGTCGGAGTAGATCAAGCGCTAGCTTGGCAACACAAAGAACAATAGGAATGCATACAAGAAGACGCAAAATGGAAAGTAGTCAGCAAGCAAGTTGTTTAACAGCTGAGCTTATTTCTTCAAGTTCTGATACAACAGATACCAGCTCAGCAGAAGACGGTGACAAATTGGATGAAGAATGTGTAGGGGCTGTTGGGGGTGATGTTACTCGTGGAGTTAAAAGAAAACGAGGGCGAAAAAGTGTTATTACACAATAACTTGCAATGTCTCTAGATAGTGCTAAAGTATCAGACCGACAGGCTACAATGGTCATTACCGAAACAGCAAAAAGCTTGGGCCAAAATGTTAATAAACTTGCTATTAACAGATCCACAATAAGAAGAAACAGACTTTGGAATTCCGACAAAAGAGAGCTGCAGTAATAAAGGAAAAAATCAGAGAAATGTTCCTCTTTAGTTCACTGGGATGGAAAGCTTATATAATATTTGAATGGAAAGGAAAAGGTTGACAGCCTCCCAGTGTTAGTGACAGGAAAAAATGTTTCACAACTACTGACAGTTGCTAAGCTTGAATCTGCGACTGGTGCAGCCCAGGCTGCTGCTGTATTTGAGGCAATTGAAGACTGGGAAATTGGCAACAGGGTACAAGCCATGTGTTTCGAGACCGCTAGCTCCAACACTGGTAGACTTGCTGGTGCCTGTGTTCTTCTGATGTGGCAAGTCTTGTGGAAGACATACGACAAAGCACCATACATTATGCCAGCACGTATCTTGAACAGAAGCTGCCAAGAGACGATTATAAAGAATTCATGGAACTTGTGATCGTGTTTCTTGGTTCAGCTCCTGCACGTTGAGTGTCATTCATGTCACCAGGTGCAATGCACCATGCACGTTGGATGTCCACGGTTATATACAGTCTCAAAATCTGGATGTTCAAGGCTCAGTTCAAGCTTACCCCTGCAGAAGAACAAGGATTGCGTGACGTGTGTGTGTTTGTAGTTCGTGTCTTCTTCAGGCGGTATGTGCACCTTCTAATGACTTACAATTATTGATGTCACTTCTTGAGTACAAATCAATTCATGAAAACATCTCGAAGGCAACAGCACTGAAATTATCCAACCACTTATGGTACCTGTCTCCAGAACTTGTCGGCCTGGCGTATTTTTATTGTAATGTCAGCTCCGCAACAAAACGAAGCATGATTGAGGCGTTAAAGATGGACGTTGACCAAGATGAACAACATGACCATTCCAAGAAAGCATCACTTGATCTTAAATCACTCCCAGGCAACAACCTACAGGACTTTGTTACACCAAAGTCTATGAAACTGTTTCAAATGATGGATATTCCGCTTTCTCGATGTTGATCCAGATGCGTGGCATGATAGAGATGATAACAAACAAGCAAGAGAAGCACTGGAGTCTCTAAGAGTTGTAAATGATCAAGCTGAGCGTGGTGTTGCTCTGATTCAGGAGTATAGTGGACTGTCAACCAAAAATGAAACTCAACTGCAATTCCTACTGCAAGTCGTTGAGGAACACGTAGATTATATCCGGATAGCAGGAAACAAACACTCATGTGCCCTAAAACTCTGTTGAGTTTTGGTGGAAACTTTTAGACTAAAGTATTGTAAACTGTTTAAACAAAAAGTGATGTACAGTTGAAAATAAATTATATATATAAAATATAGACATTTTGTTGATTTTTTTTACTATTTTTCTGATTTTCAAGGTCATTGAGCTACCTCTAAATATTAAAATATATTGTTTAAACTTTCCACAAAGTGTTTTCTCATCAAATGGAACACATTTGAGGGGTAAGACTTTTAAATATATTGATTTTTGAAAAATCATCATTTTAAGAGCCACCCTAATGTTATGCAATATTTTATTTTTGTTTTGCTTTTAAATATGTCAAATTATTATTCCTTTAAAAACAAAAACATAATCAGTGACAAGTTTATTTAAATATTTTTACCAAAACAATCAAACAGACAAAAATGATGATGACAAAATCACAAAATAAGAGGTTTGAGGGATGGGATTAGCCGGCATTTTTGCAGATACTGCGCAGCGACATTTCTACCATTATAGCACAGGGGCACTTATGAGGTGCCCAGAGACTGAACCCGGCCGGTCCATTATACTGACATCCACGAGTCAGGCGTAATGCTGTCCCCTTAGCCCTGAGCGTTAGCGGGGAAGCCACTACTACCAACTTTAAAGTCTTTGGATTGACGCGGCCGGGGTTTGAACCCACAACCTCCCGATCCGCAAGCCGTAAAATACTGAAAATAGAGCTTTTCAGCTTTTACAGATAAATGTTATGTTTTTTTTTGTTTTTTTTTTAAAACTGATTTCCTTTGCGATATAAAGACGATATATGTCAGTTTTTGGTGTATGATCATATTTTCCTTCACCAGTTGTCAGAAAAAAATTTACTTTCATGAAAGGCATAGACAAGTAAAATACAATCAAACACTGATTTTCTTTTGATTTCATGTTTGGTTTGTCTTTAAACTTTATTTTTTTATCAGTGTTTTTGCCAAACCTGTCACTAATTACCTCCCTTGGGACCCAAAGTGACAATGATAACCCTATCATTTTAATTTTAATGTGGGACAGATTGAAATGATAAGATATTCTTTCACTGGTATTTCTTACTCTCCCCCAACCCCCTCCCAAAAGACAATGAAATAAAATGCGGGTCAATTAGAAACATTGCTTATTTTAGAGACAGTATGTTTGCATGGCAAATCTTTGTTTGTAAATTAGAAAAATATGCTACATTGTTATTCTGGTCCATCATTAACAGAGCCAGGTTACTGTTTCAACAATTAAAAGTTTTAAACACTCAGACAGCATGTGCCGGGATACTGATATCAAGCTATACTATTTTGTATATAGGAGTTTAAACATGAATATACTTATTTTGTGGATGGTTGAAAAATTATCTTACATCTATTTCTCGTAGTGAAATACCAGAATTTCCAGGCTAGTTAAAGGATAAAAAAAAAGATTAAATGATGCAACTGCAACCATAAAATTCACCAGTAAACTGTTTAAAAAAGGACCATGTTTTTGTGTCAAAATGAGGCCCCTTAAACATTTAATTGGCTTTTAAGTCAAAGATTTAAAAAAAAAATGCAATAAAAAATATGAAAAAGATGACACACAAAAAATAAGATGATAATGAATAAACTACTGATAACAGCACACCTAAAGACAATAATAATAGACACAACATTACAAAAAAGTTAAAAAATTACAAGTAAATAAAAAATCAATGAGACTTTCAACTAAAAAATAATAACAGCATTAACCCATTATCTCATTTCCTAGCAGCCAATTCCAAACACTTAATATAGTTCCAGAAGTAGGAGGATTTTATCTATACATGGATAGGAGTCTTATCATCAAAGTTAGAGCAAATAATGCTTAAATTTCATATAAATATATATACATATATACACATAGAGTAAAAGCTTGCTAAAGGACCACCCTACTAAGTGGGGCAACTCGCTATGTGGGACACTGTGGGACACCTATTTCCAGAATCATTTCTGTCTTTTTTTTAATGTCCCAGTATCTCAGAAAGAGGGGCAACCCACTATCCAGGAGTTATTTCAGAACCAATTAACAAATTCACTCCTTTCTTAATCCTCGCTATGTGGGACACCACCAGGCAGTCCAGTTATACAAGTGTCATTAATCAGGTTATCATGCCTGCAAACATTGCTGGAGTGAACAAGATTTTTAAGGTGCAAAAAATTATAAAGAAAACATTATTTTCTTTGAAAATAAGTATTACTTAATAAAAATATAAAAAAATATAAAATATAATTTTGCATTAATAACTAATTGTAGACAGTAGAATCCTTTGACAGTAAAGTAACAAAAACTGTTGAAATGTTAATTTAATTTATGCTCATACAATTTACATGTGAGAATTAATATTCATGAGATAATGGGTTATTAATTGGCCAAAGGTAAAATCACAACATACAAGAAAGCAATATGGCTCCTTCAAATTATACCTGCTACCTTCTCCCTACCTTCTTCATCCAGTACCCAGCTCTCATCACCCAAGAACAGTCTACGAGCCAGGTTCCGACGATACCATGATTTGGGAAATGACAGAATCTCAGGCAGACGTCGCATATCATACTTAAAAGCTGCTGTACCAATGTCACATACAGCTGTTGGATAAAAAAATCATTGTCAAAATATAAACAAGGCATAAGTAATCTGAAGAAAAATAAAATTCCACTGATGTGTAAGACACACGACACATGGTCATATGTGTTTGAGATAAATATCTAGGTAAAAACAATAGCGCACTGTTTGTCAGCCAAAATACCATTCCATATGAAAGTTTCCAAGTCAACCTTAGCAGTCAGCTGCTAAGCAATTATAAGCCATTTTAAACTTGGACTATAAAACCAATTATGAGGTATCTAAAAAAACCTGAAAAAAAATATTTTATTTATAGGGAAAAAGATAGTGTTTTGTTGTAAACATTCATATTTTATTGCCGAACACACCATTATGATGGATGATGTGTTTTATTTGAATGGGGTGAATGATGTTTCAGCATGTAAAACCTATGAATATTCATTAGATAAAGGAACAAAATACTCCTCCTCACCAGAGAATCGGACAATGTTGGACTTGTCAGAGGTTGTTCCGTCACTCTTGACCTCCAGCTTCCTGCTGCGTGATATGTTCAGGTTGACAAACTCTACATTCAGACTGAGGGAGTCTTTCCTCGACGTGTCACTCAACACAGACTGCTCCTGGATGCTCCCTACAGACAGGACAGTTTCGGATATTTATGTTTATTAACGTCATTATGTTTTATTTTATGTTTTATTTTATGATGCTATTACTTAGATCTACATATACATCATCACTTGAGCTGTTTTGTTTCAATTAGGTATTTCATTTCACTGCTTATATTTAAGAAACCCCTCAGTTAGTGCAAGGTAAGAGCTGGTTTAAGCACCTCAGTTAATCCTTTTGTGGACTGACCATTCCAATGCAGTTACTGTTGGGTTTGCTGTGTTTATGTAACATCTCAGCACAGGTTTTTCCCACAGTGTAACCTTTTTGCTTAAATCGGACATGATAACCTTTGTCCTGAACTTTTTTGTTTGAATGTTTATTGGGTTTATCGTCCCAATAACGGTATTTCAGTTATCTGGTGACGATGTCCACTTGAAGTAGATATAGTACTGCCTTCACTGTGTATAGCATGCTATGAACACCTAGCATGATACCACATCCATTGATATTATCCTGACACTGCCCTTATATCCGCTTCAGTGTAAGCAAGTCAGCTATACCACTACCATTTTTAACGACAATGGTATGTGGTGGCTGGGATCAAACCCAGGGCCACTTGCACCTTTTTTAAATTTTAATATATATTGTAAAACTCAAAAGACCTTGTCATATTTGTTGTATTATTTAGGATTAAAGTGCCTTGAACAGAGTTTTGAGTATTGCACGTTTAATGATCATCTTACATTTTCTATTTCTCATAGTATATCCCACCCTGATGAATTTTTACATGTTTAGCAATTAGTTATTTTAACTTACAGTTTCACAAAAATAAATTTGGATAAAACTGGTCTATTAAAGTGTAAAAAGCAAAAAACCTATTTGCATTGCATTACATTACATACATACATATCCTTTAACCCAATGTTCAGGTGGCATGTTTGGGTTCAACGAGACACAGCGTACCAGGCATTTGTTTTTTTAGATTTTGTGTTTGGCTGCAATAGGTTTCAAAAGCTAAATTTAAATTTATGCTTGAAAGAATCTTTGCCCCACCAGAAGCTAGCATTTTCTGCATTTCAATAATACAAGCCACTCACCTAAATACCTCGGAGATACAGTGATACCAGTTTTCCTCTGACCCCCGCCATATGGATGGAAGATGTAGAGAGAGAAGTCTGAGAGACAGCCAGTCACACTTAAACCTCCTACTGAGGTCATGGTGCTGAGATCAGCTGATGTCGCACTGGCGGTACGGTTTCTTGGGTCACGGCCAGGTAGTCCCCCACTTAGGTTACGCTCACGGACTACTTTTTTGGAAACTGACCAAATAGACACAAAACACTGAGAATAACACTTAATCATAACAGCTGAGATTCCAACATGATATAACATGTAAGCACCGTGTACACAAAAACAAACAGTTATAAACAGACCCATCTTAAACTTTTTCAGTTGAATGTTGGGGGTTTCACAGTTTTGTCGTAATTTGCTTTTTACATATAAAAAGCAACTTGCAGACTGCAACAGACTAATTGGATGAAAGTACAAACCATTGAGCCTCAAGTACAATCTTCACTATGGTATATTAAGCCTTTTGAGTATTATAAACTTTGATTGGTATTTGATGTTTACCCTTTTATCCATACATATGCTTTTTTATGCCTTTGAAAAGCATCGACAATTATCACTCATCTCTAGTAAATTCTGTAAGAACTTTCTTTGTAGCCTAGATTTGGCAATGACCAAAAATTATATGCCTAATGTACAAAAGTGCATAAAACAACATGAGGTGAATTTTTAAAATCATATATATGTAATATGAATGCATTAGTTATAGCAATCATTCTGCAATCTTTAAGTATTATTACGAAAGCTTTACTTTCCTTTTCAAAAATTTTCAATAATTTTAACACAAGCAGTTAACATCCAACACAATAAACTTACTATCTTATGAAGACCTATACACACTGAGAAAGGTCCCTCCTTCTGTCTATTTGAATAAATCTTGTTGAAATAATGTAACAGAATCAAAGTCTGCAAGATTCTTAAAGATCCATCAATGAAACATCCAATAAACTCCAACATGCCAATCATGTAAACTGACAGCCAATGCGGATTCAGGTGTGTGCTGCTGCATCAAACACTAGCCAATTAGCAAGCAGATTTTTGTCATGCGATTTTGAGTCATTTGAACGTTTTCCAAATCCTTGTGTACAGTTTATTGCAATTTACAATGCGTGAAAAAATAAACTTACATTTAGTTTTCAGTGGTGGAGTGCCATCGGCATTAACAGCTTCCATATTTGATCTGTTGGTGGAGAACACCAGCTCCAAGGAAGGCACCTGTATAAGTGATATCATAGTTCAGCTTTATGGTTTATGGTTACTACAGCAACCACAATTATTGCCATTATAGCGAGGTCCCGATACAAATTGTCGAGGAAGACCCCATGAACATTTTTCTGGGTAGAACAATCAGCACACTGCAGGTTAGCTGAAAGGCCTACCCACAATAAAATTTTAACCATTGCATAAACGGAGGGTCTAAGAAGTTACGATTCAGTGCCTGCAACCACTAAGCAGCAACAGGCCATAGTAATCATTCAAGATGCTTTTAGCATGATATGGTAAAAAACATAAGAATATGTCTAGAGTTGTGAACCTATGCCAAAAAGCAATTTGCCTATCTTTATGTAGACAAATCCATTACACATAGTTGTTAAAGATTTAATACTAAGTTGTCCATGTTCAGCATTGATACATGTTTTATGGTTTAACATAGTTTTTCAATTTTAATTTGAAAATGTACTTGAACTTAGCTATTAGCATATTCATCCAACTGACCTTTGCCTCTCACTCACCTGTTATTAATAAGCATCTTTCATGAGACAATATACAGTAAAACTTCTCCACAGCAACATTTCGCGAAGACACAGAAAACTATTGCTGTGGAGAGATGTTGCCGAGTACAGTTAATGACTGATGCTAAGATAATTAACCCTACATGTTAACATTGCCATATTGTATTTTATTAGAGTTGGAAATGCTCTGAGGTTAATGGTGGTATTCGACAGTTTGGACCAAAACTATTTTCTTTAAACATCATAATAAACCATTGTTACCTTAACAGAACTCACAAAATGCTGTTTAATGATGTCCTACACCTATCTGCAAAGTGAACCATAACATCACAAGCGTCATTTCAAACATGTATTTCATATCTGAGCCATGCTGCACAGTTAGCTATTTTTAAACTAAGAAAACCACTTGAATACTTATGTTTTTGCTCATCCACATCTTCCGCTGTGACGTCGATATCTATTTTTAGCAGGAATCCCAATCGTTTATTTGAACATTTAAGAGTAGATTAACGAGTTTTACTATGATAAAATTGAGCTTCTGTTGAAAATCAAATGCTTATTGACTTTTCTTCAGAAATTATGTACAAACACCGCACACAGAGGTCAGATATTGTTACATATATTAGATATAGGCAAACTGTCGGTAACCACCTTTAATGCGCCCTAAACAAATGGGGGCAATAAAACTGTTGCTGCTAAGATGTTGTGGCTGCTCAGAGTTGCATTATTGAGAGGTTTTAGTGCCCCATCTTGGTATTCATTAATAAAACTCCACCATTCTAAACTCTAACATTGCTCCCCCCACCTGTTATTAAGCATCATTATAATATTTAGGACATTTTATGAAATTTAATTATTCTATTATAACCATTTAACTTCACTGCTATTGGTCACCCTCTCACCTGTAGCAGACACTCCACTCGTGAGACAGGTAGACAGTTGAAGCGAATGATGGATGGTTCCACGCGTATAAACACAACCACATCCACAGGGAAGGAGCCCAGGAAGGTCGGGGAACCAATGGAGGCGTAGGAAGAGCTAAGGTCCATGTCAATCATACTTTCAAGGATGGCCTGCTCTTGTTCTGGCATCATACAACACACAAACAGGTACAGTACACACTATGTATGCATTGAGCCATGAGATAATATATACTTTACAAGATGTAATACTACATCATACATAAGAAGAAGCAATCTTACAGCATATAGTATGAAGATGCAGTATTATATCACACTTTGCAAAATTATATGTTGCATCATTACAGCACTGTTTTGGCCATATTTTTAAAAGTAGTTTCAGAATTAAAAGGATAACTTTTTATTCCATTGTTAAAGTCTACTAATGCCATCATATAAACTATAGGGTTAAAGCTAATCACATATGATTCATATTTGATAATGTTAGAATTAGTTCAGTGTGCATGAAAGTTTGAAAACAAGGATAAATGGTTATAGAACACATTTTTATTGCATTTTTTTTCTTTTTGCTTGAAGTGTTTAACATGCCACCAACAATATTTTAGTTAATTGGAGTTGGTGTTCACTTGAAGCAGATAGTGCTGCTTTCACTGTGTATAGCATACAGTGAACATCCTGGCATGATACCATACCCGGTCACATTATCCGACACCAAGCTGACCGGTCATGGAAGTACCCTTATATCTATTCCAGAGTAGCAAAGAGAGCTACACCGCTACCATTTTTGCCTATTTTGGAGCGGCCCGGGATCAAACCCAGGGCCTCCCATACCTGAAGCCAATGCTCTACCGGTTGCGCTACCAGGTGGAAAAGGTGACTTAATGATAATAGATTCATCATCATGAAAAGTATGTTTAAGATAAAAAAAAATCAGATTTGAACATCATTCATTTAAAGAAAGTGTGTATACCAGTCTTGTTTCAGAAATGCAGTCTGAATGACAATGCATCTTAGACAAAAGTTATATTTAAAAAAATCCTTTTTCTTTTCTAAAAAAAGTAAAGCAAAATGTAGAGTTCTTCCTCTGTTTTATATTTTGAAAAAATGCCAACTGGGCGGAGACGAGAATAAAGAGTTTTATTTAGTAAATTCCCCATCAGAATAACAGTTACAAATGATTCCTAACTGTACATGGCATGGATACTATATGATTCCTAACTGTACATGGCATGGATACTATATGATTCCTAACTGTACATGGCATGGATACTATATGATTCCTAACTGTACATGGCATGGATACTATGATTCCTAACTGTACATGGCATGGATACTATATGATTCCTAACTGTACATGGCATGGATACTATATGATTCCTAACTGTACATGACATGGATACTATATGATTCCTAACTGTACATGGCATGGATACTATATGATTCCTAATTGTACACGGCATGGATACTATATGATTCCTAACTGTACATGGCATGGATACTATATGATTCCTAACTGTACATGGCATGGATACAATATGATTCCTAACTGTACACGGCATGGATACTATATGATTCCTAACTGTACATGGCATGGATACTATATGATTCCTAACTGTACATGGCATGGATACTATATGATTCCTAACTGTACATGGCATGGATACTATATGATTCCTAACTGTACATGACATGGATACTATATGATTCCTAACTGTACATGGCATGGATACTATATGATTCCTAACTGTACATGGCATGGATACTATATGATTCCTAACTGTACATGGCATGGATACAATATGATTCCTAACTGTACATGGCATGGATACTATATGATTCCTAACTGTACATGGCATGGATACTATATGATTTCTAACTGTACATGGCATGGATACTATATGATTCCTAACTGTACATGGCATGGATACTATATGATTCCTAACTGTACATGACATGGATACTATATGATTCCTAACTGTACATGGCATGGATACTATATGATTCCTAATTGTACACGGCATGGATACTATATGATTCCTAACTGTACATGGCATGGATACTATATGATTCCTAACTGTACATGGCATGGATACTATATGATTCCTAACTGTACATGGCATGGATACTATATGATTCCTAACTGTACATGGCATGGATACTATATGATTCCTAACTGTACATGACATGGATACTATATGATTCCTAACTGTACATGGCATGGATACTATATGATTCCTAATTGTACACGGCATGGATACTATATGATTCCTAACTGTACATGGCATGGATACTATATGATTCCTAACTGTACATGGCATGGATACTATATGATTCCTAACTGTACATGGCATGGATACAATATGATTCCTAACTGTACATGGCATGGATACTATATGATTCGTAACTGTACATGGCATGGATACTATATGATTCGTAACTGTACATGGCATGGATACTATATGATTCCTAACTGTACATGGCATGGATACTATATGATTCCTAACTGTACATGGCATGGATACAATATGATTCCTAACTGTACATGACATGGATACTATATGATTCCTTACTGTACATGGCATGGATACTATATGATTCCTAACTGTACATGGCATGGATACTATATGATTCCTAACTGTACATGGCATGGATACTATATGATTCGTAACTGTACATGGCATGGATACTATATGATTCCTAACTGTACATGGCATGGATACTATATGATTCCTAACTGTACATGGCATGGATACTATATGATTCGTAACTGTACATGGCATGGATACTACATGATTCCTAACTGTACATGGCATGGATACTATATGATTCCTAACGGTACATGACATGGATACTATATACCTTTCTTGACTTGAGAAGTCAGAGAAATTGGTATTGGTTCTAAAGCTTGTTCCAAATAATCCAGCAGACAGGGGCTAATCACCATCTCCTGTAACAGACATAAACAATTGCATAATTGACACAAATAAAGATTTAATTGACACAAACAGAGACTTAATTGACACAAACATAGATTTAATTGACAAACAGACTTAGTTGACATAATCATATACTTAATTGACACAAACATAGACTTAATTGACACACAGACTTAGTTGACATAATCATAGACTTAATTGACACACAGACTTAGTTGACATAATCATAGACTTAATTGACACACAGACTTAGTTGACATAATCATAGACTTAATTGACACAAACATAGACTTAATTGACACAAACAGAGACTTAATTGACACAAAGACTTAGTCGGCATAATCATAGACTTAATTAACCTAAACATAGCCTTTAATTGATGTAGATTTTTGGTTTGGTTTGTAGACACAGAATTTCTATAAAGTTTATGATGGTCTGGGGATGTCTAGCTGGTGGTTGAAAACCCAAGACAAATATCTAGGCAACAATATGTGTGCTGCTGGTCAGATGGAATAAACGTTTAGCTGGCATTGTGAGTTTAATAGACACTGCAAGGTGCTGAGGGGTTTCAAATGGCTGACACCAACAGTTATCCGAAGACCCACAGTCCTGATACCAGGCCAAATTGTCATGGAACTATATTTATATTTGCTTGAGCATATGCAAGGGAGCTATTATTATTTTTAATGGCACGGCCAGGGATCAAATCTTTGGCCTCCTGTACCTGGCACCATTGCTCTATAATTGCGCTACCAGATTCTGATCTGTGGCATCATACTACACACATAGAGGTACAGAATGCACGCACTACATGCATGCATCACGCCATGAGAAAAGGTGCCTTAATCCCTTACTTGCTGGAAACTCCATTATGACGGGGTATGTTTTCTGGTTACAGGGTGAATGGAGTTTCTAGCAAGGAATGGTCCAGCTATGCTCATGCAAGCTTGAAGATTTTGGAACAATCAAGAGATTGTGTTGGTTAGTTTAAACCTATATAAATAGTTAATATGAAAACAAATTGTTACTTATATAAAACCTTCGGACAGTCTACTACCTGTGTAGAACCAGCACTCAGTAACCTTGTGTGAAATAGTCTTGAACTTTCACATTATGTATTGTATTTACATGTTCATTAAAAGCCAACTATTTTTCAATAAGAATACAAATGTAGTTTGAGTTACAGGTTTTTACAATGTTTTATCTTTAAAGTGACATCTGATAAAAGTCTGAAATGTTGCATGATGCTTTAACTATGTTTTTTTGGAGTGAAAAGTAAATCTGGAGTCATATTTAGAAAGAATCTTAGTTTTTTGCTTGAGGAATTTTCTTTAATTATGAACTATATCAATGGACATAAGAAAAGGTCTCAAACTGCATTCATAAAATGATGTAAACTTAGACATTTTTTGTTATTTTTCCTAATATAAGGAAATTTCTATGTTTAAGTAAGGTAAACTAAGATTCTTTATAAATACCACCCCTAAACTACACTGAAATGACTGAGTGTAATGGAGACTTAAGTTCAAGTCAAGACATTAGCTTAAGAATGATGGGTAAATACTACATGTACTGTTATCCCACTAATAAAAAAATATTGTTTGTTTTGTTTTTGTTTGTTTTGCTTTTTGGTCACATCGAGCCGACACAATTACGGTCAGATTGGCGGCGTTCAGCTTATTGATGAAGAAAGACCTCAGACTTATATCTGGGTAGAACCAGCAAAAAACAATAGATTAGCTGGAGAACATTCCCACTTGAAAGTTCTCACCCTCAACTGGGACTTGAACCCATGTGGTGAGGAGTTATAAGTGAACAAATTTTACTGCTTGGCCATGGGTGCCCCCTTAAAAAAAAAAAATAAAGCTAAAGCTAATGGTGAAGATCAAGATCAGTCAGCTACTCCAAGAGGGAGCAATTTAAGGATGATCTACACTTTTTGCTGCTGGGTCTCCAGCTGTCTGTCTAGGGATTGGGGATTAGCCGGCATTTTTGTTGATACTGTGCAGCGACATTTCTATCATTATAACATAGGGGCACTTATGAGGTACCCAGGGTCCGTCCATTACACTGACAGCGACGAGTTAGGCATAATGCTGTCCCCTTAGCCCCGAGCATTAGGAGGGAAGCCACTACTACCAACATTAAAGTCTGCTTTGACCCAGCCGGGGTTTGAACCCGCGACCTCCCGATCCGCCAGCCGACGTTCTACCAAATGAGCTATTGCGTCTGGTAAAGGTTTAGAGTTTAGAGACTATTTCGAACTTACTAACCTCAGGTAGGGATTGAAGAGACAACCATGCAAACAGGCTGGCTTTCTTGGGGCATTGTTTACTGCGCTGCCCAGTAATACTGTCATCCAGCTTGGCACCTGGATCTGTAAGGTCTGCAGGTGTGGCGTCTGCTGACAGGGTGCTTGATGGTGAGCTTAGATTGTCAGTCCTGGAGTTGTACGTCACCTGGTAAATATGCCAGTAATAGTTATATCAGGAATGTGTTCTGCAGACAAGGGTGTCTTACTACAGATTATTGCTTAAGAAACATGGATCTCATGAATTACAGGACTCAGCTTAGTAACCAGAAGTAAAAATGCATACAACAATTGGATTTGAAATTTGATGTTTTTGTTTTGTTTTTGAAATACACTGCAGTAACTATTTATGATCACTATAGCAATGTCCAGATACATGACTGGGTAGAACCACCGGTGCACCGCAAGTCAGCTGGAAGTTCTTCTCACATTAAGTCCCTCGCCCCAAATGGGACTCAAACCCACGCAGTGAGAGACTAAGCAGTCAGAGGAGTTATGACTCTACCACTTTGCCATGGGCGCCCCTTTGAAATTTGAATTTTAAATATGTGCTTAATGTCATAAAACGTTGTGTTGAATGTGTTAAAGCAATTAACCACATGAAAAAGAAGCTTTTACTTATGCCTGCATGCCAAGGTTGGAAGAAGCAATGTTTGATATCTATGGCCATTTTACAGCAGGGTCTTAATAACAAATATTTCATAATGTTTTTAAAATCATCAATCACTAAAAAAGTATAATCTAACAAAAAGCTAGGTACTGGTGTTCAAATTCTGTAAAAAAGGATATGCAATGAATGTGATGCACTGACTATCCTCACAAATCTTTGGTGCAGTTGGAAAGAGACTGCAAATTTGGAAAGTTCTTTTTTTATATTTCCATATAACCCTTAGCACATTTCTACACAAACACTTTGGTTACCATGACATCCACTCCTGGCAGGAAGAAGACTGTATTCTCTATGACCGGTTGCTGGGGAGCTGGTTTCTTCCCGGGACCGATCTGAGATGCAGACTCCTGCTTCCGCATGGCTTTCTTGCGTGAATTGGGTGAACCAAGAGGGTCTGGTATCAAAGTGGGCGTCTTCTCTCTTTTGTTTCTGTAGAATAATAATAATAATACAGTCCATAGGTAATTCAAACTTGAGAGAGTTGAAGTCAATGTGCCATAAAGGGCTATAGAATGTGCGCACCCATGCAATGTGCAAACTCCTACTTTGGGCTTCAAATCCTAGGTAAAAATCAATAGCTCATAGATTGTACGCACCCCCAGTTTAGAAATTTGTCAGACATTAAGGTGTAATGAGCACAAGTCAAAGGTGTTCTCACTGTCACTTGTACTGTTCTGACCTCTCAGTTATTCTACCGACTCATTGGCTGACCTAATTATTCACAACTTTTTCATAATTTTTTTGCTCCTAAACACATTCAATTTTACCCGTTACATAGGCCTTACAAACCACTGATTCTATAGAAATTACACTTGTACGTTCATATGGTCAATGAATTATATCAAATATAGTGTTTACTTACTGTTTGTCACATTTTAATGATGTGCACAGAAAACTCACAATGAAAATCAATCTGTGGTCATTCTTTTTAACTTAAATCAATTTAAAACTTACAGAACATTCTATCTACATGATGGTAAGGAATATAAGCTAAATGATAAAAAATAAACTGGCAGAATATGATAATAAATTGTGGATGGCAATTTAGTCTCTCAAAGTCAAGTAAGGCTTGGGGGACAAAATGAATTTTTTAATAGCTCACATAATATGCTCACAAAGGCCTTTATTATATAAATCTGTCAAAAAACAAACAAACTGGGCACATTCTTTAGCACTGAATTGTAATTACAAAAATAATTTTAAGGCATACATTTTACAAACATTGTTAGACTTCCATAAATTGACATACATATATGAAGCACAAAGATTATTAAACTTTTAAGATATGCAAAAATGGGAACTGTAAATTTTAAAACTTTTAAGACATACAAACATGAGGACAATAAATTATTATTCATTTAAGACACACAAATATGGTAACCATAATTTTTTTTTTATTTAAAGACACATAAACATGATTATGAAACTATAGATTATAAAACTTTAAGAAATACAAACAAGGTTATAGAATTTAAGATTATAACCCATAGACTTTATTTTGGTGAAATGAAGGACATGATTATACTGTAAAATTTAATTGATACATGTAAGATGCAGCTTTTTGCCCCAAATTATGAGGTGGGGGGTGCGTCTTAACCATGCGAAGTAAACTTTTCCCATGTTTTTCCCGACCAAAATTGACCCTTAGACTAATACAACTGCCGAGACTATCGGTGATAGTATAGGCTATAGGCAACTGTATTATGTTATTTTAAGGGAAACTTTACATAGTTTTTAACTAAAATTTGACATTTAATGTAAAAAGATAAGAGAAGATAAAATCCATGGTTCTGATCTTAGATTATTATACTCAGAGAAGGTAAAATCCATGGTTATAATCTTTGATTAGTATACTCAAAGAAGGTAAAATCTATGGTTATAATTGTAGATTATTTTACTCAGAGAAGGTAAAATCCATGGTTATAATCTTTGATTAGTATACTCAAAGAAGGTAAAATCCATGGTTCTAATCTTAGATTATTATACTCAGAGAAGGTAAAATCCATGGTTATAATCTTTGATTAGTATACTCAAAGAAGGTAAAATCCATGGTTCTAATCTTAGATTATTATACTCAGAGAAGGTAAAATCCATGGTTATAATCTTTGATTACTATACTCAAAGAAGGTTAAATCTATGGTTATAATCTTAGATTATTACACTCCGAGAAGGTAAAATCCATGGTTAAGATTATTATACTAAGAGGAAGTAAAATCCATGGTTGTTTGGAATCACATGACTTACAGGAAAACCATGGCTAGAACCAAAGGTTACTTTCATTTAAATTTGCAAAGCATAGCTACCATGGTAATAACATTCAGGTAGTAAACCTCTCTGTGAAAATTCAAACTTATTAAACTTTAAGTGCAGTAAAAAGAAAATAAAGAATACACTTTTTTCCAGTATATGATCATTGTTATGAATTCCAAGTTAATTAAACTCAAGGTGGAGATTGCTGACCAATGGCAGTGTAGTAAGTTCAAGGTGCATAAAGTCTGCCTGTTTTGTGAGCAGTGATCTCCCAGCATAAAGTTATCCAATATGTTTGGGAATGGTCCTAGTCAAGTCTCTTTAAAGATTTTTTAAAAGTTTATGTATTACTTAAATATGATGCATAGTAAAAATAAGATTTTTTTTATTATACATTAAAAGAAATAACCTGTGCCCCTTTATAAATATAAATTAGCCTTAAATGAAAATCTTTTTAACCCTGTACTTCACGATTATTTGAATTAAAAAATGTCTAGGTACAGTCAGTAGAAAACATTAAAAAAAAGCATAAAAGCATAAAATTTTCCTGTAGAAATTGGACATTCTACCATTTGATCTTTCTTCCAGATATAACAATCCCTTGTCAAAATTACTAAATAAGATATTTGGCAATAACTTTCCCTGCCCTTACCTTTTATCTGCATCCTCCTTATCCTTAGGTTCCTTGGGATGAAGCACACATTTGCCTGAGTCTATGAACACCTTTACGTCCAGCTCAAAGTCTACATTGGGCTCAACTACAGATTTGGAACCACCACTACCAATACTGGGATTTGAACTCTTGCCCTCCCCAGTCCCTTCTCTCTCCACACTGGGCATAGTAATAAATACATGTACATTCAACAAAAATGGTACATAATGAAAGATAGATATAATTGTTAAAGACAACAGGCTGCTGGACTGTTGGTTCAAGTTATAAAATAACAAAGTGTGCACATTTTTTGTCAAAGCAAAGTACTTAAAATTTAGTAACAAATAAAGTATTTGTTTATGGCAAAGATAAATATATGTAACTGAACCCTGCCGGTCCATTATAATGACACCGATGAGTCAGGCATAATGCTGTACCCTTGGCCAGAGCTTTAGCAGGGAAGCCACTACTACCAACTTTAAAGTCTTTGGTTTGACCCAGTCGGGGTTTGAACCCATGACCTCCCGATCTGCAAGCCAAACCATATATATATATATATATATACAGTATATACATTTTTATAACTTTTAGACATTTCCCCAGATAAAAAATAACAAAAAAATGCTTGAAAATCAAAGTATAAAAAAATTGTTCAAATGATTCAATCTGCACTGAAAATCAAAAAGAAATAAAACAAAACACACAATAAAAAAATAAATCTGACATTTTTTTCAATCATTTTAACTAACTGCTCTTTTTCTTTTACCACATATCAAACCTTACTGGGGAACCATCCAGATGCATTTCATATAAAGACAAGCAACAGTTGTTAAGACTGAAGCATACACATTGACTTATTGCCAAGAACGTTAAATTACATTTCCGCAGAATGAAATAAATGCAACAAAGACACACCATGCAAGAAGTAATCCCTGCCCATAGAGAAGACAGTACACAGAAAGAAAAAAAAAGCAATATAAGACTGAACTTTATGACTTAACATTTTTTTCATAATCTTTTCAGAACCTCTACAGTCTCTTATAAAGGATAAATAAATGAACAAATAACCAAAGCTATCATACACACATATTTAAAAATCTTCCTTTTGTTAAAAACGATATGTACTCATCATAGTGTGTTTAATTTGTGCTATTTTAAAAATACACACTTGAATCAAGTTGAATGCTTATCTTGGGTCTCGTTTACATTTACCTGCCATCCTTAAATACTCCCCAGTCATTATTGCTGTCACTCTCGTCAGAGAAGGAGGAAGATGAGGAGGAGGAGGAGGAATTGGCATGCTGTATCCGAGGAATGACAAGACTTTTGACCTGCCGCTCGACTGGAGGTACCCGGTGCTCGGGAGTATCATCAGGGGTTCTAGTGGGGAGTTAGTTAAAACATCCATCTTTTATGGAGTGTTTTTAGTTGTGACTTAATTCTAATAAAATCTTAATCTACATCTTGTTTATATATTTTTCAGATGTTATAAAGTTTTGTCACATTTATTTTGTTTGTAACATCACAAGAACTCAGTTACGATCATATTGGCGATGTCCAGCTAATTATTTGTGGAGGAAGACACCAGACAAATGTCATGGTAGAACCACTGCAGCAGATTAGCTGGAAAACCCTCCCTCATGAAAGTTCTTGCCCAGACTGGGTCTCGAACCCATGTGGTAAGGGGGCTGAGGAGTAACAAGTTGGCGACTCTAACCGCTCGGCTATGGGCATCCCCTTTCTCATAGTTACAATTGAGATCAACTACTGTGGAGGAATTTCAGTGTTGTCACTTAACCCTTCAAGTGCTGGAGACACCATAAGGCTGATTTATGTTATAATATTGATGGGGTGAATGATGGTTCCAGCAATAAAAAGGTTAATGGAATGTATGTGAGTATTGACATCACCTTTTTTTGTTTTGTTTCTGAAAACATCGCAGTGACAAGTTATGATCATTATAGCGACATCCAGCTATTTTGGTGGAGGAAGACAAATGTCTGGGTAGAACCACAAGCGCATCGCAGGTCAGCTGGAAAACCTTCCCACATTAAGTCCTTCGCCCAAAACGGGACTCGAACCCACGGGATGAGAGGCTAAGAGGTCAGAGGAGTTACAAGTCTGGGACTCTACCACTACGCCACAGTGCCCCGTAGCATCACCTTTATAAATAGGGTTAGGTATGAAGCCATTGATTTAAAAGCTTTTAGTCTTCACATCAAAATAAAGCAAAGGATTGATTTAACAATTTCTTTGAGAACTAAGTAGGGAGTTCCTTTAACTAACATTAACTTATATTAATCCTACTTGTCTTCCAAGTTCATGGGTAGAACCAGTACTCAGGTAGTAACCAGGGTTAACACCTGAGTCCAACATATTAATCAAATGGTCCCAGATGCTCACTTAAAGGTGGTATCCGACAATTTGCCTAGATCTAACATATTTAACAATATCTGACCTCGGTTTGGGGTGTTTGTACATAATTTCTGATGAAAAAATCATAATTGAGTCTAACCTTTGACGATTTTCAACAGTATCTTAACTTTAGGGCAGTAAAACTTGCTAATCAACACTTAAATGTTATTTCTTTTCAAATCAATAAATAAGAATAATTGGTATTCCGGTTAAAAATTGACATCGACGATAGTGGATGACTTAGATGAGACGAAACGTTAGTGGTCACGTGGTTTTCTTAATTTAAAAATAGCTAAATTTGTAGTGTGGCACAAATAGGAAATACACGTTTGAAATGAAGATAGTGGCATTGACATTCACTTTTCAAACCCAAGTAGGACATTAATACACAGCATTTTGCAAGATCTGTTCAGGTAACAATGGTTTATCTTTTAATGATTATGACCTTTAATGAAAATATTTTAACCCAAACTGTCAGATACCACCTTTAAGCAGTGACATATATCTCATTAAATATAAAAATCGATGTTGCATTAACTTATTATGGTTGCTTTTATAATTTTACAACATATGAACATATGGCAACTTTTCCCTATTGCATATGAAGAAAAAATTAAAAGCATTGGCCCATTGTTCAATAATAAAACTAGCTAAAAAGCTCTTGTTATTTTCGGTTGTTTTATTTTTTGTTATATCTCAAGACACAATTATGGTAATATAACTGGTAGTGGACGACCCCGGACATATATCTGGATAGTACCACCAGATTAGATGGTAGACCTCTCCACCTGACCATGCCATTTCTCAGTTGAGATATTTGATATATACTCAAGCTCAAATTTTGACTGTTTATTGTTTACTCCTATGATATCTCTAACACCTCAATGTAATATAGCAATACCTTAACCTTGCCAGATTAATGGAGTATAACATACTGGAATTGTAACAGCATGTGTCAGTAAGACATTTCCTGGGAGGAAAAGTTTGAGCTTGAGCAAAATCTCAATTGAGAAATGTTTCTGTAAGTGGGGACAGAACTCAAACCCATGTGGTGAGGGGCCGAGGAGTTACAAGTCGGTGGCTCTAGCTGGTCGCCTCCCAGTTATGTTAAAATTATTGCTGAAGTATGAAGCATTGATTTTAGCCTTTTAAGTATCAATTGAAAAATGTTATTAATGCTAATCATCCAGACTTCATCAATAAATTAACATATTAAATAAATTGCTATAAAATATGCCTCAAAGAAATAATAAAAAAAAATTAAAAAAATCAGTAGCCCTTTTCACTCTTTAAAAATCAATGGGGGCACACATGTATATATAATGAAAGTCTTTAACACACAAATTACAATAATGTAAATCAATAATATTGTTTAAAAGGGCACTGTGTCAAACATAGACTTTACAAATGCATTTCATACCAATGCAAATTTTACCTATTCTTACTTTTATAAACATAAAATGTTTATTGATTATATATAACAAAATTCTTACTTTTATAAACATTTTATGATTATCAATTATATATAACAAAATTCTTACTTTTATAAACATTTTATGTTTATCAATTATATATAACAAAATTCTTATTTTTATAAACATTTTATGTTTATCAATTATATATAACAAAATTATTATTTTTATAAACATTTTATGTTTATCATTTATATATGACAAAATCATTACTTTTATAAACATTTTATGTTTATCAATTATATATAGCAAATACTCAAACATACAACCATGATAATAAAGCACATACAAGTGTTGTCCAGAAAAAAACTTTAATTAAAAATTAGTTCCTTATGATGCAACCCAACCAGTGTGGAAGTGATTTTAAATGCAGGAAGAAACTAATTCAATAGTTTGCTTGTGATTTCTTTGTAAAAAAACAATTTTAGTAAATGGAATGGGAAATAAGATTAGGTAGAATTTACACAAAACTAAGGGTTTTCAATATGAATTTACCAAAAACTTTGGATATCATGGTGACTAATAGTTGTTAATTACAACTGCTGCATAACAATGCCTTCATACTTAATTTAAGTGTTATCAAAAAAAAATTATTACACCATTTCAATAAGTTGTGTTCTTATGTTATGAAAAGAAGAAATGACATTCACAGCAACATGAACCAGCAGTCACCAAATCCTGTCAAGATTTTCAAATGTCTACTAAGAAAGAGTAAAAAAAGGGGCATAACTGTGCTAAAAGGATATGAGGGTTTCTTAACCTATTGAAAATGGTCCTGCTATAAATAGTGTCATTAGAGAAGACAGAGAAATCTAACTGCCTGCTTTTTAAGATGACATGTTAGATTTTGTTCAATCAACCATGCTAAATTCGATTTTGTATTTTGTTTATTCTTTATATAGTACATCATGTAAAAGTTAAATATGGTATCTAACAGTTTGGACCAGATTTTTTCCTCTCAAAGAAGCAAATATATTATTGGTGCCTGAAAAAATCACCCAAAATGCTGATTATTGATGCCTTTACCTGGAGCCGACGCTCTATCGATTGGGCTACCAGGTCTAGTACTTAATGAAGACAAACTGTCGAACACCACCTTTAATGTATGTATTTATAGACCAAACAGCAATACTATTTGCTATTAACTTCATAAGACTTGCCTAGCATGAGAAGAGTTAACAGGCTACAGACAATGGTTGTTTATTTGTGGTGTATCTTTATATTTTAAAATGTCACTCTTATAATTGATGTACAAATGAAGAGAAAATAGACTGCAAAACACTCCATATATTTTGTATGTAGGTGTAGTTAATCTTCCTTGTAGTTCCAGAATATGTCCTTTCTGAACAACCCTCGTAAGTAAAAGAACTTTGAGTCTGAGAAAAGTGAACTTTGAAATAAGCAGAACAGTAAACTAGTTGTTATAAGACCTTATTGGCAATGGTTACAAAAAGTTTTTTAGTACAAAAAAGCATTTTGCAGAAAAAGCTATGAGTGCATTAAAAGTTATTAAAAAGATTCATCAAATGAGTACATTTGGTAAAGACTGCCTCAACCAACCCCAAACAAAGAATTTTTTTTATAATAATTTTAATATAGGAAAACATAAGAAATCTTTTAGTATTAAATTTAAATTCATTTAATGGGTTAATTCATTACCATCAATTAAACTTTATGAATTTATGAAGTAACTGCATATATTATTAAAATCCTTACTTGTAGAAAGGAAATGATCTAAAATAAAAAATAAAACAAGTTAGAAAAAACATATGTTCATTGTAACTGGATATTTAAAATCAATTTTGAAAAATTGATAAGAATGAATGAATCTTTCTCTAGCAATCTTAAATTTTAAACAATATTAGAACTAAGGTTATTATGTGAACATTCATAAGGCTTGCACATAATATCTAGCAGCATTGTATCTACTGGTACTACAACAAGGAAGTGCACTATGAAACAGCCAGCAACAACAAGTGTTGTTTCTATCTGCACATTCTTCGACAAAACTAAAATGGACCGATGGTCCACCAGAATTTTCAGCTACATCATTTTTTAAATTATGAATTATTATGAAAACATATTTACTAAACTAAGCTAAACAACATAATACAGCCTTACTGAGCAAAACCACTGGTAATACCTTGGTAAGCTTACCAACCTTCTATTACAGCCTTCTGAACAAAACCACTGGTAATACCTTGGTTAGCTTACCAACCTTCTAATACAGCCTTACTGAACAAAACCACTGGTAATACCTTGGTTAGCTTACCAACCTTCTATTACAGCCTTACTGAACAAAACCACTGGTAATACCTTGGTTAGCTTACCAACCTTCTGTGTCAAAATGTCAAAAAAACATACTGGTCCAGTAAAATTTGGTTTGGTCCAGTAGATATTGCCAGCTTAGGAGACTGAAGGTCCAGTGTTTTTAATTGTCTTTCAGGAAGACTGTCTGAATTTTGGTAGATTTTATTGTTTTGTTTGTAAGATACATCACAGCGACCAATTACGGTCATTATAGGAACATCCAGCTGTTTTGTTGGAGGAAGACCACAGACAAATGTCTGGGTAGAACCACCGATGCACTGCAGGTCAGCAGGAAGACAGTCCCACATTAAGTCCTTTGCCCTGAACGGGGTTTGAACCTGAGCACTGGGAAGCTAAGCGGTCAGAGGAGTTACATATCTGCGACTCTACCACTACGCCAAGGGCGCCCTGGTAGATTTGATCTTCAATTTGGCTCAAACAAACTTACGTTTAACAGAATCAAACTTCAGTTGAGCTAAATCATCTTCAGTTTGGCTGATAAAAACTAAAAAAACTTTGGAATGGCCAATTCAATCTTCAGTTTGGTCAATTCAAATTTTGTTTAAAAGATTCTAACTTTAAATTTGTTCATATCAAACTTTAGTTTCTATAGCAGAATCTAACTTAAATTTGGCTTATAAAGTGTGTAAAATGTCAACATAACAAACCACATTCTAATAGATATTGATTTACTCAAACTTAAAATGCCTTTACTCAAGTCCTGATTTACAAGCTCTCTAACACAGAAGGTAATTTTAAGTAGCGTAAATATTTTCTAGTGGGTTTAAATTCATGGTTACCTAACCAAGAAAAGACAAAGGGGTTTTTGACCCTTTACTTGCTGGATACACTTTTCATCTCATTAAGAAAAAAACCTACATACCTCACCCTAATTGGATGGGATGGGATATGCCGGCATTTTTGCTGATACTGTGCAGCGACATTTCTATCATTATAGCACAGGGACACTTAAGAGGTGCCCAGGGACTGAACCCGGCCCATCCATTATACTGACACTGTAATGCTGTCCCTTAGCCCTGAGTATTAGGAGGGAAGCCACTACTACCAACTTTAAAGTTTCTGGTTTGACCTAGCCGGGGTCGCCCTAATAGTGTTTCCCGCAAGTAAAAAGTACAAATGTAGCATACTTAGTGCTAAATCATATTCCAACAGAACAAATTCAGGACTCTTATGAAGACAACCTGCACACAGATGCTGAGTAAGACATAGAGAGAACTTACAGAGGAGGTGTGTATGTACTGGACACTGTTTCACCAAACTGCACCTTGGAGGGAGGGTAGTCAGGTACCTCGGCAGAATCTGATACCCCTCTCTTAAATAATGACTCAACCCTCAACATCTCTGGAGGAGCACTAGAATAAATAATATTGTCACATATAGCATTCAGTTGACATTTTTGTACAAATAATTTTATGCAGTAACAAATAAACCCTGGAGTTATATCAATAATGAATCTTACTTAATTTTTCTCACTCAAACTAAGAAATTTCCTTAAATTTTGATGATTTTTTTTTTTAAATCTTAGATTTTTTGGTTTTATGAATAAAACTTTCTTATTTTGTTACATATAAGGAAATATTTTTGGTTTGAAGGAAATTTCTTAGTTAAAGTAGAAAAAGGAAAAAATAACTAAGGTTCTTTATTGATACAACTACAGATGTCTCCTTTCCAAAGTGTTAAAATATTATAATGTTCATTTAAGTTAGTTAAGTGTTTAATTGGAATAATCAGGGCACGATAGGCTGATACGTGCAAAAATTTAATTGCCGTGCAGTGCCATTAGAAAGAATGTAAATTATTGTTTAAGTTTATGTTACCTACAAAAGTGACAATTAAAGATGATTGATTGATGTAACTGTTCAGCGTAATTATCGGCGTGATATGTGTTCAAACAGAGAACGTAAATCGGCCCGTCTAGTTTTTAAATTTTGTTGTTTATCTTTATCATATTGTTCTAGTTTGATATTAATTAAAATTTACACAACTAATCTTTTTTCGTCTTCACAATGTCCCGGCTAATGTACTGAACAAAGCGCCAAGAACGAGTGCATATACGTGTATGCAAAATAGTCATGAACCACTATCCGATGCTCGCAACAGTTCACGTTACGCTAGGAGGCGAAAGTGGTTGCGAATTTTAGTGAGATTGTCCTTAATTCTGACCCCAGTCAGTATGAACCACCATCTGATGCACGAAACTGTTTTTTTTACACTTGTAGCCCAAAGTGGTTGCAAATCTTTGTGAGACGGTCCTTAATTCTGACCCTAGTATGCTGTAAATGTTCTGTGCAAAGACTATTATTAAACTGAAGGTCGCACTTTTAAGCGGCAAAAAGGTTAAGGAGTTCAGTTAAGCCTGCAATCAGTTTCCCTGATCTTAGGTTAAGGAGTGGCAGCTGGCTGACAAAAATTGAATTTTGTCAACAGATTCCCCGCACTGGAATATTCCCCGCAGGCCGCCATCTTGAGAAAAAAAGTTGCGGGCTATATTCCGCAAAATACGGTACTTGTTGCTAGAAAAAAATATTTTTTTTCCCACCTAATAAAGAGTTTAACAGTCATGCAAAAGTTTATAGACTTTTTACCCTAAAAGTGTGCACATGGCATGAGCGTGCACTAGATCTAGGGCCTTACAGTAATTAACTTAACTCACCTTTCTCTATGCTTCTCTGTATGACGACCTCCATATGACCTTGACCTTATGTGGGCAGGATGGGACCCAATGCCCAGCTTGTCTTTAATCACTGAGGCCTGAAAAGGGAATAATCATCATCACCAGCATTTTGATCACTATCATGCTAATCATCATCATTATGTATTATCATCAGCACCTACAGCACCATCATAATTCATCATCAACAACAGCATCATATTAGTAATTACATGACATCCTTTTCACAATAACTGTAAATTTTTCATCTGAAAAAAAAAAACAGATAAAAAAGTATGAATAAATTCTCACCCTATCACTTTGTTTCTTGATGCGACTTAGAACTTCTCTTCGGAAATTATGGAAGATAAGTCCCTTCAACTCTTCCAGTTTTCGAGATTCTACCTCAATAGTGGCCTGGCTTGCTCCCAATGCCCTGAAATGTCAGAATAGTTCACTGTTTGATTAGGTCTAATATCTCGACAATAATCTCTTCATTTTCAAAAAAGATACTGGGTCCTCCTTATGAACACTGCATATGTAGTATACTTTCAGATTGTCAAAAATTGAATAAAGTGGTGCTTAACCGTTTCATAATGCTGTTTAATAAAGCAGACTTATTTTTCATGAAATATCTATACATAACCAACTCTTTAAACACTCAAAGATAAGGCCCACATTTAATTTTGTTAAATAATAAATGTTAACACAGTTCAGTTTAAACTTAAGCACAGCTAGTTAAAGGAGTATAAACCTGAGGGTTAAGCCAAGCTTACTATTTATAAAAAAAACACACGAAAAGAACAATTTAAAAAATATTATGTTGATTTATAGAAAAACATTATAGTAAACACTGCAATGTACTGATCTTAGTATCTTTTTGGGGGGCACAATAATGCATCACTAACAATCTTCTATACAAAGAGAATAATTCCAATAAAAAAACAAGGAGAAAGAACCATATGGAACAGCTAATGGGTGTATTGATCATGTGTGATATAGAATAAAAGCACCCATTTTGGCAATTAATATTTAATAAAATGTTTTAGAATTGCTTTTATGTCTTTAATGTATTTTAGTCAGCAGCATTTCATCATTTTTAGAGAAATATCACAATTTTTTTGGTTTCTTACATTATTATTATAAATGACAATAATATGTTTAAACATTCTGTATAAAAAAAAAATGTAACTCTGCCTTGGTTCCTGAGACAGGATAATGCACCTGTGGTATCAAGCCATGTTTTCATGCATGCAGTATGAAGTGAGGCAATGCTATTTCTGCTTCCACAGGATTGTCTCCAGAAAAAAGAAATACTACTGGTGGGAAGATAAACCCAACAAACAAGTGAGTACCATGTTTTGACTAAATACTAATAAAACAAAAGATCTGCAATTCAGGAAATTTGTAAATTTTTAGCAAGATAATAAACTTTGGCAGTGCTTATAATGGATTTTTATAATAGTCCTTAGTACCTCAATGCATGGGTTTGAATCTTGGTTGGGAAAAGTAATAAACTTTGGCAGTGCTTATAATGGACTTTTATAATAGTCCTTAGTACCTCAATGCATGGGTTTGAATCTTGGTTGGGAAAATACTTTTATGTGGGGAGGTCTTTCAGCTGAGGTGCGATGTGCTGGTGGTTCCGCCCAGACATATTCTAGGGTCTTTGTCTGCCATTAATTAGCTGGACGTTGCTTATATGACTATATTTGTGTCACTGCCAATTAACAACAACAAAAAAGAGTCCTTACTTGAGATCCTGGACCACCTTAGCTTGGTCATTCATCTCTCTCTCTAGGCGCCTTGCTCTCTGTTTGGGATCTAGAGTCACATCAAACATGAACTTGGGAATATTCTCATTGGCAATGCTTGTTCGTCGCAGGTACATTTCGGGCTACAAGGAGAACATTTGAAACTAAATATTAACAAACATTATACTTTGAAAAATCTGTTTTCAAATTTCAAAATTACTTGTAACAGTTCTGAATTTTTTAATAATTTACAGTGGTTTAATTGTTTATTTTTCAATTTTTTTTTTTATCTCAACTTAAAGATACAGCTAGTTACATGTGTCTCTGTGTATATGCATATGATAAATCAGACTTTAAAAAACACAATATGATATAAATGTGGACCCTGAAGCATTTAATTTTTTGTGGTCGCTTCTGATATCTTTTAACTATGGTAAAAAAAGGAATCTTTAAAAAACAACAACAGCATAAATGATTGTATACCTGTAAATCTGATACATCCTCTAAGGACACATCCAGTCTCTCTTCACTTTGATCAAGGAAATCTTCATCTGACTCTCCAGTCAGGGAGGTGAGAGTATCCGCAAGGGCAGATAACCTCTTCCCCAGGTTTGTGTCCAGGTGAACATCAGTGCCTTGCATTTCCCAGCGGATGTTCAGTATCCACTTGGCATTGCTGTTCTGGTCTAAAAATGTCACGAGAACACTCAATGGATTATTCAGTGGGATTTGAGAAATGTAGTTTACATTAATGCTTTGACAATGAAAATAATATCTTTAATAACAATCTGACTTTTTACAAAACTAAGCATTTAGATAGAAAATTTTAAAAAATGTCGAATGTTGATGGTTTAATCTGACAGAGTATTAAAAAACTCAATTAAAAAGACTAATAGTCCTTATGTAATAAACTTAGTTTTCTATACAAGTTACATATATTGCTAATTTGAAGTGAATCCATCTTTGAAATGAAGATATGCCATGGACAAGGTTGTCAACCTCATCTGCCAACATAAATGTGCACAAGCCAATTGAAATTATTTCAATGCAAGTCATCAATGACTTTGGCTATAGAATTTGGACTACTATCTTATTAAATATTTAACTGAAACAAAAAGTAACTCTCTTCTAGTTTTTTATTTTGTAATTAAATTAGTATAATTTAATCATTTTACATATTGGTATGATAATTATAAAATAATTTATTATAGACAATACCTTGACTAAATTGTGACCTAAAGGAATGAGATCAGAATGCTATAATGAACAGTACCAAAGTAAGTCACCATTCAAAAAAAAAATTAACAACACAGCAACACATTAATGGTCATTATAATGACAACCACCTATTTAGAGTGGAAGAAAGACCCTGTAACAAATATCTGAGCAATTTGCACACTGGAGTTATGAAAGAAGACTTCAACAAATTACATGAGAGTTTTACCACAAATAAGACTTGAACCTAATTGTTTGTTTGTTTCTCTCTTTGTGATGTTTATTGTCCTACCAACAATTTTTTAGTTGTCTCACCTGTGGACTGTTTGTTGATGGTTCGAGAGCAAACCTCATATGTTCCTTCAGGTACCACACAGGCATTCATCACAGGGGCATCATCCTTACTGGGCTTCCAGTCATCCAGTGTGTGTTCAAAGTCACCCGCAATACGGAGGCAGAAACCTGGTTAGTCATAAAAAAGTTGTCACACAATGCTGAAGATTTACTAAGAAAGCATAAATTAGTCTAAACACCAGTATGATATATACATCTAATGTAAAAAAATATCATAAAAAGACAATCAAAATCCAAACATTCCAGATTAGGTAAAATGTAAGACTTCTCACAACATGGTAGTTTAAAAGGTATATATAATAAGGTATCATCAATATTGGTAAACTAAATAGGTAAATTAAAAATTATCACAGCTTTTATGACCTGTAAATTATCATGGGGTTATATTACCTGTAAATTATCAGGAGGGGGTATATTACCTGTAAACCTGCCTTTACTGACCAGGGAGCCAGAAGAACAGGCAGATATCTGGGTACTCTCTATAGTAAGTACAACTGCTGCACCCGGCTCATTGTCAATGAACCCGCTGGGAGCCTGTAACACAGGACACACATTTATAGCTACAAAACGCATATTTAAAGTTTATGATACACATCACATATACAACCATGGCAGACAATGCAAATCACAGACATGTGTAAGTGGTTTTCAAGAAACCCATAGCACACTCTCATTTTTTTTTTAAAATACATAGCAGTGACCAAAATATGGTTCTTAGAGCAACGTTCAGCTATTTTTGTAAAGGATGACTGCACACAAATGTCTGGGTGAATCCACTGGTGCACCATAGGACAGCTGGAAGAGCTTCCCACATCCAGTCTAAAGCCCTAAACAGGACTCATACACGGCTAAGCGGTCAGACAAGATGGAGAGAAGTTGTACATTACCACAATCCCCCATATGATTTATTTCATACATAATATACTATAATCTGATATTTTGACTTGGGGATTATTTATTAAAATTATGTATGGACAGAATCTAGTTATAGAACATGTTACGAAATCTCTTTGACAAATTATGTAAAAAAATCTTCATAAAGAAAAGCAATGTTTTTACTGTTTTTGAAATGTAACTTGCACTGACACAATAGTAATCATTTTGGCAACTTAAAACTTTAAAACCTCTGCAAATATTTATAAATAATTCATTATTGAAAAGCATATGAATGTATGCCAAATGTGTCAATATACTTACTAGCGAGTTGAAGGATGAGATGGGTAGACACAGGCCGATATCATCAACAGTCAGCTGCAGAAACAGTGTACTGACCGTGTGGGAGGCATGTGGTGCTATTTGGGGTAGTCGGTCAATCACCATACGTGTGGCATACTGCACCTCCTTGTTTAGAGCCAGTCGTTGCTCCGTCCAGTACTCGTACGCATTCTTGTAGTTCAGCCAGACCAACACAGCTAAATACACAACCAAGTATGTTTTTATAGCATCAATATATTTCCTGTCTTAAAGGTGCTTATTATGAGATTTGGAAAGAATGGACATTTAGAGCAATTTTTCATGTCAAATACTGCAAGAGAAAATTATCCATTGAGTAAGAAAACACAAACTGCTTCACATTTGCAGTCAAAATGAACTCTCCAGAGCTGTCTGCTCAGGTAGCACAGTACAGAGCATTTGAATACTGAGCAGGGGTTGTGAGTTCAAACCCTGCCTTTAGTAAAATGTACTTTTGCAGCTCAGTATCACATTTCGCATATTACAAACCTTTGTCAAAGGCCATTGGTTGAGCCAGAATGATGGGGCGTGTCAAATTTATCAGCAGGGCTTCCTGGTCCGTAGATACGCCAGGGATCATCTCATCCTGTAGGAAGTAAAGAAAGATCAACCTTGAGTAGAGTTTGGAACATGGTCATTATGTTGCCTGCCTTAATAGGCCAAAATATCTCCAGAAAAAACACTGTTGTTTTTGTTATTTTTGTTACATGGCACTGACACAATTATGGCTATAATGGCGATGTCAATTAATGGTAGAACCACCAGCGCACCACACATCAGCTGACAGTTTTCACCCCAGCTGGGACTTGAACCCATGCAGTGCAAGGAAGAGGAGTCTGTGACTGAAACTGCTTGACCAGGGCTGCCCTCAGAGAGCATCTTGATGGCTCTAGCTCAAGTGTAGCAACCTACTGTGGAAAAAAATCGATGTTTGTTGATGGGCTTTATCATCATAAAAACATTTTTTTAGTTATCTGGAGGTTGTAGTCACCTATGGCAGATATAGTCCAACTTGCAATAGCACACCATAAACACCTAGTATGATACCACACCAAGTCACATTATCTGGACAAGTCAGAGATCTACCTTTATATTTGATTAAGGCTAGCAACACTACCATGTTTTTTATGCTTTTGATAGACGCGGTATGGTATGTTTGATATGTTTGAATCCAGGACCTTTTTTTTACAGAATCAATCAATATTGTGCAATGTTATTGATAGGGGCTCGTCTGATGATGTACCCATCAAGAATGAAAGTTATCATAGATCGGGCAGTGGCTGATCACTATACTTACATCACTATGTTGACAAGGAGTTGGGTGCGAGTAAGAGCAAAACATTTCTTTGTGAACAGTTGTCTTTGTTAACAGTTGTCTTTGAACTTAAATATTGTTAATTACCTGTAGAGCATTCCTGACAGAAATCTTTGTTTTGAAGAAAGCCATGATCTGGAATTCGGGGTCTGCCTCTTCGAACATTGGGTTCTAAAATTGACATCAAGTTGTATAAGCTGTCTACAAAGGTAACAAACATTAGAAATTTCCTATAACAAACATCATCGTAATCGGCCATTTAACATGCTGTGTTCACGTTTCAGGGTTGCACAATTCCTAACAGAATCCCTAAATTTGTCTCTGTCCAGAACTAGACTACGATTCAGGTAAACCTTCTTCTGTTTGTCTCTGATAATGGCTTTTTCTCTAAATCACCTTGCCACAGATTACATGTATATTTGAATATATGTATTTCTTAGAATACTAGTTATAAAATATTTTATATGAGTGATTGGACTGATTAAATATACTTTAACACATGTATATTTGGTCTTAGAATACTAACTAAAGAATATTCTATATGAGTGATCAGACAAACTAGATATACTTTAACACATGTACATGCTGGTCTTAGAATAATGGTTTAAGAATATTTTGAATAAGTTTAGACAACCTAGACACACTTAAATACATTTAAGTGTTGGTCTTACAAATAAGTACAAATAAGTAAAACCTACAATCTTACCTTTAGAAGCTGTCCTAGTGACAGACTAAGGTCCACCTGGGCTTTGATAAACACCTTCTGGTTGTCTTCAAACACTGAAACATCCAACATTGCCATTACAATAATAAACTGTACTTGTAACACCATTATTGTTTCTTTATTGTTGTTTTTGAGCAATATACAAAACCATTTACCAAAAATTAACAAGGTCTATTTGCCTTTTATAAGTCATTGCAGAAAAACCTTGTTAATTCTGAGGTGACAAAATATCTTGCTAGAACAATCAAAGCACAGTAGGTCAGGTGCAAGACATAGTCAAATTAATGATGTGGGTTAAGTTATTAAAATACAGTAGTATAGTAGCTAAAATGCTGCAAACAGATAAGAGGAATTGTTATGACAGCAGAAGTTTCTTGTTTTGTTCTTGAAATGGTAATTCAATAAAAAATAAAAGGTAGCAAAAACATTGATGTTGAAAAAACAACTGGAAACATTTCATTTAGATGTTACAGTCTAATTGTAACACCTCACACAGATTCACACTATATAGATAAGATAGTTTCATACATATTAAAAAACTATTTACAACTGACAAGTGATTTTATTATTACAAATTATGATAAAAAGATAGCCAATGCACATTTATTTGTTGCTGTTCAGTGGGCTTTTAGTTTCAACTTAAAATTTAATCGTAGTTAACATTAAAAAAAAAAGAAATTTTAAATCAAAATTGATCAATTGAATTATACCATATTACTTAGACAATGATAATAACAGCATCATCAATGAATATGAAAGTTTCACTTAAAATCAATAACCGTTTCTGGATTATGAAACTTCACCACTTTTGTTGGAATAAAGTGATATTTATGTAAAAATTCATTGCATAATGTTTTTTTTCTAAAGAAACCAATTTAAATGTCTCTTTTTATGTTAAAGGTTAAATTTTAGGTAAAAACAAAGTTAGTTTTCCCTGAAAATAGCACAATACAGTTGTCTGTGGCAGATACTATAGGCGATAGTCTCTCGGTCTGTTTGGTATAGGGGTCAATTTTGGTCTGGGGAAAAAAGGCGAAAACTTTACTTCACATGAATAAGATGCAAACCCCACTTTTTTATCATAATTTGGGGCAAAAGACCATGTCTTGATCAATAAAACTTTATGGTACATAGGCACCTTTCCTCAATGCTGGATAGTGTAATGAAAATTCAAGAAAGAGGTTTAAATATGCCAAATTAATTTTAGGGTAATCTGCCCCTTTAAAATGGGCTCTGATTTGAGTTTGAAGTTTAAAGTGCAAACAATGTCTTTTGACTGCATGAGTGTCTGTTACTAGCAAATCATTAGTTGCTTACAGTAACTTTAAGTCATAAAATGTACAGACAAAAATTAGGATGGGATGGGATTAGCCGGTATTTTTGCCGATACTGTGCATTGACATTTCTATCATTATAGCACAGGGGCACTTATCAGGTGACCAGGGACTGAACCCGGCCGGTCCATTATACTAACACTGATGAGTCAGGCATAATGTTGTCCCTTAATGCTGTGCATTAGGAGGGGAGCCACTACTACCAACTTTAAAGTCTTTGGTTTGACCCGGCCAGGGTTTGAACCCGCGACCTCCTGATCCACAAGCGGATGTTCTACCACTTGAGCTACTGTGGCCGGTCCAGACACAAATTAACATCTTTTCAACAGTGAGAGTGTCTTTTATCAATCAATCAATTACTTCATGCTGGTCAAGTGATATGTTAATATATGTGTATTTTATATGCAGCTTGTTGGCATCTTTAAAATTCATATGCAGACTAGCCAAGTGACATTGTGTTTATATCTGTTTTTCATCTGCAAGTCATGCTACCTGCTGCTAAAATTAACCATAAGGTAATCAATCAACATAGTAAAGTATGTTTCTTTTTAACATTTCTGTGCACACATTTGCAGACTAATCAGCTAGTATGTTAAGGCAAGTCATTATGAGTATCCTAGTGGTCTAGTGGTTAAGACACTGGACTCTGGATCAGAGGGTCCTGGGTTTGAACCCCGAAACTGACCATGTGATGTTAGTCCTTGAGCAAGACTATTTTTGCAGATTACTCCAGGTACTCTGTACCCAGGAAGCAGACAGTCGAGAGGAATTAATATAAGTTAAAAGAACTTGTTTCCCAATCGACTATAAATAAATAGGTTTAAACAAGTCATAATTTCAGGCCAATCAAGTGACAATACATGTAAGCTCCTACCTATATTGGTGGGCACCTCAGCAGCCATGTGCACTCTGTTGGACACTTCAAGATCTATGGCCTCAGTCTCTAACCGCACAGCACTGGAAGTGGGAGTGGTGGCTGTGATCTGGATCCCCTGGTTATAGAGATGATTAAAGGGGTAATGGTTAAAAGTGATTAATTACGGTTTATGTGTAAGTTCTATACACAAGAAAAGTACTTACAGATGGATGGATGTATGAATGTATTGACGATGCCCACCACACCATAACATGACCTTTCAGGCATATAAAAAAGATTGTTTTTACTTCTTATTTCATTAAACATCAACATATGTGATCACAGATTGCACACATTTGCAATCAAACATTCACCGTCTGATTGCATCTAATCACGTTTTAAGTAAATTATTTGAATCAGACAATAAATCTTAACAATTAATTACAATAAGGTCTCTGATACAAGAGATTATAACTGGGTCCTGACCAAGGTGAAATCTATGATGGTATCAAAAAAAAAGAATAAAAAAAACATATGAATCTTAGTTATTTTTCTTTATTGAGAAATATTCTTAAAACTTGAAAAATATAAAGAAAATAATATGTCTTCAAGTCATTGGTTTTATAAACGAAACTTCAGAAATGTTCTTATATCTAAAAAAAATATTAGATTTATTGTAATTTCTTAGTTAAAGTCAAAACAAATAAAGATTCTTTATGAAGAATACCCGAGAAGTTTAATTGATTAAATATTTATTTCAAATGATTAAGTTTAAGTGAGACATTTGTTATATGCATTGCAAAAAAGATTTTTACTCAACAAAAAGACAATCTCAAGCAAGGAACACCTGTATTTTGCCATATTGATCAAAGTGTCAATCAATACTAACAAGGTCCAGAGGTAGCTTTTTGTAATCACAAAGGTGCAAATACATGCTGACATGCATCTGTATTAGAAAAACTTTGACCTTTTTAAGTAAGTTATTGCTTCAATAGACTGTGATAGTCAACAGATTGAGCCTTATGATCTATTGCATCGCAATTCGAATGCTTATAACATTACCATGAGAATGACTTTTCTTTATGTGAACAGCAGTTGTATTTATACTAGCACAAACCTTTGTTAAATTGTGATTAAAATATTGCTATTCTGTCGTATATAAAAATTGCACCAGCAAATATCTAGACCTGCTGACACATTTCAGATGAATGATGCCTTAATACAATTTAATCTGACTAAGACATAATGCCATCCATTGTAAGCTGACAACCATTATTGCTCAGTCAATGGTTTCTATAATTGGTCCCATCAACAATGCATAGACATGTAGTACTGGTACTTCCAAGTATACTAGTGCTTACCTTCAGGCGGAAATGGAAGGAGTAGAGGATTTGGTTGGCTGTGGAAGCCTTGATGGTGGGATCCGATTGATCCGACCAGAGTGGCACTGGGCGGTCTGAGCCCGATACTTTCTGGAGTAGCTCGTTCACTTCCTGATATAGACACACATACACATGGTTCATTATTTTATTTTTTTCAATGGTAATAAAATAAGAACAAGGTCTTACATATATTGCGGTCTTACAACTTTATATTACAACTGGATAAAATCAGTGTTGGGGTATAAACTACCTGGTGTAATGCTTGAAAAATTGTCTTTCCAAAAACAAGCATCTTATGTAAGTTGTGGGGGTTTTGTATCCAGGACCTTAAATCCTTAGTACACTATCCATAACCACTAGACTACAGATTCTACATAACTATGTACCGGACCTGGAAGGGCAATCAGTAGAGCATTGGTTCTAGGTATGGGAGGCCGAGGGTTCGATCCCAGGCCGTGGCATACCAAAGTCGCAAAAAATGGTAGTGGTATAGCTCCCTTACTACTGCTCAAGCAAATATAAGGGTAGTTCCACGACGAGTTGGCCCGATGTCAGGATAATGTGACTGAGTCTGGTATCATGCCAGGTGTTAATGGCATGCTATACACAGTGAAGGCAGCACTACATCTGCTTCAAGTGGACACCGTCTAGTGATAACTGAAATACTGTTGGTGGGACAATAAACAAAATAAACAAACTAGATAAATACTATTTGCTCTGCTTTTATCAGTGCTGGATAGTTAATAAAAATTCTAAGTAAAAAAGGGGAATAACTCTGACAAAACTAATTTTAAGGTTACATGCTCTTCTGAATCAGGTACCCCTTTTAACAGAATAAGTATACCATGTTTAAATTATACATCTTTGACCATTTTTGAGAAATGGACCTTAACGAAATGGCAATGAGAGTGTTATAACAATGGCTTCACTTTTTGAAGCTTGTAATTATTAAGGTGATAGTGCAAAGCCAGGGGCTAGGACACACATTAGTGCCTGTATATACATAGTATATCTAGTTTCTAACAGCTACTATTCCTCGAAAACAGGAGTTCTTCTGCAAAAGTTAGAACAATAAAACAGCTGATGGACTTGTTTTTTGTTGTCGTTTTTTAACAAATGTCTGGGTAATTCCACCAGTGCACAGCAAGTCAGCTGTAAGACTTTCCCCACATTAAGTCCTTCGCCCCAAATGGGACTCACCCCATGCAAGGAGAGGCTAAGCAGTCAGAGGAGTTACAAGTCAGCGACTATACCACTATGCTACAGGTCCCCCTGGTGGAAGTTTACATGTAAATTAGACATGATTATGGAAAATTCTATCCAAAATTTATGTCAGTTACAAAAAAGTATATGGTATTAAACCTAACCAAACATGAGACAGTTACACCTCTAGTGATCTTACCTTCATGAAGACTTTCTGAACAAAGACAAGATGATTCAGGAGATCTGTTGTGAGACTGTGTTCAAACATGCCCACCTCTGCGACAGCATTAAGGTAGTTGCCCTCCTGGAAACCACAGGTGTTAAATTTTGTGTTACTATGTTAGAGGTGTTAAAGCCATCAAATATATTTTTAACGCTATTTTATATATATTCTTTTTTGCTGTGTAAGATACTATACAGTTTTGATAAAATATTTATAATATAAATAATAATCTGAGAAAATGTGTTTTCTTGAAATATCCTGTTTATGGCATCATAATGTTATTTTCTACAGCTCTGACATCTTCATATCCATAGTAGTTTCTGGAAATGTCCATACAGGTATGACAGTTTCTGAATGTGACAGGTAAAAACAATAACAATGGCCATATAAAATGTTAACAGTGTGATTTGAACACTTTGTTCCTATGAAAAGTTAAAAGTTTATAGAAGCAGTATTTAGACCCTTTCAGAAAAAAGCCTATATGTGAGGTCACCATAGTCTGCAACCAGAGTCATGTATAATGAACAACCAAAAAAGGATGAACCTGGTTAATCGCAATACACCTTTTCAGAGCATTTACCTTTAGCATGAGACCTTCTGTTAAGTCTTCTGTTACGGAAGCGTTTGCACTGTAATGCCTGTAGTCAGCATACACATGTATTGGAGGCAGGTCAATACTGGCTGATGAGGGAATTGATGTGTCCATTGTCTGTACCTAAAAGACAACACATATAATAGTTTCAGAATATAAACAAGGCAGGAAGGGGCACAGTATGAGAGAGACATTAATAGTCTCCCCTGAAAAATCCCTAAATGCAAGTAGGTCCTTTCATTTGTTTTTATGCTAGTGCTCTCTGGAGTGTATGTTGACTTTTCAACCTTTCTTGTGATACCCAGGTTAACCATCAACAACAAACACTTCCATTTTCATTTTTAAATAACATATCTCTATAAGTATTTAAATTGAACTTTAAGCTCATATTTATTCAAAAGTAAGAAATTTCACTGTTTGTAATTGCAACATCTACAAACTAACGGACGAAAAAGTCCAAGAATTCCAACTAAAGGGACCTACCTACTGTTTGAAATACCTCGGATATTAACTAACAAGGGAGATGATTTCCATTTCACCAATGTATCCCATTCTTCATACCATCTCCTTCCTCTACTGAAGGGATCCAGGATTGAGTTTTTAGAATCAATGACTTGCAACTGCTTGGCCTCTGACCATGAGTTCCAGGTCCCAGTCTGGGCGAGAACTTTCATATTCACCCCCCCTCCCCCCATCCCAACATTTACTGATAAGATAGTAAATCAAACTGTTTAAGTACGCCAAAGTGATTGTGAATGTGTTTTATACAAATAAAAAAAGGGAATATAACAAATGTTTTGCTTATAAAAATATACATTATAATTATTTTAAATTACACGTTGCTGCATTTATTACATGAGATATAAGGGGAAATTGTTAATATTATCAATCTTTACAAAAACAACAACAAAAACAAATATAAGAAAAAAAACTGTTTTGAAATGGAAACTTAAATGGACTTATCTTACTTTCATTTTAGCTTAAATTTTAAAACATTCATAAATGGTGATAACAAATCTACAATCAGCCAGTGAAAAAATCACAAATCTGCAAGTAACAAAAAACTCATTTTTTTAAGCAAGTTTAAAGCTAAGTGCTAGGCACAGTTATATTCTGTGAAAAATACACAATAATTATGTTGAACTATCATTAAAGTGTGATGCCTGTAGCCAGTGTGAAACTGAAGTGTGATTCCTGTGTGAAACAAAGAACGGTGTGCATGATTGATTGTCGGTGTTGAATAAAAATTGATTATTGCAAGTTCGATCAATGATTGTATAAAAAAAGCACATTGTACTATGTAAATTGTATAAAATTCAGTTTATACACTTTAACAACTGTCTCTAGAAAATTCTAGAAAGAAAAAGCACAATTTATTTATATTTATTTTGGAATTTTGAATGGGTAAAACGGAGCATATAAGTTTATATAAAGAATACATTTAAATATGTTTATATATTTTATTTCAAATCCAGACAAGTAAAACGGACAAGAGAACATAAGTTTATATAAGATTATAGAAAAGGTCATAGTTTTGCAGGTCATATAATATACATATGAAAACTTATATTAGAGGTATCTGTGAATTTTTATAATGACATTTAATTTTTATATTTTCAGAAATAGAGTAAAACTTAATATACACAATTAAAACCCCATCTTAACTCTTAGCCTGCTATTCACATATTATAAAGGCTTAGGCAAAAAGTGTAGATTCCAGATCAGTCATATCCCTGCTGGGCGCTGTTTGATCAGGATCTATACTACTTGCTGCTCAGTCTCTGTTTATAAGTATATCAATCCTGACATGCAACATATATAGTATTGAAGCAAAAAAACAATGGAATTCAGAATGGATTTTTAACAAAATGTAAGCTAAGGGCTAAGTACGCCTGCAATATTTTCTTTGTTGAGTTTATCATTCTTAGAAATCTTTTCTTTTTTGAAGACAGTGTTCACTTGAAGCAGACGCAGCAATGCCTTCACATGTTACCACACCCTGTCAAATTATCCCTACACTGTGCTTACCAGAAGGATATTATCTGAACTCTGTTTACTTAAGCATGGGACCTTATTAACGACACAATATGGTCATATTTAGAATTAGGAGTGCAATATTATTTCAGGATAAAAATAATATTTCGTGTGATAAGTCTATATATGTGTTCTTAAAGCTTCAATGTAAAGAGCAAAAAATGTTGTATTGTATAAAAGAACATCTTTTTCGATCTACTCATTTGTAAGTTGACATTTCATTTCATATTTGAGCAAATTGACAAAAAAAGCTGCAGATTATGAGCCACACCATATAAACACGTGAAAGATAATGTAAATGGCACGTGAAGTTTTGTGAAAGTTTTAACATCCAGCTAAAATTCTAAAGTATCCTAAATGCTTTAAAATGTTAAAAACTATTACTAGCATTTTTATCATCAGAAATTCAGTCTGATCATTAGTATTAATTTAATATAAAATAGGCATAGATTTATTAAATAACAATTAACAAAACTTCCATAAAAAAAAAGCCAAAAATTCCAAAATTTATCAATTTATGACCGTTAGAAAAAAAAAAAAATCTTATAATAGCCATAAAACAAAGGCACAAAAAATGCACATTTAGCTTTAAGAATTAAAATAGTAGAACAGAAAAATGTTAATAAGTGCAAAAAAAATAAAAAATGTTGAACATGGAGAAAATAGTTCCTTCCTCAATACCAGCAGTGCAGACTTGTACTTGTATGTATAGTCAGATCATGATCTGAACTGCTGGTGAGAATTTCATGTTTTGCAATCAGTGTAGCCAAAGATCATTTTATGGTAATGTGTAGAATTTAAAGTATAAATATGCATGTTTACTAAGAAATTACACACCTGCTTACTCCTTTATGTCCGGTCCAAATCATAAAGTAATGTAAGAAAGTTTGTTGGGTTTTTGTTTTTCAACATAACATGAACAGTTAATTAAGAAAGCTGATCCCAAACTACACAGTTTCCACACATGAACAGACCTATTTCTAAAGAAGGTACACATTTTTATGAGTGCCCTTGTTTTAGTAAGATGTGTTATACCTCTTCCAATATCAACTGTCAAAACAATCAAACAATTTCTGTAGAAAAATGGTGTTTTATTACATAAAGGGGTTTAATGTGAATCTTAAATGAGATGTTCAGGTAGTTAAGTTTCACACAATCATGTTAAACTGACACAACGTTAAAATATTTGAAAACGCGTTATTTCTTTCGATGCTAAACGTAAATATACAGTAAAGTCCTAAAGATAAGACACATTTTTCTGCCCAAACTTATGACAAAAAAGCGGGGGGTGCATCTTATCCATGCAAAGTAAAGTTTTCCCCCTTTTTACCACCGACCAAAATTGACCCTTAGACTAAACCGACTATCGCCGAAATTATCGGCCATAGAGATACTTTTTTAAGAGAATATTCATGTTGCTTTTAACTAAAATTTTATATTTAACGTAAAAAGGGACATTTAAATTTGTTTCTTTAGAAGAAAAACAACAACAATATGTAATAAATGTTTACATTTGTTTTAATGGGTGACAAGTACAAATTAAAGTTTTATTTTCTAACTACAAAATGCAAAGATAATAAGACACTGATAAGAAATGATCAGAAAGCCAAAAGTGGAGCTGGCTGATCTGAATCAACACTGTTAGTCTTATCCCAGTCTATTTGAACCTAGCTGGATAAATGCTGAAGAAAGTGTATAAATAACTCTTTTGTTTTTAAATTTTCGCCCAAGGTGCTTTTACAAATATTACAAACAATTAGCATATAATATATTAATAATATTATAATTAAACACTTGCAATAATTATGATAAACACTTTAAACACAATTTTTTTTCCCCATTATCTTCCTTTCTTTTAGAAAATATTTAAAAATGAGATTTACAAACAAAATCAGTAATTTATCTCAGATACATATACATACTACAAAAATAACACTAAAATTGAAGCATAAATTTCGCTCATAAAAATGGCTCATGAAATAAAAAAAAGGCTCATAATTTTCAAATTTGGCTCATTGGTTGGCTCGGACCAAAAAAACCCCAGGGGGAGCCCTGATCTGTGTTTATAGTTTTGCCCATACATGGAGCTTTTACAATGACAACCAATTATCACATGTCACGACTCAACAGTCATATTAATCTTGTCTTATCGATTGAAAATCATCTTTGACTTAATTTAAGATCATTCAGGTTCTGGGATACAGTCTTGCAATTTCTTATCTTGAGTTAGATAAAATTCTCAACCTCTTGAATGGTTGATCTGACTTGAGCTGTTAAATATTAACCAATCCATGAAGGTCAGGATTTGGAAAAATTACAGCATGAGTTTGTGGTTATTTTCAAACTCTTTTTAAATTCATATCAAAATAATTCTTGAAAATGGTCAGGAAACTTGATCTCAAACATAACCACTGGCTTCAAGAGGTCCAAACTTTGAACTCAATTCTATGAAGGTTCTAGAAAGTCTGGTAGGATCATTTGGAATGACATATAAATTTTTAGAAAAATAGTTCTTACAAGTTGTCTGAGTTTATCCTTCTAAAGCATCTGAGCTTTACAACTTTGCTCAAGAGCAAGACTATTTCCTTTCCATCTATTCGTTATGCAATGAATAGAACACACCATTTCAGTTTTCATGAAAGAAATATAAAAACACTGGACTTTCAGTCCACCAAGCTGGCATTAACTACTGGACCGTACCAAATTTGACTTGACCATCAGGATTTTTTGGCATTTTGACAAATTTGGTCAGCTAACCGAGGTGTTACGTGTGATTGAGTTCGGTATAAGGTTTAGTGTATATATTTTCATAATAATCCAAAATTTTTGAAAATGATGTGGCTTCAACTTCCAGTGGACCATTGGTCCATTGAACTTATAAAATTTAATAGAGATTTTGGTAGACTCAGGCCATGGTCCACTGGGTTTTGTTGAAGACTGCCATTTGTGCTCATTGAATACATGTTTATTTTTTTACCAAAATTTATATCGTTCTATCCAACTCCCTTAATATCATTAGCATTCAATGAACACTTGTGTCAGATCCTCAATATTTTATATAAAATATTAATAAATAAGTCCCTAATGTTGCTTGATTAAATGAGTGGCATGTACTTAATACAGCTTTTCAAGAATACTCTACATTATTATAAAACAAAATGAATTTAAACCAATTGGATTATGTGTGACTGGCCTTAATCTCATGCTAGATTTACATACTTCAATCCAATATGAATGTTACCTTAGATTTGAAGCTTAGTGTGTGGTGAGGTAGATCTAGGGTGAACCTTGCCTTCTTCATAGTGGTGCCGCTGATTGTGATCTGGCCAGTCTGGAACACGGTGGGAAATACAGGTACACTGTATGCTTAAGATATCTTCAATATGCTTATAAGATTTATGGTCAAACATAACCAATTGATACAAGTTTGCTTTCAAAACAGACCAAGATATCTCTAAAAGATAAATACTTTAAAACTGGTATAACTGCATGATTAATGTTTGCACAATTTACAACAACACTTGCCAGAAATGAATGGGTAGTTCATAAAATCATAATGACATGGCAGCAAATAGTGCAGATCCTGAAGATACCACCCGGTGGCAAATCTGGATCTACATTATATGCCTAGTTATGACCAATGAGTGCTAGCAGACAAAAAAGAGCAACAAAGCAGGTTAGGAAACATTTACTAATTTAGTAGATAAAAGTCTCACCTTATGTTGGGCACGGAGGGAGGGCAGCAGTGATGCCCCAATGGTGATGCCCTGTAGAACAGCCTTCAAGTGTATATGTAACATCATCCCTTGACTCGGCTCTGTCGTTCTAGACTGCATCGACGGCAATGTGGAAGATTTGATGGGCTCTTTCTCAGAACCTCTCGAGTCCAGAGTGCCAAATTCCATTTCAGCGGCCCTGATAGTGAAGAGAACAATTAGCAAGAGATTTGCTTTTGTTTCAGTATATTCAGTGCCACCAGCACAGTTATGGTTATTATGACCATGCTTGGCTTTTGTTGTGTTTGTGGAACCCTAACTAGTATCAGAGTTGTACACTTTAATCATTGCAAGTCATCTATGAATAGTTGACTTTTTGTATGGGATGTTAAATCTGGCAACAACATTAAAAAAAAAAGAAAAAAAAGGAGATAGACAAGATACCATAAAATGTATTATAGATTTGAATAAAAGGATTTTCTTATCATACAAATTGTGAATTTCAAGTTTAATTCTATTGCTAAATGGCTTAACAGTAGTTAAAATTAAACTCCAGGAACTTTTGCATACATGGGCATGGATCTAACGACATTAATTGGATATAATTATTAAAACTTGTTTTGAAAAGCAGCTGTTTATCCTACAGAATGATTTAAATTAAGTCTGTGAAAAGCTGTTACTTTTTTTGGATTCTATGATTTGATTTCAATCAGCATCTTAAATCTTTGTTCCTTTAATTTGTGTAAGTTCCAAGTTTTGCTTAAAATCCATTCCAATGAAGCTAATATAAGTTTTTTTGTTTTGTAAATGTCTCGGAAGAACATCTGGCACATCGTAGGTCAGCTAAAATACCTTTTCACATTAAGTTTTTTGCCCAGAAAGTGACTTAAACCCACTCAGAGAGAGGTTTAGCAGTCAGAACAGTCGGTGACTCTACTACTATGCTAGAGCCGCCCCCTTGACAAAAGTAATTTCTCATTATCTTATGTATAATTTACCTTGTCCTGGGTCTCCTAAACTCTTGCAGTGTGGTTGAGAGTTGAGTTGTCCCCCTTGTCAGCATCCCATGAAGCACTGCTGGGTGCTGAGGGATATCCACCTCGATCTCCCCAATAGATACCAGTGCAGAGTTATGTCCCTTGCCTCGACGCTTTACTGTTGTGTGTAATGCCTGCGACCTGTCAATCTTCACAGTCACAACAGTCCTGTCGATATGTCAACATACACTTTTTGAAGAAATATGTAACTTAAAAAATCACATTGTAATTTTTAATTAAATTTTTTTTAACAAAAAAGGAATATCAACCATTTCAAATAAATAAGAATACCATTTAACAACTCCACAGACACACTTTTCCATAATGTTTTTATGAAAATAAAAAAAAATTGAAGTAAACATAGATTTGGTTTTGAAGATGTTCAAAAATTAAGAAAACTACACAAAAAACATAAGCAGGCCTAAAAGAACGAATCAAACATACTGAAGACTTGGGCCCTCAAGAAGCACGATGTTAGTCTGGCCCACATGTGCGGTAACCGACGACTCGGAAGATTTCCGCTGCAGGAAACCTTTCACTTTCTCCTTGATAGTGCCACTGGCATGTACATTCCTGAGCTCACCTTCCAACTTCAGTCCGCTCAACACAGCCAGGATCTTTACCTTCTCGATCTTAGCAATACCAAAAACAACTAGTGGCACGCTGTCTCCAATGTAGATACCTTGGGTGACATAAACATGCTGTTGATTAATTCATTAATTGTTAATTAATTGATTAGTTTTTAATTAATTTGAGTTATTTATCCTATAAAATCTTCAGATTTTATTATCAGGTTAAATCGTCAAACGTTTTATTATGCTGTCTCCACATCAGCACCTGAACATTTTAATCTTAAAGAAGTTCAGCCTGCATTTATCCCCCAAAAATTATCTTCAGAGTATGAAATATTTTAGGAGTTTTCTACATTTTGGAATGGTGGCAAGATCCTTTTAACTTTTGCTTTATTTTAATGCTATAAGGAAAAAATGCAGATATTAATTTACTGTATAAGAGGAGTGTTCAAAAATGTGTGGACTGGTTTAACAGCTTTCACATTATTGTATTATTGTTCACAAAACCTATCCTACATGAAAAGATAGACTTTCCTTTACAGACTTTCAAAAGATCAATCATTTACTCTTGGATTTGACCTCAGTGTAAGCTATTAAACAGGAGAAGTATGGCATTGTTGAGACAGGAATGGGATTTGCCGGCATTTTTGTCAATATTGTGCAGGGACATTTCTATCATTATAGCACAGGGGCACTTATGAGGTGTCCAGAGACTGAACCTGGCCAGTTTATTATACTGACACCAGTGAGTCAGGCGTAATGCTTTCCCCTTAGCCCGAGCGTTAGGAGGGAAGCAACTACTACAAACTTTAAGTCTTTGGACTGACCCAACAGGGGTTTGAACTCCCAACTTCTCGATCCACAAGCCGATGCTCTACCATGGCATTATTGGTATTTGTTACATCAATATTTGCATCATCATATTTTTATATAATTTCTTAACTTGCACTCAAACTCAGCTCAGAATTTACATACCCTTAAAGTCCATTTAAATAAATTGTGTGCTATGAGAGCTGTGCTTTCTGTTCTTGAAAACAAGCACAAAAAGTAAGACAATATAGACATTAACCTTAAATCTCAAGCCAAAATTACAAACAAATCTTGTGTATGCATGAAATCAATCCTGTAATTATAATAATGATATCTATTTTAATTTAATGGGTGTTAGTTTTCGTTAACTATCAACATGTACACTTATCATGTTTATGAATACAAATATCAATTTTGTATATTTCCAAATGACATGCAGCACATCTGTGGTTCTTCCCAGACCTTTGCCTAGACTGTGATGCACTTCAAAAGCACAGTAAAACAAAACAAGAACACCAGTCTTTGTAAGTCCTGTATTGGTAAAGGCAGGATTGCATTCTTGCTTGTTCATGTACAGGTTTCTTGACATGTGTTCAAAGTATCTTGACATGTGTTCAAGGTATATTGACATTTGTTCAGGTTTCTTGGCATGTGTTCAAGGGATACTGACATGTGTTCAAAGTATCTTGACATGTGTTCAAGGTATATTGACATTTGTTCAGGTATCTTGGCATGTGTTCAAGGGATACTGACATGTGTTCAAAGTATCTTGACATGTGTTCAAGGTATATTGACATTTGTTCAGGTTTCTTGGCATGTGTTCAAGGGATACTGACATGTGTTCAGGTATCTTGACAAGTGTTCAAGGTGTAGGGACATGTGTTCAGGTATCTTGACATGTGTTCAAGGTATCCCAAGATGTGTTTAGGTATCTTGACATGTGTTCAAGGTATAATGACATGTGTTCAGGTATCTCGACATGTGTTCAGGTACTTTGACATGTGTTTATAGTACCATTACGTTCACTGGATCAAATACTTGTAAATTCAGAAGGTACAATCACTGCACAAATACTGTTTTTGTTGATGTAAACTCAATTTACTGATATGGTCATAACATTAACCAAGTATTGAAAGTTAAAAACCTCTGTTTTGTAAAAGATTGAGGATCTTTCATGTGGGTAGGTCTTCCAGCTTACCTGCCATGAGCTGGCAGTTCTAACCAGACATGTGTCTGGGGTTTTTCTCCAACTAAACTGCTCAATGTCGCTATAATGATCATAATTGTGTTACTGAGATGTATTTTTTTTTAAAAAGGAGGAAAAAAGTAAAAAAAGTAAATCCCAATATTCTGACAGCAGACTACACTCAGATCAGAGCAAAGCCTAGGCTATGATCAGATAGCATAGTTACAGCTACAACACGTCTGTCTCATGAAGTGATCCTATCTAAGGCATAGATATTTGCTAACAACTACATGCAAAGAAAAACAGACATACCGCTAGATATTAAGCAGCAAATAGTGCAGATCTAGATCAACAGGTTAAAGAGTTTACATACTGCAATGAGCAGCATGTATGGATCATTTCACGATTTGTACCTAACTCCTCCCTTTATTGTTATTTTGAAAGTTTGTTTCTTTATTGGGTTTATCGTCACATTAACAGTATTTCAGTTATCATGACTGATTGGCCCAGTGTCAGGATAATGCATCTGGGAGTGGTATCATGCCAGGTGTTCACAGCATGCTTTACACAGTGTAGGCAGCAGTATATCTGCTTCAAGTGGACACCATCTCCAGATAACTGAAATGCTGTTGGTGGGACGATAAACCCAATAAACAAAACAGTTTTCTGTGCCATAGACTTGTTTAAACTGTTTTGTACCAATAACATTCTTTATTTAAAGATATGATGGCTTTATGCAACTTAAAAGAACCTATTTAGCAAAGCAACTTACTTTGTTTGAATCTTGTTCTACTGAAGGTAGACCGGGCTAACGGTGTGTTCTCATAGCAACCACCTCCTGAGTTACCTAGGAAATGAAATGTAAACAAAGCAAACAATGATTCAGCCATAAAAACCAAAAGCAAGTAAAATATGTGCCAACTATTAACTATCCCTAACCCTAACAAAGATGTATAATGTCTAAAAAATAGCACATAAACATAAATTGTGATAGAAATTAGCTAGAAAAAGCACAAAAAACGTAGAATACATGAGAATTAAAGTAAATGTGTATATCTCCCGTGTCTTTCATCTTTTTTCTTTACAATTTTGCATATGCATATCTGCATTTGCCCATAATGTAGTCCCTTAAGAAGAAGAACGAGTTATAATTATGTTTGTTCATTTATGTAACCTTAGCAACCTAGAGAACATGTAGCGACGCAGTCCACAATATGATATAAATTAAAATGGTTTCAAGAAATGTAAACTTCGTTAGCGTCACACAACCTGGCGCAAGAAGGGCGCGAAAACGCCAGGCGATAACATGACGTCATTATGACAGTTGATGAAAATTTCAAAACATTGATGCCGTCGTAACGGAAACCATAGCAGTTTCTTTACAGTCTGTGACATTTCATGCTGAAAGGTTATGACGTCGACAGGTGATGTTGAATTAAAAGGTGTTTTGAAATTCTGTGTTGCTCTTAATAAATCACCAATTGATACGGTGAAAATGATTAAATCAACAGGAAAATATGAAAAATGCAGTCAAGCATATGTGAACAAGTGGCATTCATGTTTCAAAATAGGAAGAGAGTCTATCCAGGATGATCCTAGGAGCATCCGTCCATCCGTCGTAGTTTGTTCCATTAAAGATCGAGTCAAATCTTTAGTTAAAATGGACAGAAGAAAAACTGTATGGCTTTAGCCGAGAAGCTCGCCATTTCATCTTCTACAGTTCATGGAGTGTCAACAAATGAACTTGGAATGTCTAAAGTAAGTGCACGGTCGCTGCCGTATCAACTGCAAGAGGAGGAGAAGCAACATCGTGTCTGATGCTCCCACATGTTTCTGGCCCGCTACGACGCAGAAGTTGATGGATTTTTAGACAGAATCATCACTACTGACGAGACGTGGTTACACCATTTTGACCCTGAGGCGAAAGCTATGTCGTCTGTATGGAAGACACCACGTACGCCAACCCCGAAGAAGGCTCGGGTCCATAAAAGCACTGGCAAGCACATGTTCATCTTCTTTATGGACTGCCATGGAATGATTCTCCAGCACAGAGTTCCAGATGGTCAGACTGTCACTGCAGCATACTATTCTAAGGTAAGATTTATTTCATTTACCTATCCACTTTTAATATAATATCATTAACATCATCAACAGAAAAGGCAGAATGTGTGTAAGAAATAAAGCTAATTGTGAATTCTGAATTGATTGCTTCAGGTACTGAGAAGTGATCTTGTACGTGCGATTCGAAAGAAGCGGCCACAATTGGATCTTGAGAGAGTAATTTTACATCAAGACAATGCGCCTGGACATAAAGCAGGATCCACACATCTGGAAATCAGCCTCTTAGGTTTTGATGTATTGGAACACCCACCATACAGTCCAGATTTAGCACCTATAGATTTTCGGGTTTTTCCCGAGTTGAAGGCTAATTTGCGTGGTATACGGTTTGACTCTGCAACTGAACTTACAAAACAGTCTCAGATGATTGTATCATCATTCAGAAAAGACTGGTACAAAGAAACATTCAGCAAATGGGTAGACAGGCATAAGAAGTGCGTGGAAATCGCTGGTGACTGTATGGAAAAGGTGCAACGTTCACTTGATTTAAATGAAACCTGAGATCTGAGACGTCATATTGACGTAGACGCGCCCCGGGTATGTGATACAAATAAATTTGTAATTTGCATAGTGTTAGTGTCTCTGGGTTAATCTTGCTAAATCTTCCAGAGAATAATGGAACTAATCTTAAATGCACATATGTCTTTTTTTAGTTTGATAACATAAATACTTTTTGTTTTATAATAAAATTCTATGAACTTCCCGAACACCCCTCGTATATTTCCCAGCATAAAGGCAGCACATATATACTCAATTATAAGGCATGGATTTTTCTTGGAAAATAGTCTTCAAAGTGGGGGTCCCGTCTTATAAGCACGATCTGCAACAAGGCCTCAAAAATTTCCGCAGGAATTCTTAGTTTTTCATTAAGAAACGCATAAAAACTGAGAGCTTACAGCGAGACTTGATGGCGTAGATCAAACAAATTTACATTGTGTCACAGCACAAGCAGAATTTTCTTGCGTCTCTCCCCAGCCCTACACTATTGAGAGGTATAAGTAAAAAATTGTGATAGCATGGCAGGTCGAGCAGCACTATGATGGCAAATTAGCACAAGTCTAAGCTGCCATGACTGTTTGCCTAGTTAAACTATGTGTACTGTGTTACATAATACACTCTGTCCCAGTATATTGTGTACATGCCAGACTTGATGGCACAGATAAAAGACATTATTATTGTGCTGCCACCCAGATCAGCATGTTCTCGCGGCATTGGTTGTTCATTTTATGTACAATATTTGTAAAGAGATATTAAATAAATTGCCACCGTTATTACTTCTTGGTCACTTCAAATTATCTTTCATACTACCACCTCATCTCACCTTTGTCTTATACCTTCTTCAAAAATGTCCTACCATATAATTGCTACAATGAAAATTGTACGATGTCAACTTCAAGCTACAGGTTATAGAGTATGCTAAACAGAACTCCAACTGCACCACTGAACGCATATTTGGAGTCACCAAAAAATGGTAAAGACTGGAGATATAAAACTGTGCAACTCAGGATGTTCTCTCAATCTCTCAATTGTGTAGGGCTAGGAGAGCCGCGAGAACATCCTGCTACGCACGATATTAATATCTTTGATCTACGCAACAAGACTGCATGTACAGAATATACTGGGGTAGAGTCTTACATAACACCATACACACAGTCTTACCAGGCAAACAGCTGCAGTGGTTTACAAATACGCCAGTAATATAGCGACTTTCACAAATCTTGGATCAACACCTGCTGAAAATTTCACCCCATCTTATACAAGGGTCAACACAGAAAACCTCAGATTTAGGAGGCAAACTAGGGGGACCGTCTTATAAGCAGGTTGCCTTACAGTCGTATATATACGGTATACAGCAGTGAAAGGTTTAAGAGTTGATATATATGAGTAAATGATTTATAATAAAACAAAAGAGAAGTGGGATGAGTGAGTGCAGCTGATGGATATCCATGATGACTCGATCTTAATTTCAGCCTTTCTCAAGAAAGCCAAAATAAAACAAGCCATTATCCTCATTTAAAAATGCACATTTGCAAACGAAAATACTGAAGACCTTTTAAATAACAGAATTTCTACAAAACTTATTTTGAATTTTCTTCTAAAGATAATGACCAGGCCCTTTTATCCACAAAATAAAAATCCACTCATGAACTTTGACACTAAAAATGCGACTCAAACATTACCAATAGCTCCTTCTTCTTCTATTACTGCATCCAGCCGAGTTTTGACGCTTCCAGAAGGTGTACTCGTATTGGCTTTTTCAGATGGCTCCTCCTCTATCACAGGCAGCTGCTGACGATTCAAGGGATGTCGCACTGTCTTGGTTTCTGGCATCGTTGAGTAAAGCTCTAACAAGTGGTACAAAGTTCGCCAGCATTTCGGTGTCTCTTCTTTAATCACATCTACAATTGTCTTTTCCACCATGGCAGGGGATGACGTATCTGCGATGTCAATGTTACCCGAATCACTCAAATTCAGGGACTGAGGTGGAGTCAACAAATCAGACCGACCTTCAGGGGATTTTCGTTCTATCTTAGATTTCTTAGATTCCTTGCTAGATTTCATGGTTGATTTCTTTTGAAAACCAGGCCTTATTGTGTCAAAATTGAACCGGAATCCAGAAATAGATGGTCGATTCCGTGGAGGTTTTGATACATCAGTAGACTTTGCCTCAGCAAGGTTTCCCTGAAATATAACACAAACTCTTAGTAGCCTCGAAATATATCACAAATCATTATTAATATAACAGTAATCTTTTACCCTTGAAATATAACACAAATGCTTAGTAATGTAACACAAACTCTTAGTACCCCTAAAATATACCACAAAGTCATAGTACCCTTGAAATATAACACACATTCTTAATAATAATACAAAAATTCTTAGTACCCTTGAAATATAGCACAAATTCTTTGTAATATAACACAAATTTTTAGTACCCCTGAAATACACCACAAATTCTTAGTAATATAACACAAATTCATACCCGTGATGATGAGAGATTCTCTTCATTCTTGGATGATGCAAGCCCAGTCCGTGAGATATCAGAATGGACCGTCTCAGCACTTGAGGATGAACCCTTGGAGTCTTGTTTTCTGTGAGTTCGAATCCAGTCGACTGATGAATGACCCTGTTTCAGTTCAATTCTGGTTTCATTCACATTTCCAATTACAGTCACAAACTGATGAATCAACCTCAGTAATGGCATGTCTACATTTTGAGTCATGGAATTCACATTCGCCAGCAAATTGACTTGAAGTGTTGCCGGCTTAGCCTCAAGTTTATGCATGGCAAATTTGATGGGAAACTTTCGGAATCGATCCCCATCATCGGAGTCCTTGCGCTCAAAGTTAAAAACATCCTGCATGGAGACTGTAAGAGTGAACAGCTCACACAGAAAAGCTGACGAATCCAGCAAAGAATCTGCAGCTTTGCTACCTCGTTTGGCCTTTCCTTTCCCTTTCATTTTTGCCCGAACTGAATCTGCTATCTGAATTTTCAGGATATCCAACTTCCCCTGCAGGGATAGATTTCCACCGAAGCGTTTCAACATTGCTGTAGGTCTCACATTCTCCACATGAAGACCAATGCTCTGCAGGAAAGGTTTGAAGAGGCTCTGTGATGCTGCCAGCTGCATGATAGAGGTGCCAAGTGTGTAATGCTCAGTGTTGACATCAGTATGGCTATCCTCATGCCCAAGCCCGCGCCCAAATGCCTCTAGAAATGAATCCTGTCGTCGAACAGTGACCCCGGGGTCATCATCTAGGGTCTCAAAGCCATTCTGCTGAGCAGACATCCATCTATACAGATCATACTGCTTCGACTTCATCATGTTGGGACGAGATGACTGCTCACCCTGCAAAGCAAAAACATGCTTTATAAACAAAATACCTATTTAACAACAAGAGCTGTCAGTAGACAGAGCACTCCGATTTTCTCAGAGCTGAAAATTATAATTAAAATTTGAAGACAAAAAGGGGCATAACTCTGTTAAAATTAAATTCAGTTACTTGCCCTTTTAAAATGGGTTACTTTTTTTAAAAGTTTCCAAGTTATAAGTAAATATCTTTAAAAGTTTTCAAGAAATAGCCCTTAACAAAATGTTTAACAGTGTCAATGACATGAAGAAAGCTCTCCTATTTTTTATACAAAAAAGAGCTAAAATGCAAATATTTCTTTACATATTGTTTTTTTGTCTCATAATGCAATACAATGATTTTAATTAATTAAAATTTCCATTTACTGAGCAATGTATAAGAGGTGGGTTTCTTTTTTCCGCCTCATAATTCAATACAGTCAAACTTGTATTAAGCAGCCACCCAAGGGACAGTCTAAAATTGGCCGCTTAATACAAGTTGGCTGCTTAAAACAAACTATGATATTATTGGTTGTTTACCTTTTAATATAAGCATGTATCTTTAGAAAAAATATTGCTAAAATAGTAGGTCAACTGCAAAGTACTGTTAGAAAAGATATGTAAAACAACAAATTAAATGCTTTTGGAATGTCAACAAAAACTCAGAATATCAGAAGTGCCTCACTAAATAAAAGAAAATATTGCCCCAGTATTAGTAGTTTGGTCACTTACAGTATAAAAAACATACCATTTTAAATGTTTCACATGCAATGTATACTGAGGGTACCAAAATCTTCATCAAATTGTAGTGTCACAAATCTCCGAAAAGTGTACATATGTTTGGACAATTAAAGTTCCGGATGGTGCATGTTTTAAACTATTTTTTAACTAAAACAGCAAAGTAGTGTGTTATTTGACAAATTAAATTATATTCAATATTGTTTAAACAAGGTTTGAATAAACAATTACCAAAACTGCAACAATAAACGTCTAGTGAAGTAAATTCGGTGCGTGGAGTCAATCTAGGCATGAATTAACTCGCTTATAAATTAACGTTTCTGCTACGACATATGCTGAATAGATATTGGCTGAGACACTTTATTGTGCTCCGACTACCAGATGGATGATATCTAGGAATCTATCTTGATTTGGAGATCGGGACAGTTAGTGTGATAAAATTGATATGTGGGTGGGGAAAAGGGGGATTAACGGTACACATTCATTGTGTGATAACAACTGACGATTGACACATGCTGACTGACCATTAATTAGGAGTCAATTAAAAAGGGTTTGTCCAATCAAGCTGACCCCTGGCCGCAGAAGGCATGTGACCGCTGATTAGACAACAATTAAAGAACAAATTGCTTTGGAGGACCTAAACTGACCGCTTACAGCAAGGTGACCGCTTTTAACACGTGACCGCTAACACAAGTTTGACTGTAAATTTATTTTGCATACATGTAAGCACCCAATGCTTAACTAGTACCATTTTTAAGAATTTTGTTCATTTTGTCTGGTGCTCAAACTTCATACCTGGAACTGATGTTGTACCTACCACAGTAGAAACTTAATTCAAATTATTCTTGAGAGATGGACTCAAAACAAATATTATGTAATTTTCCTCCAATTCTTTACCTTATAAGGTGTTGTAGGTGGCGTAGGGCCCACACCCTGATCAGCACTCATCATACTGGCCGAGTGGAAGCTGTGCACACTCTCATTACGCAGCAGGGAGGTCATGTGGGGGTTTGTGTCTCGCTGAGGTGACTCGTACACTCTCTGAAACAGATAGGTAGTGACATAATGAGGGATGGGATTTGCCGGCATTTTTGCCAATACTGTGCAGTGACATTTCTATCATTATGGCACAGGGACACTAATGAGGTTCCCATGGACTGAACCGGGCCGGTCCATTATACTGACACCAGCGAGTCAGGTGTAATGCTATCCCCTTAGCCCCGAGTGTTAGGAGGGAAGCCACTACTTCCAACATTAAAGTCTTTGGTTTGACCCAGTCAGGGTTGAACCTGCGACCTCGCGATCCGCAAGCCAACGCTCTACTGCTTGAGCTATTGTGGCTGGTAGCGACATAATGATACATCATCAAAGACACCTATATTGATAACAGAAGAATTATGTACACAAAAATGCTGTAATAATGGCACCTTTAAAACATATACTCAGTGATCATACAGTATTATGTATGCTAATTAAACAAATCCACCAATGATTCAAAAGCTTATAAAAGTTGGTAGTTTTACAGTAGGATTTACAAGTTATATGTTAACTGTGTTTATTGTCCTACCAACAGTATTTCAGTTATCTAGAGATGGTATCCACTTGAAGCAGATACAGTGCTGCCTTTACTGGTACAGCAATCCGTGAACACTTGGCATGATACCACTACCAGTCGCATAATCCTGATACTGGGCCAACCAGTCATAGAACTACCCTTTGCATGAGCATTACCAAAAGGAGCTATACCACTACCATTTTGAACTACTTCGATATGTCGCGGACCAGGATTGAACCCAAGGCCTCCTGTACTTGGAGCGGACGCTCTGCCGACTGCGATACCAGGTCCAGTTTACAAGTTATAAACCTTTTTATAATTGACACTGGCATAAATGGCCTAACCAAAACTTACTCCAAGCTTAGAACCTCTTTGTTTGTTGGCCAAGTTATCACCTGTTGAAGATCTCGACCGCGCAATGGCTGGTGTTGTATCCAGGGCTGCGTCCCCTACTCTGGGAGCTGACTGGCATGTTTTCATTTTGTTCAGGCTCACAATGGATTCAGACTTCTTGAATGAAACACCATCCTCATCAATCAGTGAAGCTTTTTCGTCAACAATATCTACAGATGCTGTATCATCATTATCAACATAATTGGCACCATCTTCGGGTATATCAAATGAAACTGTGTAAGGTCTCTGTTTCCGTGCCTTGAATGAGTACTGCGACAGATTAGGCATGTATAGGATGTTCTTCCACTGTCTGGTCAGGGCAAGGATGCCTTTCTGGATAGTGATAAGTTGTGGGATGGTGTCTGAGCTGACAGCAATTTCCACCGTGGTGGTTCCCTGTTTATGGATGTATCGCCGCAACACACAAAGCAACTGGCAAGAGGCATCTTCTTGCAAGGTACGAGAAAGTTCCGTCATCCTTTGGTACTTGTGCTTTAAAGACAGCAATTGGGCAATGTATGGGTATGGTTTTACATATACTAAACAATGAAAACAGAATCAATTAAAAGGCTGACTTGAAATTATGTTTGTACATTTATTTGCATATTATCCACACTTATAAGATTTATGTGCTCATCATTTGAAATTGATTGCTAAGTTGTTTGTTACTATGATGTGAAGATTTACTAAACTTTCTCTACATAAACTTTTAAGGATCATATATTGGGATCAAATTAAACATATTCATTTGTTTTAATATGACAATAAAATGCACATGAAAGTAGGACAATATTTTGCATGAGAGATTGCATGATAAAATTTAAATTTAGATTTTTTTCCATGCCAAAACTCCTTCAAACATTACAGTGTTGCTTCTCTCTGGAATCATCTTTTCCGGCGATTCCAGACAATCTTTCTGAACTGTAAAAATACCATGAAATTAACACATTAAATTGTTTACTAAATATTTATTAGAACAAGACTGAAATTACAAAGCAGCTTGAGGATGAAGCCCTGCAAAATGGAAAGCTTTATCCTAATGCCATAAATAGCTGGAGAAATTATCATAATCACTCTCCTCGTCTAGAACCGTAAGCTACTTACCTCCTTGCATTTGTATGGCATGTGAATGCTTTGTTCCTCTAGGGCCTCTGTCATGATACTGGCAATGACAGAGTTAGTGCGGTGGGTCAATTCTTGGGCTAATTCTCTGGCCGCTGTCAGGAGACGATCAAGAGGGTTCAGCCAGGCATTGATTGTAGGAGTGGCTGTGCTTAACAAATTCCAGTCATATCTGAAATAAGCAATTAAATAGTAACTGTACTACATAATCTCAAATGAGGAGCTGCATAAAGAAACATAACCGCTGTTTAATAAACAACCTTCACAGCTATTCCCGGAGAAGGTCAAAACATTAGGATAAGTCACATGACACACATTTTCGCTCCTTATGGTCACATTCCTTAAATAAAGAGCATGGAAGATGACCAAAAGAGACCTGTAAGGGAGCCATCAAGAAAGATTCCATGCACAGCAGATTCAGACTGGAGATGACCCAGAGCAGCAGTAGAGATCTTGCATTGCCTCAAAAGAGGATTTATTTAACAAAAGTTACAATTCTTACCATTATTTATTGTTCTTTACCAGTGTATTTTGCAGGGATTGGAGATTTCCCTTTCCAAAACCTATAAAGTGATTTGTAGATAGCACACAATTACTTGATAGTGATGTGTAAAAAGCACATGATTATGGTACTGGTACTGGTAGTAATGGGTATATAGCACATGCAAACTTCAGTCTTCTCCTTAATTTTTTCAAACCACTTGCCCCTTCTGGGCAAGCCACTAGGAAAAATCACTTGCCCAAAATTGGTTTCACTAGCCCGGAAACATCATTGCAAAACATCAAGCCAGGGCCTTTGTCGTATCTCAAATAAGAATGGTCTTTCTGCTGTTGCATTTTAAACAAATTCTGGCATTTGCCTTCTTACAGTTTTTTATTTTCTGATTTATTTTTTAGTTTGTTTGGCTCAGGTTTTCAACTTCCGGTATGACATAAGTACGCAATGAAATTTCATTCGGAGAATGTACAAAATGGAAATCTATTTAAGTCTTTTTGATCATAGTTTCGTATTTAATATCTGAGAGTAAATTACTATATGAATATATACACAGTAATTGCAAGATCAAAAATTTAATTATGATTTTTTTTATGAATGTTACAGTGTTGCAAAAGAAAATCACCATTTTGTCAATTTCGCAAATGACTCATTGCATACTTTAGTCATTCACGCAAAAAGCGTTTCAGTGATACAGAACACTCTTAAAGACGGTTTAACCAATTGGCTTTTGTTGCTGATTTGGGAAAATTTTCCTCATTTTTCACAATGTTGACAATCAATCAGGCTTTTGTTTATGGATAAATCACTTGCCCGTTCGGACAAGCATTCAGGAATTTTAACTTGCCCGAAATCAAAAGTACTTGTCCCGGGCTTCGGGACAATCAATCGTGAGATAATCATGTATACACAGAAAATGATTACTTGGTAGAGATTTGTACCTTGCAGAAAATTACATGGCAAAGATTTGAACATAGCATATGATAACTTGAGAGTGATGAATACATAATGCATAATTTTAATAATTCTGCAAGTTAGCCAGGTAGTTTGTGAATACAAGGACTAGGAAATCTTACAGGACTTTTAAAACTTGACCATAATAAATTAAAATTTTTAATGACTGGGTAGTTTGTTTTTCACAACCCCATGATAAGCCCTAGTTGAGTAAATTGTAATACTGTTAATAATAATAATCAAAATAACCATAATTTTAAAATATAAATAAAACATTTTTTAACTTATTTTGATGAAAAAAATCAATCTGTATCAAGTAAAAGTAAGTCAAACAGTCCTTGTGAGTTAATTATCACATAACAGAGTTGAAAAGCAGACTGCAATCTTCATGAAAGAAATTAAAAAACACTGGACCTTTGGTACATTTAAATCATTAATATTTAGTCATAACTACCAAACAGCTGAATTTCCACCAGAATACCTTGTGAAGTACAACTTTTTAGCATCAATTATGATTTGAATGAGAACCTACTTTGTGAAGTCTGCTTTTCTCTTTATTGGTAGTGGTGGTGGCGCTGCGAAGTTGAACCAGATTGTCTTGAGATGGAGTATACCACTGGATGCATCTCCCTTCAGCTCCATGTAGTCATCTTGCAGACTGTAGCTCTGGGAGGGAATTGAAACTCGTGAGTCCCATGAATGAACAGAACTAGCACTAACATTCAACTCTTGCGATCCTAAAAACACGGAAGGACGTTCACTGGAGTGAGATTTAGAGTGAGAACTTTCATGACCTTTGCCTGTATTTCCAGAGCTTAAACTCTGACCTTTGTTGCTCTGTGACCCTGAGCTGTGACCTTGACCTTCTGTACTTGACCGGGTCAAATCTTCAGTTTCATTCACGACCATGTGTGACAGATGGTCAAGTTTACTCTCCAACTGAGTCTTATCTTTGTATCCCAGGCGCCTTTCAGCATTAATGCTGATTTCCTCGAGACCACATTCAAACATAATATAACCTATGCTCTGTCTGTCATTCAGCCTCTCTTTTGTACGTTGATTCAATAATTCTTCTGGCTTTTCTTTGTTTGTGCTTTTTTGGCGCAATACTTTTGGCTTTGGAGCTGCATCAAAGGGATTGTCCTCCTGCGGTATATTTCTTAGAGATGTAGAACCCACATCATGGCTGATATTCCGCGTGTAAGTTGGCCGCTTGCCATTGTCCTTCTCAATTCTCATTGACTGACTTCGCTTGGTTTTATTCCCAGTTCGTACAGACATTGGTGAGAACAGTTTCGTCACATCATTTTCAAAGGTAAACATCACTTTTGATTTCTGCTCAGGGATTGCTGTGAGGACAATATCTTCAGAGAAATTGCTGTCTTTCAGCAAACGCCTCATTTGCAGATGCACGGCCTTAATGTTGATGGTACCGACGTCTTCCTCCATTAGTTTCTCTGGGATGTCATCTTTATCCATTTCAACTAGAGGTTCCGGTTTACCAACTTTTTGTGAGCTAGGAGATGCATTCTGTGGGTTAGGAGCAGCGTCTACTGTGATCTTACACGAGTGGCTGTTGGACAGGAGCTGACAGCGGATGTCGTCCACAGATATGCCAATTAGAGACACACATGTGAGTTCATGGATGTTGTCAAGCGCAGAGAATGATATCTTCTCCTCAACCATTCCAGCCTGAAGGGCACAGATGTTTATCTAAAAAAGAAAAAAACAAAACTAGTACAAAATGTTATGAACACCCCAAACAAGAGTTTTTTTGCATGTCGGTTCAAGTGCCAGTCATGTTGATTGTGTGTAGGACTTAATGCGGTAAAGTCTTCCAGCTGACCTGTGGTTGGATGGTGGTTCTACGAGGACATCTGTCTGCTGTCCTCCTCCAATGAAAAAGCTGGATGTCATTGTAATGACCATAGTTGTGTCACTGCGACATATTTAAAATATTTTGCAGTGATTAATCATTTTCTGACAGATATATGAAAGGCTACAGTGGTCCTATATAGCCCAAACTATCTATAGCGGCGGTATGATGAAACAGAGATAATACAAATGGCGATTGCAGTTATTTGCATGAATGACCTTATTTTTTCTCACGTATGTATACTGAAACATTTCTCAAATGTTGAAATATTTTTATAGATATATAAAAATGTTGAGTTTTAGTCATAATTCCAATTAATCTAAGAAAGTTCTCAGAATTTTTTAAAATTCAAAGAAATTTCTTTGTTTAAGTAATAAATAAAAAGATCTTTTACTGATATGACTCAGAATTAAAAAGAAGGTAAGTGAAGTTTAAATACAACAAGGTAACATGTATATATACAAGTCAACAACATGGAAATATACAGTTTTAAATATTCAGAAATGGCACTTTTGCAAGAGAGACAACTAAACACTTTTGCAAGCAAGACATCTAAATACGTTTGCAAGTGAGACAGTTAAATATTTTTGCTAGCAAGACAGCTAAATATTTTTGCATGAGAGACAGCTAAATATTTTTGCATGAGAGACAGCTAAATTTTTTTGCATGAGAGACAGTTAAATACTTTTGCTAGCAAGACAGCTAAATATTTTTGCATGAGAGACAGCTCAATATTTTTACATGAGAGACAGCTTAATATTTTTGAATGAGAGACAGCTATATACTGTACTTTTTTGCATTTTAACCATAACACCACAGTCACAAACAGTAAAACAGGTATAATTGCTTAAAAATATGTCTAGATAGAGGAAGTGTCCTACTGAATTTAAGAATAAGTTAAGCTGAAAATTAAACATCCTAGACTGGATTTAAACCAGATCAAAGACAGTAACATTTGGAAGTTATAGTGCCTTTCCAAGAAAAGGCAACTCACATAAATGCATATATCGATGTTAATTCATTTTCAAATCCAGCATTCACAGACTTTCTGAAAATTGAAATTTAGACAGAGTTAGTTCTTGTACTATGAAAATTTCAAGATTAGTATTACTGTTTGCACTCACTGTTGGCAGTGTGATCAGAGCCTGATAACTTGAGGTTTTTACATCCATGGCCCCCCTTCTGCCACGACTCTCTGCACTAAACTGTCTGCTGGTGCCAGCTGTTACATAGTCCTCCTCCTTGCCATCGCTATCGGGCGTGTCTGCATCCACGCCATCACCTTTCTTCAGTCGATTCTGGCTCTTCAACCGATCAAGGCAGCGGAAGTGCAGGGAATCCAAGATTGCAGATGGATGAAGCATGCTTAATGCAGGTGTGACAGACTCACACAGCCTATTAAAGGGAAAGCATTTTTGGTTGTGATAGTAAGTTAACCTCCCTAACAATTATTTCATGCTTGGTGTTAGCGTTAAGCAGGTATTTTGTTACCTTCACTGTGATAAATTCTTTCCTTTTTATTTAAACAGCATTTAGATTAGAAGAAAATTCTTCTCTTTTCAGAAAAAAAATTTGTTTGCAGTGTTGAAGAAAAAGAATTACTGGTATATGCTTGTGGCTCATCCATTTTCATTTCACTTAAAATAAAAGCTATACTCTTGTTAATATGCTAGTCAGATTCATTTCATTTTGCTTGTTATATTCCATCATACAACACCCAGTTATATCATCTTGACAATGGAATGGTCCAAAATTGGAACAAGACCCAGTTATATCATCTTGACAATGGTACAGTCCACAATTGGAACAAGACCTAGTTATATCATCTTGACAATGGAACGGTCCACAATTGGAACAAGACCCAGTTATATCATCTTGACAATGGTACAGTCCACAATTGGAACAAGACCTAGTTATATCATCTTGACAATGGAACGGTCCACAATTGGAACAAAACCCAGTTATATCATCCTGACAATGGAACGGTCCACAATTGGAACAAGACCTAGTTATATCATCATGACAATGGACCAGTCCACAACTGGAACAAGACCCAGTTATATCATCTTGACAATGGAACAGTCCACAACTGGAACAAGACCCAGTTATATCATCTTGACAATGGAACAGTCCACAACTGGAACAAGACCCAGTTATTATAACTATCATCTTGACAATGGACCAGTCCACAACTGGAACAAGACCCAGTTATATCATCTTGACAATGGAACGGTCCACAATTGGAACAAGACCCAGTTATATCATCTTGACAATGGAACAGTCCATAACTGGAACAAGACCCAGTTATATCATCTTGACAATGGACCAGTCCACAACTGGAACAAGACCCAGTTATATCATCTTGACAATGGAACAGTCCACGATTGGAACAAGACCTAGTTATATCATCTTGACAATGGAACAGTCCACGATTGGAACAAGACCCAGTTATATCATCTTGACAATGGAACGGTCCACAATTGGAACAAAACCCAGTTATATCATCTTGACAATGGAATGGTCCACGATTGGAACAAGACCCAGTTATATCATCTTGACAATGGAACGGTCCACAATTGGAACAAAACCCAGTTATATCATCTTGACAATGGAATGGTCCACAATTGGAACAACACCCAGTTATATCATCTTGACAATGGAATGGTCCACAATTGGAACAACACCCAGTTATATCATCTTGACAATGGAACGGTCCACAATTGGAACAACACCCAGTTATATCATCTTGACAATGGAACAGTCCACAACTGGAACAAGACCCAGTTATATCATCTTGACAATGGACCAGTCCACAACTGGAACAAGACCCAGTTATATCATCTTGACAATGGACCAGTCCACAACTGGAACAAGACCCAGTTATATCATCTTGACAATGGAACAGTCCACGATTGGAACAAGACCTAGTTATATCATCTTGACAATGGAACAGTCCACGATTGGAACAACACCCAGTTATATCATCTTGACAATGGAATGGTCCACAATTGGAACAACACCCAGTTATATCATCTTGACAATGGAATGGTCCACGATTGGAACAAGACCCAGTTATATCATCTTGACAATGGAATGGTCCACGATTGGAACAAGACCCAGTTATATCATCTTGACAATGGAATGGTCCACGATTGGAACAAGACCCAGTTATATCATCTTGACAATGGAACAGTCCACAATTGGAACAAAACCCAGTTATATCATCTTGACAATGGAACAGTCCACGATTGGAACAACACCCAGTTATATCATCTTGACAATGGAATGGTCCACAATTGGAACAACACCCAGTTATATCATCTTGACAATGGAATGGTCCACGATTGGAACAAGACCCAGTTATATCATCTTGACAATGGAATGGTCCACGATTGGAACAAGACCCAGTTATATCATCTTGACAATGGAATGGTCCACGATTGGAACAAGACCCAGTTATATCATCTTGACAATGGAACGGTCCACAATTGGAACAAAACCCAGTTATATCATCTTGACAATGGAATGGTCCACGATTGGAACAAGACCCAGTTATATCATCTTGACAATGGAACGGTCCACAATTGGAACAAAACCCAGTTATATCATCTTGACAATGGAATGGTCCACGATTGGAACAAGACCCAGTTATATCATCTTGACAATGGAACAGTCCACGATTGGTACATAGTTACTCTGCCTACAGTTATTTTAATATTCATGACTACCTTGAGAGCTTATAAACAGCATCACAAACAAACAGTTATATACCATGTTTTTTTGAAGACCCTTTTTTCTTATTTTAGACACTATAGCTTGTTTTGTTTATATATAGACTAGGCACCTATGACCTGTTTGCAATTTTTGTTATAATGATAATTAACATAGATGACCCTAGATAGGACCCTAGATAGGAATATGCTTCTTTACTCTACAAGCAAGCCATTTCAGAGTTGGAACAGAATTGAAATCGGTTGGAAATTAATGTTTGCTAAATTACTGCTATATTACTACTAAATAATGTTTTTCTTGTCGTTTTTAATTTATATAATCTTTTCTTTAATAATTAAACGTAGACTATGAATATATATAATAAAATTACTACAATGGGTTTTTTAAGATTTATAATATATTAATCACGTTTAATCCCTCCACCATATCTATTGTTGTCTATGGTTGTTATATTAATAGAGACTTAAGAAAGTTTAAAAAATAGCACAAAACTTTGGAGACAAGCCCTGATAACTGCTTTTTGTAAAGTTTAAATTTAGACGGAAACAGGCATATCGAATGTTTGGGAATTGACTTTCAATGTCATTTCAATTATCTGAGACCCGTGTATGTGGTTGTATGAAATAAAATCATCCACCAAACCTACCTCTGGAAGGACTCTAGAAGTAGAGGGGTAACTAATATGTCCACAGAGCCCTTCAACTTCACAGTAGCAGTAGTTCTACTGGCATTTTCCATCGTCACCCCATCCGTGGCGTCTGCAACATTACATGTGTATTTTTCATGTAAGGAATGGCAGATATGCCTATTTCGTATACTGAACTCAGTGTGTATTTACTTCATATTCAGTCAAACCTGACCATGCCATCACCCCTAACCAGTGACCACCTGCTCTATTAGGTCGCCTGTGCAAATTCATTCTTTATCTGATATATAATAAATGACCACCTGTTACCTGCGCCCAGCAATCACATAAACAACATGTCAAACATGCCTTAATTGGACCCCAATAGAGGACCACTCAAAGATTGTTGCCAATCAGACATGACCGCATATTCAGCAAATCTGAATTACTGGGAGAAAGTGTCACTTTCTCTTCACAACTAAACCAGATTTGCTCTTATCTTGGACTCTGCTCACTAAAATCAACTCTTACTCATGGCAAAGAAGATATGATGATGTTATTTCAAGCATGAATAAAAAAAAAATCAACACAATTTGTAAAGTATGTGATCACTGAATTATTAAGATTATGGCTAAATTAAGTTAATGAATTTCAAAATGGCAAACCCAAAGTGAAAAATGGATTTGTCTATATTTGTGTTGTTGTAACTGACATCAAAATAAACATAAATGCACTTGATCAGGTTGTAACTGACATCAAAATAAACATAAATGCACTTGATGTGGTTGTAACTGACATCAAAATAAACATAAATGCACTTGATGTGGTTGTAACCATAAATGCACTTGATGTGGTTGTAACTGACATCAAAATAAACATAAATGCACTTGATGTGGTTGTAACCATAAATGCACTTGATGTGGTTGTAACTGACATCAAAATAAACATAAATGCACTTGATGTGGTTGTAACCATAAATGCACTTGATGTGGTTGTAACTGACATCAAAATAAACATAAATGCACTTGATGTGGTTGTAACCATAAATGCACTTGATGTGGTTGTAACTGACATCAAAATAAACATAAATGCACTTGATGCATGCTTACAAATGATATCAATCCTTGCAATGTTTGTAAAATGTTTACACTTAACTGAGTCTTGTAGGTCAGATTGTGTGAATAAGGTTATCTTATGTTTCGTATTAATGTTATTGTTTTTAAAATATCTACCGACCATGAATTTCCAGGCTTGGAACAATGATTAAGTAACTGATAATGTTCAACGTAATAAATTTTTGTTTCGCTAGTACCGGTAATTAATTGTTCATTTTATGTTTGTTTTTTTTGTTGTTGTTTTAACTTATATCTGCTTTTCTTTATTACTAAAAACGATCATAAGTAAAGTCAATAATTATACAAACACAACTTGATGATCTCAGTTGTGGTTCTCACAAAGAAATAACCATGTTGCATTAAGAGACCACCTGTCTTAGGAGACCATTTTAGTCCTGCCCCTTGAGTGGTCTTTTAAAACAGGTTTGACTGTATGCAGTATGGAATGTAATTCTATTACAATATACTGGATGAAAGGCATGTCTTTTTCATATACTGTACCGACGGTTGATCTATTTCATATAGTGAATGGAATGTATGTCCAATTATATATATACTGAATGAAAAGCATGTCTTTTTCATATACAGTATGGAATGTACCATATGTCTTTTACATATACTGGATGGAATGCCTGTCTTTATCATATACTGTATGGAATGTACTGTATGTCTTTTACATATATACTGGATGGAAAGTATGTCTTTTTATATGGAATGTACCATATGTCTATTTCATATATACTGTATGAAATGTAACATATGTCTGTTTTATATACTGTATGGAATGTAACACATGTCTATTTTATATACTGTATGGAATGTACTGTATGTCTTTTACATATATACTGGATGGAAAGTATGTCTTTTTATATGGAATGTACCATATATCTATTTCATATATACTGTATGGACTGTAACATATGTCTATTTTATATACTGTATGAAATGTACCATGTCTATTTCATATATACTGTATGAAATGTACCATGTCTATTTCATATATACTGTATGGAATGTACCATATGTCTATTTCATATACTGTACGGACTGTACCATATATCTATTTCATATACAGCATGGAATGTATGTCTATTTCATACAAAGTGCAGAGCAAATGTCTATTTCATACACAATTTAGAGTGCATTCTCATTAAATACTCCATATAAGGCATGGGCATTTCATACACAGCATTAAGCTATGGCTAAGAGGTATATTACTAAGGAAAATATTATATAAGCTGTGTACTGTCACCATCATGACCAGGAGTACAATGTCCGCCTAATCAGTTAGGGAAAAATACATTTTATTAAAATCAAGCAAACTAGTTGAATTGATATCCCCGCAAAAGGCAAATGACATCCAATAAAAATCGTTGTGAGGTATTCCTATCCATACCTGTGATATGGCTCTTGGAAAATGGAATACTTGGAATGCTTTAAAATTTGTGGACATCAAATTTTGTGCTTGTTTATTTTTCTTCAAAGGTTTTAAAGATAAATGATTATTTTTCATTAAATAAAGGTCAATAACTCTGAATAAATGTGACTGACCCCCAAAATACTTGACAGACATCATCACAGTATGTTTGTTCATATTTGTTTCAAGTTTCATGAAATTCTACCAGCCAGTTATAGAGAAATGCCTGCATTCAGATTTTTTATTTTTATTTTTCATTAAATAAAGCTCAATAACTCTGAAGAAAATTGACTGATAAAAAAACCCAACTTGGTGGGCATCATTTAAGTATGTTGGTTCATATTTGGTTCAAGTTTCATGAACTTTTATCAGATAGTTACGAAACTGAGAAATGGCAGCAGACGGAAAAAGTGTGACGGATGGATAGATGGACAGACAATTCCATTACAATATCCCCCTCGTGATTTCATCGACAGGGAATAATAAAAATAAGGAATATTACCCAGAAGAGGCTGTTCACTGGTGTCCCACTCTGCCTCCTCACTCCTGTCTGAAGGAAACATGCTCTCTTTCGTTTTCATTATCCTGGCACTGAAACCTTGCTTTGTCTGTCAACAAATACAACATTCACTGAACCTAGACTTTCATCTAATGGAATAAACTTTCTTTTTTAATTTTATTTCTGAATTTTCAATTATACAAATATAAAGTTTTGACACTACAATAATTGGTAGAGAAGCTAGGTATTAACAAAATGTGCAGTAAAATAAAAGATATGTTGCTCATGCATAGATATTGTATAAAAATATTTTGCTAAGAAGGGTAACAGAATTGGCATGAGTTTATTTACAAGCGTGTATCATACGATTAGACAATTAAATAAAAAAATATCTTGGAATAGTAATATATATTTAGTATCTATTATTAAACTATAATAAGTATATATCATGTGTCTCACTTATAAAGTGACATCATGTTGATGCAGGCACAAAGTTTACATTTTAAAGTATTCATATATTGTGGTTGCTGATGTTGTTGCTCTTTCTGGTGGTAAAAGTGTTCTTGATTATGACATTTTTGACACCTCAGGACAAACTGATACAAACATCTCTCACTAGTTAATCATTATCAATGGTGAGTTTTACTAGTATATTGTCTGACTGGCATATCTTAGCTTGGGATAAAATCATCAATCTCCTGCAACTGTGGCAGATACTTTAAAGGTGGTACCGGACAGTTTGCCTAAATCAAATATATGTAACAATATCAACGTCTGTTATTGTATTTGTGCATAGTTTCTGCAGAAACAAGCATAATTTAGACTAAGCTTTGACAATTTTCAACAGTATTTCAATTTTAGGACAGTGAAACTTGTGAATCAACACTTAAAATGTTCATTCTTTTCAATTCTATAAATAAAAACAATTGGGATTCCTGGTAAAAATAGATAAGTGGTCACATTGTTTTCTTAGTTTAAAAATAGCTAACTTTGCAGCGTGTATCAGAAAGGAAATACACGTTTGTAATGACAATTGTGGCATTATGGTTCACTTTACAGACATTTATAGGACATCAATAAACAGTAATTTGCGGGATCTGTTCCGGTAACAATAGTTTATTAAGTTGATTAGTGAAAATATTTTGGTCCAAACTGTCAGATACCATCTATAACAGAGTACAGCTTGATTACATATAACTTCTCCTCCAATTGTTTTTGGACAGATTTTTAACATGTCTGAATTAAACACTCATAAACAGTATAACAAACAACAAAGCAAATGTTTTGTTGAGAAAAATATTTTGTTGAGACAAACAAGTATAATATGCTTAAATATTTACTGAATAATCCATATTTGTTTGACAGATTTGGGAAAGTTTACTGCACTACCAATTTGAACACAAAAAGAAAATGAAAATGACGTCTATTTACCTTAATGAACAAAGGCAGACATGAGAATGATTTTCGATTCTGATTGGACTGTCCAGCCGATGAGAGCGACATCTGGGAAGGGTCACTTGAAACTGTGTGGTACCGAGATGGGAACGGAGCCGGAACAAACCAGTTGCTACACGACAGCCGGGTCAGATGGTTTGAATAGCATGGCAACAGCACAGGAGACTTTGTGATGGGCCTGTTCACCTGCAATACAAGATAGTTTGTTTTGTTTTAGAATGTACATGGCACTGACTCAATTATGGTCATTACGGTGATATCAAACTATTACTAAGGGGCGCCCGTGGCATAGTGGTAGAGTTGTCGATTTGTAACTCCTCTGTTTGCTTAGCTTCTCACCAGTTGGGTTTGAGCCCCGTTCAGGGCGAAGAACTTAAAGTGAGAAGGTCTTTTAGCTGATTTTCGGTGCAACGGTGATTCTACCAGGACATGTGTCGGGGGTCTTCCTCCACCAAAAAGCTCGATGTTGCTATAATTATCATAAATGGTCGCTGCAATGTATTACAAAATTAAAACAAAACATCAAACTATTACTGCTAGATAGAGCTCAAAAGATTGCATGGGAACAACTACATATAATAGTATAGAAAAGAAAACTGCATAAAATAGTATTGAAAAGAAAACTACATAAAAAGTCTACAAAAAGATTTACATAAAAATTGTATAGGAAGATTTACATAAAATTGCATGGGAAGAACTACATTAAATTATATGGCAGGAGCTACATAATGTACATAAAACAGTATAGAAAAGAAAACTATATAAAATAGTTCTGAAAAAAAAACTGCATAAAAATGTACAGAAAGATTTACATGAAATTGTATTGGAAGATTTACATAAAATTGCAAGGAAGAACTACATAAAACTGTATGGGAACAATTACATAAAATAATATGGGAAGAACTATATAAAATTGTATGATTTACATAAAATTGTATGGGGAGAACTACTTAAGAACAACAGGTTAGCTGAAATATCATCTCCCCATGAAAGTTCTGTGCCTGGAAATGCTTGTGGGGAGGTGTTCTGGAAATTCCTGTGGGGAGGAGTTAAGTCTAAATATTAAGCCACAGATGCATTCCCCACCCCCATATTGCCACCCCCACCCCCACCCCATGAAGATAGTTGCTTATATGTGATTTGCTGTAACAGTTTGATTATTAGTGTGCAAGATAAGGAATGTTTTGAAATCATTAATTAATTAGTAAAATTGACATCAAATACAAAGCATTGTGAGATAGTTCATTGCTTTATGCCAGAAGAAAAGCGCAATAAAAGCTATTTTTTATTACTTTCCTCCTATAATAAGGAGCTACCTGTTTATAAACACAATTAATTTATATCTGAATATTTTTTTTGTCATTGTAGTACAGTTTAATTCAACAGAAGACACAGGTTCATACTGCAATATATTGAATTATTCTACACAAAATGAGATTTAGGGATTAAGGCAGTGAAGCGGTTGGGGAAAAAATTGTTCAAAGAGAACTGGAAGAAATAAATTATCAAATATGTAATTTTGCTCTCACCTGCCCATGAAGATCCACCATAGAGTAATCTGTAGGTATACCTCCTGACATGGTCTCATCTGGGTCTGTATCAGCGGACATATATGACAGCGTTGAGTTGGTCGATGATGAGCTTCCTGGCCGTCCAACCAGATTAGCTTCAGCACTCTGTCTTCTCTCATTACCAGTACTCTGCTGTTGCAGGGTATTACTAAGTGGCTTTCTATAGGAAAGACTTTCACTCTCTGATAAGTTGATATCCTGCATGGAGTGGGGGGATTGGTACGGTGGCAAGTTTGGAACCGATGTAGAAAGTTCATCCTCCTCGGCTGAGAAGTACATCTCACTCTCCAAAGAGATTGTGGACGTTTGGCGCCTTGGGTCATATTCTGAAGCTCGCATACGCATCAGATTGGGACTTGTGCTTTGAATTGAGGACCTTGGTGATTGAGGAGTGTGAGCAGACGATCGCTGAGAGGGACTGTGACCTTGAGATGAGCGTGAAGTTGGACTGAAAGGCGGTGGTGATGATGAAGAGCTTTGAGAAATGCTCTGAACAGATTTTCTAGAATCATCATAGCCAGGTCGATCTGTGTCACGCAATACAACAGAATCAATGGAACGTAATGTGTCAAATGGGTTTATACTGATGTTATCAAAAGTGTCATTTGGAGACGTGGTTGTAACACTAGATGAGGACTGGGTTTCCTCAAGTGGCATTTGTACAAGCTTTGATCGACGCACTTTATCTGGGGACTCATCAGTGAGACTACCGCATTCATCCTTGGGAAGACACTCTTCTATGACTGTGATGCTCGTCCCAGGGGTGTCAGGAGTGGTCAGATTACTCATGTAGCCACGAGTAAATGAAAACTCCTTGCTCGGAGATACCCAGCCTCCTGTACGTCCAATGTCAAACACAAGCTTATCCTTGTACAACAAACTCTGACCAAAGCCAGGGTCCATTCCAGCAGGGGATACCTTGTACACTGCCGTTGGTTCCCCAGCATCAAATGTTCGCACCATAAAAAATCCAACACCATTTCTGTTGTTTCCAAAAAAGCAACAACCACCTAAGCAGCCACATTTGCCAATTTCTGATGGAGAAATAGTCACCTTATCTAATGACCATAAAAACCAAAGACGTTTGGTAGCTGCATCATGATTGGTTAAAAATGTGTGCTGCAGCTCATGAAAGTCCTGATTGGGTAATGCTATGGCTGCCTCAGCTTTGATTGGTCCAAGTGACACACCTCCTGATTCTAGCCAAACCTCTGGCTGGGTGGTGTCATGGCGGATGGGAGCAGTTGATATATACTGCTTGAAGACAATGTTCTCGATCAGGCCTGTAATCCCTGACTGTGTGTTCTCACCATGAAGATTGCAGGTCGATAGACGAATGGGAAACACCTGTAATGGATAAAATAGGGACAAATATACCATAGGGTGTCTTGATTTTCAACTACAGAATGATTTATAAATTAAAAATATATTTTCAGCTAAATAGTGATATATAAACTATAAATATATTTTCAGCTAAAAAATGACTTGTAAATTATAAACATATTTACACTTGAAGAATGATTAAAAAATTAAGAAGATATAGATTAAATTATGAAATTCATCAATGTTCAGATATTTATTACCCTGATATTATATTCCAGCTAAAGCTGGAAAAGCTTCCACAAAAGAAAGGCATTCATTACATGCTAGGCCAGTAATATTTCGCCTTCTATTAATGTCTTCTAAGATGAACTTTAATCTTTATGGTATGAACTGTTTTCAACCTGATTCTGTTTGTTTTTTGGTTTATCATCCCACCAACAGTATTTCAGTTATCAGAAGACTGTGTCCACTTGAAGCAGATATAGTGCTACCTTAATTGTGTATAGCAAGGCGTGAACACCTGGCATGATACCACACCAAGTCACAGTATCCTAACACTGGGCCAGCCAGTCGTTGAACTGGCCTTATATTTACTTGAGGGTAGGCAGGGGAGCTATATCACTACCATTTTTAACGACTTTGAAACTGATTTACAGTAGGTACTAAACAAACATTTATTGAAGATATAATTATTTTCACTGTTTCAATTTTCACTGTTTCAAATCTCCTGTTTGAATTGTACCTCTTTCCCAAATTTAAGGGGGTATAGAACCTGTTTCCAAGAACAGAAAATACACAATCTACACAGATATTTTATCATGGAGAATAATACATAAAAAGTTTTAGCATTTTAAAAGCTGTTTTTTTTTTTAAAACCAATGTCTCAAATCTATGACAACAGCCAGGGTGATCACAGACAATATTCCAACAATGTGAAAAAGGGTATTATAATTTAAGTAACTATCTAATTCAAAAATAAAACAACAAAAGTTTGCATGCTTAAATAGATAATCAACTTGCATCTGCATTATTGTAAAATCTCTTGTATATATTATCCATTACTTTATCAAAAGTTGTTAATCTAACATCTGTAAATAACTTAAAATTAAGGTCAGAATTAAATATTCCTTACAATAACGATATGCTACACTACATGTAGCATTTTAATTTCACAAATTTGATAAAGTTGGAAGTTTCTATTCGTCCAACAAAAATAGGTTTATCGGCAGTATTCTGCAATTATTAGACATGGAAAACTGCTCATCCCTAGCTGCCCCCTCAAAATAAGCATACAACATCAATGGACAAAATTAACACATTACCTGCACATTCATGGCTGATCCTTCTTCTACTATGAAGAGATTGACCGCATCCACTGAAGCTCTGGTCATGCGGTACTTGATGTCCTCTGTCGACGGACATGGAAATGAGAACTTTGGTTGCAGCTTTTTACACTGGGGCTGTGGGACCAAGTGCTGGCACTGCTGATAGGTCAAAGGTCGCAGTAGGCTGTTCTCTGCATCCTCCACCAACATTACAAATGTCTGCAGTGACTCAACAATGTTCTGAATCTGTAAGAGAATCATCAACTTTGTCCATGATAGTTTTTCTAACAAAAGAGAGCACTGGAGGAAGAAAGAAATATCTATAAACAGTTGGGTCAGGGAACTAGGCCCTTACTTTTAGGTTAAAACATAAATATAATGAAACTGGATATACAGATGTACAAGTTAGGTAAATTCTATCAATTTAATAAAATATTGGAGTGAATTGATGTTCTGTTGAGCTGCACATCTTATCAGCAGTCAAAATAAAACAGTAAACATTGGAAGCAGATATCATGTTGCATTCATAGAGAGCTGAACAGTGGAAATGAAAGAAAATTTTCCTGAAACCAAGTCAACCAATGTTGGACCAACTTTATGAAACTGAGGACATGTGACCAATCAATACATGTTTTAACAGATTTGTCTTAGTCTGGGTTTAAACCGGGCATCTCTTGCATTTTGCATCAATAATTTTCCCCATTTTCATGCCACGCCACCAGGGCCAGTGACAGGGAATGGGGCCTGTAAATAGCTTGTTTGTTAGTTGATTTTATCACCCCACCAAAAGTAGTTATATGGAGACTGTATCCACTTGAACTAGATATAATGCTAATGTGTTTAGCATGTCATAAACCCCTTGCATGATGCCACAAACATTAGGACAGCTGTCATGGAACCACCCTTATATTTGCCTCAGAGCAAGGGAGCTTTACCACTACCATTTTCAATGACTTTGGTATGCTGAGAACCATCTTTGAACCGGGACTCAAGAAATTAAAGAAAACACTCTACCAATTGCGCTTCCAGAACCAGTCCGGTGTTAACAGCACTTATAATTAAAACAAAATGTCACTCCGATGAAGCAAGAAAGTGAGGTGTGGAAAAGTCCTGTTGTAGAACGTACTATGGATAAGCATGTATGTGTGGTTGGAATCTCAGACAAGTCAATGCTGATTTTCATCAGCAAAAAGTAAACATCACATTGTTTCACCTCACCCATGTGTAAAAGTCTACACCTGTGGTGGTCATTTAGATTATGCATATGACATCCTACTGCAGAATGTCTCAGTTCCTCACACGGATTAAGGAATAAACCCAATCACCTGGGGCTAAAACTGTGCCCTTAGACTATAAAAAAATTGAACTTGAGTCTGAGACCCACCTCTAGCATCTCATTGGTCAAATTTTAAATATGAACCAAAATCTGACCAATCAGATGACCAATCTGAGAATAATCTCAGACTGAAGCTCAAAGTTTTATAACTATGGGCCCAGTTAATTTTTGTCAATGTAAAAGCTACACATGCTGTGAAAGCCCTTACCTGAGGTGAGGAGAGTTTCCCAGACACATCACCGACTACCACCTCCACAAGCCAGGCATACTCAAGGGTCTCACTCTCCAGAGGAAGGTCATAGTGGGAGAACATTGCATGGCCCCTCACCTACAGAAACATAAATGTTACAGAAGGCTGTACATAGTTTACAGCATGCATATTACAGACACAAACATGATTGACACTACAGACTTATTAAATTTTTTGCATTACTATCAGGACAATTTGTGTGCTGGTAATGTTTTTTTTATTTTGCTTTTTGTTAGTTAACACCAACTAAATTATGGTCATACTGGCCAGGTCCAGCTAATTATTGGCAGAGAATGACCCCAGACGTTGGTCTGGGTAAAATTACCAGTTCATTGCTGATAAAGTGAAAGTCAACACCCGCTCCCCCCCCCCCACACACACACATGAAAGATCTTGCACAAACCAGGTTCCCATCCCACACTGTGAGGGACTGAGAAGATACTCTTAACTCAACTCTTAACGGCTCTGCAACGGGCTCCCGAAGACTGTTAAGGATTTATGTATACACAATAAGCCTTCTTGCATATGTGCAGTTTTAATTTGTTCCGGGTTTTAAGCAAAAAGTCAGCTTTGAAATTGTTCAAAAGTGCTTTTGAGTCTTCCAACTTAAAAGATTTTCAAGGAGAGCAAATTCATATGTGATTAAGTGATCAAAGATGATATTTGAAGCCATTCATTATAGTGCTTAACAAGTTTCACAACAATTAAAAGGGCCTCTCTTGTACAAAAACTTTGGAACATCCATCTTAGTAATTGTAACCTTATAGTTGCAAGTTGCCTATTAGCAAGTGCAAAACCCTATCACTTATGAGGTTTCAAGAGGAAGATTTAACTACAGGTACTCATTATCCTATATTTCCCTCCCCACAGAAACAAAATCACACTAAGAAAAAATGTTTTTTGATCCAAAAACCAAAAATATCACAACTGACATTAATCCCTGAAGATACAATGACCTGGAATATGACCTGAACCTTAATAGATGCACATGGCAATGTTATTCCTTCTTTCAAGTGTAGGTCTGTAAGATGTCAAAGTTTGATTTAGGTACTATGAATAATATGAAAGCCACTGATGAGACATGGAAATGGAGCAGACGGACGGATGTACATAATATATATGAATGAACAGAATGCATCCGCTGACACTGCAATTGCTGAATGCTGTCCTTCATATTAAAAAAACAACAACAACAATTTTGTAACCCTAGAAATCCAAATGTTATAACAGACCTGTAACCCTGACAGAGCTATGTGACCTTCCTTCAGGTGTTGCTGTTCTGTGTCTCGCTCAACATCATCCCGGGAAATCAAGATGGCAGGTGAGAGAAGCACCTGCAGCTTTGTCTCCTTGAACTGTTTGTCCATCTCGAACCCCAGACGCTCCACAAACACACTTGGGCATGGCACATTGGTGTTACAGTTCTGAAACGAATAGGTCAATGTGGACATAGTGGTCTAAAAGGCATTCAAACTGAAGTAGATCAAAGGAAACTATTTCACCAACAGTACTGCTTTGTTATTGGTCAGTACTGGTTGTGCGATCATTGAGTATTTTTCCATACATGTCTTGTAGTTTTCATATGCTCTCCTGCAACAATCTTATTGAGATGTTTGATGTATTTAAACTGAGCATGAGGTATTCTTGCATACATTGTACCTGACTTTTGCCAAAGTTAAATAATGCAGCTTGCAATTACAAATGTAGCAGGCAACAAGAAAGAAAGCAAGGTAGCAGTAAGTCTAGTTCCTATAAGAGTGATGTTTTTTTACCCATATTTTTACACATATTAATGAAATTAATTAACAGTGTAAGAGTGTGTTAACTTCCCAGAATAGTCATCTTCTTGTTTAAAGCTCTCTGTGGCACCTTATTGAATATTCTATCCTGTAACTATGGTCTACCTCACTGTTTTCTTTTAACTGTTTTGCTTGTATATATTTGTTGTACTTGGAGGGGTTATGATTACAGTGTAATTTTTATTTGTTGGCAAGTTATGATAAAATCTATATATTTTTGCTCAAATGAAATAAAATTACCAAAGACAGATAAATAGATAGACAGATAATATTTGTTTTGAGTAAGATTTACAGTATGGCAGTCGCTCTTGTGGGATTTACAGTATCTTATACATTTGTATTAGAGGTTAATGAAGCCATACCGTAAAAATGGTACCCAACAGTTTGCCTGTATCTAATACATGTAACATCTTACCCCTACTATGGAGAATTTTTTGCATACTTCCTGCATTAACTTACCTTAAGTTTAACGAAAAATTGTTTATAACATTATTTCAGTTGTTAGACAGTTCAAATCGTGAAATATATCACTTTTAATTTCAATTCTTTCCAAATCTATAAAATGGAATTAGAACCACTAGTGCACTGCAAGCTAGCTGGAAGACCTCCCAACATGAAAATTCTTGTGTCAACCTGGACTCGAACCCATGTGTTGAGGGGCCAAGGGGTTATAAGTCAGAGAATCTAACCGCTGGGTCACAGGGTGCCCCTATTGAGGATTTACATTTTGGCGACTCAGCCATGGGTGCCCATCCAGTTACCTTGACTAGATGCCCTTGTATATCATGCAGGGTGACTGACACTGTCACTCCAAAGGGTCGATACTTTCTTGAGTCAAACTCCTTCTCTACCACCTCCTCATCAGTCAGGGGTCCCTGCACCCCATCTGGCTCTGTGGGCTCAACCCAACCACTTGGAGACGTTCTAAAATCAGCAACTCCCTGGTCTTCTCCAAAGTAGTTCTCCTACAAAAAACATTTTATATAAATCACTTAAATAGTTCCACATTATAATGACATATACAAGACAATAAACAATCTCACATACACAAGACAATAAACAATCTCACATACACAAGACAATAAACAATCTCACTTATACAAGACAATAAACATCTCACATATACAAGACAATAAACAATCTCACATATACAAGACAATAAACACTCTCACATATACAAGACAATAAACATCTCATATATACAAGACAATAAACATCTCACATATACAAGACAATAAACAATCTCACATATACAAGACAATAAACAATCTCACATACACAAGACAATAAACAATCTCACATATACAAGACAATAAACAATCTCACATATACAAGACAATAAACAATTTCACATATACAAGACAATAAACAATCTCACATATACAAGACAATAAACAATCTCACATATACAAGACAATAAACAATCTCACATATACAAGACAATAAACAATCTCACTTATACAAGACAATAAACAATCTCACATATACAAGACAATAAACATCTCACATATACAAGACAATAAACAATCTCACTTATACAAGACAATAAACATCTAACATATACAAGACAATAAACAATCTCACTTATACAAGACAATAAACAATCTCACATATACAAGACAATAAACAATCTCACATACACAAGACAATAAAATCTCACATATACAAGACAATAAACAATCTCACATATACAAGACAATAAACAATTTCACATATACAAGACAATAAACAATCTCACATATACAAGACAATAAACAATCTCACATATACAAGACAATAAACAATCTCACATATACAAGACAATAAACAATCTCACTTATACAAGACAATAAACAATCTCACATATACAAGACAATAAACAATCTCACATATACAAGACAATAAACAGTCTCAAATATACAAGACAATAAACAATCTCACATATACAAGACAATAAACAATCTCACATATACAAGGCAATAAACAATCTCAAATATACAAGACAATAAACAATCTCACATATACAATACAATAAACAGTCTCACATATACAAGACAATAAACAGTCTCACATATACAAGACAATAAACAATCTCACATATACAAGACAATAAACAATCTCACATATACAAGACAATAAACAATCTCACATATACAAGACAATAAACAATCTCAAATATACAAGACAATAAACAATCTCACATATACAAGACAATAAACAGTCTCACATATACAAGACAATAAACAATCTCACTTATACAAGACAATAAACAATCTCACATATACAAGACAATAAACAATCTCACATATACAAGACAATAAACAATCTCACATATACAAGACAATAAACAATCTCACATATACAAGACAATAAACATCTGACATACACAAGACAATAAACAATCTCACATATACAAGACAATAAACAATCTCACATATACAAGACAATAAACAATCTCACATATACAAGACAATAAACAATCTCATATATACAAGACAATAAACAATCTCACATATACAAGACAATAAACAATCTCACATATACAAGACAATAAACATCTTACATTACAAGACAATAAACAATCTCACATATACAAGACAATAAACAATCTCACATATACAAGACAATAAACAATCTCACTTATACAAGACAATAAACATCTGACATACACAAGACAATAAACAATCTCACATATACAAGACAATAAACAATCTCACATATACAAGACAATAAACAATCTCACATATACAAGACAATAAACAATCTCACATATACAAGACAATAAACATCTTACATTACAAGACAATAAACAATCTCACATATACAAGACAATAAACAATCTCACTTATACAAGACAATAAACATCTAACATATACAAGACAATAAACAATCTCACTTATACAAGACAATAAACAATCTCACATATACAAGACAATAAACAATCTCACATATACAAGACAATAAACAATCTCACATATACAAGACAATAAACAATCTCACTTATACAAGACAATAAACATCTAACATATACAAGACAATAAACAATCTCACTTATACAAGACAATAAACATCTAACATATACAAGACAATAAACAATTTCACATATACAAGACAATCAACAATCTCACATATACAAGACAATAAACAATCTCACATATACAAGACAATAAACATCTAACATATACAAGACAATAAACAATCTCACTTATACAAGACAATAAACAATCTCACATATACAAGACAATAAACAATTTCACATATACAAGACAATAAACAATCTCACATATACAAGACAATAAACAATCTCACATATACAAGACAATAAACAATCTCACATATACAAGACAATAAACAATCTCACATACACAAGAAATAAACAATCTCACATATACAAGACAATAAACAATCTCACATATACAAGACAATAAACAATCTCACATATACAAGACAATAAACAATTTCACATATACAAGACAATAAACAATCTCACATATACAAGACAATAAACAATCTCACATATACAAGACAATAAACAATCTCACTTATACAAGACAATAAACAATCTCACTTATACAAGACAATAAACACTCTCACATATACAAGACAATAAACAATCTCACATATACAAGACAATTAACAATCTCACATATACAAGACAATAAACAATCTCACATATACAAGACAATAAACAATCTCACTTATACAAGACAATAAACACTCTCACATATACAAGACAATAAACATCTAACATATACAAGACAATAAACAATCTCACATATACAAGACAATAAACAATCTCACATATACAAGACAATAAACAATCTCACTTATACAAGACAATAAACACTCTCACATATACAAGACAATAAACTATCTCACATATACAAGACAATAAACAATCTCACTTATACAAGACAATAAACAATCTCACATATACAAGACAATAAACAATCTCACTTATACAAGACAATAAACAATCTCACATATACAAGACAATAAACATCTCATATATGCAAGACAATAAACATCTGACATATACAAGACAATAAACAATCTCACATATACAAGACAATAAACAATCTCACATATACAAGACAATAAACATCTCATATATACAAGACAATAAACATCTCACATATACAAGACAATAAACAATCTCACATATACAAGACAATAAACAATCTCACATATACAAGACAATAAACAATCTCACTTATACAAGACAATAAACATCTCATATATACAAGACAATAAACATCTCACATATACAAGACAATAAACACTCTCACATATACAAGACAATAAACACTCTCACATATACAAGACAATAAACACTCTCACATATACAAGACAATAAACATCTCATATATACAAGACAATAAACATCTCATATATACAAGACAATAAACATCTCACATATACAAGACAATAAACACTCTCACATATACAAGACAATAAACACTCTCACATATACAAGACAATAAACACTCTCACATATACAAGACAATAAACATCTCACATATACAAGACAATAAACAATCTCACATATACAAGACAATAAACAATCTAACATATACAAGACAATAAACAATCTCACATATACAAGACAATAAACAATCTCACATATACAAGACAATAAACATCTCACATATACAAGACAATAAACAATCTCACATATACAAGACAATAAACAATCTAACATATACAAGACAATAAACAATCTCACATATACAAGACAATAAACATCTCATATATACAAGACAATAAACAATCTCACATATACAAGACAATAAACAATCTCACATATACAAGACAATAAACAATCTCACATATACAAGACAATAAACATCTCACATATACAAGACAATAAACAATCTCACATATACAAGACAATAAACAATCTCACTTATACAAGACAATAAACATCTCATATATACAAGACAATAAACATCTCATATATACAAGACAATAAACATCTCACATATACAAGACAATAAACACTCTCACATATACAAGACAATAAACAAGCTCGCATATACAAGACAATAAACACTCTCACATATACAAGACAATAAACATCTCATATATACAAGACAATAAACATCTCACATATACAAGACAATAAACAATCTCACATATACAAGACAATAAACACTCTCACATATACAAGACAATAAACATCTCATATATACAAGACAATAAACATCTCACATATACAAGACAATAAACACTCTCACATATACAAGACAATAAACAATCTCACATATACAAGACAATAAACATCTCATATATACAAGACAATAAACATCTCACATATACAAGACAATAAACAATCTCACATATACAAGACAATAAACATCTCACTTATACAAGACAATAAACATCTCACATATACAAGACAATAAACAATCTCACATATACAAGACAATAAACAATCTCACATATACAAGACAATAAACAATCTCACATATACAAGACAATAAACAATCTCACATACACAAGACAATAAACAATCTCACATACACAAGACAATAAACAATCTTACATATACAAGACAATAAACAATCTCACTTATACAAGACAATAAACAATCTCACATATACAAGACAATAAACAATCTCACATATACAAGACAATAAACAATCTCACATATACAAGACAATACACAATCTCTTGAGGTGTTGTTTTCATAAAGAACCTTAGTTATTTTTTTCCTGACTTTAACTAAGAAATTTTCACTAATCCTGAAACATTTCCTTAGGTATAAGAAGATTTCATATATTACATTTATTAAAGGTGGTATCTAACAGTTTGTCCTTATCAAATACATGTAAACCTGGATTTGGGAATTGGGGCAAAATATCTGCAAAAAGTCAAACCTAAGTCTAATAAAAGATGATTTTGAACATTGTCTAAATTGTAAGACAGTAGAAATAGTAAAATAAATAAATCTACATGCCCATTTTGTTTAAACTATAAATAAGCATGCATGTGATTTCTGCTAAAAGTAGACATCAATATCAAAGCGGAATACATGAAGTATTATATAAAGTTATGGGTCATATGATTTTCTTAGTTTAAAAATAGCTAACTGTTCAGTGTGACTTAGATAGGAAATACCTTTTTGCAATAACGAGTGATGTGTTCACTTTTCACATAAATGTAGGACATCAATAATCAGCATTTTGCACAATCTTTTCAAGCAACAATAATTTATTTGGTTCTTAGACAGAAAAAAAATCCGGTCCAAAAAAACTCTTAGTATTTAAAAAAAATAAATTCTTAGTTAAAATGAGAAAAAAACATTATTGATGCTTTATGAACAAGACCCCAATTATTGTCCACCTACATTGACAACTCAGTTCAAAAAAGTTCCAATACATGAACATAAAGTATACTCCATAATGGTTCTTCCATATGAACATAACACAAAAATATTAAACACTTTATAAAATTGCATCAGTTAACAATACACATTTAACCCATACTGTGCTACAATGACAAATACTAAATGCTTGTTACTTACATGCAATTTTATACAAAGATAAGACTTTGAAGCATATAGCATAGCTCCTGATATCATGTCCACTTGTGACATCCTTCCCATCTTTTAGTACCTTTTGCTCTAGAGATTATCTCCCTTTTCAATTGAACTGTGATTATTTCTCAAAATTCAAAAAAACTTTGGGACCAGGAAATTAGCTTTTAATAAAAGACAAGTGTGTCTATGGTCTAGAAGCTAGAATATTGGACTCATAATTAAAGGCTCCTGGTTTTTGGACTCCTCACCAAAGGATGTTAGTCCCTTGGGCTACAACACATAGGATCATTCCTACCCTAGAACTGATTCTATTTGTGGGCAGTTGAGAAGGATAAATATAAGTTGCAAACATGTACCAATAGTGTATTAACTAAAAGGTTTATCTACAGTAAATATTATTCTGATAGAGAATTTACCCAATAAACCAGTCTCTTTAAACTCTTTATTGACGTGTACACCAAGTTGGCCTTGCATTAACAAACACCTTTTTGTATTTTTCTTATTGGCTTTTTAAAAAGAAGTGCAGCAAACTGAAGTCTTTCATCGCTATTTTATGTTTTGAAAAGAGATTGACTTGGCTGAAACATCCATAAAATGTTTAAAGAGACTGGTTCAAAAAAGTTTAAACTAAAAAAAAAAGAATCAAAAAGAAACACACACAAACAAAAACCCAAAATACCTGACACTATTACAAAAATACAAATAACTAACACAATAACCTTACCTTAACATGCAGGAAATTTCTCAGAAGTGAGCCATATACACAGATGACAGATGGTGCAACCTCCAGCTCGACACAGATCATATCTGGCTCCATAATGCCTGGATCAAAATCGTCAGGAGCTTGCAGAATTCTGCTGTTGCTGCCCATGGGATACAAGGGAATGTACTCTGCTTGATCATCGTCACCCGTTGCCATGCCAATCATGTCATCATTAGAGGCACTGGACATAATATGGTGAGTGTCTGTTTTAAGAAGTGGTGGCATCGGGAAGTACTTGTATGTGATCGTCAACGAGACATTAGAGGTCATCCAGCAATCTATCCAGCCGTCGCTGAAACATGGTCAGATGAAAAACGGTAATTCAAACAATGGTTCAACTTTTAAAATCATTTTCGTTGTTTAACTTAACATAATGATTAAATATTTTCCATAGCATAAAAGACAACTTGCATGTATATGCTCATTATTCTAGACCTTCTATGGCTGGATAGTTTTACTGCAATCCAGCTTGGTGTCTTTAGCAGAAACAAAAGGTCATACTTGTTTAAGCCACAAGAAGCAAGTTCTTTATAAATATTCATAGGCAGGCAAAATCCTTCAGTAAATTCTCATAGTCATACAAAATCCCATCTGTACTTTGTAATCTCTCTCATTGTTCCAGGAGTACATACACTAAAAGGTTTGAATTGTTTTGTTTTTTGTTATATCGCACGAACACAATTATGGTCATATTGGCGACATCCAGCTTATAATGGTAGAGGAAGACCCCCAGACTCATGCCTGCACACTGGCACACTGCAGGTTAGCTGGAAAACCTCCCATCATTTAATTTTCCGCCCCCACCAGGACTCGAACCCATGCAGTGAGAGCCTGAGGACTCAACAGCTTGGACATAGGAGCCATTAAAAGATTTGAATCAAAATCATGGAATGAACCGAGTCACAAAATAAAGTGAAATATATTGCTTTACATGTCCATTTTATCTGTTTGTCTCAATCTGTGTGGGTGCATCTGCACATTAGTGTGTGTGTGTGTGTGCATGTTTAAGTCGTCATGCTTTTCTGTGTGTCTTTACCTCCTTTGTGTGGCATTCCTCCACTGTTTCTGGATGTCATAGCAGAAGGGCTTGTCAAGCACACTGCCATCCCTGTCTAGGATCTTCATGTTTTCTGACAGAGCAATCAGTGTGTGCCGACTAGTGTTGTTCTCGGGAAGGTACAGGCGACAAAACACCGTCTCAACCTGTCAAACACACACACATAAAAAAATACATGACATCACCTGAGGTACCTGGCCTTCAGTATGCTTGAAAAATCTCATCCAAGATTTCATGCAGACAAAAATTCTAACCAAGTTTATTGGTAACAAGGCAATAAATGCAGCCTCTAGAATGTTAACAATAATGTTTTTTTTCTAAAATTTGACATAGTGACTGATTTTCTAAAAACCACAAACCCCAGTTTTAAACTCATCTAAGATTTATTTGCAGACAAACATTCTGACCAAGTGAAGACTGTTTTAAAACTGTAAAATATGTAGTGATAACAAGCTAACTGTTGATGCTGCATTGCAGATGATGCACAGCAAATTAAAGGGGAAGTAGAAAACTCACTGAGCTCAGGTGAGCTAAAAATTCTACAGGATTACTATATCTAATTGCTCATGAGATGGCCTGATAGGTTTAAAACATGAAGTTAAAGCATGAAACTTTACCTTGAAAACAAAGCCTATTGTGTTGGACAGTGGAAGAAAGTCGACATAGGGTAACTGCAGTGAAAGATCAAACAGGTCCCCGCAGAAGGCAATGTGAGCTGGAACAAAATTATTTATAGCAGATGGTATGATCCTTTGTAAGACATAATTATGTTAAGTTTCCATCCTGAAAATATAATATACTGAAATCTAAACATACTTTCAACCAGCCATATAAGCCTTGTTACTTACTACATTAAAAACAATGACATTGTTTATGTTATAAATTACTATAAAAACAATGACATTGTTTATGTTATAAATTACTATAAAACAATGACATTGTTTATGTTAAAAATTACTATTAAAAAATGACATTTTTAATGTTATAAATAACTATAAAAACAATGACATTGTTTATGTTATAAATTACTATAAAAAAACAATGACATTGTTTATGTTATAAATTACTATAAAAGCAATGACATTGTTTATGTTATAAATTACAATAAAAACAATGACATTGTTTATGTTATAAATTACTTCAAAAACATTGACATTGTTTATGTTATTATTACTATAAAAATGATATTTTTATGTTATAAATTACTTCAAAAACATTGACATTGTTTATGTTATAAATTACTATAAAAACATTGACATTATTTATGTTATAAATCAATATAAAATTATTTATGTTCTTCGTACATCTGTGATTTCTTTTTTCATTTTCAACATATTTAAAACCAAAAGCATTATTGTAAGTTGTTTTTTAAAGCAGACAGAAATTCTATTAAAGCAAGTATGCATGCTTTCAAAGGTTTATCTTCATTGGTAATGGACATAGAAAATGCGTAGATAAATAAATCTTTATCGAGGTTATCAACAAATTAAAAATCCCCCACCCTTGCTGTATTACCATTTTCTGGGTTATTTGACTCAGTATCAATCCAGTTGTATTCATTGCACAGAGTGATCAGTTCAAACTGGTTTATGAGGATATTCACATTATAAGTGTAAGGTACGAAGTGGATTACATCAGGTACACTCTTAGTAGACCAGTCGTTGATCAGGTCTGAAATAAAGAACACATTATTTGTTGCTGATTTTGAAACAACATCCTTTTCAATTATGCAGAAATTGTTTATACTTTAGGTCAGTTGCCATTACAGTGTGTGTGTGTGTTTTTGCTTTAATGGCCCTATAACTATTCAGTCTGTTAAATATTTTTACCACCTATGCCCAATATAGAGCAGCCTGAATTTTAAAATAATTTTGCATAATTAATGACAAAATATCAAACTCAGTTATATTATTCCTAGTAAAAAGTTACATGGTGTCAAAGGACTACATTTCATTATCATTCTATATATCTTACTTTTTATTACTAAACTCATAAAATAATTACCACTATCAAATTAACTAGCCCATGTTTAAAAATTTTTTAATCATGTACCTATTACCTTCAGGGTTCCTGCTGCCATGCGCCAAATGCACAAAAACAAAAAAAGTGGCTCATTTTTTTCAAAATTGGCGCATCCTTATAGCGCACAATTTTTTCGGCATTATTTTTTGTGCATCGCTAAGCGGCCAAGACTGGTAACCATTTCTACGAGTACTGTGATTCGCTAGCAAGAAGAAGCTTGATAGCCATCACCTTAAGGGCATTGTTGTGTTGACATGTTGTGTACATAACTGCCGAAAAAACATCGCCTGAGGGAAGGATAAGTGTAATTTGCGAGACGATAATAAAGCAGCCAGCCGAATGTTTGTTGTGATCATTAATTGGACAGTACGGGATTGTCGATTAATAACAATTAATGATACAATTAGATACATAATAACGAGGTGAGCAGACAGCAGCCGAATGTGTAACTGCATATAATGGCTATGTTAAAAGTATGATATTGCCTAAAGGCGACATAGACGTACTAAATGTATATAAAATATACAAATGTTTATGTAAGTAAAACGTAAAAAAAAAAGTTCACATTGTTTTTTTTTCATTCTCAATTCAATAACACTACAAAAAGTATATTAAAATAAAAAGAATTGCGTGTTAACAAACATACATATACATACTATGAAAATAACATTAAAATTGACGCGTAAATTTGGCTCATAAAAATGGCTCATGAAATAAAAAAGTGGCTCATAATTTTCAAATTTGGCTCATTAGTTGGCTTGGACCAAAAAAAACCCAGGGGCAGCCCTGACCTCCCATGGGTCATGATATTGTATTGGGCCATAAATGGGGCCTCTAGTGTGACCTACCTTTTGACACCACGTGACCCACTGATTAACTCATCCAAGATTTCATGCAGACAAACATTCTGACCATGTTTGGTGAAGACTGAGCAATAAATGTGGTCACTGGTGTGTTCACAAGCTTTTTCTAAGATTTGACCTAGTGACCTACTTTTTGACCCCACGTGACTAAGTTACGAACTCATCCAAGATTTCATGCAGATAAACATTCTGACCAAGTTTAGTGAAGATTTGTCTATTAATGTGGTCTCTGGTGTGTTCAAGAGTTTTTCCTAAAATTTGACCTAGTGACCTACTTTTCAACTCCAGGTGACCCAATAATGAACTCATCAAAGATTTCATGCAGATAAACATTCTGACCAAGTTTGATGAAGATTGGATTAAAACTGTAGCGGTATCACAAAGGCTCCCCTTGAGCACGTTGTGCTCAGGTGAGCTAAACAAAATCTTGTTGTCTGCTTGTTACCCTGCTGAGCTGCCTGGCAACAATGTTTACTCAAAAACAAAACAGAAAAAAACTCTCAGAAGTTAAGAATGCTGTGAGCAGAGACCTACTTTAGGTTAATTTCATGGAAACAAGTGACTAGATATAAGACAATAAATACTCCATGGTCAAGTATATAGTAACAGAATTTGCCAAAATTGCAAAATGAATGTAATAGAAACCAAGTACCATTTTCTTTTAGTTTGTCCAAAGTATATTGATCTGAGATGAAAAAACTTAACATCTTACTTCTGCCACTGGCCTTCAATGATCACATTTTTATCTCTTATGCAAACAAGATCTATACGACTGATCAATAATGTTTCAAAGTTTGTATACTATGCATTTTTTCAGCTCATTTACAATAATAATTTATATTTACTGTCTAACAATATAACCATTATTGCTAATTTAAAAAATGATTCATATCCTACATAGGTATATTTAATGCAAGCATTTTATTGGGTTTGATTTTTTTCTTTTTGATAAATACACAGGTGTAATGTCAAAATATATTATCATTAACTTGTGAATGTAGATAATCCCTGCCATGAACATGACAATCCATATTATGAATTATGAAACCATTTGGTAAAATGTTACTATATAGACATAATAGTATATCGTTCCTAATGTGAATTCATTAGCTGAAATATGCATAATGCAGCTGTATTACTGTTTAATGTATTTCTTTGAACTTCTCTGTAAATGCCATTTACACCTTATGTTCTTTTAGACTTGGCTATATTTGTGATCAAATTAATGCCAATATATATGTTACAATATAAATATGTAACACATACAAAGTTTTCTACTTACCCGTTAGAAAGTGTTTGATTTGAAAAATGAGGTAGAGTGTAGCTTTACACGCTGTGAATGAGCAAGTCCAGTCTTGATGGGAATTCCACTGGAGGGGATAAGCCACTAGCACTGTGAACTGAAATAAAAACACTGAGGGTAGAGTGACGAAACACGGTAAGTAAAGTGAAAAAACAGTTTGTACTTTAATTAAAAAAAGAAAGTTTTTTTTTAAAACACAGCCATAGACATATCGGCAAAGTCTAGCTATAATTAGTGGATCAGACCAGACGTTGTTGGCACTATTATAAAACAATAATAGTACTGTGATAGAACATTGTTGGTATTGTGATAGATCATTGTTGGTATTGTGATGAAACATTGTTGGCACTGTCATAAAACATTGTTGGTATTGTGATAAAATGTTGTTGGTATTGTGATAAAACATTGTTTGCACTGTGATAGATCATTGTTGGTATTGTGATGAAACATTGTTGGCACTGTGATAAAACATTGTTGGCACTGTGATTAAACATTGTTGGTTCTGTGAAAAGTCAAAGTTGGCTGACACTGTGTAAAGACATCAATTAATATAACAGAAATAGCACACAAACCATGCTCTTGACATAGCTTTCAGAGCAAGAATAAATGTAGGCAAGCTTTCTGTCATGTAGTTTTTTCAACCGTTATAATTGTATATTCTATGTTTGTATTAATTAAAAGACATTAAAATGGCACACAAAAAAACTTATATCTCACTGACACTATCTTTTACATTGCATTAAAAATGAAAAAATAAATTTATATATCAGATACTGGCATTATCTCTAAGATTGCAAAAAAAATGATAAAAACAATCCCAATTTCTCATTATCACGAAGACGATGAGATAGTTAAGCAAATTATGCTCTCGGAATGTGGTTATGACTTACATCTAGAGTTTCACAGACAATCAAGGACCTGAACTTCATGCTTGTAGTGATATCCAGTAAGAGTAGCTGCCCTCTGATGATGGAGGTGTAGCCTGTCTCTTCAGTTACCCACGGAATACTAGCTTCGATGTATGACCCTTGACCCATCGTCATGTGAATAGCCTGTGTCTCCTGTTAATAACATAAGGTCACAGTCATGTAACATTAATATTCATATTTCGATGAAAAAATCATTTAGTATAGTATTTATTTATTTATATATTTTTGGTTTTGGTTTTGTTTTTGACATACATTGCAGCGATCATTTATGATCATTATAGCAGCATTCAGCTTTTTGGTGGCGGAAGACCCCAGACACATATCTTGGTAAACCACCCACACACTGCAAGTCAACTGGAAGACCTTCTCACATTAAGTCCTTTTCCCTGAACGGGACTTGAACCCAAGCAGGTCTGAGGGAGGGAAGGGGGATAATAATGGGGTTTAAATCAAATTGTGGTCAGTTTGACAACATCTAGCTATTTTAAGTTGAAAAATCCCCAAATACATCTTGGTATAACTGTAGGCACATAGCAACTCAGCTGAAAGATCTCTCTAAATCAATGGTAGTTCTTTCCTAAACTGGGACATCAAGAGGAGAAGGGGTGAGGAGGTACAAGATGGTTACAACAACTGCTTACACGTTGGCACCCCAACATTTTGTACAGCGTTTCGGCAATAACTGGTGAAGAATGAAGACCAAACACTTCCTTTTGAGAAAACACTGATTCACTACCATTACACAAATAGTAACAAAATACTGATGACATATATTGTCAAATGAGTCATGACATAAATAAAGATGTCTTTAAAGAGATAGTCAAATAAATAAAACAATACCAAAGTGATCCAAAACAATGATGATGATTATGATAATAAATGACATGAAAGATAAAGAAATGGCAGCATACTGTATACAGAGATCTGCTGTTTGATATCCAGCTTAGGTCCTCAATTTTTATTTTTAAAAGAGCATCAAAGTAAATGTCCTGGCTTAGAAATACAGAAGAATCATTGATACCTTAATAATAGCACAGTAACAAACAGGGCTGGTTTTGAATATCATTTCATCCCATAACCTACCGTGCAAGTGTGAGGTAACACTTATGATTTATTTTTGATAACACACTAGTGAGTTATCTTAGTTATGACATTATTAAGTATGTGTAGTGTATATGCCATTTATTGATCAATTTGTTGTTGACATTTTATTAATTAATCATTTATTTATTCATTAATAAAAAAATAATTTAGTCATGTTATAAACAAATCTATTCTCTTTTTATGGAAAATGGTAGAGTAAAGAGTGGAATTTTTGTGTGTCGATTCTTGCAAACCAAATTACACATGTCAAGGCCGACTGTTCAAACTATAAAAAGATGATGCATTGTAAACAAAAAACAGCTGATGTTTTTTTGGTTATGTGATAAATAGAATTGAATATTTGTGTTCATTAGATACTAAAAATATTTAAACTCATTGTCTAAAATGATATAAAACTCGGCAGAGACTCGTTTCGTATCATTTCATTCAACTTGTTAACATTTTCAGTATCTAATGAACACCCATACGAGATCCTCTATTTGCCTTTCCCTCAACAAAATAATTAGACAACAGAAAATTCCTTCTTGAACTCACAGAGTTTTTGCTGAACAGGACATCGTTTGTTGCCTCTGCAATGATGTTCATTCTGAACTCAAAAGTCTTGAACTGTCTTGTTTCCCCAGGCTCGGCTACCTTGGTTACGACCAGTGGTTGATAATCCGATGGGTAGAACAGTTTATAGAGGTATTCCCTGGATGGGGAATACAATAATTACATGAATAATGTTGTTTGTTCTTTGTTACAATGATACAATTATGATCATATTGGCGACATCCAGATTATTATAGGTGGAGAAAGATCCTTGTTGGGTAGACCCCAAGTTGCACCAATGGACAGCTGGAAAACATGCCCACATGGAAATTCTTCCTGACCTGGACATAAAACCATGCAGTCAGGGGAAGAGTTACAAATCAGCAACTCTAACTGCCTGGTCACAGATGTCCCAATCATGTTGTTGAAGCTCTGTATTTGTATTGAATGGCACACCGACATTTGTCAAATACAATAAAGTTTATGTAATTTAAGTATAATAATGTTAATACAAGGGTAAAAATCTAAAAAAATCTAAAGGGTTTAAATTATAACTTAATACTTAATAACTTATACTTGTAAGCTTGTTCTTAGTATGTCTATGTTACATCGTAGTGACACAATTATTGTCACATCGATGACTTCCAGCTCATTATTGATGGAGGACGACCCCATGTCTGGGTAAACACTGAGGCAAAACAAGTGACCTGGAAAAACTCCCCACATTGTTTATTGAGTTTATCATCCCACCTACAGTACTTTAGTGATCTGGATGCAGTGTCCACTTGAAGCAGATATAGTGCTGCCTTTACTGTGTATAGCATGACGTGGACACCTGGCATGATACCACACTATTATCCTGACAACGGGCCAAGCAGTCGTGGAACTACCCTTATATTTGCTTGAGTGTTAGCAAGGGAGCTACCATTTTTCACAATTTTGGTATGTCATGGCCTGGGTTCAAACCTGGGGCCTCCGGTACCTGGAGCCAACGCTCTACTGATTGTGCTTCCAGGTCTGGTGACCATGAATGTTCACTAAAATATTTATGCAAGTGTGTCTGAAGTTCTGATACAAACCTCTGTCTGTCTGCCCAAGGGCCATAGTTGAAATCTGTATTTTTTCCACACTGGAAGTCGAGCCCCATGGTGGGGAATGTACGGCGGATAACAGCCTCTCCGTCTGCCAAAACCACCTCCTCAGGGGCATAAGGTACTATACCTGTAGGTAATAATGGACTTTAATTTTTACATTTTTCAAATGCCAAATATGGCATAATGACATAGTATCAAATCTGTAACAGAGAGAACTGTGTAATATATGTATACATTTGGCTAGGACTCATTTTCATTTCCTGAAACAAAACTAATAGACCAACCCAAGACGACATGACACACCTAACTTGCAGAAGACAAGGCTCTGCTACACATCAGCGAAGCAGATGGTCTGGTTTGGTTTTATATTTGAAATACATCGCAGCATCCAGTTACGATCATTATAGCAACATCCTGCTATTTTGGTGGAGGACGATCCCAAACAAATGTCTTGGTAGAACCACTGGTGCACCGCAGGTCAGCTAGAAGACCTACCCACATTAAGTCCTTTGTCCCAAATGGGACTCAAACCCAGTGAGAGGCAAAGCAGTCAGAGGAGTTACAAATTGGCAAGTCCACCAGCAGAGGGTCTGGATAGAGACAAATGGCTTAAGGTTATAACACACCGAACCAGAAGACCGGGAAAACCACCAGTAGTAAACGGATCCTGCTAACATTCCAACAGTTGTTATTATTTTGTTTTTACAATTTCTTTTAAGTGCAGATAAAACTGGTGGGGGAACGTCACTCAACAAATATCCAGATAAAACTCACTGCAGCCCAGTCGTAAAACCTTCTTACATGAACGTTTTCATCCAGGGAGTCTAATGAAAATAAATTACTTAAAGCTCGTTCTGTTTTTAAAATACATCAAAGCAACCAATTATGGTCATTAAAGCGCAATCCAGCTATTTTGGTGGATTAAGATTGTAAAACCACTGGCACACCGCAGGTCAGCTGGCAGTCCTTTCCACATTATGTTCTTCACCCTGAGCAAGACATGGCAAGAGATATTACAAGCTTTCAGAGGAATTACAAGTTGATGACTCTACCACTATGCCACGGTTGCTCTATCATGATTTTAAGTCTGTAACTGATCTGCTCGAGTTGCTTTTAAAGGTGGTATCTGACAGTTTGGACCATTTGTTATAACAAAAAGGGTTTTCCTATCTGAGCTATGCTGCAAGTTTATCTATTTTTGAACCAAAAAAGCAAGTGACTACTCACTTTTGAGATCACAATGCTTCAATAACCAGCTAATCTGCTCTGACATTGACATCTTTTTTAAGCAGAAATCCCCATCCTGCATATTTTTATGTTTTGAAAGAAGGAACATTTTTTTTTGAAGATTTGTACTATCTAAAGATTGAGGTATTGTTCTAAATCATGCTTACTTAGAATAATGTACAATGCGGAAATAATGGCCATTTTTCCCCAAAAGAGGGCAAAAAATTGACACATGTAATTGATATAGGCAAATTGTTGAATAGCACTTATAATGTCTGTATGTCTCTCAAAATGTTTCTTACCAGGCTGGTCCATATAGTAATGAAGCTTTACATCTGTGGACTGCATCAACACAAAGCCTTCACCCATCATACGAGGAGGCCTGGTCAAAAAATAAAAAGTATATTTTGTTTATCTGTTGGATTTATTGTCCCACAGTATTAACTTGATAATATAGCGCTGCCTTCACTTTTTATAGCACTTTGTATAGCATGCCATGAACCCCTGGCATAATACCACACCCAGTCACGTTACCCTGACAGTAAGCCAACAAGTCATGAAACTACGCCAATATTTGCTTAAACGTTAGCATGGAAGTCACTACCATTTTTATACGACTCTGTTGTGTTGCTTAAACTGATGCTCTACTGATTGCATTACCATATCCAGTTAAAGATAATTCAAGTTTTACAAATGTTTGTTTAACAGAAACCACCACATTCTTATTACTGGCTGCATTGGAAGTAATATTTAGCTAAAAAATGATAAAACAATAGAAAGTAAGAGTTACAACATATTTTTGATTTGTAATGATGTGCAGTCCAATGACCATGCTCCATATGTCCATTGAACAAACCAAACAACTTATAAAATCAAACAGATCCACATTTATTTTGAATGAGCCGACATAAAGGTGCGTGGTACCAAACCAACGATGCCATACACATGCAAGATGGAGAGTGGCTGTTGAAAAAAACTCAAAAAGACTAGAACAGTGTACTAATCAATAAGACATGGAGCATTATAAGGGATAAAAATGACCAATAAAACTGGTTGAAGAGAATCTGATTAGGCCTGAGATTGATTTGAGTAAAGTTTTACAACATTTTTGCCCTGGTGACTTACTCATCTGTGATGCCTCCTGTGTATTTATCACTTGGTACAAACATTATTCTGAGGTTGTCTGATTTCACCTTTAGGTCATGCATGAACTTGTCAAAGGGCGTGGAGGCAGTAGTGGTAGTATAGGTCACATGACTGTCATCCAAGTGTATTAGCAGGGTGTTGGGTACCAAGTAGTTGCCAAACACAAATCGACTCTACAAAGGAAAAGAAAGTAAATACATTTCAATCCAATACAATTAAATGACAGGTTAGCTGGAAGACCTTCCCCAATTCTTTTGCCCAGACTGTGACTAGAACCCATGCTGTGAGGGCAAGCAGTCAAAGAGTTCCGAGAATCTATAACTAAGCCATGTGCACCAGGGTTTGTTTTGTGAAGACCTCTCTAAATGCATATAGGGACTCCATTAGGATGACTTGGCATTAATTGTGTATCAAGTGAAGTGCTCATCAATGCGAATGCTTCCATTTTGATATTTACATCATTAACAATTAACATGTGCTTCAAATTATTGCTTTATTATATTTCTCATAACATGTTTCTAAATGATGATAATTGAAAAGTTACAGATTTTACTGATTGTAATGACACAATTTCATTAACAATCAGTGATAAAGTCCATGGATTCCAACTAAAAGAACCTACTTACCACTTGGACTACCTAGGAGTTTATCTGTCAAGAGACGTTCATATACCACCAATGTTGTTTTTTTGGTACTTCAGATTTAAATTAAAATTTTCTGCAACAAGACTTATAACCAACCTTTCATTAAGGGTATTTACAAAAGACTAAGACTTGCCTTCACTGAGATTATATTAGATGGACAAAAGTCATGATTGGGCACCAAAGTCGCAGTTAAAGCAGTTAAAGTCGCTGACTTGTTGCTCATCAGTCCCTCACTTTGAGGGTTCGAGTCCTGGTCCGGGCAAGAACTTTCATGTGGGGAGGTTTCCAACTAACTTACTGTGTGCCAGTGGCTCTACCCAGACATAAATCTGGGGTCTTCCTCCACCAATAATTAGCTGGACATTGCCAATATGACCATAACTGTGTTGGTGCAATGTAACAAAACACAAAACAATTCATGATTGTGCATACACCAATGATCAGGTGAGAGGAATAGCTCTCTAACTCACAGAGTAGTCTGGTAAAAAAGAATCATACACATGTATGTTAAAATATTGTACCACTATATCAATATTATCTAAAATATGTTAATAAACAGGGATTTTCATAATTATTTTTTCGAAAAGTACTTACTGTGGTTATGTCAATCTTACAGACAGGAATTAAATCTCTCCAATGAAGGTCTTTCTTAGACAGGTCAACACTGAAAGTAAACAATTACATTAATGTTAGGCTATAATGCATCACACGATGACTATGCCAACAGAATATGTAAATTTAAAAAAGAAAAGCATCATTTACCAAAACACAGTTGCATTTGTTTTTACTTAGGGTTGTTGACTTGTAACTCCTCAGTCCCTCACCACATGGGTCCGAGTTCCGGTCGGAGCAAGAACGATCATGCAGGGAGGTTTTTCAGTTAATGTGGCGATAGAATCTGAGACTTTTTTTCACTTACCGTTAGGTTACTTATATGTGCTGTCACAATCAGGTTATGGACCAAAGTAAAGAAATTTAAACTAAAACTTTAAATTTAAGACTTCACGAAAATAATTGGATTGGACCAATCAAATCGCTGTAACTCAGCCTTTCACCAAGTACTGTACTCTCTTTCTCTCCAGTGTGCTTGAAAATTCTTTTTGAGTAAAGATTTACTAAAAATTATACAACCTTATACCAGATATTTCAACACTGGTATCAGATAAAATAAGTGGTCCTCTGAATAATGAGATTTACTCACTTAATAAATTACCTCCTTGCTTACTGCATGGGTACAAGTCTGTGCTGGAGTGTGTATATTTTAAGACAAAAAAGAACAGTTTGCTATGCAAAATCCTATAACACAAATAATACTTTCTTACTGAGTATATTTCAACAGTTTCAACAAAGTAAGCAAATATGTTCTGTGTTAAAGAATATTAAGTAACACAATGTACCATCCAGAACAAGAGATCAACCTTCACTGTAAAAAAAGTATAGTTTATATATGTTAACATATAGTTGAGCTGGATGATAGTAAGAGAATGTGTAAATGCAGGGTTTTCCCTGACGCACAAATCCTGCGTCATTGTCGCATTTTTCTGTTAATGACCCTCAAAAAATAAAATACGATGCGTCCACATGGACGCAGGTTAGCGTGGAACAAATATTTCATCATTTCAGTTTGCTTACCGATTTGTTGATTGTCCGAATTTCTATTCTTCTACTTTCATTTTTAACCAGACTGGTTCGCTAATGTTGACGGTTTTTATTCGCTAGTTGGGTTTACAAAATCAAACCAGTCACCAGGTAAGACGGGTTTACGGTGTATTGATCTTATTTTCCTGTCTTTGCTGCTCAGCGGAAGACACAGTCGAACATGTAGACTGTATCACAGGTTTCTTGGGGTTTTTTACCGGAAAACCCGTCAAAAGTAATAACCAGTCTGTTAAAAATGTCGATTTGCTTTGGCTTTGACAAATTTAATCAGTGTTTGCTTGTTATTTTAAGAAAGACCCGCAAAATTTTTAAATGACCCCCAATTATGGATGTCTGGGGGTCCAAATGACCCCCCGTCGGCGAAGCCAAGGGAAAACCCTGTAAATGGCTATTTAGCTTAAGTGGATTGAGCATTCTTACTGTTTATAAAGGGGCGTGTACAAGCGACACATTTACATAGTTAAATTAGCATATTATGCACCTTGTTTTCTTCTTCTCCTCTTTATCCTCTTCTTTGTCAGGTTTGTCTGGGCCTGTGAGATCATCCGTCCCCCCTGGTCCCAGACCAAACAACGTCTCCAGCCTGTTATATGTCGCTGACCGGTTATAAATATGTACCTCCAACCCATCAATAAACATTATCACTCGGGTTTCTGCATGTGACATATCTGCAAAAAAAATTCCAGTAGTCAGTGAAATCAATGAACAAGAGCTGCTGCAGGACAAGGTATTAAGACATTTAAAGCTTGATAGTAGTTGAATGCAAAACTTAAAGATGGTATCCAACAGTTTGTGTTTATCAAATGTATGTACCAAATTCTTTTCCACTGTTTTAGGAAATTTGGGCACAACTTCTGCATAAAATCATACTTTATTCTTGGTAAAGACGATTTTAACACTTCATATATTGTTTGACAGTACATATTGAGACAAAAAGTCGTTCTTTCTAATTCTATAAATAAACACAATAGTGATCTCTGCGGAAAATAGATATCCACGACATTGCAGACCAACCGGATGATATGACGTACAAAAAGTAAGTTGTCACATGGTTTTCTTGCTTTAAAAATTGCTATCTCTGTGTGGCATCAATAGGAAATACCTGCAATGATGAGTGAGGATTTATTCTCCACTGTTCACACAGATCTAGGGCAACAATGAAAACCATTTTGCAAGACCCCTACAGGTACAAATGACTTATTAAGTTATTTGAAAAATAAAAATCGTTGGTCAAAAACTGTTGGATACCACTTTTAAACCTACATGTATATAAACAAACCATGTCCAAATGAAACAAACACAATATTTCATACAAAATATAACCTGAAACCTATCAAATCAATGCAAGTGTTTATTGAGATATATAAGGGTGACAGTACATGTGCACACAAGTGTTATGACCATGTCAACTCCAACAATAATGATCTGGTAAGATCGTAGCTTTTCTAAAGCACAGAGTAAAGGAAAACAGAATTTATAATATTCTGATATGACTCTGTCAAGAAACAAGTCTGACATCTCTTGTACTGGGAGCCGACTCACCACCTAGAACTTGCTACAGGAAACCAGTATATTGAAATTTATTGCAAAGCAGCCATACCTACTACAGTGCTCCCTCTCTTAAGCAACATCAAGCGGAAGGAGAGAATTTGGTTGCTTAAGAGAGGTAGGTGCTCTAGAGAGGTAACCCTTACACATGTGTATACATGTTCAAGTTTAAGTATTTTAGTATCGGTAGAATTAAATATTTCAAATCCATTTTATATTATTTTCTTTAGTAATTTGCTTGGCTTTATTTCTATTTATCTGAAAAATTATTTTTTTATTTTATTTTATCCTATTTAATAAGAGTCTTTTATATATTTAAGTTTATTGACACGCATTAAATGGTTAAGAATTATTATTTATTATTATTATTTTAATCGGTTGTACTTTTTCTATATATATTTCATATTGTTTTGATTTTAACAGCTAATAACAAGACAAAACAACACATTCAAACATTTTAATCAAAATTTAACATTAGAAAAATATGCTAAATATAACATGAATATTTTTACAAAAGCTAAACCTGGGTTCTACCACACCTTAACTGATCAGCAACAGCCTGAGCTGATTTCCCCGAGTTTAGTAGCTTAACAACAGTTACACGTTGGTCAAGAGACAGAAATACTTTTTTCTTTTTAGAGTTCATTTTAACTGAACTGACAACAGTAAGCAAATACTTACCGATATCACTCGGCATTACAGAAAATGCCGATGGCTAACGACGACTGGCGAAATAAATCATCGGCCGCTCAAGGGAGGGAATTTAACCCATACGGAAGTAAAAATGTGTGACGGTAGCCGTTTAAGAGAGTTATCGTTCTTTAGAGGGAAAAATACGTTAAAAGCGATAGGGGGTAAATAGAAGTGAAGTCTAAAAGAGGTATTCATCTAAGAGAGGTGATGTTTGTAGAGGGAGCACTGTATCACATTAGATAAATTGATAAAAGATAAAAGTGGTTGATTACCCTACCTGCCCTGTTTTCCTTGAGTTGAGAGTTGATTTGACATCAGAAATATGAGTTATTTAAACAAAATAATTTTGCATAAGATTGCTTTCTTTTATTTTCATAAAATCAAGCTTTTCATTATAATTTTGGGGGTTCCAAATGCCTGCTGTAAGCTAAACTTATAGAAATAGAACATCAGAAAATAAGGCCATTTAAATAATGTTTACGTAAATTGGTTTATCCGATCAGTGTAAGTGTGTACCATATGGTGAATGGTTGATCTACTGGCACTTTATACATAAAAACATGTAATTAAGAAAGAAACTATGTCTACAATATTTTAATCATGCCCTTATAACCTCCCCAAGGGTCATGACATAAATTAACAATTTTTTTCCACAATCACATACACATTAAGTCTCTTCAATATCATGTTATTTAAGATTTTTCAAAATCTCAAAACAATTTCCCAATTCAATGATGTTCTACAGACCTTCTCCAAGTTCTCTGTAGACATAGGGTCTCCACCATTTGAAAACGATCCATCCATACTCGATTCTGATTGAGAAATCCTCTGTGATGAGATGGACTGCACGGAACATGATCTTCCCCGAGAGCACAGACATTGATATTGAGCCTGCAATAGAGTGTAAAAGGTTGTAACAGCAGAAAGACTAAAAACTATGTGATACAATTATCTTCTTTTTTTTTTCCAAATCGAGTTTCGTTTGTTATGTTTTGTTTTTTAAAACGCATTGCAGCGACCATGTATGATCATTTTAGCAACGTCCAGCTTTTTGGTGGATGAAGACCCCAGACACATGTCCAGGTAGAATCCCCGGCGCACCATAATTCAGCTGGAAGACCTTCTCACATTAAGTCCTTAACTCCAAACTGGACTCGAACCCACGCGGTGAGAGGATAAGCAGTCGGAGGAGTTACAAATCGGCAGCTCTACCACTACACCTACGATTTGCATTTTGTTCGATCACAAAAATATCATTAATACATACAAAGCAACGAAACATATAATTACAATGATAACAGTTCCTTGACCTTTCTCAACATGAGCTCAGGTCCCAGTCAGACTAAAGCATTCAGAAGACAATCTCTTTTTGCTGACCTGCAGCAAGACAGTGGTTCTACCCAGACCCAGGTTGGGGTCTGTTGGCACCAATAATTGCTAAAAGCCACTTGATGACTAGAAATCAATGTTATGTTTGCGTGAAGAGTGAATTTATATAAAAAGGATTTGTTATAAAGAGCATTTTGTAAAGGGTATTATGTTCAATATGTTACTAAAAATTATTTTATAGAAAGTATTAAATTTAATATGTTATAAAGAGCATATTATAAAAAAATTATGTTATGAACAGCATAAGAGGTATTTGGTTAAACATGTCAGAAAAAGCATTGTATAAAAAATATTAAATTTAACATGTTATAAAACGTGTTTAATAAAAAAGGTACTAAGTTTAATGTTATTAAGAGCATTTTTATAAAAGATTTTTTAATTTTGATATGTTATGAACAGCATTTTACAAAAAAGTATTAAGTTTATTATGTTATAAAAGTATAAAAAGCTATACATTTATAAGCATTATCTCACCTACTAGACGAAAAGTCAAGACAATGACTACTTTCAAGGCTTTTTTTCACTACCAGAGGAGGGGTCCTAAGAGTGATAATTATTATTACTCCAATTATTATTACTACCACTACCACCAATTCTACTACAACATTATCAACAACTACTACTATTATTACAACCGCTACTGCCACAACTACTACTACTATTACTAATGATTACTACCATGACCACCACCATCAGTAGTGGTAGAAGAAGTAGTAGCAGAAGTAGTAGTCTAGTATTACCACTATCACTACAAATGTTACTTTAGTTTATTGATTCCATGCTGTTTTATACATTGCCATACCTATGTTGATACGTCCATATTTCTGAAGTTTGTTTGAGATGAGCGTTGCTATGAGACCAAGCACTCTGGAGTTGTAGTATGCCAGGTAGACAGTCCAAACGATTGCAAATGCTAGGGAGATGAAAAACCAGTAGAGGGTTGATTTAGGAATCTCTTCCTCAATACGGTTAATGATGTTGATGCTATCATTGCTAGATTTCTCTAGCTTTGGTACATGAGAACTCATCTTGGTAGCTTGTTACCGTGCCTCAAACAAAAGTAAATACGGAAATTTCTGAACGATCTTGCTAAGGACTGTGCAATGAACCATCATATTAGATGTGCTAGTGGTGGGAAGACACAATTGTTCATAACTTCCGAGTCGAACATGGTCTTCTAGAACAGGAGTTTTAGCGAAGTCTTTTTTGCTTCATCACACTGAATCCAGGCTGTTTTCCTACAAAGAAAGGTATTACAGTGTTATAAATTTCATGTAAAAAAAAAAATATATGAATAATAATATCATTATTACTAAGAAACACAAGGCTGTGGACAAACTTAAGAATTGATCTGTTTTTTTAACTAGGGTCAATGGCTATTTTAAATTTCAGAAAGATATATAGTTTTAAAGGTGGCACCCTGACAGTTTAAAACAATGTAATAATAGAGTTTTTATATTTTATTTAAGGATCGATTTCTAGTGGCTTACACATATTCGAGTCTTAAGGGATTTATCACGATTTCAATGACATGAATGTGTTAACCATGAAAAACTTGACTTATAAACCATTTCTAATCTATTTTATGCCACCCAATGAGACTTCCCTCTTTATCTTATAGACAAGGAATACGATGGATAACTTATTTTTCATTTCCATTATGAATCACATGTTCCTTTCAAAATAACATAAATTGCAATCCTGTTCTGGTAGATTCTAAAAATAGCTTACTATTATGTATATGCATAGCTACCCATGTACAAAATGAGTGGGGGGGGGGGTGCCCGTGGCTGAGCGGTTAGAGTCTCTGACTTGTAACTCCTCAGCACCTCACCACGTAGGATCGAGTCCCGGACGGGGCTAGAACGTTCATGTGAGGAGGTTTTCCAGCTAACCTGCAATGCACTGGTGGTTTCCCCAGACAAAAGCTTGGGGTCTTCCTCCACCAATAATTAGCTGGATGTCGCCAATGTGACCATAATTGTGTCTGTGTAATGTAACACAAAAACAAAATAAAACAAAATGGGTACCGCTTACATGAGGGTGTTTTTTGATTAGATGCCTATAAGCATCATACTTATTATGTTCCCTTTTGACAGCAAACCAACAAACAATTAATTATTTGGGTCTTAAGAAATAAATATGGCGAGTGACACAATGGTAGAGTCACCAAGTTGCAACTCCTATGACTGTTTACACTCTCACCTCATGGGTTCAATTGCATATCGGACAAAGGACTTATTGTAGGAAGGACATCCAACTGACCTGCTGTGCACAGATGGTTCTATCGGGACATTAGTTTTAGGTCTTCATCCATCAAAATAGCTGGATGTTCTTTATTACTTTTGTTTATTGTTTATATGTATATCTGAAAATAAAAAATGAAAGATCAAAAGAGGTTGTTGGTTTATGTAAGACATTTTGCAACTGTGGAAGCATTTAGTTGTTTTGGTAGCAAAAGTTTTAATACTTAGTTGTTTACTGACTTGTGACTGTTTAATGTTCAAACTTACATGCTCAATTTGTTTCTAAAAGGGTGTGTCAACAGTGCTCATGACTCCAGCTTGTCCAATACTATTTAAAAGACAAAAAGCAGTTGACATATTGTCTAGATGTTGTGACCTTTGTCTTCTGTGTATGCAAATGGATGGGAACTTTACATTTGTATAAATGTCTGAAATCTTGGACGATCAGGGGCCTGGACTAACTGAGACAGCTGTGGAAGGAAGGTCCTACACTGGTTGTGAATATGTCATAGAAATTAGTTATGCAAGGTTACTTTTAGCAAAATAGACCACTTTAATATTTATTGAGACTTCAGCAACTCAAAGTAGGTCAAAATTGATGTGAGACAGCTACTGTGAACAAAAATGCAAACTGACCAAGTCCCTCCACAATGGCATCAACACTACATAAACAACTAACTTACAAAAACATATCAAATATATCACAAAAGACCTACACACATATGAGTAATTAAAACAAAAATGATATATAGAAACCAGAGAAATAATAGAAAATAATCATATGAACCCTAGATATGCAGACTGCGCTTCGGACATCACGTGAATTCGGATACAACTTAACGCTTTCTATTTTCATTTTTGTTTTAAAGTAAATATTCGCTATACATCATAATACTGCAAAGACAATAAATAAGAGCCAAACAAACCTTTGATCATTTTTGTCAAAAGTAGCATAGGATTTTTTTTTTAATTTCAATGTTTTTATTTACATTCACTTCCTTTAGACTTCGTTCAAGGTGGCAAGTAACAAGCAATTACACAGGGTATCCGAAGAAATATCAGAGCAGCCGACATTAACAAAAGTTTGGTTGTTTTTTTTATTTTGTGTGTGTGTGTGGTTGTTGTTGTTGTAGTTATAAATGCAAAAACAATTCATATCAGTAAAATGTATTGTTTAAAAACACTAAATTAAAAAAAAAACACTCATCGACACAAAACCAAATTAAAAAAAATAACCAAATATATAAAATTCTACACATTTAATTCTCAGTGATTTAAACTGCTTAAGCCATTGAGATAAATTAATGCATATACCCATAAAACATACGATAAAAGAGAGCTTGAAGTACTGAACCATGTCCGTACAAAAACAAACTGCGCACAGTTTGCGGGGCAGAAGCGATCCCAACTTTTGTCGTTTTTTATTTGTTTGTTTGTTGTTGTTTGTATTGTTATTTTCATGCTCAAAGTGATAAATCAAACTCTCATTTCTAGCAGCATAACTGTTTAGGCTTCTTTAGTGAAATCGTCAAATTTATCAAGGATTTCGGTCTAAAACTGCTTTTCTTTTTACTCTTTAATAAGTCATGATATGTGGCCGGATCCATCTCACGCAACCACTTTTCTTTCTAAATTGGAGCCAGATACCCGGGTCAAATCACCTTCTGTGCTTCTTGCATCAGCCTCTTACAAAAAGTTAATATATCACAGAAACTTCTTTTTTCAGTTACTGCTGAGACAGGTTGACCTGGTCTAAGTTCGCCATCATAATCAATATCTTGTCGTCACTAAATATATTATTAACCTATGATAATAGAACGTCCTTTTGTTTTTCTTCAGAACAGTACAGTATATGACGGAATATAATAATATATCAAATCTTTTATTTGCCAGCGAAATCCATACCCCTGCTACATATGCTTGCTGCTTGCTGGACCATGCGAACAACCTTATTATTAGCAAGCTTGATTTTAGGATTGCTTGATGCTCGCCAGCTTGATTTGAGCAATGGCCGCAAATTCTAATTAGTGAATTTATGAAACAAGTATGGAGCTTGTTTATTGTGTTGACATCCTTCGGAAACAGTTTTTGAAAGACTGGGTAGCTGAGGAAAGAGTGTGCATCAGTCTGTCATGTCGAAACATTCTTGCGGTTTGCAAAGTTTCTGATACTGACTGCAGGTAAACGTACCGGTTTGTTTGTATATAGCCTATAGGAGCAAAGTTGGGATAGTACCTAAATTCGGACAATTTTATAAAAAGCAACAACAGACACCTAAAGACTTCTTATTTTTTATTACTGAGCTTTTGCTTACTTGGTTCAGTCTTGCTGACAAAGTGTTTCGAATTAAAGAAAGTCTGGGAGGAGAGAAATCCTGTCCCTAACTGGGATCTACCCCGAGAACTTCTGTTCAGTAGGCCGACACTCAGCCTTGTCACTAAAGGGTTAACCCAACAGCACGGCTGTTGGAAGTGCATATATGTACTACACTACACCACACCATGACAATTTTTAGCTGCAAATTGTATTGTAAGACTCCTCTCAGCAAATGCATCGGTTTGCACATAAAACTTATAGATATTTTCCATGTGATGTCATTGGCACTGATAAGACAGTTTAAGGCAATCCTCTTTGAAGGCAGATGCTAATGCAGGCTGAAATCTTAAAATATTTTCTGTATTAAACTCATAACTGTGTTATTATTTTTCAGTTTATTTTACTGAATTTTATATCAAATTTAACAGCTTTTATGAAGTATTTTAAATATCAAAACTATATTTTGATAGTTTAAAAGGTAAAAAAAATATGGTATTATATCAATTCGCCATTTAAAAGATAAAAAAAATAGTGTTACATCAATTCGCCACCATGTGACAATTTGTTACTAATTAAAAAAAATACAACTAAAAAGGATGCACTGTTCATTTTGTTCATGAGCCAATAATTTTATTTATCTCGATGTATTAATTCTTTGTGCATTTATCAATTTTAAAAATATTGTTTTTTAAAAATATGAATTTCAAGTGGTACAGCTATTCATTATGGGACCACAAATGAAGAACTTACAAGAAAATAAAATTAATGCTCCAATACAATTCATCTGAAAATCCCTTCAAGTTGCCATCAAAGATGGCTGCCAAAATAAGGGATCTTCACTGATGTGGAAACTATCTATTCAAATTTCTCCATTACATGATTTATTTTTCAGTGAATTCAAATTAAATTTGTAATTATCTTCATGCATGTTTACACTACACCTCTTCCACATTTATTGTTTTGAAAATAAACATAAACATAAAATGATGCATGTGTCTGACACTGAAACTTTATTTATGACTTTGCTAAATGCAAAAAAGTTCTTTCAGTTTTTATTGTGTATTACTGTTTTTGCTAATCTTTCTTTATACCGTCATTTTATTAGTTCCCCCTCTTATATAACATTTTATCAAGTTTAACAATGATTATTTTTTAAGAGACATCTATACATCACAATCATGTCATTTTGGTGATGCCCAACTATCTGGTGGAGGAAGACTATGCATATGTCTAGATAGAACAACTGTTACTAAGAAAGCATCTTTGTTTAACAAACATCTCTTGTTGGATATAGATTTTGCGATTTTACTGTTTAGGTTTGTAACTGTGATTTGTAGAGTTCGAATTATTTCATATTAAATGCCAACATTTTTGTGCCTGAAATCCAAGCACAGGTTGTGGAGAAAATATTGTCTTAAACCTCAGTTGGTGTTTGCAATAATATAGAAATACCTTTTTAGTAAAGTTGGAAGATTTGTTAAGTGTTTTATTCTGGTTATTATAGTTAAAATGTACATATGTGTTACAAAATAGTAATAACACTTGTATTTTCCCGTTTAGTACCCAGTTTGACCAGCAGTATGATGTGGTGGTGCTGGACATTGATAAACCATGGGAGCCCCACTTGGTTACGACCACAAACAGCCAGTTGTCACACCTGCTGTGGGACACCACCAGCAGTAAACTGCTCCTTATTGATGTCAATGGATACTGTCAGGTCTGGACCATGAAGGTTAGTGTGGCTATTAGAAATCAACTAAGGGGAAGTTATCCCCCATTATGATTTATTTGTTAGTAACCTGTGCTGAATTCTGAGTTGTCTGCCCATAACAACATACTTAAGTTTTATGATAAACCTATAAAGATAGTAGCAACTAGTGCATATCATGATGAGGCTGCTCCCAGTAGTTTTTAAGTGTTTAACTCAGATGATATAAAACAGTATGTGTTGATTGTTCTTTTAACAGATGTTCTTGCTTTTAAAAGAACAGTTTCCCCTGTTGCAGTCATTCTGACTTATAAATTTAAGTCTAATACATTATATTATTCACTGTTTTATAACAACAACAAAAAAGACAAATTTGTCCACTGTCATTTTTCATGTACTGACAGTCAGTATCAGTCAAACAAACTGTTTAGATTAACTATTGATACATACCAGTACCTTATATAAGCCAGCTGTGTTAAAGTTCATTGAGTGTCAAGTATTCCTTGTTGCTTGTAATGTTTTGTAGAATCATCTGTTGAACCAGTGGTCCTGTATTGGATCTATGTCAGTCCCTGGAGAGGAAGTACTGGCAGTGATGTGGTTCCATAATGGCCTTCAGGTGGGTGCAGCTGTTTGTAGTTATCTCTTAGACTTAGTCTGCCAATCTTTGTATAAAACATAGGCAAATATTGTAGATCCAGATCAGCCAACTTCCACTAGGGAGCTGAGAGCTGTCTGAACAGGGTCTTCACAATTTGCTGCTTTGTCTATATTTTTTATTTGTATATTAACTTTTACTTGTGATATGTACACTATATTAGCAAAAAGCTATGCATTTAGTATCAACTTTGAACAACATATTGTTTGAAAATGGATAAGTCCTTCACCTGATGCAGTTCAACAAATTCAGAATTATTGTTTATTACATGTTTTAGAACACATACCTCTGCATATAGTTCATACTGATCACAGACATGCTTATCTGGATCTGTACTTATTTAAATTCCTGGGTCTGATCAATTTATGCTTAGCAAATGTAAGTACAGTCTTATTCTATCAACATATAAAATGACTGCTTAAATTATTAAATTATTATTTTTTGCCAGTACTGATAAGTACATGCTAAGACAAAAACAGGTTATAAAAACCAATTAGTAGCTCTTCGTCTAACATGATAATATTTGCTTTTCTGTTGAGACTTAAACTGCGTGGTGGATCCAGTGTGCTAGTATGCAGAGATAGATATTTCTCATTATGATGCTGTGCCCCACCAAACTGGGGTTTGGGGAGTGGGAGTGGTAGGGTGCAATAGATGATTGTGTACTATATTCATGTGATTACGGTATTTCCATAATTATTATTTCCCATTATTTTGAAATGCATACTATATTGAAACCTTATATCTGCTTATTTTTTGTGATACTTTTTTGACAAAGTATTAGCTTACAAGCAATAATCATAGACAGTAGAAAGATTGGAAATGCTCCATGTTTATGTTGCAGCTGATATTTGACCCAGACAAGCGAGATAAGACCCAGTACATTGACAAGTTTGTGCGGAACATGCGGGCCATGCCAGCACTGAGTCAGTTCGGGGGCAGTTGTGCTGAGGGTTGGATTCTCATCACAGCTTCAGGGATGGTGGGTGGCATTTTAAAGCATATCTGCCAGGCTTTTTATGATTTACATATCTAAACAAATGTACATATCAGTTTACAAATTGTCATAGGAAAACAAGCAATTTTATAAAATATTCAGATTACAAATTGTCATATAGAGAACACATTATTTTGTAAATTATACAGAAAGTGGATTGTAACTCTTCAGCCCCTTACCACATGGGTTCAAGTCCCGGTCAGGGGCGAGAACTTTCATGTGGGCAGGGTTTCCAGCCAGCCTGCAGTGCACCAATGGTTCTTCCAAGGCAAAAGTCTGGGTTCTTCCTCCACCAAAAATTAGCTGGATATTGCCAATATGACAATAATTGTGTTGGTATGATGTAACAACAAAAAACAAACAAACAGAATGTGGAACAGTTAAAATGTAAAGGAAAATCACACAAGCTTTATTGTCATGTCTCTTGTCGGCATCAGTGTTTGTAAACCTTTTTATTAAGTTCCATTTCTTGATAGCAGCTGTCAAAGATATTTACTTCAACCTGAAATACTTGTTCACAATCAAAAGCAGAACCTATTTCAACTTGGCATGTAGAGCTAAAATTAATTTTGGCAAAGTTATGTCCCTTTTTTTGACGGAATTTTCTGTTGGTTAATTTTGTGTTTCAAATACCGTCAAAACACAGTCAAACTTTGAATACTTGTTCACTTTCAAAAAGGCCTGTAATCCCTAAAATAATGTTGGCAGAATATGCTCCTTCAATTTAGAGTTTTGTATGTTTGTCATGGTTTTCAGTTAGGGTTCATTTCTTGAAAACTGTCAAAGATATTCACTTTGAAAATCTTGTCTACTATTTGAAAAATGGAAACCCACTTCAAAGGTACAGGTAACTCTAAAAAATGTTTGGCATGAGTTTTTTCTCTTTTTTTTTCGATTTGGAATTTTCTGTGTTAGATTAAGGTTTTAGTTAAGGATATATTTCTCAAAAACTTACCAAACACTATTGACATCAATCTTGAAATATTTGTTTACTTTCAAAAGTAAACAGAGGTCAATTGGACAGGTAAACATAAAAAATCGACCATGGGTTTATTGGTAAATTTTCTGTCATCCTATCAAACTGAAAAGAACAAGAATTGGCCAATCATAATAGTGCTTACAAAATCCATACTCTTCAGCTTGGAGACTAGAAGAATAACAATGACTTGCCATTTCGACAAGTCGGTCGAAACAAGGAAAGAACAGGCTTAATCGTTGGACTGAAATGTTCATTGGGTTATGAGGACAATCAATGAAATATCATTACCAGAAACCGGCAAAAAGTGAATTAAATACCATACTGGCAATAAATGGGGAGTAACAGATTGATCCGTTGTGGGTGTCCGATGATGATGGAGCGGTTCTCAAGCTAACCTTGTGTTGCGCCAGCGATTCTACCCAGGCATAAGTCTGGCATCTTCCTCCACCAATAATTAGCTGAACATCGCCAATATGACCATAATTGTGTCTGTGCAATGTAACAAAAAGAAAAACCAAAAACAAACAAAAAACCTGTAAACAAATTTATTATAACTCATGTGACCTTTACTTGTAAAATATCCATATATAGGTCATTGGACAATGCCATAATGTCCCTTTGACGTCAAGTGCCCTGACCTAAAAATGGAACACCTGGACCTAGTAGCGCAATCGGTAGAGCCTCGGCTCCAGGTACAGGAGGCCCCAGTATCCTGATCCCAGGCCACGCAACATACCAAAGTTATTAAAAGTGGTAGTGGATATAGCTCCCTTGCTAATGCTCAAGCAAATATAAGAGTAGTTACCACGACTGATTGGCCTCGGTGTCAGGATAATGTGACTGAGTGTGGTATCATGTCAGGTGTTCACTGGCATGCTATACACAGTGAAGGCAGCACTATATCTGCTTCAAGTGGACACCGTCTCCAGATAACTGAAATACTGTTGGTGGGACGATAAACCCAATAAACAATAACAATGGAAGGCTGACATAAAGCATATCTGTAAATAAGCACTTATTAATATGTATGCATGATGTACAGGATGTGATATCATGGAAGGTGTTGATGGCACACAATACACAGTGAAGGCAGTACTATATCTGCTTCAAGTGGACACCCTCTATAGATAACGATCATACTGTTGGTGCAACAATAAACCCAAAAAACAAACAAAAATTTAGTTGGTTATATTTGTTAAAGCCATTATTGTTGATTTTTTTTCATGGTCTTCACCGTATAATAATAAAAAGAAAATGACATGGAGGGTAAAAGTATGTACTGTAAACTGATGGACATTACCACTCTCAGGTTGATAATATCGGCTATCACCCTCTGAGGGAAGTGATATATATACATAGACAACCCGCCATGATTGTTGCAGGTGTCAGCCAGTGTTCAAGTGGGAGACAACGACATCCTATCTGCATCTGAGAGTCTGACACCCAGTCACTTAAGACTTACATCAGCTGACATTGCCAACACAGGCAATGGGGACATCATGATTGCATTGAGTGATGGTCAACTCTCGTCAGCCGTGCAGTGCTACGTGATATCTCTAGAGTTATCTGTCCGCAATATCAGCATAAGATGCAAGAGTAGTGCCAGCTTATATATGAAGACACAAATGGAGTATGGGTCCAAAGACAGCCCCAGTATGAGGTAAATAATTATGTATGGTTGTTTATCTCATTTTTTCTTTGTTATTGTGTGTTTATAATGTAGAATAATAATGGCAGTTAAAGGTTGTGTCAAAAAGTTTCTCTTAAACAACCAAAAAAATATTTTTTACTTAAGTAATTCCAACAATTGCTATTTATTGATGGCCTACATCGATGTAAAAAGTGCAAAGTAACACTCCACTCGTCATTACAAACATGTAGTTTCTATCTAAGCCACACTATACAGTTTAATTTTAAACTTAGAAATCCCTGTGACCCCTTACAGTTGAGGCAATATTATATCATTATCCAGAAATCTGCTCTGATGCTATCTTTTATTTTTAGGGAAATTTCCATTATGCTTTTATTAATATATTTATTTGGAAATAATAACCTTTCAGGCCATATATGTCACAATTTGTACTGTCTAACAATAATAAAAAGTAAAATAATCTTTACTTAGTCGAAAGTATGAGTTCATGAAGAAATTATGCCCAGAGTCCACAAACCAGTGTAAGGTATTGTTGCATGCATGTGGTGTAGGCAAACTTCTGGGTATCACCTTTTACTGTCATTGTCTTATAGCTGAAAGAAGGTATGATAAGCAAAGGAATACCTTGTTAGTGTTCAATGGCTTGGAACCACTGGCCACCTATGGGACTGCCTTGAAGTAATTGATCTCAAATTGATTACCAATTTATTACAAATCTGTTACAAAAAACACTACTTTGATAAGAGATGACCTCATGCTGTGTCATCTTTGACCATAGACATTTTTACTGACTCACAGAAACTGAATTCAGTATTAAAGACAATATGTATACACATATTTCTATCAGTAAAATTAAAAGTGGTATTAGCACAACCTTTGAGTATTAAAAAATCGCACAATTCAAAATTTGTGTGCACATTTTTCATCAATACAATATGTAGAGTCGGCACAATCATTTAAAAAAGGTGAACCCAATCATTTAGACAGACTATTTGAGAAAAATTTCACTCACTATATATATATTTTCAGAATCTCACGAGTAATGTTCATGAACAGCGACAGCAATGATACACTGTTTGTGGCCTGTGGGAACTCTGGTTACAGCTATCTGGAGGTGTGGCAGCTGCTGGAGCAGATGATGCCACTACACAAGATGTTTGCCATGAACACAAGTCCAGATACCTCCCACAAGACACACAAGTGGATGCATAAGGCCACCATCCCACACAGCTCCACCATGACCAGCATCGCCGGCCCAAAACTGCCGATGACTAGAAATCTTGTAGAAACCACCGGGTTCATGCCATACATTGCCACATTGCTACAAGGACGGCACGGTCCAGCTGATTCACCGATACACGTTCCAGGTGATAGCTACGTCAAATGTTGATAATCTTTGTCAGCAGGTCCAGTCGATGCAATCCCAGGGTTCCTCTGACAAGAAGCTCCGCCTTTCTGTACAGCTGACAGCCATGACGCAGACAGGAAGTGGGTGTGGCATTCTAGGAGTGCATGACAATCGACTGTATCTGTTCCGCATGTACAACGGTCGAGACAGCACGATGCAGTTGTCTCCTTCGAGTATTGTTCTGCTACTCGAGTATGCCATGGTGGCTGGTCAGGACTGGTGGGATATATTCCTAGGCCGTCAGACAAGGTGAGACTGGCATGTGCCATTTAAAAAAAGAGTACTGTTTTGATTCAAAGTTAGATGTCTTTTTGATTATTCTTAAAACTTCAATACTAAGTCAATTAATGTCATGTGAAGATTAAATTTCAGGTAAAATCATATTTTACATATTTTTAACAAGTTACATACATGCACTTTTGATTTTATATTTCAAATGTCATTAACCCAGTCCTTCTTATACCTTTTGAAGGTAGAGCATTTGCTTGCGGATCTGGAGGTCGCGGGTTCAAACCCCGGTCAGGTCAAACCAAAGACTTGGGCAAAGTTGGTAGTAGTAGCCACTACTTCCTCCTTATGCTAAGGGAAAGCATTACACCTGACACGTCAGTGTCAGTATAATGAACCGGCTGGGTTCAGACCCTGGGCACCTCATAAGTGCTCCTGTGCTATAATGATTGAAATGTCACTGCACAGTATCGGCTAAAATGCCAGCAAATCCCAATCCCTTTTGAAAGCTTGTTAATGCTGACGATAACAAAATTAATAAGGCTCAAAACATTCCTCTGGACTTTATCAGGACCCTAACCTGAGAACTTTAAAAATCTTTCTTTATTTTAGTTGTTTAGTTGTTGATATTTGTATGCATATCTCTGTCTAATTTTTTTTTCTTTGGATGATGGTTTTTATCTTTTTTATTCAGTTCGAATATGATACTTTTACAGTTGTGTACCATATACATTTATTTGTTACCTGTTACAGGTTACATCATGAGTGTATGCCAGTCCCTGTCAGAAAACTTCAGTAAGCAGGTTCACATGATGCAAGACTATGTATTCATACGCCTCTTAAGTATGAAGATGGGTCTCTTTAGCAGCTACAGGTATGAAAAAAATAAATAAATATAAATAATTTCTTAAATTATTGGCAAAGAAGCATGTTTTTTTCTGTCTTAAATTTTATCAATATCAATATTTGCAATATTTTTTTCCCCCTTTATTTCCCTTAGCGAATTCAACTTGATGTGTGTAGGTTGTTTTGTATGCGTATGTGATTTCCACATAATATTGCCTATACTTAATGTGTTGTTTTTTGTGGCTTGTTGGTTATTGAAACAAAGAATCTTATACCTGGATGTGAGATCTAGAGATCCATACCCTTGGGTGACCTTTTTTTTTTGCTAACCTTGTCATGGCTTACTTCTGATAGAATAGTTCACCCTCATGTTGGGATCTCAGATCTCGCATCCAATACTATGAATACCATTCTCCAGATAACTGTTGAAATACTGTTGGTGGGACGATAAACCCAACAAACAACCAATCCTATGAATGATTCTGTTAGCTCCCCTAGCAGTTTGTGTTGTTTGAAGCATTATAATTGTAGTTGTACATAGGCATTGTGTGTTGGGGATACAGAGAGTTATATTTCCTGTTTATCAGTGCTGGTCACATGAAGGCTGCAGATTACCACACACGACTAGTGCTGCACTCTATAGGCAACTGTAATAAAGGAGGTCCTTAAGCCTAGAAACATCACCTCTCAGGATAAGGTATGGTTTATATGTTGCCATAATCACACCACTGGCAGTAGTTGTTTGTGATTGTCATTTAACAAATGCTGGAACAGTAAGCTTAGATTCTAGAAATGAATTTGCTTTGATAAAGGAAAAAAAACCTAATTTATTTCATCTTCCATATCCAAAGGTAAGTAAGCAAATTTCTTGGAGGCTTCGTATAACAGTTATATACTAATGTAGTACAGATCCTGATCAGACAGTTTCCGATAGAATAAGTTGAATGTCAAAATAATGTTAACATCCAAAACAATATGTTGACCCTTTTCAAGAGACAAGAGGATATAATTCAAGCCCTTATATGCACCATTTATGAGGGTAGAAGATAGTAGAGGGTCTCCCATGCCAAAAATGTTATGTTAACAGTTTTTGTTGTACAAAAAAGATATAGGATTATTAGGATATACTCATGTTAACACCTGTTCTGTTTGAAAGTAAAAAAAAAATGAATCTTCTTTGACTTTTTTGATAAATTGGTCTTCATAATAGTACTTTAGTAAGTAATTTTTGTTTAAAATGGTGTTTTTTATTAGTGACTAAGTTTTCTGTCTGGTATCACAGAGTCCTGCAGAGAAGGTGAGCCTAATGTGTAACAAGCACACAGACTGGTGACATTGACAACATCCTGGCAAGTCTAGATATGGAGGAGTTCCATGTTGACGTCAGAAAGAAAGACAAGGCAGAGAGTAAGTTGTTTACTGTATATCTATTTATTTATAGTCAATTGGAAACCAAGTTCTTTCATATTATAGTAAACTTGACTGCCGACTTCCTGAGAAGAACCAGTGCTGTGTTCTGTGTACCTAGAGCAAAATGCAGAAAATAGTCTTACTGAAATACTAACATCCCTTTGTCAGTTTTGGGGCTTTAACCTGGAACAAGGTTTGGGTTGATTAGGATATGTAATCTTGTGAAAATTGCTTAATTGTTTGTTTTGTTGTTGCTGTTGTTGTTTTCAATGAAGAGCCATGTGAGTAAGTCTGATATGCAGTGTGTCTGTGGTTCTACTTAGATAATTGTCTGTGGTTTTCCTACAACAGTGTCATGTTTATAACCTAGTAGAAGCTGGATATTGACATATTGATCGTAATTGTGCCAGTGTCATGTTTATAACCTAGTAGAAGCTGGATATTGACATACTGATCATAATTGTGCCAGTGTCATGTTTATAACCTAGTAGAAGCTGGATATTGACATATTGATCATAATTGTGCCAGTGTCATGTTTATAACCTAGTAGAAGCTGGATATTGACATATTGATCATAATTGTGCCAGTGTCATGTTTATAACCTAGCAGAAGCTGGATATTGACATATTGATCATAATTGTGCCAGTGTCATGTTTATAACCTAGTAGAAGCTGAAGCTGGATATTGACATACTGATCATAATTGTGCCAGTGTCATGCTCATAACCTAGTAGAAGCTGGATATTGACATATTGATCATAATTGTGCCAGTGTCATGTTTATAACCTAGTAGAAGCTGGATATTGACATATTGATCATAATTGTGCCAGTGTCATGTTTATAACCTAGTAGAAGCTGGATATTGACATATTGATCATAATTGTGCCAGTGTCATGCTCATAACCTAGTAGAAGCTGGATATTGACATATTGATCATAATTGTGCCAGTGTCATGTTTATAACCTAGTAGAAGCTGGATATTGACATATTGATCATAATTGTGCCAGTGTCATGTTTATAACCTAGTAGAAGCTGGATATTGACATACTGATCATAATTGTGCCAGTGTCATGCTCATAACCTAGTAGAAGCTGGATATTGACATATTGATCATAATTGTGCCAGTGTCATGTTTATAACCTAGTAGAAGCTGGATATTGACATATTGATCATAATTGTGCCAGTGTCATGCTCATAACCTAGTAGAAGCTGGATATTGACATATTGATCATAATTGTGCCAGTGTCATGCTCATAACCTAGTAGAAGCTGGATATTGACATATTGATCATAATTGTGCCAGTGTCATGTTTATAACCTAGTAGAAGCTGGATATTGACATATTGATCATAATTGTGCCAGCGTCATGTTTATAACCTAGTAGAAGCTGGATATTGACATACTGATCATAATTGTGCCAGCGTCATGCTCATAACCTAGTACAAGCTGGATATTGACATACTGATCATAATTGTGCCAGTGTCATGTTTATAACCTAGTAGAAGCTGGATATTGACATACTGATCATAATTGTGCCAGTGTCATGTTTGTAACCTAGTAGAAGCTGGATGTTGACATACTGATCATAATTGTGCCAGTGTCATGTTTATAACCTAGTAGAAGCTGGATATTGACATACTGATCATAATTGTGCCAGTGTCATGCTCATAACCTAGTAGGAGCTGGATATTGACATACTGATCATAATTGTGCCAGTGTCATGCTCGTGACCTAGTAAAAACTGGCTGTTGACATACTGATCATAATTGTGCCAATGTCATGCTCGTAACCTAGTAGAAGCTGGCTGTTGACATACTGATCATAATTGTGCCAATGTCATGCTTGTGACCTAGTAGAAACTGGCTGTTGACATACTGATCATAATTGTGCCAATGTCATGCTCATAACCTAGTAGAAGCTGGATGTTGACATACTGATCATAATTGTGCCAATGTCATGCTCATAACCTAGTAGAAGCTGGATGTTGACATACTGATCATGATTGTGCCAGTGTCAAGTTTATAACCTAGTAGAAGCTGGATATTGACATACTGATCATAATTGTGCCAGTGTCATGTTTGTAACCTAGTAGAAGCTGGATATTGACATACTGATCATAATTGTGCCAGTGTCATGCTCATAACCTAGTAGAAGCTGGATGTTGACATACTGATCATGATTGTGCCAATGTCATGTTTGTAACCAGGTAGAAACTGGCTGTTGACATACTGATCATAATTGTGGCCGTGTCATGTTTGTAACCTACATATGTTTGCATACACACCTGTCACTTATCTTACAATCTGCACAACAAAGGTTTATCTGTAGACATGTTTACCCTAGGACCTGTTATTATATGTTGAACATGCATGTTATAAAAATAACCTGACTGTACAATAATGCTAAGAAAGGTAGTTTCTCTTCTCTAATTAGGTGCGATCTTATGCTATGTGGAAAACAACTACTTTTAACTAATTTATAGCTGAATACTTGTAATCTTATTGCTATGTTAAAGGTTCATTAAGCAAGGCAGTAAATTGAGCGTGGTTGCATTTTATACTATTTTATATGGCGTATTATTAAGCCTTAATTGTACTAATAACTTAACCTGCATTTGTTAAAACTGGAAATGTTATTTGTTTCTCTGACCTTAACCTTTGTTCCCTCCAGCCTCCCTGTACAGCATCCAGCCATTGATCCAGTGGGTATCAGACTTTTGTCTACAGCTCCTTCATTCAGCCCCCATCTTCCAGTCTCGATCAAGTTTTCCCGGATCAACCCTACTCTCAGATGCATCAGTCCTTAACCTGCTGCGTGAATTGCTGGTCATCTTCAAAATCTGGGGCGCCATATTTCCTGGCTGTCAACCTCATTTCACCACCACATCCATCAACATTGACATTACAAAGCATCTGTTTAAACTTCTCACCCGTGCTTGGCTCTCCAACAAGGAGGGGCAGCGTATTGAATATGATGATACATTATTAGACGAATGCAGTGTTTTGTCCAGCAAGGTTTTAATCCCCAGTGAGAGTCAGAGTTTTCGAATGGACAGCTATGGATTTACTGTGTTCACACAGGTTTTACCACTTGTGTTCAAATTTCATGAGATTCCAGACTATCTCCACCAGAAGAAGCTGACGGACATGCAGCAGAATCTCGACTCTGGTTCCCACTGTCAGCAGCACCATGACATCGTGCGCCAGATGCACTTGGGAACCAAGATATCGGCAGACACTCGGCAGTGTACCCGCTGTGGTTGTCTGTCACACCTGAACACACTGGGGAAGACACACATCATGAAGTCCTGGGAGCACCGCTGGGCCAGAAGCTGTCTCTGTATGGGCCACTGGAAGCTGGTGAAGATCTGATAATCTTGTGTTTTGTGAAGGGCTGGTGACCTTAACCCCTCCACAGGGCTGGAAAAATATGGTATGGCCCTAAAGTGGTTACCGACTTATTTATTTCCAGGCATACAGGAAGCACAAATATATGGGAATGAAGGGGTTAATTACCTAGTTACTACTTGAATGTTAATTTAAGAGTGGACATAAAAACTAATTCTATAGAAATTTGGAATTATTTTTCTGATAAAAAAAGTGCTGTGTATATACTTTGAAACATAATATGCATTGTTCCTAGGTAAACTAAGTTGGTATCAACAACAGATTTTAACATATGCTATCAGAAAATTCATTATCATAACACTCGTATGTTAACCTCATATAATGAAATGAGCACCTGTCATTATTTTTAAGATACAACATCTATTGAGCTCTTGCATGTTTAGAGCGTATTTATCGCAGATAGATTAATATTTTTTCCACATTTACATTCTACACAATTGCTATTAATTACTATGTATTCATTTACAATTACAAATATTTTTTGTTCTTAAGTAGACTTTAATATGGTATGCTATATTATTTGTGCTCATTCAACTATTTGTCATATTTTTTACCTGCAAATGATGATGATTTATAGTAGAGAGTATATCACTATTATTTTCGATAAGATCATTTTTTTAATGTTTTAAGTATTATAGAAATCATTGCGATTTGTAAGACTGTTGCCTGAGAATGTTCTTGATTCATGTACATCATTTATGTGTATTACATACATTCCATGCTTGCATGGAGATTTTTAAGGATTGGAAATATCAATGATTAAATGATTTCTGCATTTTTATTGTTTTTATGGTAGGTGGGTGGATTATTTTAGTACAAAGCACACTAAGGGTCAATTTCAATTCTGATCATAAATCTTTATAATGTAATTTCTTTCCTGAATGATTACAGTATTAAAGCTTTACTTCTGTATTTAAGAAATATATTTTTAGCTGTTTACATGTTACTATGTAGTAATATCTGTTAAGCAGACTTTAATTGTGTGTGTTAGAGTCCAGGTTGTGGCAAGAACTTTCAAAAGGGGAGGTCTTACAGTTATACTGGACCTGGTAGCGCAATTGGTAGAGCGTCTGCTCCAAGTACGGTTCGAACCCGGTCCACAAACCAAGGCGTAACAAATGATTGTGGTATAGCTGCCTTGCTAATGCTCAAGCAAATATAAGGGTAGTTCCACGACTGGTTGGCCTATTGTCAGGATAATGTGACTGGGTATGGTATCATGCCAGGTGTCAATGGCATGCTGTTAAAGCAGCACTATATCTGCTTCCAGTGAATACCGTCTCCAGATAACTGAAGTCTGACCTGCAGTGCCCCTGTGGTTCTACAGCCAGATTTTTCTCCAATAATTGCTGGATGTCACAATAATTAATGGCCTTAGTGCATGTCACAATTCATCTAAAAATAAGCAGACTATAACAATATATCCCCCCCCCAAGCCCCCGCCCCAAACAAATAATGAAAACAACAACAAACCAATCAAAACAATTATAGGCCAGACTGGATTTTTGATAGATAAAAAATAAGACTGATTACTTTGATATCTTTATTAACAAACTACTAATGGTATTTTGATGATTCTATACAACACAAAATGACAATGTGGTGGGGGTACATTATAAACCTATGTACACAATTTGAGAAAGTTACAAGCAGTCATTGAGGTTTTTGGGCAGCTATGTGTAACAAACCCTGTCGAGCTTTTTTGAATTGAGATAAAAAAACTTTCGCTTTTCTCTCTAATCTAACTTTTGTTCAACTGCAATCAAACACAAACAAGGTACAACAGAGACTGTTTTATGACCCTTTTTTTTAACATGAATTCAATATTATGGTTATCCACAACAACATATCCAAATTCACAAGATTCAAAAGTAAGATGTACTACAGATTTAAAAGATAGTTGGAAAAGATTAATAAAATAATTATAATAATTATAAAACTAGTCAATGTGGCCTAAAATTAGATAATAAAGTGCTGTCGTTTAATCATAAAAAAAAATAGAAAAAAAAAGTGTAAAACATCTGATTGACATGACATAAAGAACTAAGAACTTCATGTATACAATTACTTACACACTTATATGTATAGTTGCACGATAAATTTGTTAACAAATGTTAACAAAATTTGATACCAACAAAGTTGCTTATGTAAGTTTTAAAGGAAATTCGTGGATAACATCAATCACAAATAGAGTATGATAAAAATGACACTCCAAAATGTGTCCAGACATAATTATTTGTCTGACCTGTTTAATATAAACAACATGTCAACCAATACATACAATGAGGGATAGGAACAGCATCTCTTGCTCGTCTCTTGCTTACACTGTTAGTTTGTGTCAATCTAGAAAAGATTGAGATTTTCAAAAGGAACAGAAAGCAGATTTATTTATTTTTTTAATATCAATCCATAGTGGTGCTCTTGTCATCTATTTACATTCATATTAATGCTTATTAATTAGTTAAAACTAAATAAAATACTCATATATTTTTTCTACCAATCAACATAAAAAATATTAGTACAATGGTCCTTTTATAAATTGGTATGTTTTGTCCACTAAATATCTTTCAAATACCTTTAACATGCGAGATAATAGGTTAATTTTGAATATCTTTCCTTTTGTGCAATAGTCACATTTTTGTTTAAAATTCAAAGGAAATAAAACTTAAAGGGTTTAACCAAAACAAAGTAAAACTTTGATTTGTATAAATTTAAAAAAGAACATTAAATAGTCAAAATTCTGCTTAAGAACATAAAGCTCTGAAATTATTATAATTGAAATGTTTGGATATGTCAATTGAAAGTGGAACATAGTTTTGGATACATATACACACTGAATGCTTTGTTTACAAATGATAAAATGCACAGAAAATTGAAATGTAAAACAAGAAGTAGAGATATAATACATAAAAAAAGTATGTAAAATATTAAAGCATAGCATACAAACTTGCATCAGTAACGCAATGCTACACACCATATTCTCCCATGTTCTCTGTAAAACATGATAAGAGGTTTGTAATGTATTGTATAACATATCCAAATTTTAATGCAAAAAAAAAAAAAAAAAATATGTACTACTTCAGCCTCACATTACATATATACAGGATAAAAAAAAATGACAATGAAAGTCACCATACCTCAGTATTCTTCACTTAAAATTGGAAGCCTTGTTTCTACCATGCATACTCTGTGATTATGAACACATTGTCAAGTTAATGCAAATGTCCATTTCTCTAGTTTTTAATGGGACACCATCCAGCACTTTTTATTGCAATCATGGAATTTTCTTTCACTCTTCTGTAATTATCAGCTTTTTGGTAGTTTGACCATGTCCACGTCTCAATAGATTTACAATCTGAGCAACAAAACCAACCATCGATACAAATGCCTCGAAAGTCTCATTCTTCCTTCACAGGTTACACTGACACTAAATAGTCTAGTTTTGTTTATATATTGCACCAAAATTTATGTTAAATTATGTTCATATTTGTGATGTTCAGCTATATCTGGTAAGAAGGACCCAGACCAATGTCTGGTTAGAAACACCGACACACTGTTGGTTAGCTGGAAGACCCTCCCAACATCTTCACTGAAAGTTTCAGCCTGACCCAAACTTGAACGGACATAGACAGGGGCTGATATTAAATACCTAATATATAAGCAATATTAGTAGCTATAGGGTAGGTGCAATTTTTATGTCACTGTTCAGCATGAAACAGTATGCATTAAAAAGTTTGACATTTTAAAAACAAACAAAAGGAAAAGTCATTTTGCAGCATAAACACATCCTTGAAAGATAAAAATTAAAAATTTGTCTATTTAAATATTAATCAATTGTCCATGCACATCTTCACACCGTTGTGGCATTTTCACAAAACTGGTCCCTTAATTTTGAAAAATAGCTAAAGAAAGGGTTTGCTGCTACTTTTCAAAGAAAGAACTTGAGAAAAAAAAAAAAAATTATAAAATTGTAGCTTTATGACAATTTATTTAATGGCTTCAATTGAAGTTTGCTGTAAGGGCTTTTTAACTGACAAATTGCTGATCAAAGCAAAATTAGGAAGATAGTTTTAAAACAGACTCATGAATACGGTAAGTATTCTCAAGCCTTGACAATATTAACATTTGCTTTATTAAAGAGAAATCGTAGCAGACACTTCTCTTATCAATTTAATTTTCTTATTATTTTGCCGATTGTGCAAATGTTACAAGCCCCACACCGGACTGAATTTAAGCCCAGTGATATTTCTATATAGAAACTTAGATATTTTTTCTTACTTGAACTAAGACATTTCCCTTAATTTCGAAAAACATTAGGAAATTACTTACATTTAAATGTCGTAAAATGTCGTTTCAAATATCTAAGAAACTGTTTCAATATTTAAGCAAATTCCTTAGTTAAAGACGAAAAAAAAAAAAGATTTTTTATAGATATATACAACTCCATGCCCTACTTGCAGGATAATTCCTCCATTGATATTTTTCTCAAGCTCAGATTTTTATTTCAAGAATACTTCTAACTGGAACATAATGTTATCATTCGTAATTGTTATACATGAACACCATTAACCTGGTGAGATGGTGCTATGAAGTGGTTATCATAACAACGAAGCGTAAATGATGCTACAGGTACAACACTAAATAGTCAAAAGTTTTGAGTTTGAGCAAAAGATCAGCAGAAAAATTTTCTGTAAGTGTGGGCCAGATGTTGGAAAAAACTAAGCATAAACTAAATGTAAATGGGTACAATTGGGGCTAAATAAAACAAGTTTATTATTAAAAAGAAAATAGTCAAAGAAATACCAATGTCAATGTTGTTGTTTGTCAAGAAGTAAAGCTTTGGTTCCAATATTTAGCATTAAAGATAACACAATACATTATATCACTTGCTTAACTTTCATGCTTTAAACCTTAGGTATATATTCATAATAAATTTACATCCATCATTAAAAGACCACATTATTGTTCACATTTTTCTTCTTTTTTTTTGTTGCTTTTTCCTTCATTCATCTTAAGTCATCTCATTTTTTTCTGGATTTTTTTCTTTCATTCCTGTTTTTATACTTCTCCAAGTTATTTGGATCCCTTTGTCAGACACATTTTGGTAAACATATTTCTGTTCTATTTCAAACTTTGTCAATCACTTAATTTGTTTGACTGTTTTTCTTTATGGTCTTCATCAAAATGTTTTTCACTCCAAATACCAGTGTCCATTTTTCCCCTTCCAATTTCATGAAATATTAATATTTCCACACATATCTGGGTCAGGATTGCTGTGGCCCTTTGTTGTCTTGAACCCAGAGCATCTGACATTGTAAAAGCTATTACCCACATCACTAACATAGCTCAGTTACTGGCGGCCCTGAACACAGCAGAGATGTCACTCTCTCCATAACCTAGGCGACGTGCCTTCTTGTACAACTGTTAAGAGAGAAAGAAAAAAAAGTTTTTATTAGAGACCTGAAATGTAAAAAAAAAAATTTTCAGAAATAAATATTTGAAGGATGATCAATTTATTTTTTGAATAGTACAGTCATTTACATTTTATTACATAATTTCAAGAAATGAAGTTATTTTTAAAGTTACATACAGCTTGGTTGTTCATTAACTGTAAATAATGTTTTAATTTTATTACCAGGTGCCAGGCCTTTTTCATGCCATTTTTGGATCTGAAATTCTGTATGCTTACAATAACTATCGTATAATTTTTAATACGATATACCAAAGATGCTTGTCAGGTTTTATCTTAATTTCTTTTCTTCTTACGATGTAGAATGAGGTTAAATGATAATTAAATTTCATTAAATGAAACAACTTCTGTGATGGAAACTAATAGAAGGGGGAAAACCCTGCACTGACACTATAAACAACTTTGCAAAGAGAGAGTTATTTCCCATGTCTGCATCATTATGATTATTAAAAAAAACACCAGTAGCAACTACACCATTCCCACCCACCTCGTTTGCAGCTGCAGCCAGGTAAAGGGGTTGTTCCACCTTGTCGCCGAGCTGTAACGCCAGTCTCAGGTCCTTCTGCTGGTGTTGCAGGGGGAAGTGGGGGTCATACTTCTGGTTCAGGATTGCTGCATACATAGTTATAGACAATGTATTCAGGTGAAGGAAAGTGAATGCACACATTTTAGACATCATTTAAAAGTGATGGCATTTTAAATGCAAAATTACATACACAATGTAGACACGTGAAGGCATCTAAATGACTGTTATAGACAATGTATATAAGTGAATGCACAATTTTAGACATTTTATAGTGATGGCATTTTGAATGCAAAGTCATATGTACCATGTAGACAAGTGAAGACATTTAAATGCACTGTTATAGACAAATGCACAGTTTTCAACAATGTTTAAAAATAAAGGCATTTGAATGTGCAGATTTTAGACATATTTTTTAATGTGATCGCAATTTGAATGTACAGTTATAAATGACATACAGAGGTGAAGGAACTTAAATGCAGTTATAGCAGGGTACACAAGTGAATGGATTTGAATGTACACAGGTATAGATAAAGTGGTTACCCTGACTCTTGTGTATGATGGTGGGACAACGGAGGGAGCCTATGCTGAGGACCTCGGAGACGTCCTCTAGGTCGAGCCCCACTTTCTCTGCCATGGCCATCCCCTCTGCAAGACTAGCCACCACAGTTCCCATCACCATGTTGATGATCAATTTCATCCGTGTGGCTGCACCCGGGTCAGACCCTGGCACAGAGAGAAAAAAAGGTTTGTTAAAACCTGGCAGAGTCAGGAAAAAAAAGTTTGTCCAAACCTGGCAGTCAGAAAAAAATGCTAGTCCAAACCTGGCAGTCAAAAAAAGTCAGAAAGAAACGTCTGAGCTATCTCAAGACAGTGATATGATGCTCATTTGTTTTTTCTCCACTACTTAATTATTTTCCCACAAATTAACAACAGTTATAAAATTGTTATTTTTTTTTTTTACATATATTTAAGAAATAACATGAATATTTGTATGGACATTCACCAAAAATTTGAAAAACAAAATTTTATATAATAATTATTACAATAAATAAATCTTTACAAACCCTTATGATCTTTTTTAATTTTGATACATCTCTTTCTGCAGCTTATCAAGAAAAACAAGAAATATGGCCATGCCATGAATCCAGGTTTTTTAATGATTTAACAATTTAACACAAATTATTAAGCGGAAACTGTTTTTCTATTTTAAGTAACAGTGATCTTGACCCAACTGGCCCCAAATTCAATCCCAAGCTAGGTCTTCATGCAAGCTTGCTATATGCAAAGTTTCATCAAGATTGGTTTACCCAAACTGAAGTTATTGATCAGAAACCCTCTGTTTGAAGCCACCCGCTCACCATACCCCAATCTAATAACCAGGATTTTCATTGAAAACCTGGTTAATAAGGAAGGTTAACCTAAATCCATAAATGAGAGAACGTTTAAAATCTGCATCAAGAAAAAGTAAAGTTATACCTAAATAAAGAGATTTTTTGCCAATGGCCTCGAAGCACGAAAAGCAGTCATCAAAGAGTTTTCGGTCCCCTGAGGCAAGGATGGTGAGTTGACCCTCCAGAGCAGGAACACGAGACCCAACCACTGGCGCCTCCAGATAGACCCCACCTCTTGCCTGGATGGCCTGAAATGGAGAAAGTCAATCAATAATCTATCTAGCATACCATACTTTAATCATCTGAGCATTTGGTTTAGAGGAACATTATTAAAATATGGTTATATTGGCAATTAGTGATTATAGGTAAAAGGAAGATTTCAGATGAATATCTGGGTAGAACCAGTGATGCAATGCAATTAAGCGGGGTGACTTCCCTACATGAAACATCTCACCCCAACTAAGTTTACAAGTAGAGGAATTTAGTATAATTTGTATTTTGAAGAAAATCTTGCCCAAACAGGTTTTTGTACAGCATAACAATCTAAGGCTAGCCACTCAATGAAATTCAAAACAAGAGCTTTCTTAGATAGCACATTGTTCCCCATAAATTAAAAAACAACAACAACAAAAAACCTGAAGCTTATGATATATATGAAAGTAAAAAAAACACACACTACAATGTTGACAGTACCTCTGCTACATCTTGAACAGTTTCCTCATCTATAGTTGACATCTCGACAAAACATTTCCCTGTAGTGATCCCTCGCAACACCCCACTGCTGCCAAACACGATCTGTAACAAAGTTAAGGTCATATTGGCGATGACCAGCTAATTATTGGTGGAGGAAAACCCCAGACTTATATCGAGGTAGAACCACTGCTGCACTGAAGGTTAGCTGGAAAACTCCCCACATAAAAGTTCTCGCCCCGACCGGGACCCGAACCGACCCAGTGAGGGGTTCAGGAGTTTCAAGACAGAGACTCTAACCGCTCGGCCACAGGCGCCCCCTGGTTTGTTTTTGTTTTGGCTTATAACTAGTCATGTAAATGGTTATTTAACTAATAGATTAACAGACTTAACAGCAAAAGTGAAGATCACTGGGATTCTGTCTGATTTTGATCTTTACTATTTACAATTTGTGCTTAGCAGGTTAAAAGTTTAAAAGCAAGTTACATGACACAGTTTTTTTAGTATATAATGGAATGCTTACATCTTTAACAGCGGTAGTATCAGCCACACAGCAAAACGTGATGTCACACTGTTGGACTACATCACAAGGGGAGTTACCCTTTAATGCTCCTGCCTTCACAAAGTCTCGACACTAAAACGAGAAAGGAGAAAAAACAAAGTTACATCTCTTTTCAATTATAGCAGAGATTTAAAAAAAAAAAAAATTCAACCATCTGTAACATAAGGAATGGTGAAAAAAGGAAAGCTACTCAAGTTTTGTTATTGCTCTTTATGCATACAGGTACCTAAGACAGCCTTAAAGGTGATATCAGACAGTTTGTCTATATTAAATACACCAATATCTAACCACTACTTTGGGGAATTTGGTCATACTTTTTGCATAAACCCATACTAAAGTCATTATAAAGAATTATTAATGATTGCGTCCCTATGGAAAAAATCAGCGTATTATGACATATATTTCACATTTATTACTGCATTTGCAGTTCTGAAATATACTGAATTGGAGGGCTAAAAATAAGTGAAAAGCATTGCAACACTTTTTATTCTCACCATCAATAGTCAACACAATCTTTTAAGGACGGTATAGCTATATGTGTACTCTTGTCATCAAAGGTCATATTTTATTCCATTATTCACTAATTATCAACCAAACTTTTGCTGTTACAAAAAGAATATGCAAATTTGATCCACTTTGTCCAAATCATAAATTTTATATAAATGTGGAGATCAGTTGATGTCACATACAGTTCCCAATATTTCTAGAAAAAATAATCTAATTAGAAATCTGATCCTTAAACATCATAATACAACATATATCATATCCAATGAACATGTAATGGGAGATCCAACCAAACAGAAGATAATTATTATATTATTACAAAATTACTTATATTTATAAATTATAAGCAGATATTTCATGTGCATGTAAAACTAGATGCTTAGGTCCTACAACTGCCTTACGGTATATATGTCATAAAGATAGATATTAGTAACTTTTAACTAAAAATTGAGTATTTATAACATAACAACGAGGGTTTATGTTTTCTTCGTTTTGGCTTTTGAAATACATTGCAGCGAACATTTATGATCATCATAGCAACCTCCAACTTTTTGGTGGAGGAAGACCCCAGACATATGTTTGGGTAGAACCACCGGCCCAGCGCAAGTCAGCTGGAAGACCTTCTCACATTGTCATTCGCCCTGAATGGTACTCGACTCCCTGGGGTGACAGGCTAAGCAGTCAGAGAAGGGTTTATGACTAATTATTATTAATTTAATTGACTGTCACAATGTATAACCTACAGAAAAGAACAAAACAATTGTAATTAAAATAAAATATTGACTTATTTTGTTCTTTATGTAATGCAAAAACATGCTTTTCATTAAAATAATTAAATTCCATAACCACTATACATCTTCAATCATAAGTCTACTTTAAGAAAAAATTATGTACTCAATACTCTCACTAACTCAAAGTTTAAAGGTGGTATCCAACAATTGGCCTCTTTCAAATGCATAAAACAACATCGTACCACTGCTTTGGGGAACTTGGGCATAATTTTTGTGTATAACCCCGTGCTTTAGTCTTAATAAATACCATTTTTAACACTAACTGAATTGTAAGACAGAACAATCGCATAAAAAAAAGACCCTGAATATGTGTTCTGTTCAAACTGTATAAAAAGCTTGATAGTTGTCTCTGCTAAAAATAGATATCAATGTCAGAGCGGACGGTTTAACGTGATCTAAAAAGTAACTGGTCACGTGGTTTTCTAAGTTCAACAATAGATATATCTGCAGTGTGGCTCCGATAGGAAATCCCTGTTTGCAATGACGTGTGGTGATTTATGCTTGACTGTTTACACAGATCTAGGCCATCAATTAACAGCATTTTGAAAGACCTTTTCTTAGTAACAATGACTTACTTGGTTATTTTAGATAAGAAATTGAGGCTCCAAACTGTCGAATACCATCTTTAAAGCAACAAATAAAAACTACATACACAATGATTCAGACACCATCTAACAACAATACAGTGCAATTGGATGACATTCTCCATGGTGTCACCTGCCAACATAAGGCCAGCACACGTCTTGTCTTTCATCATTTTGTTAATGGTGAAGCAATACAAGGAAACTGTATCCAATACATGACTGAAGTATTTATGCCACAGGAAATTAGGACCAAAGCATCACTCATTCCACCCTTATCATGCTAGATTTTAATAAAAAATAATAAATTCTTTGCAAACTCCTCACATCTTTATTCATAGTTAGCAAAGTGTCCTGATAAAACAATGACATTTAGTAGCAAATAGTTTAGATCCCTGACCAGACAGCTCCCAGCAGGGTGCTGGCTGGTCTTGATCTGCACCGTTTGTCCAATCTTAATCTGCTTGTGCTAAGCAGGCCCAAGAGTTAATATAGCCTTAAAGCAGGTTAATAATATTGCGTCTCTTTATGGAGAAGGGAAGGCAGTTCTAGAACATGTATAGTGAAGAAATTAAGTTGTCATCTAATTAATGAAGTTTCCTTATCTTACAGCCGGCTTAAAGGGGCTATCAAAAATTATTAGGTTTACAAACATTTTAAAGAAAAAAATGTGTAGGGGATAGGTGATTAACAGTTGTTAAATGAAATTAATCTTTAAATTTTGCAAAATTGCATATATTCTTAAAAATGTGACTCATCTGGCTCTATCGATAATATCTTTAATATAGCAATAGCAACAAATGTTGAATCTACTTTATGTTTATGTTAACTGGTATTGGGTTTATCGTCCCATCAACAGTATTTCAGTTATCTGCAGACGGTGTCCACTTGAAGCAGATAAAGTGCTGCCTTCACTGTGTATAGCATGCCTTGAACACCTGGCATGATACCACACCCAGTCACATTATCCTGACACCGGCTTTAAAGCTGTTTGCCACAATTAGTTGTGTACATTTTCAATGATGAAATGACACATACACACACACACACACACATGTAGTAAGTTCTGACTCTAAGTTGGCTATGGTTGACAAAAGGGTGTAAAGAGATACACTTTAGGATGAGTAGACAAAACAAACTTTATTAATTCCCAAATAAGCAATATGATTAATTAACTGGTACCAGTTAGGATTTGTCTCACGTGAAGAATTATCAAGATCAGGAGTCAAGCTTATAAAACTGGGTTGAAGCATCCTGTTGGCCAAAATTTCACTCAAGTTTAAAATCTGACCAATCAAATACTTGGTGACAACCTTACACTTAATTCCAAAGTTTTATAACCTCTTGTACTGGTATGACAGAGGTAATATCAAGAACAGTAATTTATTAAGGGCCTCTAAGGACCATTGATGGCAGTTGTTTTATAGTACCATCAACAATGACCAACACAACAACCAACAACCATCAACCAATAACAACCAAGAACTTGTGTTTGTAATTCAGGGATACTTAAATTGATATCAAACTAGAGCCAAAACAGCCTACTACCTTTAACATCTTCCATGGTTTAAATTAAGTTCATGGATTGCATGATTATGTGACATGGAGAATACAATCTGGAATTAAATCTGCACTTATCAGAGATTTACATACACTAATTGAGATCAGACGGAAATCAACATAACATGGATTCTATAACAAGTTTTTCCTTTCGAAAGCCATTTTTAAGGTGGTAGTGGTATAGCTCCCTAGCTAATGCTCAAGCAAATATAAGGGTAGTTCCACGACTGGTTGGCCCGGTGTCAGGATAATGTGACTGGGTGTGGTATCATGCCAGGTGTTCACGGCATGATATACACAGTGAAGGCAGCACTATATCTGCTTCAAGTGGACACCGTCTCCAGATAACAATTAAATCATAACAAGTCACATTTGTGGATAATCCACTATTAAGTAAAAGTTATTTACTTGTAACAGTTATTGGTAATAAAGATGTATTGAATGAGAATTAGCTGCACATATTATAGAGTGTGATCAAAGCTGTTTGATGTGAATTAACGCTATTTCACTGATGGTTTAACTGTTGGTTTTACTTTGCTTAAATACATCGCAACAACCAATTATGGTCATTATAGTGACATCCAGCTATTTTAGTGGAAGCAGACCCCAGACCAATTATGGTCATTATAGTGACATCCAGCTATTTTAGTGGAAGCAGACCCCAGACCAATTATGGTCATTATAGTGACATCCAGCTATTTTAGTGGAGGCAGACCCCAGACCAATTATGGTCATTATAGTGACATCCAGCTATTTTAGTGGAAGCAGAAACCAGACCAATTATGGTCATTATAGTGACATCCAGCTATTTAGTGGAGGCAGACCCCAGACCAATTATGGTCATTATAGTGACATCCAGCTATTTAGTGGAGGCAGACCCCAGACAAATGTCTGGGTAGAACAACTGGTGAACCACAGGTCAGCTGGAAGACCTTCCCACATTAAGTCCTCTGTCCTGAACAGGACTCAGGACTTGAATTCACATGGTGGGAGGAGTCACAAGCCTGTTACCCCACCCCACCCCCACCCCCCACCCCTACATCCCCTAATTAATCTTAGCAGGTTAAGAGTTTATGACACATACATTGCATAATTTATGAAAAATTGTATTTCAATAAGGAAATAGATTCTGGTCATATAGTGATGCATTCAGATGCAGCTTTCTACTCTTGAAGATCATCTGCCTAAGTGATTAATTACATAGCAACTCAACAAAAACACAGTGCATTATAATGTGATATATCATTAAAAAAAATCTATTTCATTTAAACATGTCTTTTTTTGCTGTAAAATTATAATGGGGAATATTTGCTGGGCCATATGGCGCCAAACACGATGAAGTTTAAAGTAAATAGAATATAATCAGGATATTTTAAAATATGTATGAATTTTTGTCTTTCCCTGCACTCGTATTCATGACATCTTCAAATGAAACATGATGTTTTTTGTTGTTGTTTTTTTTTTTGTTATGAAATACCATAGTAAATAAACTACCGTATACATTTCAAGGAAGAAATTATTCAGTCATGCTCAGTTGTAAGGCTTTACCGTACAACTGAGCATATTTGATTGACATTGTATTAATACAAAACTGTATAAAGGTGGATAATTCGATTTAAAAATTTTTGAGTTTATCATCAATTTTACCATATATATATATCTTAAAAGAATGAACAGTGATTTATATAAAAGTATATTTCATTTATTTGTGTTAATTTCATTCAACACATACAAAGTTACTATCATAAACAAGAGCAACACAATGTAGATGTGTATATTTTCCCTTTGCCTATTAGGCACTAGTGATCAAGATTAGTCCAAAACATGTAGATCAAGATTAACCAGTTCCTGCATTTTGCTGCTTAATGTCTAGCAATATTCCATGTTACCATTTTATGTAGTTGTTGGCAAACAACAAAAGAAAATAACTTAGAATTTGTATTCCTAATTATGTTTGTTTAATGGGTTTATTTTTCCACCAACATTATTTCAGTTATCGAGAGACGGTGTCCCCTTGAAGGAGATATAGTGCTGCCTTTACTGTGTATAGCATGCCATGAACACCTGGCATGATACCACACCCAATCAGATTGTCTTGATAATGGACCAAGCAGTCATGGAACTACCCATGTATTTGCTTGAGTGTTAGCAAGGGAGCCGTACCACTACCATTTTTAACGACTTTGGTATATTTTGATTGAACCCGGGGTTTGCCATACCTGTAGCTGACGCTCTACCGATCGTGCCACCAGGTCTGATACAAGTGTAAGACAAATAAAAAATTAAGTTTATTAAAAAACAACATTTGAATATAGTTTGATCTGGGTTAAAAAAACCCATCACTCCTACAAAGACAGACTGTAACTGCCTGCAGGCTCACAATATGACAATGATTCATTGGCCCTGTAATGACATGGTATAATTATTATTGTGTTTGTCTCATTAGCCTTGATAATAGCTCCTTAATTAGATGGTTGTCCATTAAGAGATCTTTTCCTAGTCATTAACAACATTCTGATAAAGGGATAGTTGACAATAGTTGAAGGTGCACTTGTCCTGTACATTTATTTAATATCAGTGTTACACAATTATTTACTTATTAGCTGGGAAATTTGCTGTGATATTGACCAAAAAATCGTTATTGCCTCGGTCAATAACGGTTTTTGTGGTCAATATCAACAGCATCTTTCCCAGCTAATAAGTAAATAACTGTTTTATTACATCAACTATAAATAGTTTTTATTTCCTTAATTATAAGCTAAACTTAAATGCAAGAAAATAGTTCTCATAAAAATTGTTGCAAAATGGGACATTGTTTACTTTGTGAATATTATTCGTCTGGGATGAGTATCCCACAATGCGTACAATTCTAAGGAAAATATGTAGATCTGGCGCATAATATTGATGGGCTATTAATAGACCGGTTAATATCAGTGAAAGAGGGTCAATATCTATATTTATTGACTCGACTATTTTGGGGGTGTGACCAATCGTGTTGTGTCTATTTATAGTTCATGTAATAATCTTCATTGTTATAAATGGAATTTGTTTATGAAAGTTGCATGCTCTCCTAGTGTTCTATCCTGTTCATATAACCTTTGTCTGCAATCACCACTGCTATATAAGGTAATTGTCTATGCATGTTGCATATCTATGGTGTCACATCTTGTTCATATATCCTTTTGTCTACATTAACTACTGCTACATACCAAAGTTGTCTATGAATGCTGCATTCTCTAAAATGTCCCCAAAATGATTTAGAAGTAGACAAATTTCAAATAAGACAGCCATTTTTTTTCTGTTGTGCATTTTCTATATATGCAACCTTTTTTTCTATTGTACATCAACATTTTTGTTTTTTACAAACAGATGACATTTTTAAAATGTAAATTATAACACAATAAAAAAAACCACACTCAAATCATATCAATATTTCTTAATGAAGTTTTGGGAAAAAAAATGAAGACAATATGCCTTTGATATATAAACAAACTGCTTCAAAAACAAACCAGCCATCACAATTTTCAAGGAAATAAGACTACATAACCAAGTTACATGACTGAACTTTGTAACAAATACCAGACAAAATACTTAAATCAGGGTGAAATCTGTCTGCTAAAATGTGACATTAAGTGTTTGTTGGCAAGAACAGCTGTCAAAAGCTGGTAAAGGTCTAACTCATATCTTCATATTAAACCAAATATTTCTAACATCATTTTATGTCTTTCATTTATGCTTAAATCACTTTTCTGGTAATAATATAATTATATGTTTGGTACTCAAATAAGGGATGGGATTTGCCGGCATTTTGCTGATACCGGCAGCGACATTTCTATCTTAATAGCACAGGGGCACTTATGAGGTGCCCAGGGACTGAACCCAGCCAGTCCATTATACTGACACCAACAAGTCAGGCTTAATGCTGTCCCCTTAGCCCCGAGCGTTAGGAGGAAAGCCACTACTACCAACTTTAGTCTTTGGTTTGTCCCGGCCGGGGTTTGAACCCGCAACCTCCCGATCCACAAGCCGACTTTCTACAAATTGAGCTATTGCGGCCGGTTTCATGCATAGTTCTTGATGTAAAGCTACGTATATATAAAACTGACGGTTACAAGCTGTCATGTGCTTCCAATTAAAGTTTTATATTTTGCCAAACTTTTATTTGCCCTTTGCTAAAATCAAAAAAATCTAAATCAGTCAAAACTATGTTAATTTCTCTAGAATATAAATGCTAACACCTACATTCTGCCTAACTAAAGGGTAATTGCTCCAGAATGTAAATGCTAACACCAACTTTTTACCTAACTAAAGGGCAACTGCTCCAGAATGTAAATGCTAACACCTACATTCTGCCTAACTAAAGGGCAATTGCTCCAGAATGTAAATGCTAACACCAACTTTTTACCTAACTAAAGGGTAACTGCTCCAGAATGTAAATGCTAACACCTACTTTCTGCCTAACCAAAGTGCAACTGCTCCAGAATATAAATGCTAACACCAACTTTCTACCTAACTAAAGGGCAACTGCTCCAGCATCTACATGCTATAGCCTACTTTCTGCCCAACGTAAGGTTAATTTCACCAGAATAGACAAACAATCAATGGAGCCCAGTACACATGGAAAAAAAGATAAGAAAAGTAGATATATAATAGGTAGTCTGGATGAAGGTAGTTATTTAAAGCTGAATTATGTTGTCTTGGATTCTGAGATGAGAAGAGAGCAAGTGTTAGAATTCTTGTCACGAATAGTCTAGCTCTATGCAGGCCCTTTGCAAACATGGTGGCATTATCTGCTTGGACAGGTCTAGTGAACTGTAGGACAGGTCTAAGGAACTATCTGACAGTCTGAGAAACTGCTGGATAGGTCTAAGGAACTGTTAGACAGGTCTAAGAACTGTTGGGCAGATCTAACAGAACGTTGGACAGGTCTTTGAAACTGTTGGTTGGACAGGTCTTTGGAACTATTGGACAGGTCTAAGGAACCATTAGACATGTCTTAGAAACTGCAGGACAGGTCTAAGGAACTGTTGAACAGGTCTAATAGACTGTTGGACAGGCCTAAGGAGCCATTAGACAGGTCTAAGGAACTGTTGGACAGGTCTAAGGAACTGTTGGACAGGTCTAAGGAACTGTTTGACAGGTCTAAATAACTGTTGGACAGGCCTAAAGAACCATTAGATAGGTCTAAGGAACTATTGGACAGGCCTAAGGAGCCATTAGACAGGTATAAGGAACTGTTGGACAGGTCTAAGGAACTGTTGGACAGGTCTAGGGAACTGTTGGACAGGCCTAAAGAACCATTAGACAGGTCTAAGGAACTATTGGACAGGTCTATGGAACTGTTGGACAGGTCTAAGGAGCCATTAGACAGGTATAAGGAACTGTTGGACAGGTCTAAGGAACTGTTGGACAGGTCTAGGGAACTGTTGGACAGGTCTAAGGAACTGTGTTGGACAGGTCTAAGGAACTGTTTGACAGGTCTAAATAACTGTTGGACAGGCCTAAAGAACCATTAGACAGGTCTAAGGAACTATTGGACAGGTCTATGGAACTGTTGGACAGGTCTAAATTACTGTTGGACAGGCCTAAAGAACCATTAGGCAGGTCTAAGTAACTGTTGCACAGGTCTATGGAACTGATGGATAGCCTAAGAAGTTTTTGAACAGGTTGAAGAAGCTGTTGGATAGGTCTAGGAAATAGTTGGAAATGTCTGAGCCAGGAAACTGTTACGACAGGTATAAGAACTGTTGGGCAAGTCTATGGAACTTTTGAAAAGGTCTAAGTAACTGTTGGACAGATTTTGGAACTGTCTAAGGAACTTTTAGACAAGTCAAAGACAAGTGTAAGGAACTGTTAGATAGGTCTAAAGAATTGCTGGACAGGTCTAAGGAACTGATGGACATATATAAAGAACTGCTTGACAGGGCTATGAAACTATTTGACAGGTCTAAGGAACTGCTGACTTCACTTAACCCCTAAAAGATATACCCTTTTTTTGCAGAATATTTTAATTAATGATAAAGTTACTTAACTATAAATTGCATTTTCTCAAGGAAAGTCCAGTATTTGTATAAAACAGCAGATAGAATTTACAACAACATTATTTTTATGATGAAAGGGATTACACTATACCTTGGTGCTATGTCAACCAAACCTTGAACAACCTTTTTTTGAGCTGGGTACCAGACAGTTACAAAATGTGAATAGTAACCCTTAACTTCCTGCATTTCATTATTTAGCAACACACAAGATTTGTTACCTGCTAAACAACTTCTTATAGAGCATAGATCGTTTGTTTTTTGGGTTTATCATCCCACCAACAGTATTTTAGTTATCTGAAGACGGTGTCCACTTGAAGTAATTATAGTGCTGCCTTCAATGTGTATAACATCTCGTGAACACCTGACATGATACCACATCCAGTCACATTATCCTGACACCCGGCCAACCAGACTGCAGTTATCTGAAGACGGTGTCCACTTGAAGCACATATAGTGCTGCCTTCAATGTGTATAGCATCCCGTGAACACCTGACATGATACCACACCCAGTCACATTATCCTGACACCCGGCCAACCAGACTGCAGTTATCTGGAGACAGTGTCCACTTGAAGTAATTATAGTGCTGCCTTCAATGTGTATAACATCTCGTGAACACCTGACATGATACCACATCCAGTCACATTATCCTGACACCCGGCCAACCAGACTGCAGTTATCTGAAAACGGTGTCCACTTGAAGTAATTATAGTGCTGCCTTCAATGTGTATAACATCTCGTGGACACCTGACATGATACCACATCCAGTCACATTATCCTGACACCCGGCCAACCAGACTGCAGTTATCTGAAGACAGTGTCCACTTGAAGTAATTATAGTGCTGCCTTCAATGTGTATAACATCTCGTGAACACCTGACATGATACCACATCCAGTCACATTATCCTGACACCCGGCCAACCAGACTGCAGTTATCTGAAGACAGTGTCCACTTGAAGTAATTATAGTGCTGCCTTCAATGTGTATAACATCTCGTGAACACCTGACATGATACCACATCCAGTCACATTATCCTGACACCCGGCCAACCAGACTGCAGTTATCTGGAGACGGTGTCCACTTGAAGCACATATAGTGCTGCCTTCAATGTGTATAGCCTCCTGTGGACACCTGACATGATACCACACCCAGTCACATTATCCTGACACCCGGCCAACCAGACTGCAGTTATCTGGAGACGGTGTCCACTTGAAGCACATATAGTGCTGCCTTCAATGTGTATAGCATCCCGTGAACACCTGACATGATACCACACCCAGACACATTATCCTGACACCGAGCCAACCAGACTGCAGTTATCTGGAGACAGTGTCCACTTGAAGCAGATATAGTGCTGCTTTCTATGCTCTAAAGGAAGTTGTTGGACAGGCCTAAGGCACTGCTGGACATATATAAAGAACTGCTGGACAGGGCTATGAAACTATTTGACAGGTCTAAGCCTGATCAATTTACGCTTACCACGTTAAGATTTCATACTATTTGTACTTTTTTCAAAGAGTGTTATTTCATAACCAAATCTGCTACCAGCCCTACTGGTGTGGATGCTCCACCTATTCTGCCATCAGACTAGTACATGATGACTTTCTCTTCAGTTGTAATAAAAAGTCTCGATGGAATCTAATATCAACAATTCTGAACAATACACTATCATATTAATATTTCATCTTTGTTTTACCAAATGGCATTGCCTTCTCTCTGTCTTTGCCGCGAGAGACCTTTCACCCCTAGCCTGCTATATTTGTCCATTTACCGTACACTTACCTTACACAATTCCTAATTATTTGTTTATAACTACACATAAAAGTTACTAGACAGAATAATAAACAACTAAGCAACAAAAAGTGTAGATTCTGATAAGACAGCTCCTGGATCTAGATCTAAACTATATTCCTATGCGTGATCAATGTGTTCTAAGAAGATTAAGAATAAAAGGTTGTATCTGACAGTTTGGACCAAAAATATTATTCCTGAAACAGGCAAATTAAAATTCATTATCTGAACAGATAATACGAAAAAATTCTGTTAATTGATGCCCTATACCTATATGGAAAGTCAAGCATAACTTAACAATCATCATTACCAACATGTATCTCCTATCTCGGCCATGCTGCACAGTTAGCTGTTTTTAAACTAGGAAAACCACTCACTAAATATTTAAGTTCACGTTATATCACTTTCAGGGTCCTCCACTTTGATGTCTGTGTATTTTTAGCCGATCCAAGAGTTTCACTGTCTTAAAATTTTAAGTGCTTAATTAAATTATATGTACAAATTATTATTATTATCATATAAACATTTCCGCTTTAAATGCCCATTATTTCTAAATCTATAAATTACCATGATAGGGATTTCAGCTGAAAATAGATATAGATTTATTAGTTTTTTACCAAGATGATCATGTGACAAGATCTCAAAAGTACCTAAGTTGTCACATGAATTTCTTACCGGTGGTTTAAAAATAGCTAACTGTGTGGCATTGGTTTGGATAGGAAATGCCTTTAGTAATAACTAGATGCTGTGTAATGCTTTACTTTTAACATGGATGTAGGGCACAAATAAACACCATTTGCAGGATCTTTCCACGAAAAAATAATTTATTTGTAGCAAGAGAGACAAAAATATTGGGATTGGGATTCGCCGGCATTTTTGCCGATACTGTGCAGCGACATTTCTATCATTATAGCACAGGGGCACTTATCAGGTGCCCAGGGACTGAACCCGGCCGATCCTTTATACTGACACTGACGAGTCAGTCGTAATGCTATACCCTTAGCCCCGAGCGTAAGAAGGGAAGCCACTACTACCAACTTTAAAGTCTTTGGTTTGACCTGGCCGGGGTTCGAACCCGCGACCTCCCGATCTGCAAGCCGATGCTCTACCAATTGAGCTATCGCGGCCGGTCCAAAAATATTGTGCTCAACAGTTAGATACCACCTTTAAATCTTTGAGCGGTCTGTCAGATGTTTATATACAATCATACATATTGATTCCTGATATCCAAGACTCTTGACAGTGGTGGGGATAAAAACCTGTTGTCTGCCACGGCTAGCAGTTGCCAAACAAAGACCCAATGCCTTGTAACTCTAACCGATCTGTTCTTAGCGGACCAGTTTCACAAGCATGTAAACTTGCGGACCAATTTCACAAGCATGTTAACTTTGGAGTATATCCACACAGTATTCTGAACTATTTGCCAGCAACAACATGCCCAGGTAAATTACTTGTGGGATAATAACTCGGTCTGGTTACATTTGCCATAACTCCACACAAAAAAACTAAGCTCTTCGCTAACATAATCGATGATAAAGTTAAAGGTCATATTATTAGAGACACAGCATCAAATAGATCCTATTTACACAGCTCCCAGTGGCAGCTAGCTGATCTAGATCTACACTATTTGCATAAGCTTGATCAGTCCAAACTTGGCAGGATATGTTGTTTAGACTTGATAGCAAATAGTGCAGATCCTTAATCAAACAGCTCCCAGTAGCTCCTGTCAAATCTAGACATACACATTTTGCCTAAGCATGATGAAGTTGTTCTTAAACAGCAGGGGGCTTACAATGCAGACTAGACCCAGCCATGCGAGGTTTTGTCTTTGCTGTCTAGTCACAGGAAATACACCCTGGTGTTAGATGTTCATTATCAGAATGGGTTATTAACAGAATGTAGCATGATAAGGGTTATTGTTTTATTTTGTGTTACATCACTCTGACACAATTATGGTAATATTGGCAACATCCAGCTAATTATTAGTAAAGGAAGGCTCCAGACATATGTCTGAGTAAGAACCACCTGTGCAGTGTAGATTTGCTGGAAAACCTGCCCACATGAAAGTTCTTGACCCAACCGGGTCTCGAACGCAAGCAGTTAGGGTCTGAGGAATGTCAAGTTCGTGACTAACCACTTGGACAAGGGCGCCCCTTGATAAGGATTTAAATGGGAACCTACAATGGATGTGCTAAGAATTATATGATATTTTTTTCACAATTACATGCATCCCGAAACTCTGAAGCTCTGCCAATTGTCACAACACTCTCTGGACCAACCAACCAACCAACCAATCTTACATGACCATCTGACTTGCTGAAGGCTAGTGAACAATCAGGAAAGCCATCTGTCCACTCCACTTAAATCACAACATCCCTACCAAGTCTTTTTACATATTTTTTTATTTATTTAAAGAAATACAATGCAGCAAAACAATTATGTTCATTTCAGTGAATTCCTAGCTATTTTTGTGAAGGCAGACCCTGGATATATGTCTGGGTAGAACCACTGGTGCACCACAAGTCAGCTGAAAGACCTTCCTTTATTACATTCTCTGATGTGTTATTACTCTACAGATCAAAGAGCCCCAATTTTTTTTATGTCAGTATTAACAAAACAGGCTAAATCAGAGCATGAAGGAGATCAAGCGGATCAATTTAATATAACAAATCTACTGAGACAATATCATTACTTAACTTGGACACTGTAATTACTTATTGGCATTTACTGGAAAAATAGTTCCAACTGTTTACTATATAAACCCATTTGCATTACATCAGTTATCTATTTTACAGACACTGGCACAATTTGGCAGATACAATAGCGGCTTCATTGTGTATACTATTGATTTTCCCCTTTCACCCCAATACCTTGCTCAATCTACACTTGTGTGAAACCTAACTGTTATTGGAAAACTTGGGAGCCTGAGCTGCTCCAATAATTGGGTCACATGACTGCAGCCAGCCAATCAGACAGGAGCTACACAAAACACCATATGACTGGATGGGGACTTCCACTACATAGTTTACACCCAGTCGTACACTGCATGAGTGTAGACTGTATATGCAGTTGAGCTGTTACACATATTCAGAGTGGCTACATCTTTGTTATCAGTTCATAAATAGTTTGTTCAAAATTTACCAACTTTTCTGCAGTATGGCTTACAAACTTCTCATCTTGAAAGTATAATAAGGACTTTTAATAAAGCTCATCAATGAAGGTAAGGTTTCTGTCATGTTTTTAGAACGTGTAGCAATTTTGGTTAGACTAATGCAGACAAGACTGGTCAGCTGTAGTAGACATAGTATGACGTAGCTTCCATATGGCACTGTAGGCTTGTACTTACATATCTTTCTCTAAAGAATACACAAAAAGTGCATCATCCATGTACAGATGTCTGAACATGCAATGAAATGCACCTGCAACAATGCTTAGAACACATTCTTCCCTAGGGAGCAAGTCCCAGGACCCCCTACTGCAAGCAGTGCATACACTTTTTTTTCATGAAGCTCTACCTCACATTGTAAGAAACATACCAGCTAGTATAATTATAGTGTCATAAATTATATGTCCATCAAAATAATGTCTGTTTTGTTCTTTGTTAAATCATATTGATACGATTGTGATCATAATGGCAATGCCCAACTTATTATAGGTGGATGAAGACCCAAGACTAATGTCTAGGTAGAACCTACTGTTGCGAAACAGATCATCAGGAAGACCTTCTCACATGAATGTTCTCGTTCCGACTGAAACTTGAACCGACGGGGATGAAGGGCTGAGGAGTTCCAAGTTGGTGACTCTAACCCCTCGGCCGTGACCCCTGACCCTCCCTGAACCGCAATTATCATGAGACATTCTATAACCATCAACTTTATGTCTTTCTCTGCTTCTTTTGTTAACACTTAGCAAACTACATTTGTTAATAACCTATAGTTAAATAAATTCTTAAAACACACGTTTCGGTCTCCTGTGCAGCGACATTTCTATCATTATAGCACAGGGGAACATATGAGGTGCCCAGGGACTGAACCTGGCCGGTCCATTATACTGACACCTACGAGTCAGGCGTAATGCTGGCACATTATGCCTGAGTGTTAGGAGGGAAGCAACAACTACCAACTTTAAAGTCTTTGGTATGAATCGGCCGGGGCTTGAACCCGCAACCTCCCGATCCGCAAGCCGATGCTCTACCACTTGAGCTATTGTGGCAGGTCACAAGGGAAATGATGTTGACGTCAAAAGACATCAGCACCAAAATTACTCATGGCATTTGGCGTACTTATGATATTATGATATCACATAAAGGTTCACTATATTGGGGAAAACGCATTATAACCTGTAATACTTCTTAATTCTTCACTAACTACTCGATGCATATGTAACAAAATTGCAGATCCTGACCACAGAGCTTCCGAGGGAGCTGGCTGATCTTGATCTAAATTTATAGTATGAGTCTGATCATTTGGGGATTAGTTTTAATAAACCCTTATAAGGCATGGTTATTTGCTAACAACTGCAAACACAGGTAAGGAGGTATATATGAACTGCAGCTATGCTGCAACTATTCTATGATATTTGCTTCAGCCGGATCAATTTCTACCTAGCAGGTTAAGAGCATGTGATAGTACAAAATATTACATGAATAATTTAGCAATATTGACTTCAGAGGATTGACGTTAATTTCATCAGTTAAGAAACCATTAAGTTCAATGAGTCCAGTCACAACACCATTACCGTGCAGTGTCATCAAATTTGTGTTGAATTAAGCAGAAATGTCGCAGTTATGTAAGGTTGAAATATGTGTATGTTCTCATTAGGATCTTGAACACGCTTACCAAGGCAATGTTGCAGACAGACTCAGACATATGAATGCAGTTTATGTGAATGGCAGTGTATATGAATACAGTTTATGTGAAAGCAATTTATGAGAATACAGTTTATGTGAGTACAGTTATGAGAATGCATTTAATGTGAATGTTTTTATGTGAATACAGTTCATGAGATTTACATGAATGCATTACAAGTGTCTGTCAGTCAGTTGAAGCTGAATTATGTTAAAGGATTAACATTGTGTTCTGTATTTTGCTTTTTAATGCAGAAACTACAGACCAGTGATGTAATAACATTTAATTAGCATTTATATTGGAGCTTGGTAAATATATATTGATATGGGTTCAAGTAAATAGTGTCGATCCAGACAAGCTAACTCTTATTGCTGGGAGCTATCTGATCAGGCCCAGTGTTCACAAACAAAATTTAAGTCTGATTTTGCAACTCAACTCAAAATCTTACTCATAATCTGACTTAAGTTGAGTCAGATTTTAAATTGCAGCTCACAAAATAACTTAATTACCCGACTCAAATCCTTAAGTTGAGTCAGAAAATTTGAGTCAGCTTAAGAGGAATAAAAAATTATCAAATGTAACTCAAATATGGATTTTAAGAGGCGACTCCGTCGTATTGAACAAGTTTTTCGTTTTTGTAGTGAAAGGATGCTCAGAGACAGAAGTAACCCTCTAGAGGTATTTTCTGCAAATAAAATTTATGCAAGATACAGATTCAGATTCAGAGAGTATAAATTGGGCCGCCTAAACATTGCCAATATTTTGAGTAATGTCTGAAAATTAAACTCAGCTGAGTTCGGACTTAAGTCGTTTTGGTGAACAGGACTCAAGTCACAAACTCAGTTGAGTCTGAATATAGAACTTATGTCTGAGTTGAGTTTCATCTTGTATAGAGTAGAGTTCTAACTTGAGTTTTTTACGTGAACACGGATCCAGGAAAACAAACTTTTTCATGGTTAAGTCTCCTATTTATAGATCTATTAACCCTTACATGCTTTGTTTTGTTTCTTGTTTCTGGGTTTATAGTCCGTCTAACTTTATTTCGGGTATCTGGAGACAGTGGCCACTTGAAGCAGATATGATGCTGCCATCACTCTGTGAACACCTGGCATGATACCAAATCCAGTTACATTATCCTCAACCCTGCTCAACCGGATGTGGAACTACCATAATAGTTGCTTGTTAGAAAGAAAGCTTTTCCCTTGTGTATGTGTTGTGGCCTGGGTTCAAGCCCGGAGTCTCCCTTACCTGGAGCTGATGCTCTACCGATTGCTCTACCAGTTCCAGTAAACATGTAGGCGTAAGCATAAAACTAAGAATTTTGAAAAGATCTTATTGTGCAATCAGGAGAGCTTCTACTGCTGGTAGGAGAGGCCCTCTAGGTTCAAACGTGGGATGGGATGTACCAAAGTCATTAGAATTGGTATAGCTCTGTTGCTTAACCTCAAGCAGATACCAGGATAGTTTCACGACTGGTCAGCACGTTGGATAATATGGTTCACTTTTCCGACAGGTGTAGGACACCAATAAACAGCATTTTATGAGATCTGTTCAGATAACAATGGTTTACTAAGATGTACAATGAAAATATTTTTGGTCCAAACTGTTGGATACCACCTTTAAGTGGACACCATCTCTGGATAACTGAAAGACTCTTGGTAGGATTATACACCCAACAAATGTACAAGAATATAACGAGGGTTTTTCAGTATATATATTATATACCCTATGAATTTGAAGCATTTTGATTCGTCGAGAGCTTTGCACACGCGAGTCCGAAAAAAGTGATAACTACTCCGGGAATTAATATTGACCTTTGCTATTCTCACGACAAGTTAATTTTTAATGTGCATTGTAAACAAACATGGCGGCACGTAGCAAACAGGCGAGAATGTTTCAAACCATGCCTTCGGACGAAAGTCCTCAGTCAATATCACACTACCAAGGTCAGCAAACTACATATCGACCTCAACCTCAGCATTTATTTGTATAATATCATACTGAGGGATAAGATTGGCTATGAAAACCCAAGACACATGTCTGGGTAGAACCAACACACCACAGGTGAAGCTGGCAGACAGTTTCAAGAGGATATTGTCGCCCTGACTAAGACTCCAACCAAGACAGAGAAGAGCTGAGAGTTGCAGTTTTAAATGTTTGATCATGCGCCCAATAATGCCGCATTGCATTTTCCATATTGTGAAAGGATGTGATCAGCTGACTACAACAATGACAAAAGTTCAGCACTCATTAGTGACCTCAATGGCGTTTACCTTCCCTGTATTGTTAAATCCGTATTCTCAAATCAGGAAATTAATTCAAAAAAATATTTTTCCCCACAATGGTATCTATAGCAACTACCAATTATAATAAAAGCTTGGTAGTTATTTCGTTTGTTTTCGGTGTCAATATACAGTTAATGGACTAAACTTTTATCTTTTATGGCAGTGATACTGTATGACTGAACTACATCAATTGCTCAAAAGAGGAAAATTTTTTTCTTTTCAACAATTACTTAATAGCAGCACTTACTTAAGTGTTTGTGAATACTGGCCATTCTTAAATTACATAAATAAGGTTATGGATCAGTAATTGATGATGAAGTATAATAAACAAAACCGTATCTATTTTAAGCAGGAATCATAATCGTTCTCATTTATAGATTTGAAAAGAATGAAAATTTTAATATTGTTTAATGTTTTTACTGCCTAAAATTGAGATGCTGTTGAAAATCATTAAAGCTTAGACAAGAATATGCTGGGTTTTTTTCTGAAGAAATTATTTGCAAATACCCCAAACAGAGGTTAGATATTGTTGCATATATTAGATACGGGCAAACTGTCAGATACCACCTTCAAAATGAACAGCAAAGTCACCAATAGGTGGCATCCTTCAGATGTTTATATCCCTACAACTAAAGTCTGAAGTGGTCAGGGAATTCAGTTTAAGATGTCATAAAAGTTACAAAGATAGGTTTGAAGTACAGATAAACAAAGTAACAGCCTGACAGGTACAAAGTTCATATACTAACAAAACATACTGGTTGTGAGATGGGATTGGGATCTGCCGGCATTTTTGCCGATACTGTGCAGCGATACTGTGCAGCAACATTTCTATCATTATAGCACAGGGGCACTTATGAGGTGCCCAGGGACTGAACCCGGCCATTATACTGACACTGATGTGTCAGGCGTAATGCTTTCCCCTTAGCCCCAAGCGTTAGGAGGGAATCCACTACTACCAACTTTAAAGTCTTTGGTTTGACCCGGCTGGGGTTTGAACCCGTGACCTCCCGATCCACAAGGCAACACTCTACCAATAATGGTTGTGTAGTTTGTTCTTGAGAACTAAGACCTGTCAAAGAAGCAGTGATGTCTCCAGGTCAGTGATTGGGAAAGGCATGCACCATGCAAGAGAGTCACATTAAATCAAGTCACGTTGATTTAGTGGTAGTCCTTTTGCTTGCTGAACTGCTTGTATGGAAAGTCATGATTCAAATGTGTAACATTAAGATGTTTCTCTCATGTGAAACTGATTGTTCAGATACATTCTTTTCTTTTCATTCTTTTCATAAGAACAAACAAGAATACTATTAGCATATTTGAAACTGTTATAGAAGGAAGTTTTGCTCTTGAATACATTTCCTTCTGAAACATTCTAAATCCTAAACCCACGTTCACCACTCAAGGACATAAATTTGATGAGGATATGAAGAAAAGAAGAGGATTTCAGCTCTGAACCTGCTATGCACAAATTTTTCGGGATCAGGCAAGGAGGGTGTGAACAAATCTGTATCTGCACATTTTTTCTTTGGAGTCTCCATCATAAAGATCCACACGTCGCTTTTTCGCACCACTCTGAAGAGTAGTGCCTCTTTTGGAATGCCGTTTTAAGTGGGGATAATAGTGTAGCAGGCAATAACATGAAATTGCAGATGTTCTGTGAGACCTTTTTCAAGTAAACAAGAAGGAAGAAAGCAATGAAGCAGATTGTCAAGTTCACATCACAGTTATGGTTAGATACTCTTATATATTAGAGTTAAGTTTCCAGTATAGTCATTTTCTTGTTTAAAGCATATGCTTTCTGCTGTGCCATTGATGTCTCACATCGATGCGCTTTCTTGGTGTATATTGGGACACTGTCCTTGACTTAAGGATAGTCCCCGTTGTGGTTCCGAGGTCCTTGTTCACAAGACGAGGCCACTCGACCTACTATCACTTCCATTACAAGTGGGGTGAGCTTACTGGTGTACAACAGGGCTAAACAACAACAGTGAAGGGCAAAATAACAGCAATGAAGGGCAAAACAACAGTGTAGGGTAAAATAATGATAGAGTAGGGTTCAACAAAAATGTAGAGCTAAATAATGATGAAGTTGGGTCCCTCATTGAGGTGGCAAATATAGCCATGACATTGCACATTACTGGGTCTGCACTTATGCAATAAGTATAACAATGTTACCCATCATCTCGACAGTCACATTTGTCTTATAAGCCAAATTAGTAGGCTTAATTACCCACTGATGTGCATGGGACACTAACACATACATGTATCATGTATATATATCTCCCTGTATATGGACTGTTGTGATGTCAGCCTGTCAGATGATGATAGATGGCAGCCCACCGCCAGCTGTACACACAACATGTCAACAGTTTATAACCACATACATCACTGTGCAACTTACTGCAAGAGGGATAATAAATATATTGAGGTAAAACTTTTAAAAGACTTTTATCTCATGTTCATGAATGTGTTTACATCTTTATAGTGGTACTAAGATTTGAAAACTGCTATTGGGAGGATAAGTCAGACTTACATTGCTATTGACAATTGCAAAATATAATATTTTTCACCTTGAAGACTTGAGGGCAGTTAAAGGTTATTGAAATACAGATATTCTTACAGATGTTCATAGTGTCTTGGGATTGTGCTTTGTACATCTAAAGCGAATAAACAAACAACCCAACGGGTCATGGTCAACATGGGAATGCTGAAGATAATGACATCTGTCACATCGAGCGAATTTCGGTCACAGTTGCACCTACTTCTGCAGAGCTAGTTCACATGTACTTAACAGTTAAGATAGGCAAGCCTGCCTTCACATAGCGGACTCAATATTTCATAGATAGAGAGCGAATGGCAAGATATATGTATATATGTATATCAATATATTTGACATATAAAAGATAAGATATTTTAAGCAGATCTAAATTACTTAGGTGTTTGTAGGTAAAACAATAATGCATGAAGTTTATCTTCAATTTTTATCACATTCGAGGACTGTATGCCTTGTGATAACAATGTTTATTTGATCCAGATTACAAATTATTTAATTATAAAGCTTATAATAATTAATAGATATCCATTAATATTTGTTTGTCTAAACCCTTAAGAACTCCATTTTGTTTTAAATAGCCAAACAAGATTCCTCTGAGTATATGTCCTGATTCTATTTTAAATAGTGTTTAATTATTTTAGAGCAACCCATATTAACACATTGTGGAGTAAAAGACACACCATTTAATGAGAAATCTCCCTTAAAGGTGGTATACAGCAGTTTCAACCAATTTTGTTCTCTCTCCTGCAACCAAATAATGTTTGCCTGAAAAGATCCCATGAAATAATGTTTATTGGTGCCCTAGATCCATATGAAAAGTGAAGCATGACAGCAAACTTGTAATTACGATTACAACACTTTATTGCTTATCTGAGCATTATGCAGGTAGCTATTTTTAAACAAAGAAATACATTTTCTTAGTCATAATCCCCATCCTGCTTATTTATAGACTTGGAAATAATTGACATTTAATGCAATATATTTCATGACTTGTACTGTCTAACAAATGCAATAATGTTATAAACAGTTTTAACTTAAACTAAATTATTAATTGTTGCAGCAATTATGCACAATTCCCCAGAACAAGGGTAATATGTTATAACATGTATTAGATATTAGCAAACAGTTAGATACCACCTTTAACCCTAAGCAGCTCAATTTTTTTCCATCATTTTGGCTTCCAGTTACATCCAAGCATAACAGATCTCATTGCTAGAGACTCAGCTACAAATAGTTCAGTTTTTGATCTGGAAGCTAGCTGATCTAAATCTATGTTCATTGGGTATTTCTGTTATCTGGAGATGGTGTTCACTTGAAGCAGATATAGTGCTGCCTTCACTGTGTATAGCATGCTGTGAACACAAGGGAGTTATACCACTACCATTTTTAAATTTTGGTATGTTGCGGCCCAGGATCGAACCTGGGGCCTCCTGTACCTGGAGCCAACGCATTACTAAATGTGCAACCAGGTCCGGTCATCTGGATCTATACTATTTGCCTGAGCCAGATCAACTAAGAAGGTTGAAAATTACATGGTATTTCTGCTAGCTATATTGGCAAGCAATAAGTCTAATGAACGCAGACTTTCCAGGGACAATTCAGTATATACGTTGAAGGTGACTCGATGCTTTTAGAATAATTAGTTGACTAGTAAGACAGTTTTGCTGAGCATATTAAGTCTTGCTATGATACTTGGTGTAAATTATTACAATAATGCACTTAAAAGTACGGGTCATATGGCATTAATTTCCTACTCTAATTGCCAACAGGCCTGGAGCAATGTTCAAGCAGGACAAAGATCATCTGTAAGAGATGGCGTAGTTATCTTTTAATCATTTATTGTCATCTTGGTCATTTATTTTAGGCATTATATAACATCATCTTCCCGCCATCTCTTTCTCGTGTCACTTGCATGTTACTTTGTTGCTTTGAGAAACAGTATAATTTTTGAAGTTAAAAAATGTTGTCAAATAAACGAAAGATCCAGATGATCAAAATAATACAGCTTCAGGATTTCAGAAGATGCATAGTCAAGAATTATGCAGGACATCTGTTTAATTATCCCAAGCCGCAATTAAAAATGGCCCTTGGCAATTTCATTTGCCTAAGCTACCTTTGTCCAGGTGAAGCCATCCACCTTTGTCTTGGTGCAATGGTAGGTTACAAAATGGACAGTGAATTATTGACCAACTTTGTGTAAAGAACATTTGCATTTTGTTAGTGATACTGTTTGTGAACACTTGAAGTTGCCATGAACTGAAACTGTTAAAATAACAACAATGTATGTGTGTGTGTTAAAAATTGTATCCGACAGTTTGGACCAAAAATATTTTCATTAAACATCTTTATAATCTATTGTTATCTGAACAGATCTCGCAAAATGCTGATTATTATTGTCTTACACATGTCTGGAAAGTGAACCATAACATCTAAATCGCCATTACAAACATGTATTTTCTATCAGAGCCACGCTGCAGTTAGCAATTTTTAACCTAAGAAAACCATGTGATGACGTATGTTTTAGATCCTCCATGTCATCCACTGTGATGTCAATGTCTATTTTTAGCAGGAATCCCAATTACCCTTATTTATAGATTTGAAAAGAATGAACATAGTAAGTGTTAATTAATGAGTTTTACTGTTCTTAAGTTGAGATACTGTTGAAAATCGTCAAAGCTTAAATGTAAGTATGATTATTTTACTACATAAATTAAGCACAAATATCTCAAACATAGGTCAGATATGGTTACATATATGAGGAATAGGCAAACATTCCACCTTTAAGCACACACTGAGGAAAGGTCCATTTGTTTTAATTTTTAAACTGTGCTGGAGCCTTAAAATTAGTGAAAGTTTATTTCTTGCATAGATCAGCCAGATGAAAATTAAAGGTGCATCATTCTTAAGGCTGCTGTATAAAACTGTTGTATCGGAGTTAAATTTGCATACAAAAATACATCATTACTGCATTATAAAGATGTTGAGTAGTACATGTATAATCTCTGTTTATGCCAGCGTTAAAAGCAGATACCCGTGTTACTTAGCAACCAAGAGCTTAAGTAACCCTCTTAAAAACACACATTTTCTGTCTGTAAGCTTGCCACATGTTAAATTAATCTAAGCAGATTACCATTATCAGTTGGGCATATTTATGTTCTTGTAATCACTTAAAATGTGGAGCATCCAAGAATTTGCAAAGAAGTCTAGGTTGAACATAAAAATTGATCATGCATATAAGTTTAAGTCAATTGTTTGTAAAATTTCAGAAAGTGTTGGAAATGTTAGCTTTGCTTCACTGTATTTTCATGCAATGACCATATTTTGATAATAGCTGGTTTGAGTTTCAGTCTAGGCGAGAACTTTAACATGGGAGAGGTTTTGCAGCTTTCGCCAGGGATTCTACCTACAGTTGGTCTTGGGTCTTTCTTTTCTCCACCAGTAGCTAAATGTTGCTTTAATAACCGTAATTGTGTTACTATTTCAAAAATGAAACAAATTAATCACTCTATATCATCATAACCCAAACATTCATTCATATTACCAAAAAAGCATGCTCATCAAAACATTATTTTTCCTAAAATGACATTGTTAATTGTCACATCAATTCATTTTGGCCTCTCACCACGTGGGTTTGAGTTCGAAAAGGTCTTCCCGCTGACCTGCGGTTCGCCAGTGGTTCTACCCAGACATACCCATGGAAGGGTCTTCTTTCACCAAAATAGCTGGTCGTCGCTATAATGGTCATAAGTGATCACTGTGATGTATTTCAAAAATAAAACAAACAAAACAAAACAATTCATTTTGAATCACTCAATTATATCATCGTTACAAGCTTTATCTATTGTCGATGTGTTCTTTGCCAACTGGTACAACATGTGAGGGCATACAGGAAGTCAAGTGGGGTATAAGAGGGTCCTTGTTCAAACTGAAGGGCATTTCAGACCTTCTCATGAAAAGAGTGTGACTATCTCTGTTCAAAGTGTCAACAACTTTTAGCTCGCTTATGACACAACGCATACTTTAAGAGAATTATTTGCTAAAAAACTGCACTAAGATGTAACACGATGTATTGATAGAAACTAAGCAGCAAATAATGCAGATCGAAATCTCCCAGCACCCAGAAATAAACAATACTGCAGATAAGAAAGAGCACGTATATGAGACATAGAAGGCACAGCAGAGAGCATGCGCTGAAAACAAGATGACCTTTCTGGGAATTTAACACACTCTTCCAATGCTGTCTCATTATTTCAATATGAGAGAGTGACAAATCATAGCACTAATAAGAACTTGACTATATGCTATTTTGATTTGTTGTCAGCTACATTTGCAATTACAAGCTGCATTGTTAACATAGGCATACTCGGTTCTCTTTGGTTAAACAATACATTGCCAAGCAGCTGTGAATTCGTATTGATGCCTGCTCCCTTTTTATAATTGCATGCTACACTTTATTATTGCAAGCTACTATGTTAAAAGTGGAATATTCAGTTCTGTTCTCTTTGAAGGTTTCACATATGATTTCCTGTCATTGCCTGCACTATTGTCTTCATAAAAAAAAATGCATTTCATAAGAGGCAGTATTTGCCCAAGCCTTATAAGTAAGTGATTAGCAGATAATAGAGACTTAGCACCCTATAAAAGTTGCTTACATTACTATACCATGACCTATATGTCAATCATATTTATCTCTTGGTCAGATTATGACCCACTGTTATTTCATACAGGATAAAAACCAGTGGCCCTACCAGCCTGTACCAGCCTCTGTACTGATTATCAACATTTATATCTCCCACCGCACAGCAATGCTGTATTTGCTGAAGACCAAACCTAAATTAGTTAAAATTTTCTGAAAGTTTTATACAAACAGAAAGGCATACTGATAGGGACTAGGAGAAGTGTTAATATTAAATAGCTCCCATTTGCTTATGCCTGAAAGATGTATGCCTAGCAGACAAAGTGTTAACCCTGCTTTTGCTGCATTTATCAATATCACATGTTAACACTTAGCATTCTGTGCATAGCCCATGCTTAATTCAAAGTTTTTGGCTTATACATGCGAAGATTAAAATACCTATCAACAGAGACTAAGCAGCTGTTAAAGCATGAAGTTTGCTATCTGGTTACCATGTTTGCCTTTGTCTAGAGGTAGATTAAATTTAAATATTTGTGGAAATTTTGACAGGACCTTTTCTTATTTACCTATGAACATTTGTTTTGTTTTTGTTACATTGAACAGGCACAATTATGGTTACATTGGCGACATCCAGCTAATTATAAGTGGAGGAAGACCCCAGAGTTACTTCTGGGTAAAACCACCGGGCGCACCGCAGGTCATCTAGAAAACCTCACCAGCCCAGTGTCAGGATAATGTGACGGGGTGTGGTTTCATGCCATGTGTTAATGGAATACTATATATAGTGAAGGCAACACGATATCTGCTTCAAGTGAACACCATCTCCAGATAACTGAAATACTGTGGATATGACAATAAACACAACAAACAAATGTCATAGTGCGCCTAACTCTAACTCAGTGTCAAGGTTAGCACTTAGTTTCACCGATTTGATTCAATTTTATAGCAATTGTAAGTCCTTCACTAAAAGAAAATTATAGAGTCTAGACAACGGCTAAGAACAGCAAATGCCAGTGTTACAAAATTTCTTCTTTTACAGAACCTATCAGCTCACATTTATTCAACCATTCATGTTTGGGATGAGACATCTGTCTAAATGTAGACAAACAAGATTGTGCCATATTTATCCTTAAGTAGCCTGTTTAAAGCTATTACAATCACATTTGGGAAATGGCAAATCATCTTTTAAACAGACAATCATTACAGCTTTATTCCATATTTATACTTAAGATGACTGTTTCAGGCTATTCATATAATTTCCTTTATGCGACTCCTTTCCAAACAAAACTCAACCACTGTGTATATCATTATGCTGTTTTATTAGCTCTCTAATGAATAGTAACATTGCAATAAAATACTGGGAAACATTATAAGACCTGCCATGTATATGTACCTATACAATGGCTGATTGAACACATTGCGATAACTTTATTATTACAATGGCTATCTAAAAGGTTTACTGATAGTGTATCATCTGTATCAGTCACTGGCAGGATAATCTCCTCATTCTTGGATCAAATTATACGCCACCCCTACTACCACTACACCTTTCCCTACCAGACTGGCCACAATAGCTCAAGCAGTAGTGCGTCGGCTTGCGGATCGGGAGGTCGCAGGTTCAAACCCCGGCAGGGTCAAACCAAAGACATAAGGCATTATGCCCGACTCGTCGGTGTCAGTATAATGGACCGACCGGTTTCAGTCCCTGGGCACCACCTAAATGCCCCTGTGCTATAATGATAGAAATGCCGCTGCGCAGTATCGGCAAAGATGCCAGCAATTCCCATCCCATCCCTTTCCCTACCTCCAGCTCTAGACTGATCGGCCATGAAAAGTTATCAGCAATTATCTTCGAAGAAAGATAACATTTGTCCTATTAGAGACATAATCCCATTACAATTAAGTTAATGTGTAATTTTAACAGTCAATAGTTTTTACGACAAACATACAGTTCTCAAAAGGAAAAGCCAGATATGCAGTTACCATCAATAAGAAAGGGAAGATAAAGACGGAAATACTTTATGGACTGTCTTAGATATTATGCAAAAAAACAACAGCAATAATCTCATTAACAAAGCAGTAGATTCATAGACCTGCCCAATGTAAGATTTTGAGTGGACTTGGCATATGTGTTAGAAAATCCACAATTGACAATTTTCCCCGAACTACAGTAGGTGATTTTTTGAGCATACAAGTGATGACACACATAATCCATTTGATCAAATTCACTAGATCACTTTAGGTATACAAATTGTAATAATAAAGAAGGCTTTTACTCTTGTTTATTCAGTTTCATACAATGCTAAGATGCTATAAGAATCAAATTAGTCTCTTATCAAATGAAAAATAAACTCTCCGATAGAATTGATACTTCTATGAAGATCATATATCAATTCTACTCATTCTGTGTTATCAATAAATCATGATTACCTTTAGGGTAACTTAAATGGGTTAAATAGAGACAGGCATATGTATAAAAAAAAGTTGTATTATAACCCTTCCTGTCTATGCCATTTTACGCCTTTCGCCAATTATACACAGTTATCACTCAATTATCTTCATGGAATTTGCACAAGTAAGGGTTTATTTGTAGACTGGTTTAGCACAGGATCTGTAATTATATGATGAACATCTGTGTATTCCTAAAATACTTTTATCTGCTGGAAAAAAGAAAATGAGACAATTTGATGATTTTCAAAATTAAATAATGTACAATGAAAAATAAATTTTCTTAAAATTCTGTGTTCTCTACAATCCTTTAGTTGGTTTTCCTTATTTTAAATTATTTAAATAGCTGAACTGAAAAAACAAACCGGTAGATAAATTTTATTATCATTTAGACAAAGCATTAGATGTTTGTCTAGCAATAGTTTGTGCCAACTTTCTTGTATTTTTTCAAATCTTCTTTCATTAACCAGAAATCAATTACTCCCACCGTTTTTTTTATTTTCCCTCAGAACATGGCTCCATTTGCACCCTGGGGTTCTATTTTGTTCTTCTGTCACTGAATCAATAGTCCTCTCAAACATTCATTGTGTCTCCAAGCTTTTTAACCCACAGGCTGCCATATTTGTGAAAAATCCATACTCAATTCTTAGTTATTTGCAAACAAATTACTAGTCACATAGCTTGTGAGTCAGCAACAAAAATTACAGAAAATGATCAGATAGCTCTCAGTAGGAGCCAGTTCATCATGATCCAAACTTTATGTGTATTCTTTTAGTCAGTATTTAGCAAGTTAAGAGTAAACTATGACCCTGGGGTTGCACGTTGCCCGAGCGGTTAGAGTAACTCCTCAGCCCTTCTCCGTATGGGTTTGAGTCCCTATAGGGGTTAGACCTTTCATGTGGAAAGGTTTTCCAGCAACCGCAGCGGTGGTTTTACCCCGAGCGTTAAGAGGGAAGCCACTACTACTAAGTTTAAAGTCTTTGGTTAGATCCACAGTATTTCAGTTATCTGGAGATGGTGCTCACTCGAAGCAGATATCGTGCTGCCTTCATTATATATATTTCTCCATTAACACATGGCATGAAACCACACCCAGTCACATTATCCTGACACTGGGCTGGTGGTTCTACCCAAAAGAAAGTCTTCCTCCACCAGTAATTAGCTGGACTTCGCCAATACGACCATAACTGTGTTGGTGCGATGTTACAAAAAAACGAAACGTAAAAAAAACTTTTATCCTGCTAGATGCATCTTGATCAGGGGGTTCGCAACTAGTGTGAACCTGTTCAGTCAGCTCTCTTTCATTTTTGTTTGGCAAGTAGAGCTTGATTTTAAACAAGACAATTCTTCTAATTTCTGACTGAGCTTGAGGTCTTAATTGTACAAATTTCTCAGGCACTGGCAAATAATGTAGATACAGATCAGCCATCTCTTACAGGGAGCTGTCTATAAAGGTTCTATCTATTTGCTGCAGAAGTTGAAGTTGTTTTGTTACCAACATATGTTGTTGTAGGCAAATGAATGAAAATTATGTTTGAGTTATTTCTAAATGAGGCAGATTCAGATAAAATCAATACATGAAACTAAAGAACCATATTAAGTCACTGGCACTATATTGATAATGTAATCATAGCTGCACAAATCAATTATCTAAATATTTAAAACATACAAGCATGCATATCTACGGTAGTGTGCTTTATGTAATTTAGCAAAAACATAATTATTGATCAAATGTTATTTGCCAAACAACTGTCAATATTTGAAAGATTGTACTAAGCCAAAGGCTGCCAATAAAAACATCATTTTGTAACTACACCCCCCATCCACCGTTTTTTCTAAACTTCCTAGTGTTTAGTGTTACATATTCAAACTTCCTAGTGTCATTTAAATTTTAAACACAACATACTGCACAGTCCCGGCAAAAATATTGAAAAACAAAAAAAAGACCCCCTTTTTATAAGTTAACAAGATAATACATACAAAGGACAAAACCGGATATTCTCTTGTTGTTTTTTTGCCATTGCAAAGATCATGTTGTTTTGAGGACACATGAAGTCTTTTGTCCAACTACATAATTCAGTCAATCTGTTTATGTGTACGAATGTTGTATGTTTATGCCCATGCAAGCCAAATTGTAAAAGAACAAACATGTGATGAGTCATTTAACAATTGGACAAACAGTGTAAACCTGACAGTTACCAACTTTGGAAGACACCCCCCTCCCCAAGTAACTTGTGGACCACCCTCGTGGAGTGACCTGTAACGTAGCAATAAACTCGTATCCATATCTCTGAAATCAGAACGTATAGATCTGAACATCCATAGAGGTCGTGTCAAAATGACCTTTGTGTATTGATGATGCCACGTATTTCACCAAGCAATCGTTCTTCAAACTACATATCTACGCGTCAACACAACATCACCGTGAATCAGCATCCTTTCTATTGGCATGCATTAATTTTTACACATTTTGTTCAATCAACAATTTATCTATCGGTATCTACCATAACATTTCATAATTCCATTTTTAAGTAGAATACGAAAGGATTTTCAACGCAACCCACTGCGAAAACGCTTTCGTTATCCGCCATGACAATTGCAGCGAGCGAGTTGTGAATGTATTTACCAGTGTTACTAAAATAAGGATTTCTAGTTCAAAACTTCTTTTTGTTGGATGGTTTATACATATTTGTAGAGGTTATATATGTCTCTTTTGAAATATGTAAAGTTAAGTTTAAGAATGTGTGTAGATTGCATGCAATCACGATTTAAACGCGACCCTTTACCATTAAAATTTTATAGCGTGTAGAACGTTGCTCGCAGTATACCACAAGATTTTGTTGCCGAGAATTTCATTGGCTACTGAAAAGGTCAATTTGAGGTGAACCGTAATGGGAAGTCATCAGATCCTATTACGCGTAATACTGGAGCTGATTTTAATGAGATTGCTCTATCTGGTGCCCCTGAACATTTGGTGTTATTAAAATAACTAGTGCAGCAGGTTATGACTAAGGTGCTAGCCCTAACACAGGTCCAACCCAATTCCTCAAGGTACAATCAACATTTCTAGGCATCAGATAAACTTACAACTGCATCAGATAAACTTATACCTGCATGCCAAATCCCTTTTATACTTTGGCTATTTTATGCCTTTTAACTTATCAACTGTTCTCCAGTCTGTTGTTTACATAAACTGTATACACCTGGCATCATTGATCCATGGGATAGCCCCCCCCCCCCCCCCCCCCCCCCCCCTGCAAGCTTTTTCTAAGATTTCAACTAGTGACCTACTTTTTCACCCCATGTGACCCAGTTATGAACTCATCAAAGATTTCATGCCAGCAAACATTCTGATCATGTTGGTAGGATTGGGCCAAAAATGGGGCCTCTAGTGTTTACAAGCTTTTTCTAAGATTTGACCTAGTGACCTACTTTGACTCCATGAGACCCAATTACGAACTCCCTGAAAAAGCCCATGAACGTTATGTGTTATTAAATTAACTAGTGCAGCAGGTTATGTGCTAGCCCTAACACAGGTCCAACCCAATTCCTTAAGGTACAATCAACATTTCCAGGCATCAGATAAACTTACAACTGCATGCCAAATCCCTTTTATACTTTGGCTGTTTTATGCCTCTTAACTTATTTACTGTTCCCCACAGTCTGTTGTTACATAAACTATACACCTGGCATCATTGATCATTGGACTAGTACCCCCAAGTCATACCCTATTATGCCTCCCTGTAACTTCATCAATCATCAGGTTAATTGGCAATTAATTAGCTCTCATGCATTATACATGAGCTACAAGTACTGGTAGGCCAAACATATGGCCACACCTGGCCAATCCACCTTGTTCTGTGGCAAATATGACAACATTGTAACAGACAACAGCCATAGGGAAATAGGAAATTATTTCTTAAAGATGAAAAAAATATCTTGAAAAAATAACCTTTTAATCCTTTTCATGATACATTTGTTGTAGTACATGCAAAGGTAGCAGGATAAAATTGAAAAATACTTAGCAGGAAATAGCTTTAATTCTATTAATCTTCATCTGATTGATCTAGACTTATACTATTTGTATACCCAGATCAATTGGTAATTAGAAAGCTAAGAGTTAGCATGGCTTGATGAAGTCTAGGTAAATTGTGTAAATCAAAATCAGCAAGCACTTGCCTCTAACAATGCATCATACAAATGGTGTAGATCCAGACCAGCAAGCAATTATATTTTGTAGATCCAGACCAGCAAGCAATAATCTTTAACAAAACATTTTAGCTTTCCTCATTACCCAAATGCAACTGGTCATGAAATGAAGCCAAAAACATTTCTGCTAAGAAAGGCTTCATAGTAATGTTTAATTTGCCTACAGCAGCATTTAATTATCAAACAGGCTTTTAATGTTAGTTCTATTTTCTACACTGATGTTTTATCGGAGGGAAAAACAGCCAATTATCATCAATATAGTCTGAGTCAGGATAGCTAATAAATACACAAATAGCTCGGAAAAAAAAGTGAGCCTCCACCAGGATTTTAACTACAGACCTTCCAATACTAGCAGTTGGCTCCGACAACAAAATCACAAATATCAGAAGCAATGCACAAAAAATCATAAACTAAAAATAAAAGCTAGCTCTTTCATCATTTGTGGAGACATTTCAGGCTTTGGCTAACAATAAGAGAAGATGATAAGGTCAACATGCTCATCAGAACTGGTTCAGTCTCTGCATGTCTCATATTGACTTTCTGCCAAAAACACTTTCCATGCCATTTAGACAAATTGCTGAAAACCGTTATGCATATTATGTCGGCAAATGTGAGAAGGTTTCTCTCATCTTCATTTATTTCTTTGGCAAATTTTAGTCGACAAATTTGTTCTACATTTTGTGTTACAATAACAGCTTCAATTTCTGTATGGATATTTTTTTTTTTTTTTGATGTTCTGTTATAGGAAAGAAAGTATATAAAGGAGCTGACCATGGCCAGTATCTTTTCATCAGAAATTCATAACTATTCAATACTTACCCTGTTATGCAAGTACTGGCAACTAAATCAGCCAGCTTCCACTGAAAGCTATCTGAAATATTTGCAGTGGAGTCTAAAGCAGAAGGTCAGAAGACTTTGGCATGTAGATTTTATAAGGTGAGAAGAAGATATTCAAAAAATGTAGAAGGATTTCAATTCTTACTATGTAGAATGATTAAGATTATTCCCTAAGAGATTCCAATTCTTACTATGTAGAATGATTAAGATTATCCCCTAATAGATTTCAATTCTTACTATGTAGAATGATTAAGATTATCCCCTAATAGATTTCAATTCTTACTATGTAGAATGATTAAGATTATTCCTTCAGAGATTCCAATTCCTACTATCGGGATATGCACTATTTGCTGCAGAGTCTGCAGCAATAGGACAAATGTAATTTGTCAGATCGATTTGTTTACCCTCTCCATTTACCCTTGGGTGTATGACGAGCAGTGACATTTGCATATAGTTGTAGGTCTATTGTTTATTGTCTATTGGGCTTATTGTTCCACCAGCAGTATTTCAGTTATCTGAAGAGACGGTGTCCACTTGAACATATAGTGCTGCCTTCACTATGTATAACATGCCTTGAACCCCTGGCATGATACAACACCCAATCATATTATCCCGACACCAGGCCAACCAGTCGTGGAACTACCCTTTAATTTGCTTAAGCGTTAGCATGGGAGCTATACTACTACCTACCATTTTTAACAACTTTTGGTATGTCACAGTCTGGGATCGAACCTGGGGACTCAAGTACCTGGACGCTCTACCGATTGTGTTACCAGGTTCGGAGCTATTTGTAGGCTTATAATTTATGGTTAGTTATTATTATTTATGATTAGTTACCATTTGTTTGTTTGTTTTGTCACATTGTATCATCACAATTATGATCATATTGGCCACACTCAGCTATTTATTGGTGGTGCAAGACCCCAGACACATGCCTGGGTAGAACCACAGGCGTGACAGGTCATTAATTCAAATAGCTGACCATGAGTTAAAAACGGAGTTTGCAAATTTATGCTAAATGGAGACAAGAAAAATCACAGTGTTTTTTCATAATTATGCTAAAGGTAGACAAGATAAAGCACAGAGTTTGCATAATTATGCAAAAAGGTAGACAAGAAAAATCACATAGTAACGAAAGACAAGAAAAAACACAGAGTTGGCACAATTATGCTAAAGGTAGACAAGAATAAACACAGAGTTTGAAAAGGTATGCTACAGGTAGACAAGAACATGTACAAGTACTTGCCCATGAAAAAGCTACATGTTAGACCATCATTATCTTTAACTACTAATGTGTATCACAGCATAATGTGTATCACAGCATCATACAGTTTGTAGCTGCAAGTGAGATTAAATAACCATCACATCCTCCCTTACATTGTAGTAGGGTCAAAAACAATGAGAGTTGATATGATAGATATGGATCTAGGCTTAAGTTGGTATAAGGCAGTTTGGACCAAAAATATTTTCATTAAACATCTTAATTAACTATTTTACTCGAACAGATTTCGCAAAATGCTGTTTACTAATGTCCTACATCTGTCTTGAAAAGTTTACCATGCCACAAGCATCATTACAATGACATATTTCCTATCTGAGCCATGCTGCACAGTTAGCTATTTATAAATTAAGAAAACCATGTGACCACTTGTGTTTTAGCTCATCATCGTCATCCGCTGTGATGTCAATGTTGATTTTTAGCAGGAATTCCAATCGTTCTTATTTATAGATTTAATAAGAATAAACATTTCAAGTGTTGTTTAATGAGTTTTATTTCCCCCAAATTGAGATATTGTTGAAAATTGTCAAAGCTTACACTAAAGTATGATGTGTGCGGAGTCTTGATAAAATACGAAATTTTTGTTTTAAACTGTTATAAGTTTAATCTATTTGATCTATGCTAAGCCAAGCATACACCTGAAGAGAGAGTAAGCAGTATAGAAATAGTTTAAGTTATATACAAGTTAATGCAACATGGCGTTAAATTCACAAAAACAGTATTTATAGGTAACGTAGAAGTAGAAGGCTGTCATGTATCAGGGACAAATAGTTTTTGCAGTTACGTTGTATGATACATATCTTTGAATCCATTAATATTTAAGTCTAAAAATGGTATGAACACAAATCAGAAACAGAGAATGGACAAATGGAAAAGTATCACTTACAACTTGATGAAAGGACAACTTAAGCTTACTTAATTATTGTTAATTTTTGTATAGCAACCTTAGGATAAAACTACTCATGCTTGATGCAATTTGTAACAAAATTTCCCTGTACAGTAACAAACTTTATTAATGCTTTCAGAAATACTTATAAAATGTTTTTCAACTTAGATGGCCATAAATCAAGAAAAGCCAACTCCATGAAGTAAATAAACTAAGATGGTACACAATGGTGAGTGTATGCTGATGAGGGGATCAGTGATTGTACATGCTAAACAGGCCGTGACATTCTTCACTAAAGTAGGGCCGCTTCCTTGAGCACACAGGGAGCTATCTCTGAACCTTCTAAGCCTTAGGCTAGTAGTGTAGATCTAGATCAGTGAGCTTCCTCTGGGAGCTTTCCAATCAGGATCTGTTCTACTGATTGAAATCTTTATCATTATATCTTGGTAACCTTTACATGAAATTGTGTGCAAATTACTAAGGATTTTGAATGGTTTTCTAACAGATGTAGCATGATAAGGGCTAGATACATGTATAGCAGTTGAAGGAGAGGTTACACAGTCTGAACCAGTGGGGCCTACAAAACAGTGTGTCTGTATAGAGCAGTATAGTAGAAGCTGCACTGTAGCTCATACAGGAGGGCTTGTTCTTGGCTTGTTCATGAACTCAGGAGAGAAAATTGGACAGAAATCAGCCAAGGCTGTAACTTTCACTGACATGTTAAGGTTGTGAGCTGGCATAATTATTCTGCTTTACCAGGGGATTTGCTTGTGGATGTATAGTGGATGTGAACAGACTTACAGAGTAGACCTGAGTTGGGGGACAGGACACTAGGGGAACAAAGAAAGTGTGGTTATGGTGAAAACGAAGCATGGTTCTTTGATGCTGAAAGGATGAGCATGTGCTAAGGTATGTCTGGATTTCTTCAAGAAAGTAAAGTTGTAGTTCAGGAGATGTATAGCTTGGAATTTTGTTCACAAATGGTTGGTGAAATAAGATAATTCACCAAATAAGATAAGGAAGCATGGTGTGAATTAAACAGCCATATGTGTAAACTAATCTATACTATTGCCAGAGGCTGGCTTAGATTGATGTGTGTTTGTTTAACAGACAGATATGGAGATGCTTAACATGATTTGAGACATGGAGCCAGGTTTGTAAAGAAGATAGGAGCATTTTATTTTACATAAAACTTTCACAAACATGCCGTCATGTATAGACCAGGCCAAAACTATACATTCGAACCCTTATCGTTTGCTACATTTGGTAATACATATATCTCAATACATTACTCTTAATTATATGCTAAAAACTTTAAGCATATCTTATAAAACTTGAGGTGGTTGATCAGGATCTACACTATTGGCCTAAGTCTGATGGATTTAATCTTTGCAGTTAAGGGGTTAGTGGCAATGTCAGAAACTAACACTTTTAAACGAAATGCCACAACGCATATATAAGTTTGAACTAACACCAGGTACAAAGGACCAGCCCCAATACCTAATGTAGAGCATTGGTTTCCGGATCGGGAGGTCGCGGGTTCGAAGCCCAGCCGGGTCAAACCAAAGACTTTAAAGTTGGTAGTTGCGGCTCCCCTCCTAATGCTCAGGGCTAAGGTGACAGCATTGCGCCTGACTTGTTGTAGTTAGTATCATGGACCGGCTGGGTTCAGTCCCAGGGCACCTCATAAGTGCCCCTGTGCTATAATGATAGAAATGTCGCTGCACAGTATCGGCAAAAATGCCGACAAGTCCCCATCCTTTACTGCTACTCATATCAGTATTAACCAATAAAAACTGTTCAGGCATTAAAAGTATAAAAAATTTCATACAGCTTTTATATATTTATTTGATTGCACTGGCTTGTGTTTAAACAATTATAGCACACAAAGACAAAGACAACCTTGTATCTGACTAACATAGGAATCAGCTGTATGCTGTGCAGGGATTTTAAACCTTTCTTGCAATTTGATATTCTTCTTTCTAATGAGAGGAAAAGGACTTACATTACACATTGAGATAGAATGAACCAAGTTTTAACTCTAAACTAAGCCTGCAAAGCACAGATTGTCACGGCATAGAGGAATCATGTAAATTCAGATCAGTCAGCTTCCCTTTGTACTCCATGTAGTTTACATAAGGCTTAATATCAATTAAACTAGGAGTAAGGTGTGTCTTTATAAGGGCAATAAATGATGATGAGTCAGTATACATTATGTAACTGTTTCAACCTTTAGCTTGCTATGTTTATTAACGCTTTACTTGCTGGAAACACCCTAACGGATGAACAGATTATCCAGCATTTTTAGAGTTACCAACCTATACTCACCCCTTTTTGGCTTACAATGTTACAATGTTACATCTAACTGCTAACAACACAAAACATTGCCAAAGACTCTGCAGCAATAGTGCAGATCAAGATCTGACAGTTTCCATCTAATTGAATAAGCATTATAACTACATGCTTAACAGGCTCAGAGTTCAATCCCGATTTAATATAAACCCCAAACTAATTTTTGGATTCTGGGTTTTCTTACAAATTTATTGTCTCTAAATTAATTGCTAGCGACCAAGCAGCAAATGGGGTAGATCCTGATCAAACAGTGCCAAGCTTATCGGATCTTTTTGCTGAAGGGGAAAAAGCCTCATCAATCTGTGCTAAGTGTGACCTTCTTGTCTTTTGTGGTTAAAAAAGGAAATAACTGTCATACACATCCATAAACATCATCCTATTTAGTTCCTTATCAGATTGTGTTGGGGTTTTTTTTTGTGCGTTGTTAATGAAATACCTCGCAGGGACCATTATGGTCATAATAGTGACCTCCAGCTTTTTTAATGAAGTAAGATCCCAGACAAATGTCTGGGTAGAACCACAGCTGCAGGTCAGTTTAAAGACGTTCCCCAGAAAAGGGACGGGATGGGATTAGCCGGCATTTTAGCCGATACTGTGCAGCGACATTTCTATCGTTATAGAACAGGGGCTCTTATGAGGTGCCCTGGGACTGAACCCGGCCGATCCATTATACTGACACCGACGACTCAGGCGTAATGTTGTCCCCGAGCGTTAGGAGGGAAGCCACTACTATCAACTTTAAAGTCTTTGGTTTGACCCGGCCGGTGTTTGAACCAAGGACCTTCTGATCCGCAAGCCGACGCTCTACCACCTGAGCTATTGCGACCCGTTCCTTGAAAGGGAATCAAACCCATGCAGTGAATGGTTTCAGAGGGTTTCTCTAAGGGGGTTCTCTGATGGACAATGTCTTTGTGACAATGGATATACAGTCAGAAAAGCAACCAGTCGGCGACTGTACCACTACTCCTCAGGTGCCCTCACTTGAGCGGTTATTTATATTTTGGGTGTTACGGCACACTGACACTTGATAGGTCATATGGCGCAGAATACAGTGAAGTTTAACATGAATTGAGTACAATTAGGTCAAAATTAAAATATGTAAGTAGAAATATATAAATCTATGTGGTTAAAATAATACGAAATATGACTGAAAACAGGTTAGCATAATGAACAGTTTAAAAATGTATAACGTTAGCATAATAAATGGATTAAAAACTTGAGTGGTTTAAAAAGGCAACAACTGTGGTACACTTCCATACACATCACTCCATTTAGTTATTAGTGTACCATGTAGCAAAAAGGTTACACTTTCATGTTAACTTTGAAATGGTTTATGTGAAATGGTTTATGAGCTTTGTGTTATATGACAGCAGGCCATAATGTGTGCTAAGAATTGGTATGTCGTCTTGACATTTCACTGTGGCTAAGTCTAGAATGTCTACAGAGTGTAGAAAGACCTTTCTCTAATGATTTATGATAGCATTTTATGCAAACTTATTTTTTGTTACTGCCTAGAAAGCATTGGATAAAAGCCATGTTTTTTTCCTCTATACATGTAACACCACTCAATTTTTAATTTATCACCTGGCATAAACTGGGCAAGATAAACAAGGAAAACCGTAACCCAGTTTTTCTATTTACTATCATTTGTAAATCTTACACATGTACAATGCACCTTATTATCATACAACATAGCCTTTCTAACTTTTAAACTGCTAATGCAAAATTGAACGCCATAGAGAAAAAGTATAAATCCAGATCAGCCAGCTCCCACTGATTGGCGTCTGATCGAGAGCTGCATTATTAGCTGCTTGGGAATTCACATACAATTATCTTTGGACAAGTAAGAAAAATACTGATGTAAAAAGGAAAAGTCACTTATCGAGTGGACCAAAGAAATCGAGGGGTAAATTTTACGAACCTCGTAAGTTTTTGTTTTTTGAGATATATCACAATAACTAATAATGGCCATTATAGTGATATCTAGCAATGTGGCGGAGCAGACAAATGTCTGGGTAGAACCACCGGCACACTGAAGGTCAGTTGAAAGATTTTCCCATATTAACTCCTTCACCACGATCCTTAGCAATAAGAGACTGAGCTGTGTATCATGGACCTTATCTACTTGGGAGTAATGTACTACTATTATCAGCACCTGCACAGCAGTAAACTTCTATATAAGGATCATAATGAAGTTTTAATGTGCTAAACAGCTTGATGTAAATGGTAATATCTGGAGTGGCTTAATACGGAAGGAAAAGCCTTTAAGACTTAAAGTGGACCAAAAATATCTGAGCAATAATTAGTGACTGACATAAGATAAAAGCAAATGTCAGAAGACGTGAATCATTATCGGCATTGTTGACCTAACAACAAAGACACCTAAACCACTCCTATCCCTTTTATTCATAGCAACTGAAAAGGGTTTTCAAAATTCACTTGATTTTGTTGATGTTATTTGAAACAGTTTTAAACACATGCATTTTTGGCATATAATTAAATAACCTAGATAAAACTAAGTCTATAAATAAACCCTTAGTTGTGTCGATGCAGCTGAAGATAAAAGGCATAATTGTGAATCCTTTACAAAAGTGTACAATGGCGTATGCATGAGCTAAAGGGTTATTTCATTTAGAAAAAGTCACAGTTACAAAGCTGGAACCAATCTCTGACATTTTTTTAATTGATTTTAATTTGAACTGACTGTGTTTTAAGGTATTTACCAAAAATATTGTCAGTATTGACCCAATCAGCACATAGTTCATGACAACACAATTAATTATAAGTCACTCTAAACAAAAGAAAGGACAATTAAAAGCATTTATCAAGTCATGAAAATTCATCCAAAGTCAGATAAAAGTGGTATTGTAGGAAGACAAATCTTGAATTAAATACATGAGGTAGTTACTTGGTAGTAGTAAACAAGCTTAGTTGAAGGACGCTTAAAGGTTGTATCCCGCAGCATTCTCTCACCAGAGGGCGTGCTACACAAGTTTCGCTTACACCTCTGTCAATGCCAGGTGTACAAGATTCTTGTACAAAATATAAATAATGAATAAAATGCTCGTGAGATTATTTTGATCTCTGTATATTTTACTTAAAATGAAAATGGGTATTTTTATTTTTTTTAGAACAATGTTTAAGATATATTTTAACCCAAATTTTCGGGGAACTATTTTGCGACATGTGACGATAGAACATCACGTGTATGAGAACTACTTTTCCCGGCATTGACAGAGGTGTAAGCGAAACTTGTGTAGCACGCCCTCTGGTGAGAGAATGATCCCGCAGATGTGAACATTTTTTGTTTTTGCTAAAACAATCACATAAATTGTAGTTACATAAAAAGGATTACATGAAAGGCTACTTATTAATGTCCTTTACCATTGTGAAATGGGGAGCATAACACCCTGCTCATAAATACAAAAATATGTTTAGTAAGAAAACTGTTTGACTGTTTACTTTTTTTAGTGACAAGGTAATACTATCATCTAGGCAATCTGCTCCGACTGCAATATCTATTTTTTTCTCTGATACATGTAGCCCTATCATGCTTAATTTATAAATTTTGAAAGAGTGAACATATACAGCTTTTTTACCATGTGTACTGTCTTTCAATGAAGGCAGTGTTCAAATTCATCCATTCTTAGACAGAAGTATGATTTCATGCAGACATAATGGCCAAACTCCCTACAACAGGGCTTAGATATTCGCAAACTGTCCGATATCTGCTCTAATTGTAATTGTACACTGGGAGCCATTTAAGCAATCACTTTGTACTTCCAGTCAGCAATTAATGAGGAAAACAGAATAACTGAACAGGAAATACAGTGCTGATACCTGAGGTTGCATAGGTGAATAATAATAAAAAAAAATTTTTTTATAAATTAAATACAGTGTTTGCAGCAGTGGTAGCTAAGCAGAATAAAATTATTATAACATTAATACAATTATCTAAAAATACTGAGTTTTTATCACTGGTTGCAACACTTATTCAATTATTCAGTTTTCCCACAGTAACTGCTGATGGAAAGTACAAAGTATATTTTACACTAAGAAATTACCATGTTGCATTAAGAGACCACCTGTCTTAAAGGACCACTTAAGTCATGTCTCATTGGTGGTCTTTTAATACAGGTTTGACTGTAATAAAAATAATCTAGAATTGATATTCTTCTCATGTTTTCTCAGGTCAAGTTAAGCAGTCTTTGACAGCTTGTTATCTCACTAGGAGAAGGTATGGATTTTTAGGGGATCCTCAGTCAGCTCCTAACCTTATAAACCCGGAATTGATCGGATTTTAGGATATAGTGTTAATCCAGATCAGCAGGCCCCTTGCTGGGAATTGGTCTGTTCGGATCTTTAACATCTGCTGCTGAATTGCAAGCAATATGTATGACTGCCTTTGCATGTAGTTGTTAGCAAGTTACTTTAATTTTGTTTTATTTAGTAATAAAATTTAGCAAGGTAAGGAAGTATGACAGTATGGGTTGAGGAAGTTAATCCTTGGAGAAACTGAGACAGGGTCAGTCAGCCGGTATCAGTCAGCGGTCAGTCTCAATCAGTTTGCTGTTGTCTTTGACAGAGGTCAATACTAGGAAGTGGAAGGCCACATCTCAAAGTTAAACAAACCACCATTGTCTGCTTCTTTTATTAGCTTGCCACATTTGTTTACCATTTGCCAGTGAAGTAGGACTTGAGATGGCCCTAAGATAAATAGTGTTGACTCGCTGGGTGCTGTCTGATCAGAAGTCTGCACTATTTGCTAGAGTATCCTATACAGATACCTTATGTAACCACTCCATGAAATTTTTAGCAAATATTTATGTAACAATAAGACTGGATCAGTTAGATAAAGAAAGCTAGCAGGCCATGGGTTATATACTGAATTCAGCATTTAGTTTTTATCTTAACAACTAAATACATAACTAGACCTATTGTCAGACAGTCAGTAGCCAATAGAACTGTTTATGATGAGACAGCTACCAGCATGGGAGCAGGCTGATATAGCTCTACACTATTTGCCTACTCCTTATAAATACTTATTAAGCAGGCTAAGGATAACAATAAACATCACTTTACCTTGGTATGAATGAAATCTGTCAAAATAACAATAAAAGGTAGAAAAACAAGCTGTGAAACAGGCCGTTCAATGGATGAGCAAAACAACGTGTTAGCACCAAGTAATAACAAGACAAAGAACCAGTATGTGGGAGAAATGTCTGGTCAGGTGACAGCTACTAGTGGGCATTATTATCCTTTAGACTGGCTCAGCTTGCAGATCGGGAGGTCGCGGGTTCAAACCCCAGCCGGGGTCAAACCAAAAACTTTAAAGTTGGTAGTAATGGCTTCATTCCTAATGCTCGGGGCTAAGGGGACAGCATTATGCATGACTCGCCGTTGTCAGTATAATGGACCGTCCGGGTTCAGTCCCTGGGCACCTCATAAGTGCCCCTGTGCTATAATGATAGAAATTTTGCTGCACAGAATTGGCAAAAATGCCAGCAAATCCCCCCTTTGGACTGTCAAACTTAAGTGTTGATGTACTGTTCTTTCTTTGTTCAGAGATCATCATTTATGTAACATTACATGGTCCAATGTTTATCAAGCTCTTATCATTTGCATCAAAATAGGACTCAAATATTTCTTCTGACGTCTGTCCTGTCTGTCCTTCATTTGATCCAAAATATTATTTTCCTCAAGCAACAAATTTAATATTAAAAAAATGAAAATATTAAAAAAATTAAAACATTAAAAAAAAGATGCATAAAAGGAACAAGTGTGCTTCTGTTGACACACAGCAACCATATTATGTTGATTGCCAGGATTTTATGTCAACATAAATTAAATTTCATTATCTTTTACAACTGTTGTGATCATGCAATAGTACAAATTATCTATGTAGCAAAGACTATATCTATGGCAGTGAACACCTACGAACCAAGCAGACAAACAGATAACCAATTACTTAGCAGTATTGTATGACACGACCAGAATAGAGTATTTCATTAGTCGATTGATTCTTTAGTTGGCTTCCTCAGATAACAGGAAGCCACAAGTTCAGCCAGTCTAAGCACTTTCAAGCATAATTCTTGAATTCACAAGACAAGATGAAGTAAATATATAACAATTTTGTATACATTACTAGACAGGAGATTATAAAACTTGTTTCAAATGAACATTTTGCAACTAATTAGCAATTAATCAGCTTAACTACATTATATTTCTTACTGATTGAGCTGCTTTTCTTCAATAATCAAAATAGGCAGATCAAGTTATATGTATGAAATTGGGCTGTAATTGCCACTAAAAGGCAGGCAGAAAATACCAAATAAGTCTGACAGTGGTTTGACAATATGTTCAATGTAGCATACAAGATTCAGCCCATTAGTACAAGGGCAGTGAAGTTATCATGTTTTAATACTCACCTGCTAAGGACAAATTGATCTGGTGGAGGTAAAAAGTGTAGTTTTCTATTTTGTTTCATGAATGTTCATGAAATATAAGTATAAATGGCCTACTATGATCATTATGTCACACCTTATAAGCAACAATTGATCAGGTGGAGGTAAATAGTGTAATTTTCTATTTTGTTACATGAATGTTCATGTGGAATAAGCACAAATAGCCGACTTTGATCATTACATCACACCTGCTAAGCACAAATTAAGTGTAGGTAAATAGCGTAGAACCAAGCCATCTAGCAAATGCTGGAAGCTGTATAATCCGGATCTACACTATTAAAGCTAACTCGATAGCAATAAATCCTGTTGCCGATGCTAAACATTGTTTGCCAAAAACAAAATGTGAATTTAGTATTATTGATTATTACCAAATGTAGCATGACAATGACTGATCATGAAAGGTTTCTAGCCTTTTAGTTCCGACATTTTACTTGCAGACTGGTTTGACCGATAATATTGCAGACTGGTTTGACCGATAATACAGTCACTGTAAGCAGCCATTTTGGTCCTCAATGAAACAACTAATCTAGAGGATCTGTCCAGTAATTCTTTGATGGTTTTGTAGTAGTGTGACTAATGTGCCATCCTGAATGGCTTACATTATTGTCCCTAATCAAAATTCTTCTGTCAGCAGATCCAGAAGTAAATTATTGCTACACGACAGACCTTAGTTCTAAAAATCAGGTCCTTAGAGACAGTAATGTTATTTCCTCATCAGGAGAATGCTTTAAGTATGTGTATTGGATGAAAAGGTTAAAGTTATGCGATAAAGAGAAGCAATAAGAAGTAATAGTGGCTTGTTAGTTGTCACTACCATACTGATTTTCTTTCTGGCTGCATCAGATCTTATACCCTAAAATTTGATGAAAAATATAACAAAGCAAAAACCAATTATATATATTTATAATTTGAAAACTCTTTTGCATAATCTTGTAAAAGCATTATTTTTAGCTATGTAACAAATTTTAGTGTATGTCATTATGTCATTTATAAAGCTGGATATAAATAGTTACTTGAGGAAAATTTATGACCTAGATTGTAACTCTTGACTGCTAAACACACAATAATAGTTCAGCTGCTAATGTCGTAATCTAGACCAGCCAGCCCCTGCTGACTTGCAGCTTAGTAAATGTATGATGTTCATCAAAGATTTTCACCCACCATCCCCCACGTCATAGAGTTTTATGCACATACCACAATAACTGTACTGTATGCTGCTATGTCTTTATAAGTACCTTTATATGCACTTTTAAAGTAAATAACTAAGCATTAATAGGAGTTGATTTATGAAACTTTAGACTTTTTAAGACTGTTTTCGGGAGCGTCAGTCACTGTATCCTGGAGCATTTTCTAGGCGGTTTATATTTATACCTCTGTGACTTAAAATCACAGTCACATAGCTGTCTTTAAAATTCTCCTGAAATGTTGGAACTGTTTTCAATCTGTTCCTGGAGGTAGTTTGTTCTTAGCTTTTTATAGTATGCTTCCAAACAGCAAGGTATTTTATTTCATTGTGCCTTTTAGACACTCCGAATGGTTTTGCCTTTAGAGGACATCTGTCTCTCGATTGCATGATTGTGTTAAATGACATGACATTGTAATCTGAAGGTATGACGTCAATGGATGTTTTGAAATACTTGTAAATTCAGGATTTGTTAATTAGCACAAATTTACATTGTAGCTGCACAACATTATAACCACATTATAAACTGGCTGATCTGGATTTAAACTGTCTGCCATGAGCAGACATATTTAGATTTAGCCAGCTAGAAGAAAACTTCTATCCATTAACACAGTCTTCACAAAAGGAAGTTAAAAACACTGGACATTCAGTCCATTAAGCTGGCAATATCTACTGGACCAGACCAAATTTTACTTGATTTTGGCATTTTCACACAAAAGGTTGGTAAGCTTACAAATGGGTTATTTTGGTTGGATTCAATAAAAGGCTGTAAAGTGTTGCCTTAGTTTAGTTAAGTATGTACGTTTTCATAATAATTCAGAATTTTGAAAATGATGTGGCTGAAATTCTTGTGGCCCATTGGTCCATTTATCTTACAAAATTTAATGGACTGACAGTGACTTTGGCCATGTTCCACTGGGTTTTATCAAAAACTGCTACCTTGAAATGATCCTGCTTAAGACAGTTAATATAAAACCTGGGTCAATCGTCTACCCAGATTGTGGATTGTTTTCGATTAGCACCATGCTTTCAAGGTTCTGACACTAAGCATTTACTACCCAATAAACATCCAAAAGGTAACCATGCCAACCTGCATGGGTCAGTTTGTGGTCAGTATAAGCAAATGATTTCCTGGCTGAACCATGGTATTTGTTACAAGGATAATTATATATTAAATAACAACTGGACATCAAAAACCATCACAGGTGTGGGTCACCTGGCAAAACATAATAATTATCATACTATATGATAAGTACTGTTCCATTTTTAGCTATTTGCTAACAACTCCAGGCATATGTAACAAAACTTGAAAGGTAGTAAAAAGAACAACAGCAACAATGACCTAAGCAGCCTAGTGGGTGCTACCTGACATGGATCTTCACTATTAACCTAAACCTTAACAATGCAATTCAAGGCAATTCAGTTGTTTATCTGCATAAACTGTTATTTAATAGTTTGTTGGCTTTATCGTCCCACCAACTGTATTTTAGTTATCTGGAGACAGTGTAAACTTAAAGCAGATAAAGTGCTGCCTTCACTGAGTATAGCATGCTGTGAACACCTGGCATGATACCACACCCAGTCACATTATCCTGACACCGAGCCAACCAGTCATGGAACTACCCTTATATCTGCTTGAGCGTTAGCAAGGAACCTATACCATTACCATTTTTTTTTACGACTTTGGTATGTTGTGGCTCGGGATCGAACCCGGGGCCTCTCGTACCTGGAGCCGACGCTCCACCGCTTGCGCTACCAGGATTGGTAATTAATTAATTAATAGCCTGCTAATTATGTCTTGATAAGGTTTAGGCAAACGGTGTAGATCAAGATCAGTAAGTTCCCTGCTTGGACCTGTCTGATCAGGATCTACACTATTTGCTGCTTCATCTCTATAAATAGGTATAAAAATATGAATAACATATAAGCAAAAACTAAGAATTTAGCATGATGGCCTTTGAACAAAAGGTAGCAAGCTAAAGTTTACAAATTCTCCAGATCTCTTAAAATGTCTGTTTTTTTGTTTTAAACCAGGAACAATGTGACAGAAATGGCTTTCAGGACACATTCTTGTGATTTTTTTTTTCCATCAAATATTGTGGATATGATGTTTCCAGAAATCCTAGTGCCTTTGTTCGAATATAGCAGCCACTGTTGTGAAACAATGCCTTACTTTAATTAAAACAAGATAATGGAGAATTTGCCTGATGGAATTGGGGACTAAACTTGTAACAAACAAAAAACAAAATAACAAAAGTTTAAGTTTCCAGGTGTAAAGAGTGTCATGCCTCTGAGTTGTTATTTATCTTGGAGTAATTTTCGAGAGTATCAGATTAAGCTGTCAGCATATATTGAGCTGATATGGCTGATTTCATTAATTAACTACCACATATCAAATTACACAAAGATATAACATGGTTCAGAGTTGTTAATTGTTTATTAGGTTTATGGTCCCACCAACAGTATTTCAGTTATCTGGAGACGTGTCCACTTGAAGCAGATATAGTGCTGCCTTCACTGTGTATAGCATGCCGTGAACACCTGGACTGATACCACACCCAGTCACATTATCCTGACACTGGGCCAACCAGTCGTGGAACTACACTTATATTTGCTTGAGTATTAGCAAGGGAGCTATACCACTACCATTTTTAACTTTGGTATGTCGCGGCCCGGGATTGAACCCTGGGCCTCCCGTACCCGGAGCCGACGCTCTACCGATTGCGCTACCAGGTCCGGTGGTTTAGAGTTGTAAAATTCTTTCCATTATAACCAAACCCTTAGCTTGAAATAAACAATAAATAATCTGTTGTAAAGCTAAATTGATTTTTTTTTCTTGCTGCAATTTTACATGAAAATAAAACAAACAAGCAATTTATGTAAAATCAAAGTATGACTGCAGCTTTATTTAAGACACAGAGCGACAATTATTAACACCATCAAAGATTGGATGACAACCTAATTGGCAGTTATAGATAGCACAATTGAAAGTTTGCATGTTTATATGAAAAACTATTTCTATATCTTTCCAATTACTAGTTGGCAATATTCAAATAATTAGTTTAAATATAATTGGTAAATTGGCCTATGATTGTTTTATCGATAAAACTGATCTAGCCAAGGTCACCCAAACAATGCTAGCTTGATTTTGAGATTCCCTTCCTAATTAACAAAACAAATTGGATTAGTCTGATTTATACAATTAAGCGAACTGTAACAGGCTGACAGACAAAAACCAGAATCGAAAGATTCAAGTCAGTGCTGAAACATTCAAGCAAACATGACTTATAAATATTCATAAAGCTACAAGTCCTTTGAAAAACTCACTAACTGCACCAACATCATATCAAATAAAACAATGAACCAAGCATCCAATAAATAATTTCCATCATTTTTTATTTTTGTGTGGACAATATTATTCATAAGGATATGCTTAGACAGTTTTGCTTATTTATCTAATATTGATCTGTTAAAAAATAATATAATATAGCAAGGCCTTTTAAAGACACATGTTAATCAGGAGCATTCAAAGACACAACATAATATGTTAATCAGAAGCATTCATTAACATAACATTGGGATTTATCACAGTCATTTAAAGATGCAACATAATATGTAAATCAGAAGCATTCAAAGACATAACATTGGGATTTATCAGTCATTTAATGATGCAACATAATATGTAAATCAGGAGCATTCAAAGACACAACACAATAAATCAGAAGCATTCAAATACATAACATTGGGATTTATCAGAGCATTCAAATACATAACATATTGGGATTTATCAGAGTCATTTAAAGATGCAAATCAGGAGCATTCAAAGACACAACACAATATGTAAATCAGAAGCATTCAAAACAACATGGTTATCACAATCTGCACTGTTTTGCTCTCAGATCAGATCTTGGACATTTCCTTAAGTTAACTGAACAAGTTCATAACAGTACAATTCACAATTATTTCCAATCTCCATGTAAAAGCCACACACAGTTGCCATGGCGATTTTGAGGAGGCTGATTGCTAATGAGACATTATCCAATGCTGTCTCCTGTCAGACGAGAGACAGTTCACAATGACAACGGACATGCAATCTTCCTAACAAGCTCCTGTCTATGGGATTTGCTTACCAATGTAATGTACTTCGATGTTTAAATGTGTTATGGATTAAACTGGTACTTAGTCATCAGCTGTTTTTGCTAAGTGAAACACTCCAGTGATGAGTGTGAGAGATTAAAATAATTACATCAACTTCAGTTGTTTTCACTTACGTGAAGCACTGAATTGGTAATTGTCAGGGATTAAAATGCTACATAAAATTCAGCTGTTTGTATTTACATGAAACACTTCAGTGATGATTGGCAAGGGATTAAAATGCTAATTTAACATGAGCAGGTATTACACAGGTGAAGCACTTCAGTGATAGGTCTGAGAGATTAAAATGCTTCCTGAACATCAGCTGTTTTTATTTACATGAAGCACTGCATTGGTAATTGTCAGGGATTAAAATGCTACATAAACTTCAGCTGTTTTTACTTAAGTGAAATACTTCAGTGATAAGTATGAGGGATTTAAGTGTGATTTTCTCATCAACAGGTATTACAAAAGTGAAGCACTTCAGTCTTCATTGCCTAAAAAGATACTAAGGATGCATGAGGAAATGAGACATTTTAAGGTGATTGTTAATGAGAGTTTCAAGTATTTAGAAGATAAACTTTCTTCACAAATGGTGTTTACAATGTTCATAATATTACAGTATTGTTGAAAATGGTAATGTGAATTTGTTTGTTTTTTATATACAGCACCTCAGCATAAATGGGTCTGTGTGGTGAAATCCAACAATAAATGGTGAAGGGAGATCCTAAATAAAAGTATGGTGATGAGAATAGTGCCACACATACGTGAGCTGAAAAATCACCTCGCTTTAAACTTATCTCCCCGAATCGGCTTGAACTCACATAGTGCAGGGCCTTAAAGTTACAAGCTGACGACTAAATGTATATTTAAACATGAATCCTGAAGATGAACGACAATGTTACCACTTGACTCATCACTAATTTTATTATCTACACAAATCAGTTTATATTATTGTACTAAACAACATATTTTATATTTTCAGGGATAGACATATCATGCCTTGCTGACCCTGGTTACCAGTCTAGAAAAGTGGACCCTGAATAAAAATAAGTAGCCTAACTACACACAGTCCAGCTCTAGGTGCTGGGTCATGGATGGAAGGTTGCTCGCCATAGTTACCATTATATGCCTAGCAACCTGTTTCCATAGCCTAGAGACATGCCCTACGGAGTGTGTTTGTAAATCCAGTGACGGTGTCACCAGTGTGTCTTGTGCCGACCAATCACTACACAGCATTCCAGATGGAATCCCACAAAATGCCCAGAGACTTGATCTCCATGGCAACCAGCTGTCTAGTCTTACGGATGTCTTTCAGAACTTCACCCAGCTGCAATGGCTGGACGTCCGTGGGAATAACTTAAAAATGGTCACTATGCAGGATGTAAGAAGTTCACCCCTGCAGTTAAAATATTTTAATATGGCAGATAATGGAATTTCAGGCATTTCTGATGGAGTTTTGAATGTATTTGAGAATCTTGAAGTCTTGGATTTAAGTGAAAATCTTTTGGAGTCAGTAACAGTGCAACATTTGATGGACTTTCCCAGTTGGAGAAGTTAGATCTCAGTAAAAACAGAATACAGTTTTTTAACATCCTCAGAAAGTGTATTTTCCACAGCCCCATCTCTCACAACACTAAACCTAGCAGAGAACTTAATCGACCAGCTACATGACTGATGTATTCAAAAACACCACCTCACTGCACCATTTGAACCTTGCAGCCAATCAGATCCAAGTGGTGGATGGACATGTACTGGAGCCTGTTGTTAAACTGCAGTTTCTTAATGTTTCAAAAAATGTGATTCATTCTGTGATCAATTTAAATCTGCCACAACTAGAAATGTTTGACCTAAGCTGGAACAATGTGTCTAGCCTCACAAAGGATATGTTTAAAAATCTAGAAAATCTGAAGGTTCTTATTCTCGATGGCAACAATGTGGTTACAATTCTGGAAGCAGTTTTTGAGCACCTTAACCATTTAGAGACGCTTTCACTGTCATATATGCCCCAAATGAGCTATATATCGAAGAAGACCTTTATTGGACTCAATCATCTTAAAGTGTTAACACTCCGTAACAATCCCCGACTGTCTTTCATTCACAAGAAATTGTTTGTTCCTCTTCTTCTGCTCACAGTTATGGATTTAAGTAACAACCAGATAACATCACTTCACAACACAACACTTCAAACCCTCTCCCATCTAAGTGCACTAGATATCCGAGGAAATCAGCTCACATGTGACTGTGAGATAGCATGGGTGCTGGAAGACTCTGTTTCCAATGATAGTATAATTCTGGAAAAAGATTCACTAACTTGTGTCATGCCGTATTCAAACGTGACCGTAGCACTTACCAGCACTACACTTGATCGCCTTTATTGTGGTGACCCCAAAATTGTCAACTATTCTCAAGACAGTGCTTTTAAAATTGGCAGTTCTGCAATTTTGAAATGTGAAGCTGACGGACAGCCTAGCCCTGAAGTCACCTGGATAACACCAAGGAAACGTGTCTTAAAGTTTCACAACTACCATCAACTTGCTACATTGGAGTACCTTCCTCATGTGAATAAGACTGCCCTTGAGGTATATCATGCCCTTCACGAATGGCATGAGCAGCCATCATACTACTCAGAGAGTGAAACCAGAGAGGATCGAATTGTTGTCTTGGCTGATGGCTCCTTGTACATTGATTATGTTATGAGAACAGATGCTGGTTCATACCACTGCATTGCTAGAAACCCACAAAATCAAACAGAAGTTGTCATACACGTTGCATTGGATTACCAAATTGTGTACGAGGTTCAAGTATGGACTTTGATAGTAGGATTTGGTTGCGCTGGGTCTTTCTTCTTGCTTAATCTCATATACTCAGTTACAATGGCAGGGATTCGTCGCTGCATCAGTAAACAACGCAGAAAACGCATTCGGCAGGTCATGGAAAGTGTGGACCAGTACAAAACAGCTCGGCTGGCAAAAATTAAGGACAATTACAATGAACAGGTCGGGAAAATTAGGGACCAATATCACTACCAGCTTGGTCGCTTGCGGGAGCATCATCAGAATCAGGCAAATAGGTTGAAGGGTATGCGTGATGGAGCCAGTCACAAGGTGGATAAACTAAAGGAGAATTATAACAACCAACTGGGGAGACTGAAGGAATACAGCTCCAGCCAGCTACTGCAAATACGGGAAAAATACAATAATCAGATTGACAAGATCAAAGATTATGGAAATGTCAAAATGGAACGTATTCATCGGAAGTACAAACTTAAACAACAGCATGTTTCAAAAGTTTTAGAGATGATGAACATAGAAAACTGCCGCACAACTTTCGAGACAGAATGTGTCAGAACTGAGTCAATGATTTTACATTCAGATATTTTTACCACTGATGTGCCAATCAATAGTCCTCTAGATTCCTTGAGTATAAGTGATGATGAGTACCTAACGGCTACTAGTTCAGAGCATTCGAGATACACAAGTCGTGACAATGTCAACAGTGATAGGACGTTTAATCATCCGATAAATCCTTATATTCCTGATGATAAGGAAGGTGATGATAAAGATGAGGATAAAGATAAGAAGGGTAAAATGGAGGAAGCTAGTTCGCTGAAATCTGATAAAAAGGACTCGCAAGCATCGGATGGTGATCTTGATGAGTTTGACCTTGGTATTCCATTTAAAGGTCAACCTGGTAACGATAAAATAAACAATGCATTTCACGCGGAACCCAGCACATCAAAACGATCACACAAACGAAAACATCACCGCAAGAAACACCGGCACTCCGGCAAAGGACAAATGTGGCGGAAGAGTGATCCAGTGCTTTCAACTTTCTCTGATGAGGATGATGACTTCAATGTGTTGCTTGCACAGAGTGAGCGCCCACGTAGTCTAGGTGATAAAATGGATGTGCATAAAACTGGCTCTCAACCCCAGCAGAAACAACAAACCAAGCAGCAGGCAGGCAGGGCAGATAATCAGGGGCAGACAACTATTGTTATACCAGAGACTGCAGGATGTATTATTGTGACAGAGACCAACTTGTGACGGCGATAATGTTTCACCTCCAGCAAGTGCCCTGGGCTGAACAATTCTCCCTATTTGTGGATTGATATTGACATTAAGTATTATAAACACTCTGAAAAAAACAGAAAATAATGCTTTAACATTTAAATGTTTGTATATGTGATATATAGAATGTAACCAAGATTAATAGAACAAGAACCAGCAAACATTGTTTTATTTTCTAAAAAATATATTCATGAATTCACTCATGAGGCCAAAAATGAAATGCATTACCTAGATGTTTTATGGTCTGTGTTGTACTATTATACATGATTAAAGATGAAATGGGTTTGTTATCTTCAATATAACTGCATCATAACTGGATTTAAATACAAAGAACAAAAAAAGTAAATTTATATTTTTTTATTTTATCTTTGAGTGTCACACCCTTTGTTGAAATTTCTGGTGTGTTACAAAATATTCTTCATAAAAGTAAACAGAGGTCCTCATGTGAAACTAAACTGAAATGGCTTTCATATAGTCTCTCAATGTGACGTCAATATCTCAGTCTAAGCACTGAACACAAAATAAGATGCACTTGTCTGGTCTCAAACCTGCCTGAGGCAAAAATGATTGCTACAGTCTATCTGTGACTGAGCTAAAAATGTCAATTTTTGCTCAAGTAAGATTACATCTATGAAAGGCGTTATAAATGGACAATGAATTGATTTATTCCAGATAAAATATAAACTCCCTGTGTCAAGAGATCCTAGACTTTAGTCCATTTCAAAGGAGCAATGGGCCTTTTTATGTAACAATAAAAAGCCCCAAGGCTTTACATGTTGGACGTAATGAGTAAAAGTATTCATTCAACAATATATACTGTAGGAAAAAAGTTTAGCAAGTTCAGAGAGGATTGACTCTTAGGGAACTTTGTGACCCCCCTTAGGATCGTCTGTTTTGCTGTGCACATACTGCATGGGATTTTCGTGAAAGTTACGTTTCACGCTTACATAATGGTGTAGTTTAAAAAAAAATGTTGTCAATGAATGGGCACAATTGGTCAATACGGAAATGTTTAAGTCACATTGATTTATAGACGAAAACCAAAGTCGTAAAAAACTTGCTAAACTTTTTTCCTTCAGTATATTACCAACATTATCTATGTCAACCTAAAGTCATATGATGGGAGATTGCATCGAAATGTCTGACGCAAAGAATAATACTATTGCATTAAAAAAGGAGGAAAACAAACATATCATTTATTGGACAAAGATTTATTGTTGTTTCTCTTGTGTTATATTTTGTTAAGCCAATAATTTTACATGTACAAAAAGAAGAAGATAAAATCAACTGATTTAATGCGAAATTGTAAATGTGTGTGTTCGAAAACCAGCTAAAAATTGGTGTACATATTTTTACATGTATTGGTCATGGTGTCAATTTGTCCCAATTTACATACATGTCAAAGTTTCATTTACATAAATGTCAAAGATGACATTTTAAATGATGACTGACAACTAGTGTGTATGATTAAGTAAGGCTGTTTGTTAATGCTGAATAAATATTTAATTGTGCAATAAAGAAACAATAATTTGTGCTACTGTTAATTAAAAGGCACACAAAACACTAGTCAGCTGTGTGTTCATTTTTTCGTTAATTGAGCTTTAAATAATGATTTTCTTTCATTTTGTCATGTATTATCACAAATGCAGAGATCTTTATTAACCCAATATCATGGCATTGTAGCGTTTACAAATTTTAAGGCATTTTACTACATCAACCTGCAGAGGTGCCTAAACACTTTGATAAGTCTCGGCAGCAAATACACAGAGCTGGTTGGTCTGGTTCTACACCAATTGCTTAAGCCTGATCAATTTGCTGTAATCAGGTGAATGAATGCGAGTAAACTTCAAACAAGAATATTGAGCACATTTTAATGTGATTTTTATAAATTTCTGTGGAATTAAAACCTGTCAGATATAAACATTGTCAAATCTTATCCAAACACCATATACACTGCCTTCATATCAACTGCCCACAGATACAACATAATGCCATGTAGAACCAGATGTGTTAAAATTGAACATCAATAAAGCTAATCAAGTACGGCTCTACCTACAAAACATGAAGCCTTAACTATACTATTCTATTGTTTGTTGAATATATTGATATATATTTTTTCTTACATTAATAAGAAAATTTATTATTAATATTGCCGTTTTATCGTGAATGATCTCATAATTTAATATTTTTGAAAAGTGCTTAGCTTCTAGCTCTCTTTTAAGACAGATCCGCAAAGAGTACTATTACACTTCATCTTCATCTTTTTTCATTAATCAGTGGATTATTTTGTAAATTTCTTATCTTATTCAGATAACCTGATACATAATCAAGAAAAGAAGAAAATACAGGCAAATACTGGTTTAAACATGTAAATAGTTTTATCAAAGCTCCAAAGGTGTTTCCAGTAATTATATTACTTGCAACACAAATTTGCCAATTGGATGATGTCTTTCTACCAGTTTTGCTTGGAATGTCTATGTTAACCAAGATATGCATGTAGAAGTAGTGTAAAATTTATCAACCTACTCAATCTACAAGATACACAAACATAAATCTTATTGCATTCTTTTGTGTTTATCTTGTGTTATCTAACATTGAAACAGACTTTATGACATCATGAAGTTACAAATTATGAGTAAATAATATTCAACTGTTTCAATGTATCGAAACTCTCATAATTATATAACATATTTGTAAATTATACAATGCTAAAAAGTAATTGAATCTTAATGAAATAGCTTTACCGTCACTTCAATGTATATTAACTGTTAGACTGTTGTTTATTTTCTTTGTTCTTTTTTTAATATAATATTAATTTCTGTTGTGATTGTCTTGGTGTGTTCAGTGCGTTTACTAGTATGTCATCTCATAATGGTCAATTGAAGATTATTCCAACTGAATTCAGAGGCAAAACTAGGTTATCTACAGACAATTACAATATAAATACATCACTTTAACAAAGATTAAATAACTCTTAATAGCAAATGCAGGAAAACATAGTTTTATTAAAACACAAGGTCAAGAATTAAATTTTCTTTTTCACTTCTGGAAAAAAAAGATTTTACCTTCTCCAGTGTTAGAATGCCAACAACTGAGTTAGAATAGTTTTCCCTTGACCCATTGATTTGTATGTTTGGTAATTGGTAGACTATGTTTGACTTATTTGCACCTAAGTAATATAATTACAACCCTGTCTCACTCAGATGGTGTAGTAAATAGTAAATAAACATAATATACTCTATTGACAGCTAATTCATTAGTTTCATTTTAGTGTTTGTAATTATTTCTGGTCATTTGAATAAAAAAACTTAGCTTTATATGTTTAAAATGAAAACTACAAATTACATTTTGTTCAATTTGTATTTATTATTATTATCATTACTACGATTTTTATTATTATTACAATTATTATTATTAAATTAAAGATATTCTACAATTAAGCTGATTATTATTTATTATTGATTTTTGCTGATTTGTTTGTATTGTATTTTGTGCTATAATGTGAAATGAAATAAAATGTATAATTTACTGGAAACTGATTAATATTATGCTTTGTTGACAATAAAAAGTTTACCTGAAGAATAATGGTTATTTATCTGTTATGACAAGTGCTTTATATGTAGGATGTATGTCTGTTGGTGGTATTTCAAGGTGGTATTTGACATTTGGTCCAAAAGATTTTTACTCAAATAACCAAATTAGTCATTGGTCTCTGGAAAGGTCTTGCAAAATGCTGTTTATTGATGCAAAGGTCTGTGTGAACAGTCAAGGATAAATCCCCACTCGTAATTGCAAACAGGTGTTTCCTATCCGAGCCACGCTGCAGATATAGCTATTTTTAAACTTAGAAAACCATGTGACCATTTACTTTCATATAGTTATGTTGGTAATTATCTTCGACGTCAATATCTGTTTTAGCAGAGACCACTATCATGCTTTTTTAGAGAGTTGGAACATTTAGAGTATTTTTTTGCGATAAGTACTCTCTTACAATAAAGTTAGTGTTCATAAACGTATCTATAATGATTAAAGTATAATAAAAGACCTAATTCCCCAAAATGGTGGTTAGAAATTGGTACATATATTTAATACAGGCAAACTGTCATGTATCACCTTTTACCTTTTTCTATCAATGGATTATTTTGGTAATTTTAAGATTGTGTCCCCTTGAAACAGTAAAGTACTTACGTGACCTTGTATAACACAGTCTTCACAAAAGAAATTAAAAAGCACTAGACCTTCAGTCTACCAAGCTGGCAATATCTACTGGACCAGACCAAATTTTACCGACCAGTATGATTTTGACATTTTGACAGAAAATGATGTTAAGCTAACCGAGGTGTGACCAGAGGTGGGGTTCAGTGGTAAAGCATTGTTCAGACTGGTTAAGTATATATGTTTTCCTCATAATTCAGAATTTTGAAAATGATGTGGCTGAAAGTTCTGGTGGACCATCGGCCTATTTAACTTATAAAATTTAACGGACCAACATAGATTTTGGTGGACTCGGTCCGACGGGTTTTGTTGAAGACTATAGCATTATGAAAACACCTAGCACACCCAGTAGCATTTATCTGACAAATGGTCAACCAGTCATGGAACTACCCTGGTAATTGCTTCAGCGTAAGCAAGGGAGCTATAACTCTACCATTTTTAAAGACTGAGGTATGTCATGGCCAGGGTTTGAACCCATGGCCTCCTGTACTGAGAACAAGATCTACAGTTAGTATCTGGAATGTGTAGGTGGCAAAATACTGGAGTGACCAAATAAATTTAATGAGAACATTTATAACAAACTTATACAATTTGTGAGGGACAAGAACACACATTATTTCTTTCACATTGTTGATAGAATTAGAGCTGCAATTAAATAAACCATATTAAAAATCTAATTAATGATATAATAAACTGCTCTCATCCTAACTGTAATTGTAGATTGTTAGTCAATAAAACAATATACAGAAACTTTTATAGTAGCATAAAAGCTACCCACACAATATCTCTCCAAATCAAAGGTTGATGAAAGAAAAAATAGACACAATCTAAAATGGTATGTGATTGATACCATATTGGTATAAGTTCAGTTATCTGGAGATGGTGTCCACTTGAAGCAGATATAGTGCTGCCTTCACTGTGTATAGCATGACATGAACAGCTGGCATAATACCATACCCAGTCACATTATCCTGACACCAGGCAAACCAGTCGTAGAACTATCCTTATATTTGTTTAGGCGTTAGCAAGGGAGATATACCACTACCATTTTTAATGACTTTGGCATGTCTCAGCTCTGGATCGAACCCAGGTCCTCCTGTACCTGGAGCTGGGGCTCTATCGATTGCGCTACCAAGTCCTGTCATTGGTATGAGGGTCATCTCAGAAATTCATAAAATTTGTAAAATAGTTTTTGTCATCAGCATTTCTTCTATATCAGTTAATAATTAAATAACATTAAATGCAATTTGAAAATATCACAATAAAATGAAAATCAATAACAAAATACCATGCGACAACCATATACCGGTAACGTTCAACTTATTGCTTAACAGACACACGAAGCAAAACCAACTCAACGTCAACCTAAACCGTATTATTCTTAAACAGCTAGCATTTTTGTTTTTACAAATGCATTAAAAATTTAAATGCAAAATTTAATATTGGTTTGAATTTCATTGTGTTCATGCATTTTAATTTTTATGCTGCAATGCATTCCCCCAAATAAAACACTTGCAACAAGACTAAAGACACTTTAGTTGTATGAAATTTCTGGAAAACAAAATACTGGTTAAAAAAATTGACTTTCACTGTAGTTATCCATGAAAGATGGATTGGGCAGTAGCTGGTTATCAAGGTTATGTGAAACAACATTATTGTTTATTGGTGAGTATATTTACAACCACTATAAGGAATTGTTCAATAGAATATCAATACAAACTTGATACTGAAGCAAAGACATTTTAGCAGTTACGTCTACACACTTCTAGGACAGAAACTCTGCAATTTATAATAAAGATGTTACTGTATACTTTGCATTAAATGCTCCTGGGGGCATTACAATTTCCAAAAAGGGGGTGTTAATTAAAATTCAGTTATTTTATTACAAGTTTTAGAAGTTAAGTTTAATTTAGTCAAAAGTGAAGTGAACACTGTTATTCATAAGATTATCAGTTTATTGAAGACTTTATGTGGACAGATGGTGAGTAAAGACAGTTTTATTTAACAAACATGTTTTTAAATGGTTTGTTCCTTCATTTTTTTTTCTGAAAATCGTTTGGAGGGAAGGTGGGGTGGGGGACTGGGCTGTTTATTACAAAGTTTATGGTAAATCATCTTAAGATAACTACTGATTGATAGTTTAATAGACAAATACAGACTTAGGTTGAGGTCAATATATAGTTTTAAGGGTGGTATCCAACAGTTTGGACCAAAAATATTTCATTAAAAATATTAGTGAACCATTGTTATTTGAACAGTTCTCGCAAATTGGTGTTTATCAATGTCCTACATCTGTCTGAAATATGAACCATAAAGCCACAATCCTCATTACAAAATATGTATTTACCATCTGAGCCAAGCTGCACAATTTGCTGTTTTAAACCTGAGAAAACCATGTGACCATCTTATGTTATAGCTCATCCACATTATCCACTGTGATGTTAATGTCTATTTTTAGCAGGAATCCCAATCGTTGTTATTTATAGATTTGAAAAGAATGAACATTTTTAGTGTTGATTAATGAGTTTTACTGCCCTTAAATTGAGATACTCTCAAAGCTTAGACTAAAGTTTTGTTTTTTTTTTTCGGCAGAAATTATGCACATTTACCCCAAGCAGAGGTCAGATATTGTTACATATATTAGATACAGGCAAACTGTCCAATACTACCTTGAAGAACCTGGATAATATGATATTGACGGAGAACTTTAGAGTCCTTGGTCAATATCACATTATGCGGGTCCACTAAACGGGGTATTGACCAAAACATATGTCTTTACTTGTTATATAGCATACCCTATTTTTAATTGTTTCTTTAAATATTAATATTCATTTTAAGAAGAAACAAAGCTGCATGAACTTCATTAGCATGACCAATGAAACGCGCTTTGGAAGCTAAGGTTATATGGGTACTAGTATTTACTCTTACCTGTTAACCTACATTTACCATGCTAAGTCAAAGAGCATAGAGCCAGACCAGGGATTGTATTTATGAAGAATCTTCACTTTTTATTTTACTGACTTTACCTTAGACCTTGTCTAAAATATTAAAATTTTTAGTTTAAATTAAATTTTTAAATATCACCCATAAAACTATAAAATCTAAGAAAAATTTTATTATGTTTTATTTATGTTTAAGAAACTTAATTTATGTCAGGGGCATAGTGGTAGAGTCGCCGACTTATAACTACTCTGGACTGCTTAGTCTCTCACCCCGCTAATCGGTCGCTGCATGTATTTCAAAAACAAAACAAACATAAATTCAGTCGGAAAAAATAACAAAGATTCTTTAGAAAAACTTCCCCAGGTGTGAATTAATTCTGTTTGCTGCTATATACCCAAAGATAAGTCTTGTTATATCTGCATGTAGATGTTGGCAAAAAAACTAAGAATTGTTTTATATTATTTTTTGTCTTTTTGTTTTGTTACATTTCCCTAACATTATTCTGGTTATATTTGCAACATCCATTCGGGATGTAGGACTTAATGTGGGAAGGTCTTCCAGCTGATTTGCAGTGTGCCGGTGGTTCTTCCCAGATATGTGTCAGATATGTGAAGATCCCCGACTTAAGTGTGGGCACAACTACCAGCACATTGCACCTTAACTGTAAAACTTTTCTCTACATGAAGTAGTATGGGCTTATATCAGACATTGCGAGTTAAGGTTATAGAGTAATGTCTGTTTGTTTGTTTCTTTTCTATAACATTGCACTGACACAATTGTGGTCATATTGGCGATGTCCAGATTATTATTGGTGGAGGAAGACCCCAGACATATACCTGGGTAGAACCACTGGTGCACCGTAGGTTAGCTGGTAAATCTCCCAACATGAAAGTTCTCGCCCCGACCAGGACTCAAACCCACACCGTGAGGGGCTGTGGAGCTATAAGTCAGCGACTCTAGCCGCTCAGCCATGGGCGCCCCTTATAGACTAATATAATTGGACATTAAACACAGTGTTCATGGGTCAAGGGTAAAACCCGTATACAAGAGACTGTTTGACTGCTTAGGTCTAAAGTACCAGTATACTCTTTGTTTTGCTAGTATTATATAGGAATATATAGTTAAAAATTCCAGTTAAAAACTACAAGAGTGAGAAATGCTTTGTAATGTCAATGACCAGACATAAAATTACATTCATCATTCTAAAATACTCCAGTGAATTTACCATAAGCTGTTAACCATTCTGCTCAATCTACAATCTTTGAACAAAGCAGGAATAATCAAAATAAAATGGAAACAATTTACTGTGCAATCAATCTCCTAACTCACTTTTATGAGCAGTTAAAACATATAAAGCCTTTAATGTAGTTCATAGAAAGACGATTAGATGCTTAATGTCGCAGCTGCTGCACTTGTAATATCCAACATCCATTTTCCACCACAGCTGCGAAAGGAAAGGGTAAGCAAAACCTTTTGATGACAACCACAGTTATGACTATAACTACACGCACTACTACAACAGCTACACTTTCACTACAACTGTATGAAATTTTGTTTAACAGGCTAAGCATTAATCCTTTACAGGCCATTAGATTTCTTTTAACCTAATTAGTAAAAATAAAAATAAAGAAATAATTTTAATACAGATTTAAATGCAAAATATTTATAAAACTGGTTAATTATGGTAACTTGAGGATACTTTATGAGCATTTTCTCATTGATTATATTTGGTTATTTGAGAAATCTTTAAAAAAACATTTTGTCAAATAAAAACAAAATTGGTAATAATTGGTTAGTTGAAGAAACTTTCTGAGCATTTTGTAAAATAAAGCAAAAAACATAACTGGTTCTATTTGATAATTTGTGGAAACTTTAATAACATTTTGTAAAATAAAAACAAAAACTGGTTATATCTGGTTATATAAGGACACTTTATGAGCATTAGGTGAAATGAAAGCTGTTTTTTTTCAACTGCCTCATTATTGCATCTAATTCTTACAAAATAGTCCAGGTAAATAAGTCTTCTTTCTAACTTCTACTTTATTAATAGCTCCTTAACTCTCTTCACCACCACCACTGCTAGTGTAACACCAAAATGTCATTTCATACAAGCCATTGCTTCAAGCCACCCGTACTTCCACTTCTACTACCCGTACTTCAACAACATCAATATTTGGCTAGCACTAGCACCACCAAAATTTAACATCACTAGCCCCACCAAAATCTCACATCACTAGACCCACCAAAATCTAACATCACTAGACCCATCAAAATCTAACATCACTAGTCCCACCAAAATCTAACATCACTAGCACCACCAAAATCTAATATCTCTAGCACAGCTCTACCAAAATCTAACATCACTAGCACCACTGAAATCTAACATCATTAGCACAGCTCTACCAAAATCTAACATCACTAGCCCACATCACAAGACCCACCAAAATCTAATATCTCTAGCACAGCTCTACCAAAATCTAACATCACTAGCACCACTGAAATCTAACATCAGTAGCACAGTTCTACCAAAATCTAACATCACAAGACCCACCAAAATCTAATATCTCTAGCACAGCTCTACCAAAATCTAACATCACTAGTCCCACCAAAATCTAATATCTCTAGCACAGCTCTACCAAAATCTAACATCACTAGCCCCACCAAAATTTAACACCAAAATCTAACATCACTAGCCCCACCAAAATCTAACACCAAAATCTAATATCACTAGTTCCACTAAAGTCTACCATCAACAAAATCTAACATCACAAGCACCACCAAAATCTAACTTCACCAGCACCATCAATCCCAATTTACCACATGCCCAGTTGCCCATAATTTGTTTTTTAGTCTGCAAAGCCTGAAATATTCACACTTTTGCAAAAGTGCAGATCTACATCTGCTAGCTTTCACAGCTGTCTGATGAAAATTGGCACCATTTACAGTACAGTCAGCAATATGTGCAAATAGTAGTAGATGCATGTATTCATTACTTTTAATATAACTCCTGAAATAAAGAATGTTTTTTCAATTTTGTACAAAATACTTAAGTGGACCAGCATGGCTATTTTTACTGCGTCTCAATGACATGTCTAAAAGTCATGTAACTTTCCCTTTACAGAGAAACAACAAAATGGCTGACACTAATGTCAGTTCGAGTAAGATTTAGCAATTTCAATAAAACAGATTATTTACTCTTGGCACATGCTAACACTCAATAAGTTTAATTGTAATAACCATGTTGTTTTTTTTTAAAATATGATGAACATCTCGATTCTGCATTTAAAAGAAGAATATGAATAAGACATTCACAAAAAATTAACAGTGTAAGTTTGTTTGTTTATTGGGTTTATCGTCCCACCAACAGTATTTCAGTTATCTGGAGACGGTGTCCACTTGAAGCAGATATAGTGCTGCCTTCACTGTGTATAGCATGCTGTGAACACCTGGCATGATACCACACCTAGTCACATTATCCTGACACCGGGCCAACCAGTCGTGGAACTACCCTTATATTTGCTTGAGCGTTAGCAAGGGAGCTATACCACTACCATTTTTAACGACTTTGGTATGTCGCGGCCCGGGATCGAACCCGGGGCCTCCCGTACCTGAAGCCGACGCTCTACCGATTGCGCTACCAGGTCCGGTCTTACAGTGTAAGAGTTATTGCCACAGAGATTCTGAATCCTACCATCAGCTCCCTTAGTAGCAATGCCCGCAGCACTGGATGTGATTATTACTGATTTATGTTCTCATTGGTTCCCTGTTCGACCAACTAAACACAACCAAGATAAATCACGTGCCACTCTTTATTAACTCTCCCATACTTCAGCCTTAACCTGCTAGATTTGTTATCAATCAATTTATTTCTGACTAATTTGTATAAAGTTGCTAGGCAACTGCATGCAAACACTACCTTATGTTTAAGATAAGAAAGAAATTATTGCAGATCTAGATAAGACAGTTCTTTTTGATAAAACGGCTGATCTGAATGTATACTACTGGCCTAGAATTGATAAATTGGTGGTGAGCAGGTTAAAAACTAATAAAGATACTCCAGATTTTTTTTGGCGGGGTCGGGTTGGTGGTGGTGGTGGTCAATTATTGTTTGATCTGATTATTAGTAGGACTGGTACCAAACCTCAACACAAATCTGTTGAAATATATCTAAATTGTATATACTATGTATAGTAGTTAACTTCATTTATTTTCTAGAAATGTGAAATATTACTTGTCTAAAAATTTATTTTCATGTAGAAATTTTTTTCGCTCAAAATAACATTTAATGAAAAGAAAAGTTACACCTGTAAAACCTGTCAATAAAAAAAACAAAAAAAAACTAAAAAAAGCAAACAAATTAAAATGAGACATTTTATCGATATTTTTAAAAATTGTATAAAAATAACATTTTTTGTCTTTTTTCTTCTTTCAGGAAATCAAAATGAATAATCATGCTATATTCAAGTTTATAATTAAATATTTAAGTATTTAGCATGATTTTTACTTGTGAAATGCTGATAAAAAAATAACATTTATTATTGGATTTAGTACTGACCCACTACAGAAATACAAGGGATCTGTAGCATGAATAGGGTGCAAGGCGATAGGCAAGTCCCCTTATACATCCAACAGACACCCAATATTTACGTAGTGGGCTAGTACCAAACCCAGAAATTCATTAATTTCATCTACCACTTTCCACCACTTAATATTCCGTCACGCACTGAAAATCCATATAAAAACAGCCCTAGGCATTATTCATATATATGATAATAAAAAATGTTTCAAAGTCTTTATTTTTATTCTTTTCCATAAAGTATTAATTCAATACTTTGACTGCAAACTTATTTGCCTAAAATATTTCTGCTTCTGACATACTATAGATCACCTCTTGACTGCTCTTATCCAATGAAAACACAAGAAATTTCATAGCCTCCTACAAATATTCTGCCAGCATGTGTGTTGGGTGTACAGCCCCTGTAACAGTATTTCAGTTATCTTAAGACATGGGCCACTTAAAGAAGATACACTGCTGCCTTAACAATATAACATGTTGTGAACACCTGGCATGATACCATCTCCAGTTACATTATCCTGACAATGGGGTTACCAATCATACATGGATCTGCCCTAATATTTACTTGGCAACAGAAGCTACATCTCTGCCTATGCAATCACTTTGGTATATTGCAGGCCCGGGCTGAAACCCCGGGCCGCCGATACCTGGAACCAACACTCTACGGATTGTGCAACAAGGCCTGACACATTGTTGACAAGTACTTTACGCTGCAATACATACATCTGTATGTCTTAAATAGACATCACAAGGCAGCCAGTCTCCGAGAAATTTTGACATATTGGATTAAATTCCCACATCTTCATAAAAGTCAATAAGACATTTCTCTTTCTTCTCTTATGAAAGAAGATGTCTATCAAACATGCTAAATCAATAAAACTCAGACTTTTATCATTTCTGTTACCATGGCAAGGATCAAGAATATATATATAGAATATACATGCTTCGTGCATTCATTTTTTCATTGCTAAAGCACCTTTTCCTGAAGATCAAAAATGGGCACACAGTTAACTTGAAGATAGGAGTATATCTATAAAAGTATATTTTTAGCTGAAACATTACTTGTAAAGCACTACAGACAAAAGGTTGTAATTGCAATTTTAAATATTTCTATATATTTATTTAACCCTCTCAATACATCAATGTATATATATATATATATATATATATATATATATATATATATATATATATATATATATATATATATATATACACACACACACATGTTACACTTAACTCTCTCAATACACTTTTGTATTTATATATATATTTATGTTACACTTTACTCTCTCAAAACACTTTTGCATTTCAATATATATATATGTTACACTTAACTCTTTCAAAACACTTTTGTATTTATATATATTTATGTTACACTTAATTCTCTCAATACACTTTTGTATTTCTATATATTTATGTTACACTTAACTCTCTCACTACACATTTGAATTTCTATATATATGTTACTATTTCTATATATATATATATATATTTGTTACACTTAACTCTTTCAATACACTTTTGTATTTATATATATTTATTTTACACTTAACTCTCTCAATACACCTTTGTATTCCTTTATATATATATATGTTACACTTAACTCTCTCAATACACTTTTGTATCTATATATATATATGTTACACTTAACTCTCTCAATACACCTTTGTATTTATATATATTTATTTTACACTTAACTCTCTCAATACACTTTTGTATTTCTATATATATGTTTCTATTTCTATATATATATATATATGTTACACTTAACTCTCTCAAAACACTTTTGTATTTCTAAATATATATATGTTACACTTAACTCTCTCAATACACTATTGTATTTCTATATAAATATGTTACCCTAATTCCTCACTAATAAGTTCAACAATCCAAGATCTATTTTAAAATAAAACATATTAATAAATTACAATGTTCATTGATAAATTAACAATAAGACAAACTATACAAAGCACCAATTTAGTAATCAACATCACTACCAAAACCAGCACAAATGTTTCTTTTCGGACTCAATTTTTTTTTAAACAAACCAATATAAATTTGATAAGATCTAAAAGTGGGTTTAATTGCAAAAAATTGACGTAATATAACATACTTCCTCAAATAATGTCTGTTACAGGACACTTAGTCATATCCGTCCACCTGTATTAAATCACCTTTATAACATTACACAGAAACAGATTTGTTTTAACTACATTACCTTTCAAAGAGAAGGATTATTTTTGTTAAACGCCCGAATAAATAAAGATTATTGCAGCTTTATACTTTTTTTAGAATACAATAATTTCAACAACAAAACTGTTTACAGAGTTAGATCATTTCAACTACATGACCTTACATAGAGAAGCATTATTTCAACTACATGACCTTACACAGAGAAGCATTATTTCAACTACATGACCTTACATAGAGAAGCATTATCTCAACTACATGACCTTTCATAGAGAAGCATTATTTCAACTACATGACCTTACATAGAGAAGCATTATTTCAACTACATGACCTTACATAGAGAAGCATTATTTCAACTACATGACCTTACATAGAGAAGCAGTATCTCAACTACATGACCTTACATAGAGAAGCATTATCTCAACTACGTGACCTTACATAGAGAAGCATTATCTCAACTACATGACCTTACATAGAGAAGCATTATTTCAACTACATGACCTTACATTGAGAAGCATTATTTCAACTACATGACCTTACATAGAGAAGCATTATTTCAACTACATGACCTTACATAGAGAAGCATTATTTCAACTACATGACCTTACATAGAGAAGCAGTATCTCAACTACATGACCTTACATAGAGAAGCATTATCTCAACTACGTGACCTTACATAGAGAAGCATTATCTCAACTACATGACCTTACATAGAGAAGCATTATTTCAACTACATGACCTTACATAGAGAAGCATTATTTCAACTACATGACCTTACATAGAGAAGCATTATTTCAACTACATGACCTTACATAGAGAAGCAGTATCTCAACTACATGACCTTACATAGAGAAGCATTATCTCAACTACATGACCTTACATAGAGAAGCATTATCTCAACTACATGACCTTACATAATGAAGCATTATTTCAACTACATGACCTTACATAGAGAAGCATTATCTCAACTACATGACCTTACATAGAGAAGCATTATTTCAACTACATGACCTTACATAGAGAAGCATTATTTCAACTACATGACCTTACATAGAGAAGCATTATTTCAACTACATGACCTTACATAGAGAAGCATTATTTCAACTACATGACCTTACATAGAGAAGCATTATTTCAACTACATGACCTTACATAGAGAAGCATTATCTCAACTACATGACCTTACATAGAGAAGCATTATTTCAACTACATGACCTTACATAGAGAAGCATTATTTCAACTACATGACCTTACATAGAGAAGCATTATCTCAACTACATGACCTTACATAGAGAAGCATTATTTCAACTACATGACCTTACATAGAGAAGCATTATCTCAACTACATGACCTTACATAGAGAAGCAGTATCTCAACTACATGACCTTACATAGAGAAGCATTATCTCAACTACGTGACCTTACATAGAGAAGCATTATCTCAACTACATGACCTTACATTGAGAAGCATTATTTCAACTACATGACCTTACATAGAGAAGCATTATTTCAACTACATGACCTTACATAGAGAAGCATTATTTCAACTACATGGCCTTACATAGAGAAGCATTATTTCAACTACATGACCTTACATAGAGAAGCATTATCTCAACTACATGACCTTACATAGAGAAGCATTATCTCAACTACATGACCTTACATAGAGAAGCATTATCTCAACTACATGACCTTACATAGAGAAGCATTATCTCAACTACATGACCTTACATAGAGAAGCATTATCTCAACTACATGACCTTACATAGAGAAGCATTATCTCAACTACATGACCTTACATTAAGAAGCATTATCTCAACTACATGACCTTATATAGAGAAGCATTATCTCAACTACATGGCCTTACATAGAGAAGCATTATTTCAACTACATGACCTTACATAGAGAAGCATTATTTCAACTACATGACCTTACATAGAGAAGCATTATCTCAACTACATGACCTTACATTAAGAAGCATTATTTCAACTACATAACATCACAAACAGTGGAATTATTTCAACTACATAACCTTTCATACAGAAGAATTATTTCAACTACATAACCTTGCACAGAGCAGAATAATTTAAACTACATGACCTAACACAGAGCAGAATTATTTTAACTATATAACCTGTTACAGATTAAAATCTATCTATTTATTATATTGTAACATTATATTTTAGAAACATGTTAACTGTTAAGTGCATTTTGTGTAACAACTATTAGCTATTTATTCATCTTAAAGGGATCATCTGATTTAGTATTTAATAATGATTATGATGCTGCTGCTGATTTTTGATGATGATTCTGATGATGATAATATTGATGATGACACAACTGCATAAGTATTACACCAATGATGTTTTCTTATGTAATCTTTTACAGTTATTTGTATTGATTTGCAAGAAGCCTTATAATACAATAATAATCTATCTTTCAGCAACAAAACTCTTTATATACTAAGATTGTTGCAATTACAAGGCTCTTTATTAAGATTTTTTCAACTACATAACTTTTTATAGACTAAGATTTCTGCGATAACATGGCTCTTTCTTGAGTAATACTATTTAAACTACATTACTTTTTATTGACTAAGATTTCTGCGATAACATGGCTCTTTATTGAGTAATATTATTTCAACTACATAACTTTTACAAACTAAGATTACTGCAATAACATGGCTTTTTATTAAGATTATTTCAATTAAATAACTTTTATAGACTACGATTACTGCAATAACATGGCCCTTTATTGAGTAAGATTATTTCTACTACATAAATTTTTAAAGACAAAGATTGTAGCAAAAAATATTTTATTAAGATTATTTCAACTACATAACTTTTTATAGACTAAGATTGTTGCAGAAACATGGCCCTTTATTGAGTAAGATTATTTCAACTACATAACTTTTTACAGACTAAGGTTGTAGCAGAAACATGGCCCTTTATTGAGTAAGATTATCTCAACTACATAACTTTTTTTAAACTAAGATTATTGCTAATACAAACACAAAAAGAGTGTCAATAATGTTATAATGTTATAATTAAAAAAATCATCAACAGACTCATGTAGCATCAGTTTATCAATACAGTATTGAACATATTCCTATAGTCTAATTGCTGCTTTCTTCAAAGCGAAGCATTTATTACTGTAAAAACTGTAGCATTACCATTTATAATCAATGCAATTAACTAAGCATTTGATGAATCTATCGGATATCTTCATACGTGACGCTCATTTGCAAAATCTCTGCATCAACATATCTACCAGACTCATTTTCTGTACACACTATCACTTTCTCACATAGTTTTCATAATCTATGTCTCTTTTTTTTTCCTCATTGACGAAAAGTACAGGTAAAGGCAGTATTATATGTCAAGTATGTAAAGGAGTTGTGTAGACATCAACCAGTCTTACTACAGACATGTTAAAACAACTTGATGAGTCTACTTTGTTTTGAGTTGTATTCATAATGACCAGCATGTGCTTAGCATGTTTTAGCATGTTTTAGCATGTTTTTGTATGCTCCTCAATAACATGGATATCTTTGTAAACATTAATGTTTCTTTCCTCAGGTTAAATGTTAATTATGTATAAAAGATTGGAAAATAAATAACTGAATTTAAGTAAAATAAAAAAAATATCTATAACTAGTCATTGTTTGTGTTTAGGGCAAGGTGTGGAATACAAAAACATTAATGTTACCAACACCATCCACATAAGGAACAACTCTATAAACTCAATTTTTTCTCTCCAAATATGGTCATGAATTTCAACTGAGACAGCTGCATTACCTAAAGTGGTTTTTTTTATGGCTTAATATAACTGAATTCACCAGAATAAAAACATTAAGTGTACTGGAAACACTATTAGACAAGATGGTTATAAAAAGTTATCTGCGTTAAGTTCGTATTGTTCATGAATGATATATAACATCTTGAAAAATGGGAGCATAAACCCAGCGATTGATAGTTTTAATAATAACAGAATTATTTATCTCCAGATAGGTTCTGTTAAATGAGGTTCTATGAAATATAAGAAATCCTTACATTAAAATTCAACCATCACACAAGGCCTGAATCAAGATATAATATAGAAACATAAAGACAAAAGTCAAATTATCTTGGTACATACACTGTACAGAATATCATAAATCCTAAGAATGTCTTCAAAATCCATCTCCCTATTATACTGAACAATACAGAAGGTACTGGCCTCTGGATCTGTTATTTCTTAGAAATTTCAATGAAATCCATTACTGTCAAAGTATCTAGAAGAAAGTCACAAATTTCTTTCCAATCCAATCAAAAATAAAATCATAACAAGTATGATGCATTCTCAAAATCCCATAACAATAAACATTTAAGGTCATGTACTGTTGTAATAATACATGACAATACATCTATAACATTGCATCTACGAGTGTATTATACCAATACAACAAATACCTTTTCTGCATTATGGTCATTGGCAGATGTAGAAATAACAAAACAGTACAATGTTATCCTATATCATGAAATAATGGCAGTTCTATTGTTTGAAAAAGCACATACATCTATAATAACAGCTCTAGGATGGTATTTGGTAAATATAAAACCTACCTTTTCTGCAGGTATGGTCATTTGTCAGATGTGGAAATAACAGAACAATACAATCTTGCCCTATATCATGAAATAATGCATGTATATTTTTTTTAAATAGAACATACATCTATAAAATGGGCTCTGGGATAGTATGTGGTCAATACAAAACCTACCTTTTCTGTGGTGTAGTAAGTTATCAAATAAAACAATAATAAGACGATAAAAATCTGCTCAGTATAATGAAATAATGCAGATCTATTTTATGAGACAGCACATATGTTGAATGTATTGCCTACCTTCTGTGTGGTGCGGTTCCAGACGGTCACCTCATGGCCGGAGCGCAGCAGATTCATCACCATGCCCTGTCCCATGATGCCGAGCCCTAGGAAACCGATCCTCATTGGCGTCGGGATGACGGACTTGACGCTGGTCTTGACCTCTGACCCCTCCTCCAATTCTATCTGAGTGCCGGATGAACATGACAGTGGAGCGCCCGGTGCTCCCATGTCTGGGTTGAATGTGTAGTCACTCTCTGAGACCTGTGGCACAAAGGTGGGGATGAGAGGCAGGAGGTAAAATATCATTGTTAGTCTATAAAAAGTTATTTCATGAAATGATTTGTCACATAACTTTTTGTGCATTCATTTAGTAACCCCTCTGGTTATTTTTGATGTGCATTCATTTAGTTACACCTCTGGTTATTTTTGACGTGCATTCATTTAGTAACACCTCTGTTTATTTTTGACGTGCATTCATTTAGTAACACCTCTGGTTATTTTTGACGTGCATTCATTTAGTTACACCTCTGCTTATTTTTGATAACCCGCTATTTGGTTGCTAACAAACAGCTGTTGACCTTACATAATGTCTCGCTAGTACATCACTTACCATAACAAAATTCCCATACCTTAAATGTCAACAGAAAGCTCTATTTACAAAAGCAGTGATTTATTAGTTATGTCATAAATAGAATCCAACAAGTGTGCTCAATGAATACTGAAAATATTTAACTTGTTTGGTGAAATGGTACGAAAGTCTGTCCAGCCTTGTTTCATATTGTTTCATTTACTCGTTTAAATTGTACCGTATTTAATAAACACTCTATGACCGATGAGACGGGATTAAAATCTAATTTCAAACATTCTTACATTAGCCTATCTGATGTTATTGTGCAGATACTTATATGTACCATACAAGTCTCATATATCTTACAATTCTGTTTCTGACCAAAAACAACAAAAAATAATTTATAACACAAAAATATTTTATACTTTCACTTCCATTTTCATCACCATCCATATGTGGAAATGTTATCATGAATTGTAATTAAACTCACAGAACTTGATCTGGAAGGTCACCCTTTTATTAAAGTTGGATAGACAGCTAGCCTTTATCTAATACATATAACAACATCTTACCTCTGTTCTGTGTAATTTGATAATAATTGCTGCAGAAACTTACAATTCATTTTAAGTAAAGACTTTTCCGCTGAATATAGCTATCATGTTAAAGTGGATTATCTGGATAATGATATAATGTTGTCTCAAAAGTTAGTGATCACATGGTTTTCTTAGTCTAAATATAGCTAACCATATTACAACCTAGTTAAGATAGGAAATACATGTTTGTAGTGTCCATGAAAGGTGTAATGCCTCACTTAGATGTAGGATATAAACAGCATTTGGTGGTATATTGTCAGGTAACAATGAGTCATTCAATGTGGGTCCAAAAAGACAAATGCCAACTTTTAAGGTCAAAATGAAAGTAAAACAAGCATTTGATAGTATTGCGGGCAATACTGTAGTCCCCTACCGGTCCCTCAAAAAGTTCTTTAATTATCATACGCTCCTGTTTATTGCCATTTAAAATTAATTTGAGGTTGAAGTCTGTATTTGTATAATTATGGCCTAAATAATTGTTAACTTATCATGACATTTATTTTTGGCCTTTATTTAAGGTATGAGCACCTTAATGCACTATCATTTAAGGTAAGTGCTCCTGAATGCGCTATCCAAAACTTCATGATTTTGCTGCAAGGTCATGCTGTGACCTTGACCTTCAAGGTAGCGACCCAAATGTTGTGCACGATATGTCATCTTAATATGGTGATCATTTCTGTGAAATAGTTGTAAAATCCGACTTCAAATAACAAAGTTATGGGACGGACACGATTTTGCTGCAAGGTCATGCTGTGACCTTGACCTTCAAGGTATCGTCCCAAATGATGTTCGCGACAAGTTGTCTCAATATGGTGATCATTTCAGTGAAATAGTTGTAAAATCAACTTCAAATAACCAAGTTATGGGGCGGACACGATTTTGCTGCAAGGTCATGCTGTGACCTTGACCTTTAAGGTAGCGACCCAAATCTTGCTCACAACACGTCATCTCAATATGGTGATCATTTCTGTGAAATAGTTTTAAAATCTGACTTCAAATAACGAAGTTATGGGCCAGACACGATTTTGCTTCAAGGTCATGCTGTGACCTTGACCTTCAAAGTAGCGACCCAATCTTGCGCGTGCATATTGTACACATTGCTACCTATTAACATACCAAGTTTCATACACCTAGCTTTTATAGTTTTTAAGTTATCAAAGGATCCAGATTTTTAGCGGACAGATAGACAGACTGACGGACGGAGGGTAAACCTATAGTCCCCTCCGGTGTGAACACCAGTAGGGGACTAATAAAATGATTTGACTGCATTAATTTGCGAAGTTTGGATTTGAATTAGATAATGATATGGCTATCAAGTAGTATTTATAACAACCAAATTTAAATTAAATTTCAACTGAAATTTCTTGCCCCATCCGAGACTCAAACCCACTTGGTGAGTGCTGAGGATTTATAAGCCAGTGGTTTTAACTGCTCATCCAAAAGCGCCCTCAGGTGCGTAGTCCTCCATGATAGGCAGAATAGCATGTAAAAAGACACCTTGTACAGTCTTTTCAGCCCATACTGTTGAGACATAGCTTAGGTAGACACTTGCAATAAAAGCTTTAATTATAAGTTAAATTAGGACTAAGACCCATATGGGATGTTTAATTCCATTAAGACTTGGGCTCCATATCGGTCAGAATTATTATGCAATTGATTAGCCATGTGAAATGTATTTTCATATTCTTTCGGAAATATAAAAATAAACCATATAATTAAATGCTACTATTGCCAATTTTATCCTCATTGCTTCACAATTTCGTACTGGCAGCCTTGCAATTAATTAGACAGTCTGAATTGCCAAGGTGTTGTCAATCAACATGCAATAGTTCATTTCTGAAGGAATGTCTCTGCCAAAATCTACAATAGATTTCTTTTTCCAATATGCATTGTCTGACTTCATCAGTGTTTCCTTTTCCAATTTTTGTTCATCCTTTAAAGAATATTTCAGACATTTTTATAAGATTTATTATAAAACAAGGATCAACACTTATATGACAGATAACCTGAGAACTGTTTAATCACTTTGAAAAAAACAACCAAAATTAATTAAATTGTTTACTATTAATGATGAATCAATTACAAATCTAGAAATCCTTCCAACCCCATCCTAAAATATGACCCTTAATATGACCATGACCCTATATGCACAACCCAGCTATAAGGAATGTCTGTAAGACTGATGATTTTTAGTTGGCGTAGTGTTAATGATATAAAAGCTATTATTGTGACAGAGAAATAGGATGGATAGACTGACATACATAATGTATATGAATAAATTGATGCACTATTGACATTGTGATAACTATAGCTTAAACACAAAAATGAATGTTATCTATACCATTTTTAACCCAAGTTCATCACCTCACACTCAAATAAAATTTCCCTACAATAGCCATATGAATAAGAATAACCTCAGACCAACAACAGCTTACATCCTAAAAAATTGGCTGATAAGAGCATCCATACAGCTATAGCTACTATAGCATGGCATTTGGTGTTTCTGGTCAAATTTACACAAAGAAAACCAAGAAATGTGGCCATGCCACGAAAACAGGTTTTCAATGATTTAACAATATAACAAAAATTATTAAGAAGAAAATGTCTTTCTATTTTCAGTATCAGTGACCTTGACCCAACTGGCCCTGAATCCAATCCCATGCTAGTTCCCCATGTAAGCTTGCTATATCCAAAATTTCGGCAAGATTGGTTTATTTGAACTGAAGTTATTGACAGGAAATTTTTTTCCTATATATAGTAACAGTGACCTTGACCTGACTGGCCCCAACTCCAATCCCAAGCTAGGCCTTCATGCAAAATTGCCACATCCAAAGTTTCAGCAAGATTGGTTTACCCAAACTTAAGTAATTGACTGGAAACCTTTTTTTCTATTTTTAGTAACACTGACCTTGACCTTCATGCAAGCTTCCTAAATTCAAAGTTTTAGCAAGATTGGTTTATCCAAACTAAAGTAATTGACCGGAAACCCTCTTTTGATGTCGCATGCACGACCGCACGCCCACCCACCTGCCAAACCCCAATCTAATAACCAGGATCTTCGTTGAAAACCTGGTTAAAAAAGCTATTTTTTTTAACATTAATCTGGGAAAAAATGCATCTACAGTATTTGTAAGCTAAGTATATAAATATATATTGCATACCTGTATGGAGCTCTAACATACGGATAGACCGTGCAAGTGCTCTTTATACCTTTCCGGGATATACAAATGCATTCAAGAACATTTGGGTGACCCTTGTATGCCAAAGACAAAGCTAATTTATCTAAAGGTAAGCCAAAAGCTAATAAATATGTGAACAATTTTCTTATATTTACAGTGCTTCTTGGCCACTTTGCTTCCATTGATAATTAAGCATACATACCCTGAGCTCTGCGATTTTCCTGGGTTTATTTTTAGATGCTGCTGTGGCTGCCGGACTTCCTGGAGATGAGAGGGCGGAGAAGATGTTGGGGGTGGGGCCAGATCGCTTTACTGTGTCCTTGGCTTTCTTCAGGATCTTCTCTGATGGCGTCAAGGTTTTCATAGGCTTCAGCCGCTGCTCATGTAAGATTTAAGAAAACAGGATAATAAAAATGACCATGACAAAAAGATACAAGTTAATTGTTCACAAAAATTAAGAATGTGATTAATTGGTGAATAATTGTAAAATTAAACATTTTCTAGATAAGTTAATTACTTCTTGTTTTATGTTATATTGCACTGACACAATTACAATTATGGTCATATGAGGAATATTTAGCTTATTATTGGGATTGAGGGGGGGGGGGGGGGGGGGGGGGGGGGGGCAAAGTGGTCGAGTCGCCACGTTGTAACTCGTCTCACTACATGGGTTCGAGTCCTGGTCAAGGGCAAAGGTTTTAATGTGGGATGGTCTTCCAGCTGACCTGCGGTGCACCGATGGCTCTACCCAGACAATAGACGTCACTATAATGATCATAATTGGTCACTGTTATGTAATAAAAAAGAAAATATTGGTGGAGGATGAACCCAAACATATCAGAAAAGAAACTGCAGGCCCACTGCAGGTTATTTGAAAATCGTCCTAAGTGAATGTTTTAGCTGACAGACTCAAACCCACTTGCTGAGGGGCTGGAGAGTTATTAACAACTCTGCCACAGGTGCCAAGCAACGATTTTTTGTTTTTGTTTTGATACATTGTACCATCACAATTATGGTCACATTGGTGATGTCCAACTTATTATGTTGGAGGAAGATCCTCAGACTTGTGCCTGGGTAGAACCATCATAGCAACACAGGTTCGCTGGAAAACCTCCCCAGACATAGGAAGTTCTTGCCCTGACCAGGTCTTGAACCCACGTGGTGATGGGTTGGGGAGTTACAATTCAGAGACTCAAGTCACTGGGCCATGTTTTATTCCAAAGACAATTATTCTATTATCTACTCTTAACCTTTAAAGCACATATTGATCTTGCAATTAGATTTCTTAGAATTTCACATAATTAACAAATGTAGCATGATAATGAGATAATTGAATTCAGCACTTTATCTTATTACATGCAGCCAATATTTCAAGAATGAAGCAATTCTACCAAAATTTATCAAGGTTTAATGAAAATTGCAAAATTTAGTGCAAAATGCTGATGTCACCAAACATGATTACAAAAAAAAACAGAAAATGCTTAAACCATATTTTCTCAATTAACCCTTAAACAATAAAAAGAAGAGAAATACTTCATTTATTCTGTAATAGATTTTAAGGTTTATGTGTGACATTCTCTGAATAAATTATTCCATTTTTGGGAACAGTTGTAAAATAGTGACTACTTTCAGCTGATTGTATATGTAAACACATTTAAAATATTTTTTTAATATTTAACAATCTGAAATTGCTATAGTTTGATCAAGTACTTTATGTAGTATAATTTGTTCCCATTCACACAAAGTATTCAGAAGCAGTATCATAAAATGCATGTGTTTGTGTGAACAGTGATAAGTCCTCACCAAATGCATTGCAAAACACTGATACCAGACTTAGAAGCACAATCAGAAGAGTGCTGTAAAAAATGGCATTGGTATAGCTCCCTCGTTAACACTTAGGAAAATATAAGGGTAGTTCCACGACTGGTTAGCCTTGTATAAGTAGACTGGGCTATCATGCCAGGTGTTCAAGGCATGCTGTTCACAGAGAAGGCAGCACTATATCTGCTTCAAGTGGATACCATGACCAAACAACTGAAATACTGTTGGTGAGACAATAAACCCTATAAACAAATACAGATTGTACTAGTCAGATTTGTCTGACAGTTAAAAAAAGATCCTCCATTGTACTTGCTAGGACAAGAGACAGTGCTTCCATTTTTCTTAGTTCTGGAGAGTACATTAAACAAAATTAAGTTGAAAAATGGGCATTGATACCAAAAATAATTTAAGGATTATCTGCCCTTTTAAAATCATTTCCCATTATAACAAGAGAATTGGTAGAACAGGTGGATGCTCCCCGAATATATGCTAGTTCCTAAAGGGCTTTATTTCCCCAAATATATGTTTAAATAAAAGTTATAATACAGTATTATTAAGAAAATGAAATAAGCTTTTAAGAAAAATTTAGTATGAAATATTACAAAGGGCATCCTCCTAAATCATGCAAAAGATTGATAAATATTGCGCACTGCAATTCTCCTTATTAAGATCTATCAATCCATGAAGTTTCATGTTTATCCCTCGTAAAGTTTTAATGTAATACACCCAACAAAACTTAAGTATGAAAAATAACAAAGGAAAGTAAGTCCTAAGCTATGCATAAGAGAGTTATAGTTCTTGTACAATGCACTTCTTTTCACTGAGATCTCTCTATCTATGTCAATGAAAAGAAGTTTCATGTTTATAATTCTAAAAGTTTTTATGTAATGCTCCCGACAAATTTAAATATTAAAAATAATGAGGGCAGTAACTCTTAAATTATGCAAAACAGAGTTACGGTTCTTGTATACCGCACTTCTCCTCATTGAGATCTATCTGCCTTTGAAGTTTCAAGTTGACAACTCGTACAGTTTTTATGTTATGCTCCTGACAAAATTATGACAGACAGATGAACCAACAAATGGATGAACAAACAACAAACAGAACAGACAGACGGACAAAGCGGCAACTATATGCTCGCGCTTCAGGGAGCATACTAAGCATTCTCTTCCTTATGAGAGGAAGTAAAAATCAATCAAGAATACTGAGGTTTAAAAATCATAATATCTGCAAAAGAAAGTCAATTAAAATCCTTATGCAATGATCTTCTAATAAAGCCCTGGGATAGAATATTTATTCAATTAAGCAGAAAACATTTTCTCTGGAAATCAATTTTTTTTAAATGATAGCAAAATGTCATTTATATTATTAAATGTTAACCTTGCAAGCTATTCAATCACCCGAACTGCTCTACATGTTTAAACCTAGCGATTTGGATCATGTGATCTATTTTGATCATTGCTAGAGTAATATTTCGGCATACCAATAATGGGATGTATATATGTGTATTTCTATATGGTCAAGGGAGGTATAATAATTAAATGCCATTGTATAGAAGAGTGGTGTGCCATTAGTCAAGCTTATTAATTATATTTTCAATTTTAGACAGATTTACATTCTCTTAAAACATATCCTATATTCAACCTAAAATCAAACTTTATACGGAGATACTTCATATACACAATATTGTTCTTTATACATATTTTAAATTTATTTTAAACTAGTAAAAAAAGTTAAACTACTGCAAAGTAATCAACTAAAGTGATATGTAAAAGTCGATGTGTGCAATTTTAAGTCAAATTAGGTTTTTATTTAATGTGGTATGCATTTATCGTTTTGTCTGCAGTATAATATTTTAAATGAATTGAGTTTTTTACCTGTTGTTTGTTACATTTTCAACAACCTATACTTAATCTAACAGTCATTCTAACATCTAAACTCATATTTTGTTATTGTAACAGAGAAATAGTATTTCCCAGATTAACTGGATGATCTGGAATCTACTCCTATTTACCCAAGCCTATTATATCTGTGCTTAGCAGGCTAAGGGTCAACCTGACTTTTGTGACTTATGTTTGTACATGTCAACTTTCATCACCATTTTTACTGAATATTTATTCTTTTGAAAGGTTTAAAACCCAAAATCTTGAAGGATGAACTGCAAATTCAAGGTACATATTAATGTTTTGATTGTTTTATTTTCCCACCAACGGTATTTCAGGTATCTAGAGACGTGTCCACTTGAAGCAGATATAGTGCTGCCTTCACTGTGTAAAGCATGCAGCGAACACCTGGCATGATACCACACCCAGTCACATTATCCTGACACTGGGTTGACCAGTCATGGAACTACCCTTATATTTGCTTTACTACTATCAAGGGAACTATACCACTACCATTTTAACGACTTTGGTATGTAGCTGCCCGGGATCAAACCCGGGGCCTCCAGAATCTGGACCCAATGCTCTACCGATTGCGCTACCAGATCCGGTTAATATTGTCAAATAACCAAGATTCAGTGTTTTTTTGGATTATATATGCTTATACCACAATGAAATACAAGTATAAATTCAGTGTTTAGATTACATATGCTTATACCATTATGAAATACAAGTATAGATTCAGTGTTTTTAAGATAATATGTGCTCATACCACAATGAATTACAAGTATATATTCAGTGTTCAGATTATATATGCTTATACCACAATGAAATACAAGTATAGGTTCGGTGTTTATATTATACATGCTAATACTATACTGACATGCAAGTATAGATTATTTCCTTCCTACATGTTGAAAGATCCTGGTGTAAGTGTGTGTTATAACATTTTGTGACATATTCAATGTTGAAATAAGACTATGATTTTTTAAGATTTACATAAATAAGTCTTCAATAAAAATCTACCATAAAATAAGAAATCTAAATGAAAATCTCTTCAACATCAGTGATGTTTTGAAAAATTGATTTTTAGCCTAGATTTGTGCTAAATGCATCAATACAAACTTGTCTTTTTTTCTAGGCTTACCTTTTTAACTGAGGAGTCTACATTGGGACTTAGAGTGGCTTTTAATTTTGGTGTCTTCTTTGGAGAGGCTGAGTCATTCTGAAATGACACAATATCAGGTATCAATTGATGACAAATACATGACATAAAAAGCTGAAGTCAAATGGGAAAAACTAGACAGCAGGATTGCCATCAAATCAAACAATATTGGTGTATCAATAATAGCTAACATTTAAGTGTTAATATTATTTTTTTTAAATATTTATATTTTGTCAGAAAACAAGAAAACAAAAACAAATAACGGTTGTTGTTCTTTTCATGTTTCCAAATTAATGGTAATTTTAAAAAAAACCCTGATCAAGTTTAAGATCTATTTTAATGGAAAGAAGAACTGTCAAAAATATTAAAACTAAATAAAGCTCTCCCTTAATAATTGGATGGATAAAAGGCTGTTTGCATAATAATAATTATTTGTATATGTTGTATATTGGGTTTATTGTCCCACCAACAGTATTTCAGTTACTTGAAGATGGTGTTTACTTGAAGCAGATATAGAGCTGCCTTCACTGTGTATAGCATGCCATGAACACCAGGCATGATACCACACCCTGTCACATTATCTTGACACTGGGCCAACCAGTTTTGGAACTATCCTTATATTTGCACGAGCTTTAGCAAGGCAGCTATACCACTACCATTTTAAATGACTTTGGTATGTCACAGCCTGGGATCGAACCTGGGGCCCCCCATACCTGGAGCTGATGCTCTACCGATTGTGCTACCAGGTCCGTTAAATAGTAATAATTAAAAGTAATTGTTGTAGGCAAGACATTGCACTACTAAGCTTCAGGCATCAAACCTAAGAATGCAAAGATGCATCTTAGCTAAGAAGTGTGGATCTACAGGTGGTATCCCACAGTTAGCTTATATCTAATACATGTGAAAATATCTTATCCCAATTAAGGGGGTTAAATTTTCAAACAGACATTATTTCTACATAAACACATACTTAGGATAACATGATTTTAAACACTACCCTAATTGTTAGATAGTACATATGATGAAAAACTGTTATTAATGTCATGGGATGGGATGGGATTTGCCAGGCATTTTTGCTGATACTGTGCAGCAACATTTCTATCATTATAGCACAGGGGCACTTATGAGGTGCCCAGGGACTGAACCCGGCCGGTCCATTATACTGACACCGACGAATCAGGAGTAATGCTGGCCCTTTAGCCCCGAGCGTTAGGAGGGAAGCCACTTACTACCAACTTTAAAGTCTTTGGTTTGACCTGGCCTGGGTTTGAACCCACGGCCTCCCAATCTGCAAGCCAACGCTCTACCACCTGAGCTATTGTGGCCGGTCTGTAAATGTCATGTTGAGTTGTTGTTTTTAAATGTTTGCAATAATGAATGGTGTGTTACACATCATTTTTCACATGGTTGTAGGCACCAATAAACAACTTTTCTCAAAATCTCTTTTGGTAACAGTAAATAGGTTGCTTGAAAGTAAAAAAAGTAAAAAAAGTAAAACTAAAACCTTTAAGGAGGAAAGTACATTTCTTTTACCTTGAGTACAAACAGGATGGTTTATTTTCAGACGAATTTCAAAGCATATTGATTTAGAAAGCCTAAACAACTTAAAATAAAAATTCAAATTGTTAAGCATCGCTCTCCAAGTAATATTAGAATCTAATTATAACAACTAAGGAAACTGGTTACAAACTCAAGACTGCTTATTTACTTCTTCTCAACAATATCAATGTCTAATTGAGCAAAATTGAGGATTAAATACACTCTAGCCTTTAGTTTCTTAGGAAACCTTTTTCAAATGTACATCAAGTTAACAAACCTATCTTACCATATCTTTATCCAGAAGTCTCTTTTTCCTTGCTGGAGTTATTTTGTCACCTTTTTCTCCCTTTGGGGTCATTTTGTCACCCTTTTCTCCCTTTGGGGTCATTTTGTCACCCTTATCTACCTTTGAGGTCGTTTTGTCACCTTTGTCATTTTTTTCTCCCTTGTCCTTTGGTGTCTTCTCATTGGCCTAAAAGAAAACTCAACATATACAATTCTTAAAAAGGATCATAATATTTTATTTGAAACAGGATATCTGCTAAGTTTTCTTTGCATACGAACACTTTCTAAAAAATATTTATTTAATGTTAAAAAATTATAATTACAGTGCAGTTAACATTGGCAAATGACGTATATCCATGGTTGTGCAATGGAAATTGGTCAGCAGAATAAATTATATAGAATCATGCTTGTACACTATTAAAAAAAGTGCTTTTGAAAAAAGCAATATTGATGTCTTCACAGGTTTTAGTAACATTTAAATCAAAAGTGATAATTAAAACTAATTTAACATTGATATAAAACCTTCAGTTATTTAACTTCTTCCCTATGATAAACAGGAGAGTGATTCTTTTTTTCACCTGCGTATTTTTATCATAAATTGGTGTAGAGAAAAACAAAAACACCACAAGGTGGCGCACCATACACTTCTAAGGTCAAGCTGCACAGTTATATGGTTCGTCTAGTCAGAAAATTTGGTTAGGACAAAAAGGAGACACATGCTCAAGAAATTGCAAAAAGGGGCAATAACTCTGGAACAAACAACACACTCTGAGTTATCTCACCTTAATGAACAACTACACATCATTACCATCTTCCATGCAAGTATGAAGACATTTGAAAGAATAATAAAGTAAGTGTATGCACAATAATGTGCTAAGAAAAATAACAAAGGACAATAACTCTGGAATAAACAATGAAACTGAGTTATCCCACCCTCATGCAAAAAACGCATCATTGTATAAGTCCAACATAACACAAGAAATTAGGATCAGAAATAAAGGAGAAGTGATCTGCACAAGGAACTGCTTACAGAGAGACAACGTGCACCGTACCATAATACAATCATCTGGGCACATATAAGGCATTAAAAGGTAGATATCTGGTAGTTTGCATGTATCAAATGCATGTAATAACATTTTCCCTCTGTTTGGGGACAAGTTAGGCATAATATCTGCATAAACTCATACTTAAGTCTAATCACAGATGATTTTTAATACTTCCTATCTTGTAAGACAATACAAATTGTGAAAAAAAAAAAAAATCTTACTAATGTTCAATCTTTCCAAATCTTTAAACATGCACGATATCCTCTGCTAAAAAAAAGATATCGACATCAGAGTGAACTACCCAGGTTTATGCTATAATGTGATCTCAACATGTGGTTTTCTTAGTTTAAAATAGTTATGTATGCAGCGTGGCTCAGACAGGAAATATCTGTTTGCAATGGCAAGTGGGGATTTATGCTTGCACTGTTCATACATATATACGGCATCAATGAACAGCATTTTGCAGGAATTTTTCAGGTAACAATGGACATATTTGGTCAATTGAGTAAAAAAATTTGCTCCAAACTTTTAGGATACCACCTTTGAATTGAAAAAAGGGGACTTCTGGATCTTATTCCAGGTATAAGTTGAAAAAGCATCTGAATCTATTTTGAAGATTGAACTCTCTCAGAATGGAAATCGAACACGTAGCCCTCAGACGTGTGGCATACAGACTACCTACTGCACCAACTGAGGTTGAGGTTGAACACCAAGTGCTAGGCAAAGTTATTGTCCTATTACAACACACAAAAAAATGCTGGTACTTTAATGCAAAGCTAAGTGTTAAAAAAAACCCTTCATAAAACCATTAGTCATTGGCTCCCAACCCACCTGACTTTGTTAAGCTTTGTAATCAGTCTAAAAGGATCAAAAAATCAAGTTCAGAAAGCATTTTTAATAAGAACCCCACCCCCCCCCCCCCCCCCGCAAAAAAAGTATAAACTTTTTTAAGATTTTACAAAAGCAATTTTAAATATTTTGGGAATATCATACCACCAACATTCATGTGTAAGTACATTTTTTTACATTGCATTGTTCTGAAATCAGTGCTTCTCAGATTCAAGTTACAAGCAGGTGTAATTGTACATTTCTGGACTTGGTTAATTTAAATAATTATCTGAAATTTAATTGTTATTCCCTTGATGACATTTTACTACAAACAAAAAAGATAGTGTTCAGGATGTAATAAAAACAAAACACTATACGAAACATGCAATACAGCATGTGTGGAATAAGGAGTCATATTGGCCACATTTACTTGACGATAGTACACAACAAATTTACAACAGTTAAGATATGGAACATATAAAACAGATAAAATAAATAAATTGCAGTGAAAGACACAAGAAAAAAAATACTTTTTTTAATAATAGTTGGCTTAATGAAGAATAAGGAATTACCTAATTGAGAAGAAATCAGCTTTGTGTTTAGTAGAAATTACTTGTTTATTTTGGGGAAATAAATATGTAAATGATTTACTTTTATTCTTCATCAATCATTGCTTTTTTTCTCACATAAATATTTTTTTTATTATATTCTCAGATGCCAATTCCTTTAGCGTGCTACATTATAATAACCTCATTTTTTGTTATTATAATTTTCTTTACTTTTCAGATTTTAATAACATACCAACATGTTACAGTATGTATTGCTAGCTAGAGACTGCAACTAATAGCATGAATCCTGCTTAGACAGGGGCTGGATGGTATCGATCCACACTATTTGTCTAAACTTATGCTCGTTTTGTTCTTGAGATACATCGCAGAGACCAATTATGATCATTATAGCAACATCCAGCTGTTTTGGTGGAGGAAGATCCCAGACAAATGTCTGGGTAGAATCACTGGTGCACCGCAGGTCAGCTGGACGACGTTCCCAGATTAAATCTTTCTCAAACCCACTTGGTCGGAGGCTATGCAGTTAGAGTAGTAACAAATTGGCAACACTACTTCTTTATGAGTAAAATTAACACTATCAAGAAAATTAATTCTTAAATGTATTTCTTTTTTATCTGATTATTTGAATAAACTGCCTCCATTAACAAATAGTGTTTCCTAATTAAACAGTAGTCTTATAATTAATACTACAATACACTTTACTTAAAATAGGTTTATTTAAGATAACTTAAAACACATCCATTTAATAAAACACTAGATCAAATTTGATTTTTTTTTATTTAATTATCTCCCCTTGTTTACACTGTTCATGATACAAACAGACTCCAAATCAATCCATAAAAATCTGAGGTGGGAGTTTGCTCTTAGCAAATTGAGCTAGGATTTTACGGTTGTAGGATGCCATGAAGACCTGACAGGATACCTTACCCTACTATATAAACATTATACTTTGTCAATCGTTGAACTACTCTTATTACAGTGTTATATTACAATATAACAATCAGTTTTGCCAAAACATTTTGTTTGGTTAGTTTTTCTTTTTTATCACATTAAATTGACACAATAATGGCCATATTAACATTGTCCAACTTTTTTTCTGAGAAGGAAGATTGAACACATTCCTCCGGGTAGAACAACCGGGCTACAGCAGGTCAGCTGGAAGATATCACCAAAGGAGTTTTTTTTCCAAAACCAGGGCTTGAACTCATCTTAGCCAAAAGGACTGAACCTTAGCCTTCTGTACTATGGACTGATAGTTACTTGCCATCAAGAAAGAACCATAATCAAAAACTATGAATATTCCAGTATACGCCTTCGACAAAATTATTCAATTAATACAACAACGGCAGAGATGTATAATAACTTCTGGAACCCACTCAAATGGCCAAGAAATGGTGTGGACTAATCTTATCAAAAGACAGACCAACCAACAGATACGACTCCAACACAGCTCCTATATACTTTGTATCTGAGGTAAAATAAACACTTCTCCAGAAAAATTCAATGAAACATATCAGCCTTAGATTTATACAAAACTTTATGCTGATCATGTTTAACTGAAGTTTGAAACAAAATATTGCAATATCAGCTAATAATTAGACTGTTGATACATGTAGTTTTATGACTAAATTTTATACACTTTAAAGTGCTAGATGTATGCTTATGATGTCACAATGGTGTCGGAATCCATTTGTTCTGAAGTGGTATTTTTATATTTTACGCCTACTTAACCCTTTCACTCATGGTTTGGCGATTTTTGGCGTTGTGCATCTGGCTCATAGTTTGGCGATTTTTGGCGTTGTGCGTCTGGCTCATACATACGTGATTTTACGCTATGCTGTCATTTGCATGGTTTGGCGAAATTACGCCCTCAAAGTTAAATGCAAAATCATAAGCGAATACTTTATGTAAAGTCTTTCTTTAATCTTTATTCAGTAAGATAGAGCCTTTATTTAAACATTTAGTGAATAAAAAAGGGGAGTTGTTCTGAAAAAATTGTGAACATTTGCTCAGTTTGTAGAGCACCCTAATGGAATTTTCCATTGTTTACAATCGCTGGCAAATCTTACCATTTCTAAACTTCAACAACTCTCACATGGTCAGACTTACAGTAAAAACCGAGTATGCCGATGAAATAAACATTCGCTTCCTTCACAATAAATTGAAGTGATGTATTTGATGTTCGGAGCAGCATGTGACCATAAAACCCACTGACTAACGAAAGGGGCAATATGTTTTATTGCTCTGTGGATCAACTTGGAAGGTTTTTAAGCTTCATTTGATTGCCTCGTTCATTAGAATTCTAATCGCTGCATCGTTAACACCTATTGAAAAAGATCTTGTACACAAATTGTTTGATAATATTTATTGATAGTCTCACTTTATCTTGCTTCAGAAGTATGCCTGATGCTTATGATATTTTGTTTGGTAGTGACACTGAGTCAGAATTTTCTGGTTTTGGGGAATCAGATTTAAATGTTGTTATTTAAATAAAAAACAATACCAATTAATGAATATTTCAAACATATAATAAATTGCCTATGACAAATTTCTTTTGTTTTATTCAAACCCTTCTTATAACAATTTATATAACCTCAAATGCATGAAAAGTATATCATCAGAAAGAAAAATTATTTCTGAATAAACTTTTTAATTACATAAATATGATTAAATAACTCATTCTAGCTTAAAATATAGCTTAAACATAACTTCTGTCAGCTTCCCACACAAAACCAATAATGCTCTATGAACCTGAGGTACCTTTATCACCAGTTTACCTATTTATGCCAGGTGGCCTGATAAGCCATTTGGCCATGCATTAGGCATATGGTTATTGAGGAGAACTGTACGAGTGAAAGGGTTAAAATATGCAAATGCGCACAAGGTGTGCTTTAAGAAAATGGTATTACACATCAATTAAACTTATTGCATCACCATAACCTCATAATCTAGTGACCAGAGATAATAAATAACTCCTTATTTATTGTATAATAAAGTTTTGATTTTTTGTAAGTAAATATTTGAATAAGTGGGCCAAGATGGCCCTATTGATGGCCCTACATTGTTCACCTGAGTGCTTCAGACATTAGAATCATAGTAAACAAAGATTATCAGCAATGTTTAGAAAAGAATAATTTTAATACATGTACGCAAGCAAAATATGAACAATCTGTTTCAATTTGATCAAAGAGATTTTGGGAGGTTTCAGTGGTTTACCATTAGTGTAGTCCACACACTTGGCAATAATGATTTTTGAAGAATCAAAAATTACTTGAGAGTGTGTCATTCAAGGAACTTGCATACCAAATATTAAGTCTTTAGCTCTTGTAGTTTCTGATTAGCAGGTTTTCAAAGTTTTCCTATATAGCTATATATGTATATGGAAAATGACCACGCCCCTGGTCGCCATATTTGGACAAATTCATATGGGGCCACCCAAGAAACATGTATAACAAATATCAAGGTTATATCTCTTGAAATTTTTCAAACTTCACTATATAGAAACATGGAAAATTGTCATGCCTCAGAGGACTTCTTTTTTAATGAATTGAAATTCTTTTAGACAATTTTGATAGAGGGTGATTCAAGGAACATGTATACCAAAAATCACGGCTCTTGCTCTTGTAATTTCTTACAAGATTGTCAAACTTTTCCTATATTGCTATACATGTAATTAGCCATGCCCCTGGTGAGTGTCATGTGACACCAGTTGGTGGGCAATTACAATAGCTTACCCTGAGCACATGCTCAGGTTAGTTTAAAGCAAGACATTTAAACATGTCACTTACTGGCATCAGAATTAACCTCTGTTAAATCATTAATATTTTGCTACTTTCTCGCTAGAATATTATAGTTTCAACCCGAAAGGATAAAAACTTAACTGTCTTAAAATAAGAAACAGCCGCCTATTGGCTATAACAATGAATGAGAACTGTTTTTACACTGACAGACTTAAAAGACTTTATAATAAAAATTAATCTGCCAGCTATAATGTCAGTAAAAATACTGACACATTTCTTATCATGTAATCACTAGGCAATAATGAATATTTCCCTTTTACAGCATAATATTCATTAGAGTGCAAAAAATAATAATTGTTTGTTGGGTTTATCATCCAACCAACAGCATTTTTGTTATCTGGAGATTGTGTCCTCTTGAAGCAGATATAGTGCCTGCCTTCACTGCATAGCATGCAGTGAACACATAGCATCATACCACAGCCAGACACATTATCCTGACACTGGGCCAACAACACCTGGAACTACCCTTATATTTGCTTCAGGGTATGCAAGGGAGCTATACCACTACTATTTTTTATAACTTTGGTATGTCACAGCCTGGGTTAGAACCCGGGGCTTCCCATACCTGGAGCCAATGCTCTATCAAGTGTGCTACCAGGTCCGGTAAAACCGATTGTCTTCCTAAAAAATTACCATAAATAAATATATTTTTTTACCCATTTTATTCCATATACTGTTCATGCTATTTTTATTGCCTGCTTTAAACTACATACAGCCTGTAAGCTTGTTGATTGAATAAAGTATTTGAATACATTTGTAGTTGAAAGCATTATTCTGGTTTATGAATTGTGTGTCTTTTTGACAAATGACTTACAAAAACTGCTGAAACGTCATGAAGACAAAACAATAACATTGGGTTTTTTCTAACATGATAAGCCCCTATACAAGATCGCAAATAAAAAAAATATCCAAAGCTTTCAAAAAATATTGTTATTCATTAACAATTTAACTGTTCTCTCTTTTACATTAACAACAAAGAAACAACATAAACAACAACATGTTGAACAAGGTATAAGCATTGGGCAAACTAAATAATAGCCAGGCATTCTGCCAACTTCCTGTTGGCTAAAATAGAGTTTTCTAGAAAGTTTTAATTTTTGAGCTCAAATCTGTCAAGAGAACACTCTTGCAAGATTGTAAAAAAACATTTTGGAACATCATGAAGTCTTTGATTCCCACAACCAGAAAATATAGTAAAAACATTAACAAAAAATTGCTAAGTGTATACCAGGTGTCATAATTATAAGGAACCTTTGTTATTTTTATAATTCAAACTAAGACATTTTTAAAAAATTCGAAAAAGATACCAAGAAATTTCTTAGATTAAATGTTTAGTTTTTGACATTTAAAGCAGCGATCAATTATGATCATTATAGTGACTTCCAGGTTTTTTTGGTGGAGGAAGATGCCATACTAATGTCTAGGTAGAACCAGTGGTGCACACTCATCAAGTCCTTTACTATAAATAGGACTCAAACCCATGCAGTGAGAGGCTAAGCGGTCAAATGAGATACAAGTATGTGAATCTACCACTATGCCATGGGGCCTTAGGTTGAATAGTTATATGAATAAAATATTTTTATATATTTCAAGATTTAATGTAATTTTTCAGAAAACATAACAAAGATTCTTTATAGATACAACTGCAGGTCATTCAATTCAATCTTTGAACAGGTTCTCTCAGATGTGGCTCAAAAATGTGTGAAGATACATACAAGAAGCACGATAGTGGGCAGAAGCTGTGATACGTACATGATCAGGCACTGTTTCAGGCCTTTTCAATCTCTCCTGCAATTCTGCAACGGCCTACGAGAAAAATATAAAAAAAAGCAAAAATTACACAAAACTGTTTAGCAGGAAGGCAAGCTGTCATACCTTAGGTGTTTCCCCTTTGGATGCTGGAGACTTGGATTTGCGGGTGAAAATAGCGGCAAGTTCCTCGTCAATAGATGGAAGCTGTTCTGCTTTTATCCTGGCCTAGAAGGAATGAGGCAACAACAAAACGAGTGGCTAGCATAATATCCTAAGGCGGTTTCTTGGATTAATATCCTGCCAACAATCTTTTGGTTAAACACCAAGGATACATATTTCAAGTTGTTCTTCAAGTGACTAGCAAAATACCCATTTATTTATCTGTTATTCTGTTCTAACACCAATTAAATGTTTGTTTTGTTAACATCGCAACGAACACAATTATGGTCATATTGGTGACATCCAGCTAATTATTGGTGGAGGAAGACCTCAGACTTATATCTGGGTAGAACCACTGGTGCCACCACAGGTTAACTTGAAAACCTCCCCACAATAAAGTTCTTGCCCGGATACGGGTGGCCCACTGACAATTAAAAGTATTTCAAGTAGATCAAGTGGTTAGCACAATATTCATGGCTGGATACTTGAATTTATTTCAAGCCAGTAATCTTTCTGTTACACAAAATAATATCTGGTTGAAGTAGATGAAAGATTTGAACCATTTTGTGCCTTCATACATCATTTTACATATTCAACATTTAGAGAAAAGGTCAGGCCTGAGGTGTCAATAAGCTTGTGCAAGATACACACTTCTGGCAGAATATTTTAAAATATATAATTACATCAACTTGAAGAAATGTTCAATATTTGTATATTATAGCAGTTAGAATATACAACAACACATGTTCATAACTGATATGATTAAAGTAAGCCAGTTTGGATTTATTTCAGAATGCCATGACATGGTCATATGGCTCACACCTTGCACCCAGTGACATTATCTTGACCCTACAACCATGTATGGAAAAAACAAACCACCTGCAAACTTCTTTTGTTAATGAATTTGGCAAGTCAGGTTTTTTTGCTTCATTAAATATAGTGGAGCGACACAAGGATGGCCATTTTAGCAACATCCAGCTTTTATAGTGGAAAAAAGAAATCACAGACAAATGAACCACTGGTACACAACAGATCAGCCGGACGCAAGTCTCAGTTGGTCTTCATCAGGCTATATTTGCCTAAGGTATTATTTAAAATATTTATGAAATGTTGCCGAAGACATATTGCTAGAGACTATGGAAGCAAACAGTAAAGTTCCTGGTCATGCAGCTCATAGTATTTCCAATTACTGTTTACATTCAATAAAAGTTGCAGAATGACATCTATTTGAATCCCCCCACCCCTCCCACAAAATCAATACTGATACCGAGTTTATGTATTAGAAATTAAATAACAACTGTCTTTAAAATGCATGCATACATATCACAATTGGTATAATTCATAATAAATCAAATCTCTAAACATGTATAAAACCAAAAATTTACATCTACCAGGTCAATACGCCTGATCATGTTTCAAAGTAGCATTGCCATCAAATATAACTCAACAATGAATTGCGACTTAATGCATTTTATCTTCCATAAAGAATTTTTTTTGTTAAGTCCAGACTTCCAGGTAATTATTTTTGGAAGTCACAGCCATTTTTCTTGGAAGTCCCAGAACTATATACCACTACGAATGACGAAACGCCATTACATGTGTATACATGTGTGTATGTCTCATTTTTACCCTTGTTATTTACAAATTTATATAAACCCCTTAGTGGTGTCTATTAGATTTCAGTTCCCATTATAACTAATATTGAATGGAATAATAAGCACTTCTAGTTTCAAACTAGAAATAATTAAAACCAGCAAGTGTATTACTAAAGGTGATAATTACATGCTGCTTAAATTCGGATGCCGAACCTTAAAATTTATGACCGATATAATGACACTAGTACATATTAACTCAGCATCAATCAATTTCTTGAATACCCTCTGAGCAAATTGACCAACCAATAAAGTCAACAATAATTAGTGCACAGCAACAAACTTTACATAAAATGGGTTAAAAATATGCAGACAGATAATCAGAAAAACATAAAGGCACTTTAACAAGTCGCTGTTAATCAAACCTTTTTTAAGCGAAAGTGGGCAGAGCATAAAGAATGAAAAAAAGGGGGTCAGATAAAATACTAATAGTTGCATTTAGCACTCATTTGCATGCAAAGTATAATCAGTAGATGGAGTTTTGATAGTGTTTCCTGTCAACAGTATACAACTTTTTTATGTATGCACAATTTTTTTTTCCGGTAAGGCGGAGATTAGTTTGCGGGAACTATCGAGTAACCTTGATGCTGAACGTCTTCACTGGATGCTGTTTAGCAATGGACAATCGGGTCAGCTGCTGCGGACTGTTACTATCAAAAGAGGCATTATGAAAACAAGCCTTTGGCGATTAACAAAGCACATGGGTCAGAATTGTAATATACAGTAAGTCAGGTACACTGTGCCCAAGCATAAAGCCATACAAATGGACGTCCTGTGGACTATGACCTTAAAATCTTGGAATACTCTGATAATGTTGGACATAGTTACACCTGTTAAGGGAAGCGCTGCATCTTACATGAAATATTAATAGGGCATGAGTTCCTTTCTGAAACATAAATGTAACAAACAACACCAAGATGAAAACTAAAGGAGAATTGATTTTCAAATACTATGCACAAAAATTTTCCCAAAAACAAATTGAAAATATACTCTCAACATTTCAAACCGTTTGATGTAAAAAATATATTCATATATATCATTTGTGTCAGTGATATGTTAAATCTAAATGAGCATGTAGTGATAAACAAAAAGAACATAAGCTGATAAATTTTCTCCAACAAACCTCCTCTGGCATAGCTTTGAAAGCATCTTCTATTGCTTCCACGGCCTCCTTAAAACCTTTCGGTATCCTTGTTTTCAGCATGAATTTCTCCTTGTTTCCAATATATGAGAAGACATTATCATAAGGCACCCAGGCACTGAAAATGACAACAAATAAATGGGCTTTAAACATTTGCTATCAAGTAACAGATTAATAGATTAAGATTTCCCTCTGGAACATTTACAAAGACTCATTGTTTTAAAAAATATTTGAACATATTTCAAAGTGACTTATTTTAATACTGGTAAACAATCATGTTTTCATAAACTAAAATTTTCATCTACAGAATGTAGTCAAACTGCATGGTTTTATCTGGTCTTCTTCAATCACCGAAAACCACAACTGTAACTATTCAAGTTCTTGAATATGTTGATACTAATGCACAACTGAGAGGATTAGCTATCATTATTCATTGAAAAACCAGGATACAAAATGATTGGTCATTTTTTATAGTTTTATACTTCAGGATAGTAAAAGGTACTTAAGCAACAGGTAACTAAGAGCAAAATGAAACCAAAATGATGAATCTGGCTTTGGTGACTTACATTCTTTTTATTTTTCTTTATGCTCAGTAATATGGACTTTACCACAAGATGTTTGCTTCATGTTTATTAAAAATGATTGAATCAGTAGAAAAACAACCAACATAGTTTACTTGCTGTTTCACAAAGTTTGTGGTCTGGACATTTTGTAATGATTTAGATATCACCAGATATAAATGCCTCTCATTTGGTGTTTTCTCAAGAGATTTTTGTACTGAACATCCTCAGTATTCATTGCCAGAATCCATATTAGACAAATGAAAATAAGATGTTACATTCCAGCATTGCTGTCTGAAAAAGCACAGTGTACATTGAGTAGATCATTGTAATGTGTTGAGTCTACCTTAAAATCTGTGTCAGTATAAAATTGTTTTGAATGTTTTAAGTGTATAAAAGATCAGTACAAGCTGTCTGTATGTTTTACTCTCCTTAGAATTTATCACTGAAAATATATTGATTTGAACATTTAAAATAGGAGGGTTGGAGAATCTACTTCTTTGAACAGGTCCAGTAAAGGGACATGTTCGCATCTGACTACCAACCTGTTCCTCATCTTGGCTGGACCTTTTCATGACTTTCTTGTACATCAGTTTTCCCTAATTTTGTTTCTTATTTTAATCTTTACATACCACTGCATAGTAATTTTAATCGGCACAATTTATTTAACAATTAAAAATGATAGCATTTAAAACAGCTTCTGTCGGCTGCTGAAAGTTTCCATTGTTATAGGGTAATGACAATGCTAAAAGGTTAATAGTGCAATATTTAAACATGGACAATTGCCAAAGTATATTTACCAAAAAGAGCTATAAAATGTGAGCAATTAGTAATAAAAAAATCAATTTATTGTTGTTAATTCAAATTTAAAGTATGTTCGGTTTACAATTTACATTATTTCACAACGTGAAAATTCACAATTTCTCCAGAACTGGACCTGTTAAAAAAGGGGTACAAAGGGAAAAAAAAAGAGAAAAATACCCAGCTGTGTTAGATGCATTGCATGGTACTTACTAATTTTCAGACCCAAAGAAAAAGATGAAATGATTATTCTTGTTATTTTTCGGACACTTGATTTCTGGTTTGGGTTCTATGATCTGAAAAATAAATTGCAGAATAGCTCAATTACAAGAAAGATTGGATTAAAGCATACTAATGATCATTAAACAATCCAATATTCAGTTAATATGAAAATTTCACAAAAGAAAGAGGAAAATAAACTAAGGCATCATACAAATCATTTATCCCTCTAGCAAGCTAAACAAATGAGTTCACTTAAGTAAAAAGGTCAATTAAATGACAAGGATAGGAAAAAGACATTGCAGAACATTTACAGAAAAGTATATGTTCAGGCTGATAAACATCTAATCAAGAAGATCACTTGGCAGATAATGTTGTTGTCAACAATTTATATGTTTCATACACTTATTTATTAAAAGACCTAAAATTATACACACACTACAAATGTGCCTAGTGTATTTTGAAATGGAATCATACTGCACACATGTCATATTCAAGTACCTAAAGTGAACTAAAATGCATAACATAAACTACCGTGAAATTACATAAGATTTACTGAAGTAAATAAACTGTTAACAATTTAACATAGTTCATCAAATGAATGACACTGCTGGTGGGAGGAAAATTCTTCAGTTTAGGCCCATCTGATTTTTTTATTACTCGTCCGGTCAGACAAGCAGTTTGAATTTTTTACACATCCTGCGGCTGGTTTGACTTATCATGATGAGGTGACTTTTCCAACCCTGGATCTACCTAATCAAGCTAAAATTTTGCTCAAGTGAACATTTTATTTTAACACTCCTAACTCAAACATAAAAAGCTATTTTAAATAAAATCCTGCCTTTACATTTGCTTTAAATTAAAACTGAAATTTGTATTGAAGTTGACATTCTTTCTCAATAACAACTTCTTTGATTAAATAACTACATGCCAAAAGATGTTTCTGTAAGTTTGTTATTCTCTTTCATTAATGATTCCTTTTAGACGAAGGTGTATTCAAAAATGCATAACTACATTTTTAAAAATATGGCTAAGCCTATCAAATTATCTCCCTTGACCCGGGGTCCCAACAAGAAAGTTGACTTTGTTTACCTTTCCAGGCCATGTGGGGAAGCTTTTCATCTTTGCCCTGAAAAGAGAAGAAATAAAAAGTATTCCACAACCTCTTTCATCGAAATCGTAAGAAGACATAACCTTAATTCATGCAAAATGTTAGTTTCACTAACCACACAAGGTCTCCTATCTGCAAGTTGGACGCCATCTTTGTTTGGCAGTGAAGAATTGTGGGGCAAACCGGCGCGTGGGTATTTTTGAATGAGAGCGGTCAAGGGGGAGATAAACACGTATTGACCTACTTTTCTGGCCAATGGCGCGAAGGCACAAAGATTTTAAATTACCGAAATTGTCGCAAAAATTAATCTGTCAAACTTGTATGGAAAATACTGTAATTTCTACAGTATGCGTACATATTTAAATCCAGATATGACTAATATACACCTAATGGGAAGCAAAACGATCATATTAATTTGCTTTGTAAGTGTAAAATGAACGTTGCCGCAAGAAAAAGGGTATCGGCCTATTCTGAATATGGATCGATATGGACTAAATTTGATAGGGGCTGATTTCATCACTTTTTTACCATTGGAGTAAAACATTCCATTGTCCATGTTTAGTAAGATAAACACAGCTGTCAATATCCCCAGATTTTTTGCTAGCGATATTTCACTCGAGAAGCTAATGACCCAATTATTTTTATAATGATCAGAAATTTATGGAAAACAATAAATATACTGCTTATGTCTATGTGTTGAACCCATAGACAGATTCTCTGGAAAGACAGTCTATAATCAATTATAAAATACGTTTAGGATAGAATAAAAATGTTTGTAAATGAGTGAGAGTTCCTTAGAAAATGCATGCATGAAAGCGTGAGTTAAGGCCAGAAAGAATGAGTATTGACAAGCAATGTTGTACATTTAAGGGATTTTTGTTGAATTATAGACAAAACCTTGATTCTGTCCTAATTATCCCTTCGTTCACGATGATTTTTTTTTGCAAATATTTAGATATTACATAATAAATATGCACATAAAAATCTATATTTTTTTGCGGCATAAAATATTCAAGTTATCAATATAATCTTGTTTAACCTGCATTATTGTTCATTTAATCTTTATGAATTATGCCAAATGTCTGGCAAAATGTGCTTACACAATTATTACTTTAATACACCCAAAAAGTAGTCATCATAGTCTATTAAATTGGGATGTACGCTAAACAATAAGTAGATAAAACAACAACAACAAATATTTAATTATCACTTATGAAATATAGAAATTAATTTGGTAAAGCCTCCATGGTGTATTTAGTTTAGTTACAACAAAAAATGCTATCGTAAGCAGTTACCTTTGTATCTATATTTTTCTTAAGCATTGAACTACACGATAAACGAAACAATTTTATTATAAATGATAAGAACATTAAACTTGCGAATGTAGCCATCTTGGCTATTTAGCAAAATTGAAGCGATATCTCTGTTTGTATTTTTTACTGCAAAAGAAAAAAGAAAAGAAAAAAATGCATTATAAAACATTATAAAATATAAAAAAAAAATATTCATTTATCCTATTGAAACCAGTTCCTGTCAAGACTAATCACGGTACACAAAAGTTAATTGACCATTAAGTATTAGTTTATCACCATTACAGGTCTCCCAATTAACCCTTTACATAGTCACTAATACAGTTAGTGTCTAGCATGTTGTCCGCTAATTAATCAAACATACTACTGCGCACTCACCCAACACAATATTATTCAATTATCTGGAGTTTGTATGTCCTTTACTAACCATCAAATTAATTAAGATTAATTACGTAGCTCTGTCATGTCTATGGATCAGTTGATGGTCTAATCCAACTTCATGTCCGTTTTCCCCTCCAGTCAGAGAAGGTTGAGCAGTCTTCCTCATAATTTGTTTTCTGGACTGTCTAATTGCGAGTAGGTCTCGATGAAATTCCACAATACAGTGCTACATGTATATAAGGACATGTGTGACGATGTCGTAACAAATCATTAGCAAGGCTTAACAGAATAACAAGTGCTTTTATTTACTTATGCTGTATAAACCGTGTCGTATTTATTTTGCAACATGGAATTCAATATTAGGTATTTTTTGCAATATATATAGTGTAATGACAAACACGTTGTTTAATTTAAAAAAATATTTAGAAAATAATAATCAAAATGATTAATTTAAGCTGAAAGTTTTAATGTTTAAATTTTAACTAATATATCCTCTGAAGATAATCGAATTAAATATACAACAATGGCAAATTTGTATAAATTGCTTTGATGAGAATCCGAACACATTTATTTTTTACCTTGATCGTTCTAATTTGTAAATTTAAATATTCCTATCAGAACTTGCTTTAGTCGCAATTTAAACAGAGGACATATTTTATTTCCAGACAACGTCTCTTTGATTCGTTGATGGACTCTCCGATATGTTCTGGAAACTTCACGTGGAACGAGGACGAGGTACAACAAGTTATCACCCCTTACAGCAAGGGCGGTAACTCGGACGTTAAGACACTGTCTGATAAGGACGCAATGAAGGTGAGCTTTTAAAAATAGTGTATATAATATAAACCTTACGTATGCAATAATTATAATATTGAATAAGTGAATAATAAGTGAAAATTCTTTTTATGCAAAGACTATATTGCGCTGGTACAGACATATATTTAAAAAGAATAACATTATAATTATATTAAAACTTAACTTAGATAAAAACATCATAAATAAATATGTAGATATTTTATCGTTGAACATTTTTTGACTTTCAGATCGACTTGCCTAGATGTAGATTCGGCGATCGGTCAAAGAAGGAGTTGTTTGCTGGCAAAAGACCATCTGAATTGCTGAACGAGCCAAACAAACGACACAAGAACGAAACATTACTGCAGGTAGTTACATTATACTTGAGTTACACTTATATCAATCACAATAACATTTCATTTGTTGGTTCTAGTCTTATATTTCAAATGCTTTATAGATGGATGTAAACAAGTGTTAACAACAAAGTTAATAAAAACAACAAAAAACATGGTATAAAGTACCAACAGTTTTTATTGAATCATTCTTTAAATAGCTTCTTTCAACGGAACAATTATTGGAAGGAAAAATCGTGTAATACATGTATCCGTTTGTTTTTTATAAATAACATTATTCATTTACAGGTCTCTCCGCGGACGACATCTTTGAACGTCATCAAGGCTGTCGACAAGCTCACGTCTCAAAGACAACTGGTCGCTGACGGGTCACGTGACTACACTCTACCCACAATTCCCGGTAAACATAGTGACCTCCAGTCTATATCAGCAGACACAATGACGGATGTGCTGGACGGAAAGTACGATGACAAGTTCGGAAAGGTGACAATCGTTGATTGTAGATATCCGTATGAGTTTGACGGCGGTCACATCAGGGGCGCAGTGAATCTCTACACTAAAGATACCGTCCAATCATTGCTCGAACAGCCGGTTATGTCGGAAAAGCCCCACGTGCTCATCTTCCACTGTGAGTTTTCATCAGAGCGGGGTCCCAAAATGTAAGTTTAGTGGAAACTTTAATTTGTTTGTAGTAGTACAATGAAAATGATTGTAAATTATATCAAGAAGTCATACTAATATATGAGTCATACAGATCTATGACTTTATGTTTCTATTAAAATTTAATAAACACACGTGTCAATTGTCATTAAAATTTAGATTACGTGTATAATTTGAAATAGAAACAGATTAACGACTTTTCGCTCTGTGTTCGTTGAAACACACTTAGAAATGAATAAATCATACGCGCATGCATTTCTATTTCCATATTTATCACCCATGCAGGTACCGATTTCTGAGAAGCCAAGACCGTGAGCTAAACAAAGACAGGTACCCACAGTTGAATTTTCCGGAAGTGTACCTACTGGACGGTGGCTACAAGGCCTTCTTCACCACACAACAAGCCAACTGTGAGCCAAAGGCCTACAAACCCATGTTACACGAGGATCACACAGCCGACCTACGTCACTTCCGGGTCAAATCCAAGTCCTGGACTGCCGGAGAGACTCAAATGACCAGCAGACGAACAAAGACCAGACGTCCGAGGCAAAGTCTTGAGTTTTAGATACTTGGATATTGTATTGTGTATATGTATCGAGTTTATTGTTCCATTCATTTATTATTGACACATTATGGCAGCTGTATTCGTAATATTGCACTGTATTCTCTTCAAACCCCATGATCCTCTATAAGAACATGACTGGATTTATACAAGTTATTATTGGCAGCTTGCACTGATGTGTATAGACCCGGACAGGCCTCTAAATGTTGGTCACCTTGATATGGGACGACATTTGAAAGTGGGTTTTCCTGACTAGGGCCGTTAGGGCGAATCGATCGGAAATCTATACACATAGTTTGTTTTTTGTTAATTATATTGTTATTGGTTAATTTTGTTGAAACGCATAGCATGAAATAAACCTATAAGTCTAAATGTTCTGTGGACAAGGGTTTCATTTTACAATACACCCAATATTTATGACCATATCTTGAATTGCAAGGAATAATGTACTAATTTGAGTAATCTAGATTGATTAACTTAGCTAGCTTGTAAACATATCTCAACATTTTGCATATAAAAATGGATTCTCATGCCGGCATTTATATCACTCCGCAAGCTTTCTTATGGAAACAAAATAGGAATAACTCCATGTTTAACGAAACAAAGATAAATTTCATACGTAGGCTTACCTTGTGAGAAATGACCTTTAATATGACATTTGAATTACCTTAATGGATAAAGCTGTTAATTGAATGTGAAAAAACACACCTTCAAAATACGAGTGAGAGATGGTGAAGTTAGATTGAAATACTTTAAAGACAGTCAAACCCGGTCGCTCGAATACCCTCGGCGATGACCTTCAAGTTCGAGAGAGCCGAGATTCCGAGGGAAAGAGAAATTCATTTAAAATAATAAAAATATATGACAAAGTCCTATGAATATTGCAACATATACCAAAATTTGAAAAGGCATAGGGCAAAGGTATTCACATGCAAGCCAAATGTAAAAGAACAAATCTGGGATGAATCATTTAACAATAATGTATATATCATATTATACGATGCAAAATAACAACTTCACCATTTACGTACATTTTCTTCATAGGCGCAAGTTCAGTATAAAGATATATTAGAGAGACTGCTGCACAAACTGATACATACAGAAGTTCTATGAATATGTGTCTGTTTATTTATAAAACCAGGTCAAATGGGAATAAATGAGATATTTGTTAACCTGACCAAGAATGGCGAAGCAATTGTGGAAGCAGGCACAGAGGGTACGCAGTAATACCACGAAACGCAGGCGGAAAACGCCATTCTCTTGTCCCTGGACACCGGTGACGTCGTGAAAGTACGTCATCACATTTGGGACAATCACGTGGAGTCAATCCTCCCTATCTCAACGTTTTCTGGCTTCCTGCTATACTACACGGAGGAAGCAGTTATTGTCGGTTGATAATTGTTTACAACCAAGACCAATCTCGCGAGAGTTGAATTTATTGTATTTCTGCCAATAAAGAAATCACATTTCACATGATTAAAACAAACAAACTACAACAATTTGCGTGCCTTATACAGAAAATGCAAAAATTTATAGTCATGCTTTTCTTCTAGAATTTGGTGATTTTATCTCACACTAAGCAAAAAACTGTCATAGTCTATCTGTATTGGGAGCGACGGAAATGAAACATGAAAAAGATAAACGTTTAGTAACTACTGGTTCTTTACACTCCTTAAATCTTACTCGTATTTAGCGTTCACCTGAATGATTTTAAAACTTCAAAACATCTTAATCAATCCAACGATCATAAAAAGAATATGAAAATTAGGTTTCCAAAACAAACCTTACAGTGTGAATTAAATAGAATCGTTTATAAATACTTATCGTTACAATCTACATTAAATATTTACATAGACCATACAGAAACCAAAAGTAGTTAGGTATGAGTAAATTTTTTTCTGTTGATTATGAAATCACTGAAGCCCGTTTTTCGGCAAGTGTCAGCGACCGCCCCTTTCCTTGTCTTTTGTTGACTTTCTTCCATCCCGATACTCCTCATGGCATCTAAACACCAATGGCCGACTAACAGTGCGTCCGGTCCATTGTTTGCCGCCCTTAGAAGTTGCTTGGTTTCTGTTGGCGTTTTCTAAAGATTATCGCAAAACATAATAAAACACGCCGTTCTTCTTATGATGTGTTTTCCTAGTCGCTGCCTTGTCGCGCATTAAATATTGTATTAAATATTCTGCGCAACTACATTAAGTTACAGAGAAAATCATACTGTATTAAAACTTTCCGAACAACCCTCGTAGACCATACAGAAACCAAAAGTAGATAGGTGTGAGTAAATTCTGTTGATTATGAAAAACTGGCCGGCTATAATTCAATAAAAAAATAACAGTTATCGCTTATAAATTTGAATCTGTAAAAAGGACGAGTCAAATGTAACAAAAATTGCTGACAAATTAAGATTAAATAACTATTGTCATTTCCGCCTCTGGAGCAAATAGCTAGAATCTTTGCCGGAATAACGTGAATGTATTTATCAATGACTTGATTGGCTCAATGAAAATTACACAGGTGAAAGTTCGGCATAATAGCTTCATGTCTCTTATAGATTCGATCCAATAATTCCAGGTCTCTTATACAAATAAATTCGGTCTAATAACTCCAAGTCTCTAATACATTCGGTCTAATGGTTCCCTGTCACATATATTCGACGTAATAATTCCATGTCTTTGATGCATTCAGTTCAATAACCCAAGGTCCCGTATACATGTACTTTCGTCCGAATAACTTCAGGTCTTTTATACATTCGGTCTCATAACTCCAGGTGTCTTATACATTTGGTCTGATAACTTTAGGTCTCGTATACATTTGGCCTAACAACAAGATGTGTTTTATGCAGTCAGCCTAATAACTACTGGTGTCTTATACATTCGGTCTACTACTCCATGTCTTGTAAATTTGGCCTAATAACTCCTTGTCACTTACATATTTGGTCTAATAACTCCAGGTCCATTATATGTTGTGTCTAATAACACCGCTTTTCTTATACATTAGGACTAATAACTCCGTATCCCTTATACATTCGGTCTATTAAATATAAGTCTCTTATACAGTCGGTCTAGTCTTTTTTACTGAATTGTACATCAAATTCAACAGCTTTTATGGAGTATTTTAAATATCAAAACTATATTTTGATAGTTTTAAAGGTAAAAGGAACACAACAAAAATGATTTACTGTTTATTTTGCTTTTAGGATGAGCCATTATTTTTATTTATTTATGTGTATTAACTTTTGTGCATTTATCAATTTTAAAAATATTGTATTTTATAAATATGAATTTCAAGAGCTTTCCATTGGTATATAGCTCTTAATTTCTGGACCACAAATGAAGAAATTAAAATAAAATAAAATATACGCTTCTATAAAATTCATCTGAAATTCCCTTGAAGTTGCCATCAAAGATGGCTGCCAAGGATAAGGTATATTCAATGATTCTATATTAAAAATATCATGTTTTATGAACAAGGCATTTTACTTGTGCAAATTGTACTTGGGATATGTCAATTATTAATGTACTTGCCAGAATTGTGGAGCTAAATGTTGTACTAGTCCTTTCATTGATGCTATAAAACTATAAGTATTTCAATGCACTAAAATGATTTTTCTTCGTCTTGCATATATAATACAGTTGAAAACTTATTATTTATTTATTAATTCATTATATTAAAACCAGTCCATGTCAAGACCAATCAAGGTTCACAAAAGTTAATTGGCCATTAAGTATTAGTTTATCTCCCAATTAACCCCTTAAATAGTCACTAACTCAGTGTCTAGCATGCTGTCCGCTAATTAATCAAACATACTACTGCACATTCACCCAACACAATATTAATTCAATTATCCGGAGTTGTATGTCCTTTACAAACCATCAAATTAATTAAGATTAATTAAGTACCCTGTCTGTCTATGGATCAGTTGATGGTCTAATCCAGCTTCATGTCCGTTTTCCCCTCCAGTCAGAGAAGGTTGAGCAGTCTTCCTCATAATTTGTTTTCTGGACTCTCTAATTGCGAGTAGGTCTCGATGAAATCCACTAAGAGAGTGCTATATAAGGACATGTGTGACGATGTCGTAACAAATCATTAGCAAGGCTTAAAAGAATAGCAAGTGCTTTTATTTATTTATGCTATATAAAACGGGTCGTATTTATTTTGCAACATGGAATTCAAAATCAGGTATTTTTTGCAATATAGTATAATGACAAACATGTTGTTTAAATAAAAAATATTTAGAAAATAATAATCAAAATGATTAATTTAAGCTAAAAGTTTTAATGTTTAAATTTTAACTAATATATCTTCTGAAGATAATCGATTAAATATACAACAATGGCAAATTTGTATAAATTGCTTTGATGAGATCCGAACACATTTATTTTTACCTTGATCGTTCTAATTTGTAAATTTAGATATTCCTATCAGAACTTGCTTTAGTCGCAATTTAAACAGAGGACATCTTTTATTTCCAGACAACGTCTCTTTGATTCGTTGATGGACTCTCCGATATGTTCTGGAAACTTCACGTGGAACGAGGACGAGGTACAACAAGTTATCACCCCTTACAGCAAGGGCGGTAACTCGGACGTTAATACACTGTCTGATAAAGACGCAATGAAGGTGAGCTTTTAAAAATAGTGTATATAATATAAACCTAATGTATGCAATAATTATAATATTGAATAAGTGAATAATAAGTGAAAATTCTTTTTTATGCAAAGATATATTTCGCTGGTACAGACATATATTTAAAAAGAATAACATTATAATTATATTAAAACTGAACTTAGATAAAAACATCATAAATAAATATGTAGATATTTTATCGTTGAACATTTTTCGACTTTCAGATCAACTTGCCTAGATGTAGATTTGGCGATCGGTCAAAGAAGGATTTGTTTGCTGGCAAAAGACCATCTGAATTGCTGAACGAGCCAAACAAGCGACATAAGAACGAAACATTACTGCAGGTAGTTACATCATATTTGAGTTACACTTATATCAATCACAATAACATTTCATTTGTTGGTGCTAGTCTTATATTTCAAATGCTTTTTAGATGGATGTAAACAAGTCTTAACAACAAAGTTAATAAAACAAAAGAACCATTCAAGGTACAATGACTCAATCTTTAAATAGCTTCTTTCAAAAGAATAATTATTGGAAGGTAAAATCGTCTAATACATGTATCCGTTTGTTTTTTATAAATAACATTATTCATTTACAGGACTCTCCGCGGACGACATCTTTGAACGTCATCAAGGCTGTCGACAAGCTCACGTCTCAAAGACAACTGGTCGCTGACGGGTCACGTGACTACACTCTACCCACAATTCCAGGGAAACATAGTGACCTCCAGTCTATATCAGCAGACACAATGACGGATGTGCTGGACGGAAAGTACGATGACAAGTTCGAAAAGGTGACAATCGTTGATTGTAGATATCCGTATGAGTTTGACGGCGGTCACATCAGGGGCGCAGTGAATCTCTACACTAAAGATACTGTCCAATCATTGCTCGAACAGCCGGTTATGTCGGAAAAGCCCCACGTGCTCATCTTCCACTGTGAGTTTTCATCAGAGCGGGGTCCCAAAATGTAAGTTTAGTCGACACTTTAATTTGTTTGTAGAAGTACAATTGAAAATGAGTTTAAATTGTATCAAAAAGTCATACTAATATATGTGTCATACAGATCTATGACCTTATGTTTCTATTAAAATTTTAATTAACACACGAATTAATTGTCACTAAAATTTAGATTACGTGTATAATTTGAAATAGAAAAACGATTTTTCGCTCTGTGTTCGTTGAAACACACTTAAAATAATAAAAATCATACGCGCATGCATTTCTATTTCCATATTTATCACCCATGCAGGTACCGATTTCTGAGAAGCCAAGACCGTGAGCTAAACAAAGACAGGTACCCACAGTTGAATTTTCCGGAAGTGTACCTTCTGGACGGTGGCTACAAGGCCTTCTTTACCACACAACAAGCCCACTGTGAGCCCAGGGCATACAAACCCATGTTACACGAGGATCACACAGCCGACCTACGTCACTTCCGGATCAAATCTAAGTCCTGGACCGCCGGAGAGACTCAAATGACCAGCAGACGAACAAAGACCAGACGTTCGAGGCAAAGTCTGGAGTTTTAGATACTTAGATATTGTATGACTGTCCATTGTGTATATTATAAATTGTATTGCTTCCATTCATTTATTATTGACACATTATGGACAGCTGTATTCGTAATATTGCACCTTATCATCTTCAAACCCCATGATCCTCTATAAGAACATGACTGCGTTTATGCAAGTTATTATTGGCAGCTTGTACTGATGTGTATAGACCCGGACAGACCTATGAATGTTGGTCACCTTGATATGGGACGACATTTGAAAGTGGGCTTTCCTGATTAGGGCCGTCAGAGTGAATCGATCGGAAATCTTTACACATAGTTTGTTTTTTGTTAATTATATTGTTATTGGTTAATTTTGTTGAAACGCATAGCATGAAATAAACCTATAAGTCTAAATGTTCTGTGGACAAGGGTTTCATTTTACAATACACCCAATATTTATGACCATATCTTGAATTGCAAGGAATAATGTACTAATTTGAGTAATCTAGATTGATTTACTTAGCTAGCTGGTAAACATATATCAACATTTTGCATATAAAATGGATTCTCGCGCCGGCATTTATAACACTCCGCAAGCTTTCTTAAGGAAACAAAATAGGAATAACGTCATGTTTAACGAAACAAATATAAATTTCATACGTAGGCTTACCTTATGAGAAATGACCTTAAATATGACAATCGAATTACTTTAATGGTTAATGTTGTAAATTGTATGTGAAAAAAACCACATTCAAATATACGAGAGAGAGATGGTGAAGTTAGATTGAAGCATTTTAAAGATAGTCAAACCCGGTCGCTCGAATACCCTCGGGGATGACCTTCAAGTTCGAGCGAGCCGAGACTTCGAGGGAAAGAGAAATCCATTTACAATAATAAGAATATATGACAAAGTCCTATGAGTATTGCAACATATACCAAAATTTGAAAAGGCATAGGGCAAAGGTATTCACATGCAAGCCAAATGTAAAAGAACAAACTGTGATGAATCATTTAACAATAAAGTGTATATCATGTTATACGATGCAAAATAACAACTTCACCATTTCAGTACATTTTCTTCATATGCGCAACATCAGTATAAAGATATATAAGAGAAGCTGCTGCACAAACTGATTCATATAGAAGTTCTATGAATATGTGTCTGTTCATCTATAAAACCAGGTCAAATGGGAACAAATGAGATATTTGTTAACCTAACCAAGAACGGCGAAGCAATTGTAAAACAGTAAAACCAGGAAACGCAGGCGGGAAACGCCGTTCTCTTGTCCCTGGACACCGGTGACGTCGTAAAAGTACGTCATCACATTTGCGGCAATCACCTGGAGTCTTCCCTCCCTATCTCAACTTTTTCTGGCTTCCTGCTATACGACACGGAGGAAGCAGTTATTGTTGGTTGATAATTGTTTATAATAAAGACCAACCTCGCGAGAGATGAATTTATTGAATTTCTTCCAATAATGAAATCACATTTAACACGATTAAAAGAAGCAAACTACAATAATCTGTGTGCCTTATACAGCAAATGCAAGAATTCATAATCGTGCTTTCTTCTAGAATTTGGTGATTTTATCTCACACTAATCAAGCAGAAAACTTTCATAGTTTATCTGTATTGGGAGCGACGGAAATGAAACATGAAAAAAGATAAACGTTTAGTAACTACTGGTTCTTTACACTCCTTAAATCTTACTCGTATTTAGCGTTCACCGAATGATTTTTTAACTTCAAAACATCTTAATCAATTCAGCGATCATAAAAAGAATGTGAAAATTAGGTTTCCAAAACAAACCTTGCAGTGTGTATTAAATAGAACCTTTTATAAATACTTTTTGTTAAAATCTACATCAAATATTTACAAAGACCATAAAGAAACTAAAAGTCGTTAGGTGTGAGCTAATTCTGTTGATTATGAAAACATGACCGGCTATAATTTAATAAATAAATTAACAATTATCGCTTATAAATTTGACTTTGTAAAAATGACGAGTCAAATGTAACAAAAATTGCTGACAAATTAAGTTTCAATGACTATACTTTCCGCGTCTAGAGCAAACAGTTTGAATCTTTGCCGGAACAACGTGAATGTATTTATCAATGACATGATTGTCTAGGCGCTGTATGAAGAAACCTATATGATGGCATGGTCCCTGAAAATAACACAGGTGAAAGTTCGGCATAATAACTCCAGGTCTCTTATAGATTCGATCCAATAATTCCAGGTCTCTTATACATATACTTGGCGGTCGTAAAAAATCTCCCCGTACATGTAATCTATGGTGTCATTTAATTCATCCTATAAGGATTGTTACGTGTATTTCCTTTGATGGACATTGGACTTTGGTTATTCAATTCCATCTTCACATGAACAGGATGCTACAACCATTTATTCGTCTCTGGTCATGTTTGTTAATGATTCATAAAGTAAATTTTATTTATAATCAACCATTTTTGTGTAGTTTTTCAAATCGAAATAATGCCATATTCTTTTCTAAACACTATGTAGACATTATTTTTCAATGACGTCACTACTTTCGTCATAACTTATAGAAAATATCAGCGCTTGGAGATGTTGTATTCAAATAGATTGTTTTTCTTTTCATTGCTTGCATTTGAGAAACAGGAAGTGCGAGGTTAGAGCTCTTTAAAACCGGGTTAAGCACCCCAGTCGGTCCATATTGCCGACTGACCTTTCAAAGGCGGTAACTGTCGGGTTTGCTCTTTTTGTTAATAACTCATCACAAATTTGTCCTTACTTTTAGCTTGGCTTGCATGTGAAATACCTTTGTTCTGTGCCTTTTCGGAGTTTGATATACGTTGCAATGCTCACAGGACTTTGTCATATATTCTTATTAGATCTAATAACTCCAAGTCTCTTATACATTTGGTCTAATAGTTACATGTCTATATATTCGACCTAATAATTCCATGTCTTTGATGCATTCAGTTTAATAACCCAAGGTCCCGGATACATGTACATTCGACGGAATAACTTCAGGTCTCTTATACATTCGGTCTCATAACTCCAGGTGTCTTAAACATTTGGTCTGATAACTTAATGTCTCTTATACATTTGGCCATATAACTCCATGTGTCTTATGCAGTAAGTCTTATAACTACTGGTGTTTTATACATTCGGTCTAATTACTCCATGTCTTGTATACATTTGGCCTAAAAACTTCAAGTCCTTTATAGTGCAATGGAAAACTTTATTGCTCAAAATGATATATGTCTCGTCAATAATAAAAAGCCAACATACTTGCATCCCGCAACTTGGCATTATTCATCGTTAGACCTAACATTGTGTCACCCCTCTGTATATTTAGATTACACTCGGTCTTATAACTCCGTGTCTCTATACATTTGGTCTAATAACTCCGTTTCTCTAAACATTAGGTCTGATAACTCCGTTTCCCTAAACATTTGGTCTAATAACTCCGTTTCTCTATACATTTGTTCTAATAACTCCGTTTCTCTATACATTTGGTCTAATAACTCCATGTCTTTTATACATTCGGTCTAATAACTCCGTTTCTCCTATACATTTGGTCTAATAACTCCATGTCTTTTATACATTCGGTCTAATAACTCCGTGTCTCTATACATTTGGTCTAATAACTCCACGTCTTTTATACATTCGGTCTAATAAATCCATATCCCTTATACATTTGGTCTAATAAATACAATTCTCTTATAAACTAGGCCTAGTATTGCCATATCTTTTATAGATTTCTGTTATGACTCCGTGTCTTTCATACAATTGACCTTTTATACAATTATAACTCCAAGTCTCTTTTACAAGCAGAAAAAGAACGCCATGTCTTTTATACATGTACTTTCGGTCTAACAACTCCATGTCTCTTATACATTCGGTTTAATAACTCCGGGACTCTTATACATTCGGCCTTAGAACATCATGTCACTTACACATTCGGCCTGATAACTCGACACTTTTATATACGAACACTCTAGGTCTATAAAGACACAGCCTTATAACTTTAGGTCTGTAATAAATACGGCTATATTATTTCAGGTCATTTATAAATTCGACCTAATTACAACGGGTCTGCAATAAGTTATTTTCTAATAACTCTAGGTCTGTAATGAACACGGCCAACAATTCAGATATGTAGTTTAATGCAGAATATCATCCACATGTCTTTTATTAATATGGCCTAATACGTCGAGGTCTGAATAAATACGATCCAATAACAATTCAATTCAATTTATTGTTGTACTATTGTACCTCATATCACATCTCCACTATATGTGTTGAGTCTATAAATAAACTTGTAAACGTGTAATAACTGCAGGTATGTAAGTACTACGGCATATATATGATGCTTTTAAATACAGGTGATTCTCTGTGAACAAGCTCTATAAGGATACAATCAGGTACTCGCCCCACCCATTTTTTATGTGGATGCATTGTATAAAAACCTTTCATAAAGCGTTAATATATAATGGAAGAAAGTACTAAACGTGTTCGTAAAAATGGTCGGCGTTCTACTTATATTTTACCCGGTGTTATATACTTATATGTAAGAACAAAATTTCATAGTTTAAAGGGTATTGAACGGTCTATTTTAAATCGGAGATTTAAGCTCAATTAACAGAAATATTTTATATAAAGTCATTCATGTAACAATTATATGCAAGACGAACCTACTGAGATGGCAGAAGCTAATGCAGGCCGAAATCTAGAAATATGTGCTGTATTAAACTCACTACTATGTTTTTATTTCTTTCAGTCTTTTCTTACTGAATTTTACATCAAATTAAACATCTTTAATGGAGTATTTTGATACTTTTAAAGGTAAAAGTAATATATAACAAAAATGATTTACTGTTTATTTTTTTTAAGGATGAGCCATTAGTTTTATTTATTTATGTGTATTAATTTTTGTGCATTTATCAATTTTAAAAATATTGTATTTTACAAATATGAATTTCAAGAGTTTTCCATTGGTGCATAGCTTTAATTTTTGGACCACAAATGAAGAAATTACAAGAAAATAAAATTCACGCTTCTATAAAATTCATCTGAAGATCCCTTGAAGTTGCCATCAAAGACGGCTGCCAAGATAAAGGATCTTCACTGATGTGGAAACTATCTTTATAAAAAATATCATGTTTTATGAACAAGGCATTTTACTTGTGCAAATTGTATTTGGGGTGGGTCAGTTATTAATGTACATGTTTGTACTATAATTTTCATTGATGCTATAAAACTATAAGTATTTCAATGCACTAAAATGATTTTTCTTCGTCTTGCATATAAAATACAGTTGAAAACTTCTTATTTATTTATTAATTTATTATATTAAAACCAATCCATGTCACGACCAATCAAGGTTCACAAAAGTTATTAGCCATTTAGTATTAGTTTATCTCCCAATTAACCCCTTACATAATCACTAACACAGTTAGTGTCTAGCATATTGTCCGCTAATTAATCAAACATACTAATGCACAATCACACAACTCAATATTAATTTAATTATCTGGAGTTTGTTTGTCCTTTACAAACCATCAATTAATTAAGATGAATTAAGTACCCTGTCTGTCTATGGATCAGTTGATGGTCTAATCCAACTTCATGTCCGTTTTCCCCTCCAGTCAGAGAAGGTTGAGAAGTTTTCCTCAAAATTTGGTTTCTGGACTGTCTAATTGCGAGTAGGTCTCGATGAAATCCACAAGACAGTGCTATATAAGGACATGTGTGACGATGTCGTAACAAATCATTAGCAAGGCTTAAAAGAATAACAAGTACTTTTATTTATTTATGATATATAAAACGGGTCGTATTTATTTTGCAACATGGAATTCAATATTAGGTATTTTTTGCAATATAGTGTAATGACAAACTTGTTGTTTAATTTAAAAAAAATATTTAGAAAATAATAATCAAAATGATTAATTTAAGCTAAAAGTTTTAATGTTTAAATTTTAACTAATATATCTTCTGAAGATAATCGATTAAATATACAACAATGGCAAATTTGTATAAATTGCTTTGATGAGAATCCGAACACATTTATTTTTTACCTTGATCGTTCTAATTTGTAAATTTAAATATTCCTATCAGAACTTGCTTTAGTCGCAATTTAAACAGAGGACATCTTTTATTTCCAGACAACGTCTCTTTGATTCTTTGATGGACTCTCCGATATGTTCTGGAAACTTCACGTGGAACGAGGACGAGGTACAACAAGTTATCACCCCTTACAGCAAGGGCGGTAACTCGGACGTTAAGACACTGTCTGATAAAGACGCAATGAAGGTGAGCTTTTAAAAATAGTGTATATAATATAAACCTAATGTATGCAATAATTATAATATTGAATAAGTGAATAATAAGTGAAAATTATTTTTTTATGCAAAGATATATTTCGCTGGTACAGACATATATTTAAAAAGAATAACATTATAATTATATTAAAACTGATCTTAGATAAAAACATCATAAATAAATATGTAGATATTTTATCGTTGAACATTTTTCGACTTTCAGATCGACTTGCCTAGATGTAGATTCGGCGATCGGTCAAAGAAGGAGTTGTTTGCTGGCAAAAGACCATCTGAATTGCTGAACGAGCCAAACAAACGACACAAAAACGAAACATTACTGCAGGTAGTTACATTATATTTGAGTTACACTTATATCAATCACAATAACATTTCATTTGTTGGTGCTAGTCTTATATTTCAAATGCTTTATAGATGGATGTGAACAAGTGTTAACAACAAAGTTAATGAAACAAAAGAACCATTCATGGTATAAAGTACCAACAGTTTTTATTGAATCATTCTTTAAAGTTTAAATATCTTCTTTCAACGGAACAATTATTGGAAGGTAAAATCGTGTAATACATGTATCCGGTTTTTTTTTTAAATAAATAACATTATTCATTTACAGGACTCTCCGAAGACGACATCTTTGAACGTCATCAAGGCTGTCGACAACCTCACGTCACATAGACAACTGGTCGCTGACGGGTCACGTGACTACACTCTTCCCACAATTCCAGGAAAACATAGTGACCTTCAGTCTATATTAGCAGACACAATGACGGATGTGCTGAACGGAAAGTACGACGATACGTTCGGAAAGGTGACAATCGTTGATTGTAGATATCCGTATGAGTTTGACGGCGGTCACATCAGGGGCGCAGTGAATCTCTACACTAAAGATACGGTCCAATCATTGCTTGAACAGCCGGTTATGTCGGAAAAGCCCGACGTGCTCATCTTCCACTGTGAGTTTTCATCAGAGCGGGGTCCCAAAATGTAAGTTTAGTGGACACTTTAACATAATTTGTTTAGAGAAGTACAATAAAACTGATTTTAAATTGTATCAAGAAGTCATACTAATATATAAGCGTCATACAGATCTATGACTCAAAGTTTCTATTAAATATTTAATTAACACTCATGTAAACGGTAATGTAATTGTTATTGAAATTTTGATTACATGTATAATTTGGAATAGAAACAGATTAACGACATTTCTCTCGGAGTTCGTTGAAACACAATTAAAATAAATATATCATTGGCGCATGCATGTTTCAATATTTATCACCCTTGCAGGTACCGGTTTCTGAGAAGCCAAGACCGTGAGCTAAACAATGACCGGTACCCACAGTTGAATTTTCCGGAAGTGTACCTACTGGACGGTGGCTACAAGGCCTTCTTCACCACACAACAAGCCCACTGTGAGCCCAAGGCCTACAAACCCATGCTACACGAGGATCACGCAGCCGACCTACGTCACTTCCGGGTCAAATCCAAATCCTGGACCGCTGGAGAGACTCAAACGGCCAGTAGACGAACAAAGACCAGACGTCCGAGGCAAAGTCTCGAGTTTTAGATGCTTGAATATTGTATAACTGTCTATTGTGTATATGTATCAATTTGATCGTTCCATTTATTGATTATTTGCACGCTGTACGGGTCATATAACAACTTCACTTCAAATTTATGGTCCACAATAAGGTTTTTACAAGTTATTGACAACCTGTACTGGCATGTATAGACACGGTCCGTCCATTCAATGTGGACCGTCCCTGGACTGGGCCGTCCTTTGAAAGTGAGCTTTCCTTACTTGGGCCGTCCGGTCGGACTTGGTGCGACATCTGTATAAACTCATAATTTGTTTGTTGTTAATTATGTTGTTAAGGATTAAACTTGTTAAAATGTGTAGCATGAAATAAAACTATACGTCTAATTGTTATTAGGCTGAGAATCTTTTTTATACCTTTAACCCTAAATACACGTATAGTGAATTGCGAGATGCAATGCACTTATTTTAGTGATCTACAAAGAAAACAATGGTTAAGCCGTTTATAAGGAATGACTTACTTTTACCAGATTACTTCTCAGACTAAAACATATATTTGGATTATATTAATTTTCGGATACGATACATTCCAAGTTCATGATACCTTTTTTATCGTTCCGTCGCTTTTCTTACTCAGAAGTATTCGAAACCGATAGGAAAATGCTGTAGAAAAATACTACATGTTAAAGGTCTACCTCCGCTTGCAGCTTATTACACAAAGCACTGACCGGAAGTGGCAGGTGCGCGCTTTCGATCCCCCAATGAAAGAGTACTCAGTGGCAGATAACGTTGCTTTCGAAAGAGGCCTATTTTGCCGTATTTATAGGGGTGATTACACTAAATAACGACCGAAAGTAGAAGTGTTTGACTTTTTCTCTTTAATATCAGTTTGTTGCTATGATTTGTCATCATATTTCCTATTTTGAAAGTAATCTGAACCTTTAAGTATCAAAAGAAAGCTGAAACCATGTAGAATTATAATTAAGCAACAATGTTGCATTCCTACGCACAATAATGGATTGATCCACCTTTACCGGAAGTGCATATTTTATGAAAATCCGACTGGCAATTTTATGGTGAGTGCGCATCGTATGAAGCAGGACCTTCTTACAAGTTGCAAAAAGTGACTTATTTCTGGGTCTTTCTGATAGACAAAAGCTCTTTTCATCTATATATGGTTATGGGGGTCAATCATTGCTTGGCCATGGTGCAATTTGGTTCCAAAGTTTCGAGAATTACTATAGAATATATAATTTATATAATATATTAAAAGAAGTCAAACTTCAGAACATAATTATTTATTTAAAACATATATATATATATATATATATATATATATATATATATATATATATATATATATATATATATATATATATATATATATATATAATTTTATAAAGAAAGATCAAGAGTTTCCTACATCAACAATAACAAATCTTTCTCAGTGGCAGATATCACAGTAAGCAAAAGAGAAGACCCAGAAGATGATGGTGTACATAACAAAACTCTTAAACAATTAGCAATAGACAATACTTGTTTAAATTAATAAATTCAACAACTCACAGGTTAAAGGTACAATTCCTGACTTTTGGGCTAAGGCAAGTATAATATCAGTATAAAGTCAAGAAAACCAGCTCGTGACCAGGGATCATATAGGCCAATCAATTTAACTTCAACTTTCATTAATTTTATGTAGAAAATTATTTAACTTAGGGTCTATACATTAGAATCTAATACTATCTCCTCAGAAAATCGGTAAGGCTACAGAGCAAATCATTCATGTGATGACAATCTAGTTAAATTAGAATCCGATATTAGAGTAGCCTAATCAAGGAGAACTATATTACAGCAGCTTTTCTGAACCTATCTGCCATTCATGCAGAAATAGGGGAACACTAAATTTTAGAACAGGCCTACATATGCAGCTTAAGGAACTGGGTCCATCTAGATTAGGTAGGTTATTAAGTACAAATAAAAAGCATTTAGGCAATTATGCAAATAGCCATGTTATCTAAAAAGGAACATGCACACAAAGAATCATTTCCCAACATTTGACCCGATCACCTCAAGCTAACGTCTGCTTACGCCCACACTCCATCCTCCAACCCTCTCCCCCACACAACCCATGACATCTTATTTTGCATCGATAACATCCGTGATATTTAAATAACTAATGATTTGAGCATAAATTGTACTTTCATGTTATTAACAGTTGGTTCTTACTTTGTTTAACCATTACCATTATTATTATATTTCCCAATAATGTTTACATGTACACTTGAGATGAAATAAAACATGTCTGTGCCTATGTCCACTACCAGAGAGAAATCGGCGTAACAGGTGACCAATTAGCCAGTCCGCTCTATTTAAGGATAGAACACATGAACATAACAATAATTAATGAAAACAATAAAAATGAGAATCCAAATTTTAAAAATATCATAACAACGTGGCATATGACAGAATATACACAAGAACTACGATAAGGAACAATATTCACTTATTTAGGAGTGGAAAACAGAGCAAGACAAAGAAACTGTCCACATTGCAATAGAGAAGAATAATTTAATCCTACAGTATTTAATGTGTAGGCAGCACAACAAGCTTGAAACGATTAGAAAAAGACCTTTTACTAAAAACTGGGCTCAAACTTTGACAGAATAACTTTGTTCTTTCTGCTAGGTGATAGGGCTGACTAGATTAAATTAGCACTGTTTGCGTATCTAGAAAACATAACTAAATTAAATACATATGATTTAATCAAATTCAAACCAAAGACCAATTGATAATTGTTTTAACATTTCTTATACCAATAAAATTTCCCTTTCCCTGGGACAACTTTAAAGTAGACATTTGAGCGCTCTTATTGACTGATTTAGGTCTACGCTGATCCGATAACAGTAAACATTAAATAGCAATACTATATCGAACAATTTGAAACACGGTTTAAAAACTGATGCAGTTATATACATTTTCAGAATCTCTTGACATTTTTCAAAAAGAATAAGCCAACAATAACATTTAAAATCGCAATTAAGTGGATAGGGAAAATAGACGATGAACACCTTAAACCATGCTAGGGAGACTCATAACACACATATCATAGCAGTACATAATGAGCCACCTTAAAAATTAAAAGTTTTTTACATTTTTGGTAGCTGTCAGTTAAGCTTCTCATTGATTCAATCGATATCAGGCTTTTGTCAATATGTTGTGGCCATTAGCTTAATACTATCTTTACAGCATGTGTCGATGGTTTATTGGCCCAATCAATTATCGACACATGCTTTAAATGGTGGTACCCAACAGTTCAGACCATTTGTCACACTTACCGTCAAGTAAAACTTTTGTTCATGAAAACAAATGTTTTATATAGTTTGAAAACTCACATATTTCTTCTTCTATGATAATGTTATTTTCACCACAATATGTTATTTTACATTGTATGGCTACAAATATTGTTAATATTTTATGCCAATAAAATTTGTTCTGTTCTGTTGAAAAGATCCCACAAAAGCTCTTCATTGGAGGACTATATCCATGTGAAAAGTTAACCATAATACCCACATTGTCATTACACAAATGTAATTCCCATCCGAGACACGCTGCACAATTGGCTATTTTTTTAAAGAAAATGTGACCTACTTTTTAGCTCATGTTACATGATCATCCGGGCAATCAACTCTGACGTCGATATTTATTTTTAGCTGAAATCCGCATGATGCTTTATGTCTAGATTAGAAAATAATTAACATTTAAAGTGATATATTTTATGACCTTATTTAACGGCGGTAATGTTATTAACTGTCTTCACTTAAACTAAAGAATAAGCTTAAGAAGGAATTATAAACAAAGTCCCCAGAAAATGGATAACAAGTTAGTTACATGTATAAGATATAGGCCAACTGTCTGATATATTATAACATGCTTGTAGCTTTATTCATTTGACCAGGGCACTGACTTGAAAGAATATTTGTATTCCTAGTGTATAGCTATATTATATAACATGAGACATTTTTGGGAATAACTCACCTGCCGTGTCTGTATTTGAAAAATGCAATTAACCCTGGTTTCTCAAATTGTCTCTTGCGGACTATATTAGTCTATATAAAGGATTATACAGTCTCCAATTATTTCTTATGTTTTCCTTTAAAGGCAGTATCGGACAATAAGTCTATATCAAATATCGAACCACTGCTTGGGGGAATTTGGGCATAATTTTTGAATAACATATAGTTTAGTCATAATAAATACGATTTTGAACACTAAGTAAATTGTTACACAGAACTAATGGATTTTTATCTGACAGAAGCTAATAACTCTGAATGCTTTTTTTCCAACTGTATAAAAATCGATAGTGGTCTTTGCTAAGAACTGATATTGACGTCAGAGCGGATTACCCGGATGACTATACAACATGAACATAGAAGTAAGTGGTCACGTGTTTTTTTTTTGTGTGTGTTTTTTTTTTGTTTTTGTTTTTTGGTTTTTGTTTTTGTTTTTTGTTTGTTTGTTTTTTTAACTTATTAGCTCTTAACAATACTACGTTTTATTTTGTTGGTAGGTTGTTTTCTAAATTTCGTTGTTTTCTTTCGTATTTTTTACATTTCACTTTTGACACTTTAGAACATGATGTCATGGCATTATATGCCGTATTTAAATTGATCTTGTTATATATCAGCGCTTGGGCTGTTTTATTTGTTCTTATAATATATCAGCGCTTGGGCTGTTTTATTTGTTCTTATAATATCTTATAATATGTCAGCGCTTGGGCTGTTTTATTTGTTCCTATAATATCTTATAATATATCAGCGCATGGGCTGTTTTATTTCAAACTGATCTCTCGTTTGGGATTTTTGTTTTTACGTTGCCGGGTATTTTATCTACTGTACATATGTTTATAGTTTATTTTGTTGCTAGTTGTAATGTATGTATATAAGTTCATTGTATTTGTTTTAACTCCCGATGCAGGTGCTTACTGTTAGTTGTTTCACTTTGACGGGATGTTGTTATTTACACTGTTTGTTTGCTAGAAAAACCTTCAGGAAGTGCGAGGTTGGAGCGCTCCACAAGCCAGGATAAAGCACCCCCAGTTGGCCCTTTTGCCGACTGACCGTTCCAAGGCGGTAACTGATGTTTTTTCTTTATGTGTGTTATGTCTCGTCTCTGTGGTTTTTTTCACATTTGCATTTACCTTGTTTGCCTTTGTCTACTGGTAGATAAAATTCAAATATCTGTTAGAGTTTTGATAGGACCTTTTCTTATTTACCTATTCATAAAAGTTATCTGTGCAGCGTGACTCCGGTAGGAAATACCTGTCTGCAATGACGAGTGGTGATACATGCTTTACTTTTTACACAGATCAATGACCTCAATGAGAAGCATTTTGCACGACCTTTTTAGATAGCAATGCCTTATTTGGTTATTTAAGAAATGAAATTTTGTTCCAAACCGCCAGATACCACCTTTAATATGACAGATTAAATCATAGAATTGTTCTGCTCTCTAACCCAAAAGCTTATCTTTGTCTCTCACTGATGGTCGGTAACATGTATCTGTTTACATGGCTAAAAGGTGGTATATAACATGTATATATCAAATGCATGTAACGCCATATTTCCCCACGTTTTCTGCATGAACCCATACTTTTGTCACAGTCTCTGGGTTTAACCTCAACTAATTGACAAAAGAAATCTGGAAAAATCGCTTTAAAAGTGTTTGTTCTTTTCAAAATCTATAAGTTGGCTCTGCTTAATACTCTGTTAGGGTATCCATTTTAGCTGTCTTGAATTTCTTGACCAATAATGAAAGTATTATACTTTAAATTCAACAATCATATAATAACCCAAAGATATTAAGTAAAACTAGTTCTGTGCAACAATACACCTGTATCCCAGGTTTTTTTAACATCCAATGTTTCTTACCAAAGCCTTCATAACCAGATCCTATGAATCTTGGTCTAATCATCAACTCTGTAACACTAACACCAGTTCTATTTTTTTATCTGTAACTCTTAACCCGCTCGTTATGTATAAAATAGAGTCGTTTCTATAGAATATGTAATTCGCCCCATAAAACTGTCAATCAAACTTTCAATCGTCTTGACGTATTCAAGCCAGAATGCGTAGCTTGTTGCACATGCGCAGTTGAAAATAAAACCATTTTGTAAAAAAGATTGATCTATTTTGTTCATTGTAAAATAGAAAATAGAAAGGAGTTCTATTTAAAAGATCGCTGAGGAATTTGAATTTTCACAGCTTCTGAAGTACAAATGTTGGGCGACTTCTAACACCCCACTTGGTCCATATTGCCGACTGACCGTTCCAAGGCGGTAATTGTCTGGTTTGCTCTTTTCGTTAAATGACCCATCACAAATTTGTTCTTACTTTTCGCTTGGCTTGCATGTGAAATACCTTTGTTCTGTGCCTTTTCGGAGTTTGGTATATGTTGCAATACTCATAGGACTTTGTCATATATTTCTTATTCATGATTACAACAATGTTACTTGAGCAGTGTGGAGGTCGTAAAAATCTCCCTGTGCATGTAATCTGTCGTTTAATTTATCTTAAAATGATTGTTACGTGTACTTCCTTCGACAGACATTGGACGTTGTTTCCTCATTTCTATCTTCATATGAACAGGATGCTACAATCATTTACACTTCTGTGGTATTGTTTCTTGATTCAAAAACTGGTTTCATTTACAATCAACGAGTTTGTGTAGTTCTTCTAATGGAAGTAATTCTGCTTTCTTCTAAATACTATGCGATCATTATTTTTCAATGACGTCACTACTTTCGTCATAATTTACCAAAGAAAACGTCAGCGCTTGGACATTTATATTCAAATAAATCGGTTTTATTTTCAATGCTTGCATTTGAGAAACCCCTCAGGAAGTGCGTGGTTTAGGCTCTGTAAAATCGGTTTAAGCACGCCAGTCGGTCCCTTTTGCCGACTTATCGTTCCAAGGCGGTAACTGTTGGGTTTGTACTTTTTGTTATATGACTGATCACATATTTGTCTTTACTTTTAAAGTTAGCTTACATGTGAATTCCTTTGTCCTGTGCTTTTTCAAATTTTGATATATGTTGCAATATTCATAGAACTTTGTTATATATTCTTTTTCATGTTTACAACAATGCTACTTGTGCAGTGTGGAGGTCGTAACAAGTCTCCCCGTGCTTGTAAGCTATGTTGTCATTAAATTCATCCTATAAGTAGCGATGCCAAACCCCACAAGAGTAACTTCCCTTATTGGTCCCAAAATAAAATGGGCATTTGCGGAAAACACGGCCCAGAAATAGGGCTGTTTTATTTCGGTCTCCTTTGTAACTTTGGTAGAAACTATTTGTGATCATGGTTAACAATAGAAATGGCGACAGAATAAATTAATGGAAGCCAAAATTTTCAGGCTTTTTGCGGACGATTACGCTTGAAAAATGAAGATGTAATTTTTTGCTCATTCGATAACAAAGTGATTACGGCCGATTTCGCATGTATTTTTGCATTTTATTGATAGTGCAATGCTAACTCTAACATCATAATTATTATTTTCTATCGAAATTAACGTAAAAAGACCAATATAAATTTAATTTTGGCCTTACGCGGCTTTAGAACTCAGGAACGATAATCCAAATGAAAGCAGTGTTATTCAAAATGGCCACCCCAATCCTTGACGTTTTGTTTAGTGTAAACAAACCTTGCTACGTTGTTCATAGACCTTGCTATTTTGTTCGGCAGCTATTTCTGAATTAAACTAATTGTATTTAAATGAACAATTGCATTTCTATACAGAGATAAATATTAAATGATTTAATTAAATGTAAGTTGTTACCGCGCCTTGTCCTGCCGTCCTAGAAATACTGCTAATTCTGAATTTACTGATTTTAATCAGTTGTTAGTTGAGTAATGATCATTTGTTAGTTAAATATTTAAATTTTCTGCATATCTTTTAAAAATGTGATTATTAAAATGTTTATTAATATTCTTGTGTGACTTATTGTTAATATAATTATCAAAATAATAAATAGTTGTTAAATTAAATTTTAATATTGATTCAAGAATTGTTGTGCTGTGTCTTATAAAAGACGTGAGCTGACAACTGAAATATGTAGGTTGACTTATTTGTTCTACATTGTATTTTATATATTTTTGCATTTGATTTTTCAAATCATGAATTTTTGTGTTAGGCATTTTTTTAGGAAGAAGACTGAAGAGAAGAGAAGTGACAAATAGTGATTAGCAGTTCAGACAGAGTGTGGGTCCCACTCACTGGTCTTGTGTGGCATTGACAATGACTTTGTCGCTTCACCCGATTCAGACCCAAATTTACCAACTTTCGATTTTGAGTTTAGAGTTGATAGTGTGTCATTTGATCTAGATTTTTATAATTAAAACACTGATTACAGCAAATGCAAAGGGGATGTAAAGATCTTAAAGGTGGTATCCGACAGTTTGGACCAAACCTTTGTTCTAAAAAATCCAGATAATTCATTTTTACCTGAAAAGGTCCTTAAAATGCAGTTTATTCAATAATATTTATGTTGAATAAAATATAGAATGACATCTTTCTAACAAAAGCAATTTAAACTGTCATACAATTTCAGAATAATGTCCTTTTCGCTCATTTTAAGTATTTTAAAAACTTAAACTTTCTCTTTCATGAATTTTTTAAAATCAATTATTTAAAAATGAAATAAATACAGAATCATGCAGTTTCAAAATTGACACCTAGCAATTATTGCAATTAAGACTATGCGAGCGATTATAGAGTCAACTACCCATATTATCACTAACATAAACGTTTACAGTTTAGTTATTCATTTTAAGTATTTTAAAATACTAAACCTTAACTCTTTCAATGATTTTCAAAACTAAATATTTTACTATGTAATAAATACATATGCATGCTGTTATGCAATTGACACCTTGTAATTATTGCAATTAAGAATATGCTAGAGGTCCAAAGGATCACCGCATTCGAGATTGTTTGTTTAAATTCTCTCTTATGATTAATTTTACAAATCAGTAAAAAATATATATATGAGAACCAACATAAAAACACGTCTTTTAAATCATAATCTTATTATAAAATATGATATGTGTCTATTATCTTAAATAGTATAAAAATAATCATGATTCTTTTTCAAATGATAAATGAGTTTACATTATGTATGAAGTAGTTACTTGCTAAAACTGATAAGAATGTCTAAAAACAAGTGTTAAACCAATGTAGACCAAACTGTTTAACAGATCTGCGCTGATGGCGTTTATATGTATTTCCCATAAACGAACAGAGAGAGAAAGAGAGAGAGAGATAGAGAGAGACAGAGAGAGAGAGTTGGCGGGGGGGGGGGGGGATATTTTACTTACCGGTTCAGATCTGCTGTTTCTCTTCCATATAAGCCTTTCAACATAGAACTGTCCTTCGAGTACACTTGTTGAGACTTTTTTTTGGCCGAAGTGAATTTGGTCTCCTTCATGCATTAATTTATAGTTGATGTTTTTTCTAGGGCGCAGAGAAGCTGCCATGATGTCAGTGTGGCAAAATGTTAATGTGAATATCCCAAATGTCACACAGAATAGGGTTGACTGGGTTTTGACAATTGTCACCTTTTTTACCTGATGTTCTACCTGGGGTCCACTGTTGTCTTAACAATTGTCACCTATTGAGACAATTGTCTAAAGAAATATTCAGATAACAATTATCGCGTTGTAGGAAGATACATGTACAAATAAAGCACCAGTTAACTTTCTTTTGATTAAATACTTTAATAATTCAAGTAAATTATAACAGGATTGTTAAAATATTAAAAAAGATGTTCTACTTTGGCAAAATTTTTTAATGCTATTAATGCATACATTTTGAAAACTATTTCTAAATGTATAACTACACAGGTTTAAAAAAAAGTATTTCTTCCAGAATATAAATTAAGAATTGACTGCTTGTTCTTTTTTGTTTTCTGGAAATCAAATTGCTATTGAAAACCGTAATATTTACTATATATAAGTAACGTAACTGCATTATGTACATTAAGCCCTTTCACGCGTGAAAACCAAGACTGTCACAATACAATTTCAAGAGGAACGTGAACCAGGCCCGACACCAGGCCCCCACCTGCTGTGACCTGCTGTGACCTCTTATCTTTCGTAACACTTCGGAAGTCATCGGCAACGTCCGTAAATCCACGGAGACTTAAATTTTCACTTAAAATATTCGATAGTCATGTTAGAAAAAGCTAAAAAGGACCAAAATGTTATACATTTAATTACATAAAACTTATTTCAAAGAATAGCTAGATAATTTTCGCAAAATATGCAACCAGGGTTTTTTAAATCTTATGATTTGGATAAAAGATATTAACAACAGAATATGTAAGAATAAGCGAAGACATTCCACTTTCTGTACAGTTTCTATGTAAGTAATAGGGAAAATAGGGTGGCTATGTTCAAAGTCAAAAAGGACCAAAAAATCATTAGGATAAATTAAAATAAAAATTACCATCTTAATCGGCAGGAATTTATCTTTACTTTGTACTATGGGTTTTTTCGGCTGTTTAAGAAATAAAACTGTAGCAGAAAGAAAACTGAATTGCTCCTTCATAATCTATTAAGCGATTCGCTGTCGACTTTTGCTACCCGATGATTCTCAAAGTTGGATATGCTAAATATCTGAATAACTTACTTACACTATTTAATTTAACAATATCAAATATTTGAATATTTAAATATTCAAATTCTTTTTCTTTATTATACAAACATTTCACAAGTGTGTAGCTGTTTTGAAACTTCTATTTCAAATTCCTTACCTACGTTTTACCTGATGTCAAACTGATTCACTCTAAGCCTATGACAGAGGTAAATGTAATGAACCGACAATGCAAGAGAGCGCGTAATTTCGCCTGATAATATTGATCCTTTCATACGCTTAGATACATAAACCGGTCTAGTAATTTCCGGATAAAAAAAGTCGTGAAAATAAAATTGTTATTATTTACGCTACCTACTTAGCTATTTACTTACGTAAGTTTTAAGTAATTGGCAATTTTTAACATTGGTGGAATGCGACAAACTTAAACACTTACGTAAGTGTTTAAGTTCAGGATAAGTTTTTAAGTTAAGTAAATGTTGGTGGAATTCGCCCCTGTTCCAATGATTGTAAACAAAACGGCTGCCTATGATCCATGCGATCAAGGCGTGTTTCGCCGGTGGCTGAAGAACACGTGGTTTTTTGGTGTATCTCTACTTCTACTTATGAGGCCTTTATTCCGGAGCTGTCTTGATAGCCTACGGTTTTTCTTGATAGAACTCCTTATACACTTGAACTCGAAGCAGTGAAACATTTTACCTTTTGCCTGATTTGCGACATCCGGCTAGACAAACATCCCCGATACACTGCATGTCAGCTGAAGACTTCCTCACACCGAGTATGTCGCCCTGACCTGGACTCGATTAAAATAATGAAAAAAATGCCAACATTTTATCAGGCGTATCTGTTGTTATCAGTGTCCAAGAAACATGATTAATCGTGTCAGTTGTACGTAATTATCTTATTTTATATAGCATGTCTATTGTCAGTATTTATTTAATTATATGAAGTGTGTGTTGTCCGTATTTACTAAGGTTTATGAAGCGAGTCTGTTGTCCATATTTACCAAATTAAATATATTTGCTTGTGATACAATATTGAAGTAAAAACATGCAGTGTAAAGGGGATGTTTATCTATCCGGATGTCGCAAAGTTGTGTGAGTGGGGTGTACAAAACAAAACAAAATCAATCACTAAATTGAAACCTACGCGTATGATGACTCGCTGTGATATACACACCCTTTCGCCATGGACCACACGACCTTGAAATTTTAACGTGTTTAAACCATTGGTTTCAAATTCCAGTCGATAATATTCTCCCATTAAGGCGTCCAGAGTCATAGCAATATCCGCAGCTGTAAGAAAAATAAATGTATTTAACCAAATAACCCAAATAAAGAAAAGTTGTTAAACGATTTCTTGCTGGGCTTAATGTGAACAGAAGTGGTATAAGTAAAGGGGTGTCCATGGCCGATCGGTTGGTCACCAACCTGTAACTCACGGCGCGGGTTCTTATTCCTGAAGAGGTCATCTAGAGAGGTGGCACGCCGGTGCTTCAATCTTGCTTGGGTGTTCATCTATCAATTATATGTGGTCGACGCCAATATGCTCATTTTTGGGACGTTTAGCACGTTTATTTACATAAGACTATGATGCATGCGCGGTTGTAACTCTCAGACAAGTCAGCACGACTTGAGCAGGCTAAGGCACAGATACATATTTAGATCAGCCCTTAAGAGTCTTAGGTTATATATATGTCAAGATACCTTTACCTGGAAGTGTTAGCAAGTAGCTTAGGTTGTGAATTGCTTGTTAATAAATGTCTCGTGATAAAGGCCTGAAGAAATCAGCTGATTCTATCTTGTAAAACCACTTGACTGTTTGTGTTGAATGGACCTCAAAACAATGCAAAGGTAAAATCCCATAACCTTTCGGTTAATAATTTAAAAAATCCCATAAATTATCAAATATCGTGCGTAATGGGCACAATTTGTAACCATTTGGAACATTTGCGGTACGGATTAAATGCTCGTTATAAAAGATTAATGATTCTGCCCTTATCAAGATTGTAGACCGCATCGACGATTCTGGCCTCGGGAAAATGCCAGCCTTATTAAGATTATGCAGAGGTATGAAAATTGTTCCATGGACTGGTGGAAACAGAGAATTCGACGAAAGAAAAATTATTGACAAAGCTGCTGCATATATGAAGCTTGGTTTTCGCATGTGCATATAACCAACAAGCGAAGAATAATCTTGCACCAAGATTTTCTTGAATAAATTAAAATACAACCATTGAAGTACATACATTTTTTGTTTTTTTAACAATTTAATTTGTATATTTTCCCAATCATAAATATACTGTTCTTAAAAACAAGACGATTTACACATAACTGCTTAAGAAAAATATTTTTTCTGGTGTGTCGGTCTTTTTCTTTTTTTTTCCACTGTTTTTGGGTGGGTGTCGCTAGCGACACCGTCCAGAGTCATGAAAGCTGGATTTCAAAATCCAGGCGCGTGTCTGGGCCGTTTTTGAAGGTACGCACAATTACAAAGGGAAATAACCTTTGTAGTAATACTTTTGAATACATTCGGTTCTTTTCTAATGAATAACAGACAAAATGCGGACATGCGAGGAACTTAACGCAAAATATGAACCCCTAAAATCCTGACGTGCATAAGTTTAATCATTTTAAACCTTTTCGACCTGATTGGTGTGGTAAAAAGATTTTATAACATAGAAACTACGGTAATAAAATATGTTATTTCTAACACGGGTTAGGCATCGACTTTCTTAGTGTTTTTGGTACTTTTAGATTTTTCGATGTTTCGAATGGAGGTTACGCACGTGCGTAAAGTGCGTAATGGCAGAAACGCGCCTGTCAGAAGCACACTTGATTGAGCCTGTATGGCCTTTACTACTCGCGGTCAGTTGTTCATGCCTGGCCAGAAGTGGTGTGTGTACAGAGCAAATATATGTATGTCTATACGGTTCAAATGTTAACATTAATATTGTTATCTGTGTAAACGGGAAGTTCATTATATTGTGTAATTCAGATATGCATACAATGCAGATTTATGAATGAACAATGCCAAGTACCAATATCACCCCTCGACTAGAAGAAAGGCTCGAAATAGGGAGAGAACAATTAGAAGAGTGTTCCACTGACTTTGCATCATATACTAGGCCGAGATATTTGCGATAACCCGCGCGGAAAATTTTGCGGCTCTGGGCCAGGCTATGTAATAACATAAGTCAATCATATCATCTCAGCTTCTCAGTCTTAACCTGCAGCATGCGTTCGAAGAGGAATGACGCACTCATGACTTTTAGTTTAGTTTACAGGGGCGTAAGAGGTAGTAGATTATTTTAAACTTGGTTAACCCGGAAGAATCCGGCAGCTTTTATGAGCACTTATGTTAGACCTAGCCTAATTTAAAATGCAAAATTATATTGAAAATATTGAATGTTTAATAAAATGGTTTCTATTATCGGATGTTAGTGGCTATGATGCAACTTTTGCCCAAATGTATAATCCGGTTTTTAGAAGAGGTGTTTATTTACAGCTGAATAATTGCATGCTTTGCAATTTCCATTACGATGTTGATTTACTACGGAATAATTTTGGCCTATGTTTGCATACCTGTAATCGCGTACAGGGTAAAACTTTGATTTTTCATACCGATTTTGTTTTTGTATGTGTGTGTTTGTCTTCTTATCATCATCTGATTCTGACATTAGGCAGAGCAGCGCCAGAAAGGTAACTATGTCATAAAAACCTTCATCTGATTCTGATATTAGGTAGGGTTATTCCAGAAAGGTAACTTTGTAAAACAAACTTCACATGTTTCTGACATTAGGCATGACAACGCCAGAAAGGTAACTATGTCATAAAAGCCTTAATATGATTCTGACATTAGGCAGGATAGCGCCAGAAAGGTAACCCTGTAATAAAAAAAACACAACTTCATCTGATTCTGACATTAGGCGGAGCAGCGCCAGAAAAGTAACTATGTCATAAAAACCTTCACCTGATTCCTACATTAGGCAGGACAACGCCAGAAAGGTAACTATGTCATAAAAACCTGAATCTAATTCTGACATTAGGCAGACAACGCTAGGAAGGTAACTATGTCATAAAACCTTCATCTGATTCTGACATTAGGCAGAGTAGCGCCAGAAAGGTAACCCTGTCATAAAAACCTCATCTGATTCTGAAATTAGGCAGGGCAACGTCAGAAAGGTAACTATGCCATAAAAACCTTCATCTGATTCTGACATTAGGCACAGCAGCGCCAGAAAGGTAACTATGTCATAAAAACCTTCATCTAATGCTGACATTAGGCAGGGTAGCGCCAGAAAGGTAACCCTGTCATACAAAACTTCATCTGATTCTGACATTAGGCAGGGCAACGTCAGAAAGGTAACTATGTCATAAAAACCTTAATCTAATTCTGACATAAGGCAGGTCAACGCCAGAAAAAGTAACCCTGTCACTAAAATCAATAATTATCTGATTCTGACATTAGGCAGGGCAACGTCAGAAAAAATCCCTGTCATTAAAATCTTCATGTTATTCTGACATTCGCCGTGGCAACGTCAGGAAGAAACCCTGCCATTGAAATCTTCCATCCGATTCTGACATTATACAGAGAAACGTCAGACAAGAACTCTGTCATTGAAATCTTCATCTGGTTCTGACATTATACAGGGCAACGTCAGAAAGGAACCCTGTCATTAAAATCTCATCTGATTCTGACATTATACAGGGCAACGTCAGAAAGGACCCATGTCATTGAAATCTCCATCTGACATTATACAATGCTACTTCAGAAAAGAATCCTTTCACTGAAAAGTAACCCTGTCACTAAAATCAATAATTATCTGATTCTGACATTATACAGGGCAACGTCAGAAAGGAACCCTGTCATTAAAATCTCATCTGATTCTGACATTATACAGGGCAACGTCAGAAAGGAACCCTGTCATTGAAATCGCCATCTGATTCTGACATTATGCAGGGCAACGTCAAAAAGGAACCCTGTCATTGAAATATCTATCTGATTCTGACATTATACAGGGCAACGTCAATTTGTTACAAGAATCTTTTTTATGATACTTTACATTGAATACTTGTAGAGCAGAGAAAATTAATATCTTAATTCCACCCAAACTTACTAGGCGAAAACCCACCCACCCCTTCCTTCCTACAAAAAAGCCTTTGGTTGACTTCGATAATTGCATGGTAGCGTTTGGAGTCCGGCACTCTTTCTGGAAAGTAATATGCATTTGATAGTATTGCTTCAGGATGCCAGTCAAATCCCACGTTTTATCGTAATAACATACTGTAAATCCGTTATGTTTTCAGTCGGAACTTTGTATTTAATCGGAAAAGATCGAACGATGGTTGATTATTTTAAATGTGAAGTTAAAGGGGCAGTGACCATAACACAATAGGTCCAACAACTTTTATATATTTGTAATTTTGAAACCTCATTTTTATTGTATGACAACGAATAAAGAAAATTACTGCAACGAGTATGATTCTTTCTCAAATTAATATATATATATATATATAACAGTTTAATGTCGAGCTTAAATTTGTTTTGTTGTTGAAAGGGTGACAACCGAAAACAGGATGCGGCACAATAGACCAACTGTTCGCTTTCTGTTTGTATGATGTCGTATGGAGTGTGAAATCTTCACGTCAATAAAGTTTCCATTCAGTGTTTTGTAGAGTAGAGAACGGCTGTTGTCAGTTCATGTAGAGTTATATAATAAAGGTTATTGTTTCTTTTAACTTTCGGTTTCGGTTTAAACATGGCGTGTTTGGTGACAGTGACTAATCTGCTTCTTGCTAAGGCGATGACATTAATGTAATCCTGTTTTCACTAACCCGTTGAAATGCCGGACAGTGACAAATCCGCTTCCCGCTAAAGGCGATGACATTAATGTAATCCTGTTTTCACTAACCCGTTGAAATGCCGGACAGAGACAAATCCGCTTCCCACTAAGGCGATGACAATAATGTAATCCTGTTTTCACTAACCCGTTGAAATGCCGGACAGTGACAAATCCGCTTCCCGCTAAGGCGATGACACTCATGTATGTAGAATGTTGATTTTACTTTTTAATTGAATCCCGCCAATTAAGCATTTCATGCAAATCATATGTTGTCTTACATATTAATTGCATGTTTATCATTTTTGTGTACAATGCTTTGTCACCATAATTAAGATCATGGTTATTTTACATCATTTATTCTCATTATCACTATTGCCTTGTGTTTTCTTTAAATACATCTCGAAATATGCTGTCCGCCGTTAATTTGTTAGCTCGTCTTTTAAGTGACTTTTGTTTCCGTCAGACTTCGCTCTGAGATCTTAAATAAAAGACCAGAAAGATTTCCATTACTGTATTTGGTTTATTGTTGTTAACACTTTGAAGCTCGCATCAAAAATGAATTCTGACAGGAAATCAAGATCTCCCATAATTTCATGGACCAATATGGAAACAAACTAATACAAATGTTGTCTTTTTTGTTTGTTTATACTTTATTGAATAATGCATTAAGCATACAATTTATGTTTATAGCACATGCAAATAATGTAGACATGTGTGTATGTGTGTGTGTGTGTCTGTGTGGTATATTAATATTATTACAAAATTTTAAAAAAAAGAAAAAATAAAGAAAAAAACAACAAAAGAAAAAAAAAAAAGAAAAAAGTATAAACATATTTACACTCTAGTTTTAGCACCTTTGAAGAATGTAACAAGAAGAAGAATAAAATATATTTAACTTAGGATATAATAAATACTTTGTTTAATGAAGTCAAATTTAATTTATATTTTAACACAAAAATTATATTTAGACAAATAGATCGTTTAAGACAATGACAGGTATAACAAGAATCAATATTTATATAGATGTCATTGTTTATCCTTTATTGAATAATGCATTAAGCATACAATTTATGTTTATAGCACATGCAAATAATGTAGACATGTGTGTATGTGTGGTATATTAATAGTATTACAAAATTTAAAAAAAAATAAAAATAAAGAAAAAACAACAAAAGAACAAAAAAGAAAAAAGTATAAACATATTTACACTCTAGCTTTAGCACCTTTGAAGAATGTAACAAGAAGAATAATAAGATATATGAGTGTTTAAGTATAAAATATATCTAACTTAGGATATAAATATATACTTTATGTAATGAAGTCAAATTTAATTTATATTTTAACACAAAAAATATATTTTGACAAATAGATCGTTAAGACAATGACAGGTATAACAAGAATCAATATTTATATAGATGTCACAATTTGTAAAAAAATACTTACAAAGAGCCATAATTTATATAATGTACATGTAATGCTTTCGAAGTAAGTTTTTATCATTGCTTTTCTAAATAACATTTCTATTACAACATACAAATGAAAAGGCAAAGAATACATATCGATACAGAGACATGTGAAAAATAAACAAAGAAAATACATACTGCACTGATGAAAATCAAAAAAAAAACTTTTTCGTTTTTAAACAATATAAATTTTTCTGATTCTTTATATAAATGAAGTACATGTATATCTTCCATGTAAGATATTGCACATGTTTATTATTGTCATTCTTATGTCTTTACCAGCATGAAACATAAATTTTGCAACATGTGTTTAAGTGATTTTGTTTTTGTTCCATAATAAACTTTCAAAATTTGTGATTGTAGGCCATATGTTATAGTGTCTGGGTATAATTTTCTGACGTAATTCATAATATTTTTGACAAATTAGTTGAACCTGATATTCGTTGTCTATCTTTTAACTTACGCAGTTTTAACAGATTCTTTGAGTTTTTGATAAATTCAATTGTCTTCATGTCTGTATGTTTTAAGTTATGGGCTGCCAAAATCTAGTCATTTCTCTTCGAACGCATGCTGTAGGTTGAGACTGAGATGATACGATTGACTTATGTTATAACATAGCATGGTTCAGAGCCGCAGAAGGTTCCGCGCGGGTTATCGCAAATAATAGGCCTAGTAAATGATGCAAAGTCAGTGGAACACTCTTCTAATTGTTCTGTCCCTATTTCGAGCCTTTCCTCTAGTCGATGGGTGATATTGTTCATTCATAAATCTATATGGTATGCATATATGAATTACACAATGCAAAGAACTTCGCGTTTAAACAGATATCAATATTAATGTTAACATTTGAACTGTATAGTCTCCTTAGACATACATATCTGTTCTGTACACACACTACTTCTGCCCAGGCAACGGAACAACATACATAACTAATTATAAACACGAGAATAATTATAATAAGTGAATGTATTTTTTTTTTATATAAAAATATTTTATTCCAAAACGCTTATCTGGCATAATATAGGACGACGCATTATTAATGTTAATCTATTATGAAATATTTCCTTAATAAAGTGTGCCGATTATTCTCAATAAGGAGTTTGTCCATAACGTTTACATACATAACCGACAGTTTTTTCTGAGAAAATGTATACAAGGAGAAATGCGCACAATGGTAAAATAAATCAGTAATTATAGTCAAATATGTAGAAACCGCAATTTGTCTTTACGATATAACAGACAGCGCGCACAGCTGAATGCGTAGATTTCTTCCTATCAAAGATTATTTTTACTCATTTAAAGTGATAAAAAGCTGAAACTGAAAAGTAGTTAATATAAAAATAGTTCAGTTGTCAGGGAACTTTATTACTCAGCTCGCCAGAGAGTAGCATATTAACAATTTTCGTTATCTCTTTAAATTTCTCTTCTATTGCATGGCATCTCATTTAAGATCCATTTCATATGTACTCATATAAAGGAGTTAATAAAGAGTACCCAGCCAAACCAAATAACAATATACCGGTTCAAATCCCGATTTAACGCCCCCACCCTTATTAACGCCCCACACCTACTTTTGTATTTTTTTTTGGGGGGGGGGGGCGTTAAATCGGGATTTTACGGTAGAAGAAGTAGAATCTGAATTCCCCGTTTTGTACCCCATCACTTGTTCCGTTCTGTTCTACAAAATACTATAGCCGACCTTCATATTGGAAAAAACGGGAAAAATCAAATTAGGTTACCTTACGTACTGAAATGGCAAGATGCCGGTCGTTTCCCACAACTTACACAATCGTTTTGCAAAGAAAGTAAACAAACAGTTTCAATGTTCAGTTATACAAATCACGCAAAAGTTATGTATACAATGTATGCAACATAAATGTACAGGTATTTTTAAAGTTGGTTGGAGGTAAAAAAAAGATACACTCTTCACCTAATTGACCATTTGTATTTGTTTGTTGTTTTGGTTTATCTACCCAACAGCAGTATTTCAGTTATCTGGAGACGGTGTTCAATCGAAGCAGATATAGTGCTGCCTTCACTGTTTATAGAATGCCGTGATCATCTGGCATGATACCACATCCCGTCAAATTATCCTGACACCGGGCAAACCAGTTGTGGAAATGCCCTTATATATGCTTGAGCGCTAGCTATCATTTTCAAAGTCTTTGTTATGTCGAGGTTCGGGACCGAACCCGTGGCCACCCGTACCTGAAGCCGAAGCTCTACCGATTACGTAACCAGATAAAAAAAACTAACCGTCTTACATAAAGTCCCATTTAAAAGTTACATAGTATATGTCATGAATATATAACACATGGCTGAAAATATGTGGAATTTGTCAACGTTTACTTATTGTCCCGCGAGGAATGCGGCAAACAGAAACATAATGAATATCCCATTTGTATAACCATTAATAAACATCTCAACCCATGCTAAGCATAGTAAGAAAGTCTTGCCTCGCAGTAAAATCTGTCATCTCTACAACACTTGGTTTATAGTTTCGTCATATCATCTTTATAATGTTTGCTTATAAGTTTTGATATTACAGAACCACATGTAAGCGTTGCTTAAATTACATTTCTCCTTCCAGATGATGATTGCAATCCTCTGTCGCCTGTTGTGGCAACAACCTGTTGGAAAAAACAAAGCTTAGCCCGTAGTAAGGTTGCTACCCTTGCGTTGCAGATAAAGGAGAGGAATATAAAAACGCCCTGAAGAGCATTCAGTGCGACAACGAAGAAAGAAAAGATGGACAATTCAAATAGGGTATCAATAAATTGCAGTGGCCAAGAAAAACCAGTAAGTGTCGACAGTTTGATATAGATGAAAATGTCGTTACGAGTTGCCGAACTTTGAACTGACGGTCTTGATCTGATCGCCATAACAGTCTTTGCAAAGAATGCAATATTTGAGGCAAATATTAAAGCAGAAGGGGCCAAGAAAGTCGCAATCATGCTCGTGGTATCTAAAAAGAAACACAGTTGGTTCACATTTGGTCCATATCCACATGATTGCATGTCTGACAGGAACAAATGGACGAGTATTAATGTCCCGACTGATTAGAAATGGTGCACCAAATGTGTAAACACAGTAACGCAACCGCTTGTCTGAAACACGTACCTGCATGTCATTTAAACAGAACACATAAAGCATGTGATAGGCGCAGACATTCATGGCACAGAAAGAGGACAGCCAGAAGAAGTGAATAAGAATTCCTATTACAATACACACATAGATGTTTGCGTTTAATGAAAGTCCGAAATACAGATTCAATTGAGCACAGAACAGACAAAAACAGAGTACCATGTTGTTTTGGCCTGGCACAGTCCTTAGTTCCCGCAAAACGCAGTAAACTATAAATGTAACAAGAAGACATATAAGTGACAAAGCGGTGCAAACAACACTGAAAACAGAATACACAAATGCAAGTTTGTTTTGTTCCCTCTTTGCAATCTCAGGCACCAATCTTTCCTCATAGGTATCTAATCTTTCCTCATAGCTATCTAATCTTTCCTCATAGGTATCTAAACAGATTCTTAGAAACCCATCTTCTGTTTCGTAATATTCTCCAGGAAAGAACATAGCCTTTGTATTTTTAAGTTGAACATCATCAGTTTTACTGAATTTCTGAATCTCTTTTTGAGACAGTTGCACCTGAGGACAGGTAAGAAACCTGTCAACGTTTATGATGTTTTCGTACAGCCGTTTAAATAAGGGTTCTGCAAACATCCTCCTCGACATTTTTTCCTCGCATCCTGACGATATCGTGTCTAACGTATCTTTCTGATTTTGATCTTTATGTTGACTAGTTGATGTCGCAAACAATTGGATAAATTCTCCAGAGTTTGTTAAAATTTCATATTCACCTGTTTGGGCCTTTATACACGCCTCAAAAACTTGTGTGATGCTAAAGTGAAAAGGACAGGTATGTGGATTTCAATATGAATATTTTTTAGATGAATAACCGAAATACCTTGATTTTTAACGCATTTTGATTCTGTTGTTTTTCCGATGAATGTATCCGAGATGGACATTACCATGCTGTTCAAGCCATCCGCAATTCTTTTGTATATCGCTTCAAAAATATCATCGAATGAAACATAGATCTCGGCTGTAAAATTATTTGGACACACTGAACTGAACATAAAGGGATACACTGAAGAATAGCAGTCGGGATGTTTATTAAGGTACATGCTGACGTTGACGACGAACATCTTACGACTGTCATTCTGGGGAAATGATTTACATATTCTTTCGAAGGGGGAACCGTATTCCTCGTTGCAGTACAATTTTCTGCAGGATTTCTGGAAATATATAAGCCATACACAAATTGTAAACTTTACATTGAAGCCATGGTACCGATTATACCTTATCTATGAAAGCCTACAATAATCTAAGTTTAAAAATTAATACTAAAACTTAATTTGTTAAAGATACAAAATAACGAAATATGAACAAGGTAAAACATGTGAATTATGGCACTTTACATTCTAGACGGGCTGAAAGCTTTATCAATTATTGTGTGTACATGTATAAATAATAGGGATCCAATAGTATTTACAAAACTATGTTTTTGGGACAACTCTGGACATATATGTTATATGTTGTTCAGAGTTATTTGATTATATCTGATTAGAAATAGTGGGGGCATTAGTGTCTTTATTCGAAACAAATTGATAATGTCAAACTTTTTTATACATATTAGAAAAGACATATTAGATGCTGTTGTTTTATTGATTAAGAGTTCAAAATTTAATGGAATGAATATATTATATTGTATATTGCATATGTTTCCCCAGAAGGATATAGTATTTATAATAACAGGCAAGAGGTTAATGGTATAACATTATTAGAGCAAAATATTGTAACCTAAATATTAGAATATCCTGACTGTTATCTGTATTTAGCAGGGGATTTTAATGCAAGGACAAAAACATTTTTAGATTATATACCCTTAGATAATCTGATTTTTTTTTATATATGTCACAAGTTGATTATGCTTGTGATTATTTTGACCTTCCAAGAAATAATCAAGATATAAGTAAATTTAACTCTTTTGGAAAATCGCTTACAGAATTGTTTATTGTTTATTGGGTTTATCGTCCCACCAACAGTATTTCAGTTATCTGGAGACGGTGTCCACTTGAAGCAGTTATAGTGCTGCCTTCACTGTGTATAGCATGCCGTGAACACCTGGCATGATACCACACCCAGTCACATTATCCTGACACCGGGCCAACCAGTCGTGGAACTACAGTGCTCCCTCTATTTAGCAACATCAAGCGGAAGGAGAGAATTTGGTTGCTTAAGAGATGTAGTTGCTCTAGAGAGGTAACCCTTAGACATGTGTATACATGTACTTAAGTATTTTAGTATCAGTAGAATTAAATGTTTCAAATCCATTTAATGTTATTTTCTTCTGTTATTTGCTTGGCTTTATTTCTATTTATCTAAAAATTTATTTAATCTTATTTAATAAAAGTATTTTATATAATTAAGTTTATTGACATGCACTACATTAAATGGTTAATATTTTTTTGTATTATTTTAATCTGCTGTACTTTTTCTATAAATATTTCATATTGTTTTGATTCTAACAGCAAATAACAGGACAAAACAACACATTCAATCATTTTAATCTAACTATAACATTGTAAAAATATGCTAAATATAACATGAATATTTTTACAAAAGCTAAACCTGGGTTCTACCCCACCTAAACTGATAAGCAATAGCCTGAGCTGATTTCCCCCAAGTATAGTAGCTTAACAACAGTTACACGTTGGTCAAGAGACAGAAATACTTTTTAGAGCTCATTTTAACTGAACAGACATCATTAAGCAAATGCAGCCGTAATGAAGACAGTTTTTGAGAGATTGTTACGTAGATCAATACTTGGTTTTATTTACCCTCGCCCTAACTATTGTTATAGGGCGAGCATGTTACGTAGATAGACTACGATGGGTATTTATAAGAAAATTCGCCATTGCTGTTTTTCACACTGATGTCCAATTTATGCCAGTAATCAATTGTTCCAGAAGTACCCCACCCACTATGCCACTAATAGACGAATGATTGGTGCAATTAATAGACAGCTTAATTACTCATAAAGAACTTGATTGGGTTTGTTTATCCTAATTGGCTAACGTGTGGTAGGCCGCAAACGTTTGTTATTATAGTTGTTCCAGCATTAGGGCATTTATCTAAATAACTCAAGAGAAAACTGTGAAAACAATGTTCGAGTGAACCAAGTGGTTCCCGTCGCTTTACAAATAGACATATACGCGGGATCCAGTCACGTTTGTTTGAACATTTCCGATGTCACTCGGCATCACGGAAAATGCCGATGGCTAACGAAGACTGGCGAAACAAATCATCGGCCGCTCAAGGGAGGGAATTAAACAATACGGAAGTAAACATGTGTGACGGTAGCCATTTAAGAGAGTTATCGTTCTTCAGAGGGAAAAATACGTTGAAAACGACAGGGGGTAAATAGAAGTGACGTCTAAGAGAGGTATTCGTCTAAGGGAGGTGACGTTTGTAGAGGGAGCACTGTACCCTTATATCTGCTTGAGCGTTAGCAAGGGAGCTATACCACTACCATTTTTAACGACTTTGGTATGTCGCGGCCCGGGATCGAACCTGGGGCCTCCCGTACCTGGAGCCGACGCTCTACAGATCTTACAGAATTGTGTCGCACACATGATATACATATTGTAAATGGCAGGTGTTATGATGATATTGATGGTAATTTCACATGTATAGCAAATGATGGCCAAAGTGTAGTAGATTACCATATTGTATCTTCACAATTGTTTGACGTCATTTCTTATTTCAATGTAGAACTACGCACAGAATCTGACCATTTTCCCTTCTTGCAAGAATGTCTTTTAATGAAGATATTGGTTCTAAACATATGTTAAATATCATTCAAAATGAAAATGAAACTTTATCCAATATTACATATGAATACTGTACTAAGACTTTTTGGAAAGATAGATATAAGGATGTGTTTAAGGCAAAGTTTTGTAATCAGTTGGACCTAGTAAATGCTATAAATACAAGCATAAATGAAGATGTAAATAGTATAATACAACTATATAAAACATCTGCATGTCCTCATATTTTGAAAACAAAAGATAAGCCTCTACAACCGCAATGGTGGGATATGGAATGCACTATTGCCAAAAACTTGAAATATTGCTAATTACGCAGATTTCGTCAAACACACAAAATTTAGACATATTGATAGAATACAAAATAGAAAAGAAAAGGTTTAAAGATCTTTGTACTCGAAAAAAATGTCTTTTCTGTTTTCAAATAGACAATCTTTGTTAAATGCGCGAAAAGATCCCTAACGGTTTTGGTCACTAATAAAACTTAACAATAAAGCTCATTCTGTCAATAACGAAATAAAGTCAGCCGCTTGGTTACACTATTTTGAATCTTTGTTGTATAAAGACAATCAGGAGATTTTGTCGGTGTTAGATTTAAGTAATTTTGACATAAACCCAAACTCAGATGAACTATTAAATAGTCCTATATCGAATGAAGAAATACTTAGATCAATATATAAGCTAAAAGAGGGAAAAGCTCAGGGCATAGATGGTGTTGGTGCGGAATTTTATAAACATATATGGCTAGAAATAACGCCAATTTTGAATGTACTATTTAATAAAATACTAGCTAGTGGAGAAATTCCTGATTCTTGATGTCAAAGTATTATTGTTCCTTTGTATAAATCAGAGTCAAGGAACGATCCATCAAACTATAGAGGGATCTCCTTGTTAAATGTATTGTATAAAATATTTTCTAGTATTATAACTCATAGATTAGATACATGGGCCGATAAGTATAATGTTATTTCGGAAGAACAAGCGGGCTTTCGAGCAGGTCACTCAGTCATTGACAACATATTTTTTTACAGTCTATTATTCAAAAATATATTACAAGATCATATGGAAGAGTGTATGTTTTGTATGTCGACTTTCAAAAAGCGTTTGATTCTCTAGTGCACGTTCGCATGTTTAATTCTCTACTTAAAGCTGGGGCAAATGTGCAAATAATAAAAGTTCTTATTTCTATGTACTCAAAACTTGAAGAATATATAAAAATCCCACAAACAGGTTTAATAAGTAATAGTTATAACTTGATTCTAAATGAAAACTATAACAGAGCATCTTGCAAAGTCAGATCTTTAAATAAAAACAGTACACCGGGAATCTCTCTAGCAGGCCCTATACATTGTAATATTGGCACTAGAGAAGGAGATTTGAGTTCTCCTAAAATCTCTTTAAAATCTAGTTTATATATTAACGAGTTAAAGACACATTTGAGAAGGTTTTGTAATAATGGAATCTTTATAATAAATGATGTACCCGATGTGTTTTGTCTCATGTTTGCTGATGATGTTGCCTGCTGCGCAGACACTGTTATTAATCTGCAAAGACAGTTAAACGCTGTATCAACATTTTGTGAGGAAACTAGCATGACTGTTAATCTAAATAAGTCGGAAATTATTGTTAACATGGTAACAAACGAAAAAAAGTTAGCTGCCCAAGCTAGAAAAGCTATTTGTAGTATTAAACTTTATCAGAAACATTTCGGCTATTTTAGCCAACATGAAATGTTTAAGCTTTTTGATTCTATCGTAGTTCCAATATTAACTTTTGGATCTGAAATTTGGGGGTTTAGTTATTCTGAAGAAATTGAAAGGGTACAAACGGAATTGTGTAAGTACTTCTTAGGTGTTAACACATCAGTGAATAATTCTGTAATTTTAGGCGAGTGCGGCCGTCTGCCATTGTGTTCTATATATTTTGTTAAATGCATTAAATACTGGCGTACTCTTCTGTATATGCCTAATACAAGATATCCAAAAATTGCTTTAAAATGTTGTATTCATTAGATTGTTTTGGACGTAGAAATTGGGCTACGTATATCAAAGAGATTTTATTCAGATATGGTGTTGGTTATGCATGGATAGCACAGGAAGTTGGTAATGTTAACTCATTTGTTTATATTTTTAAACAACGTTTAAAAGACTGCTTAAGTCAACAGTGGATATCTGTAATTACAGACTCTACTAGATGTGACACATATAAATTGTTCAAATCAAATTTAAACCAGAGAAGTATATTTCTATAGACTTACCATCCCATCAAAGGAAAGCAAGATTTAGATGCTCCAGCCACAAACTTAAAATTGAAATAGGAAGACACCAAGGAATACCCCGAGAATTAAGGTTTTGCAATTATTGTTCAATTATAACAATGTTCAAGTTTTGGAGGATGAATTTCATGTATTTTTTGTCTGTCCAAAATTTTCTGATTTAAGAGAAAAGTATATTTTAGCTGGTATAATGGTAGAATCGAAACACCAAGGAATACCCCGAGAATTAAGGTTTTGCAATTATTGTTCAATTATAACAATGTTCAAGTTTTGGAGGATGAATTTCATGTATTTTTTGTCTGTCCAAAATTTTCTGATTTAAGAGAAAAGTATATTTTAGCTGGTATAATGGTAGAATCGAAACACCAAGGAATACCCCGAGAATTAAGGTTTTGCAATTATTGTTCAATTATAACAATGTTCAAGTTTTGGAGGATGAATTTCATGTATTTTTTGTCTGTCCAAAATTTTCTGATTTAAGAGAAAGGTATATTTTAGCTGGTATAATGGTAGAATCGAAAAGATAGATTTTATAAATATCATGAAATCTGAAAATGTAAACAGTATTAAGCAAATTTCATTGTATATGCATAAAATGTTTCAGGTAATAGAAAAAAGTTTTAAATAACAAGATTTTATATGCTGTGATCTACTCTGCTTGAGACAAATTCAAAAATCACATCAGAAGTTTGAATTGAGTGTCAATATATCAAATTGACAATGGTATATCTATCTGTATTTATGGATATAGATAACTTGTTACAGAATTGCAACTCATGAATTTTATATTTTTACATGTTTATTTGTATTTTGGGCCGGAGGCCTCTATACGAGAAATAAACTTTCTGTATTCTGTATTTTGATTGCTTCCTTTAAGAATTAAACAATCATAAAGGATGCCAGTTGAAGAGAAGCTTTCCGGAAGAAAAATCTCCCACAAATTCGACGGTTAGCTTATTTTTGTAAATAAATTAACAAGGAGATAGTAAAGGTAGCTTTTTTTAATGGTACTTCGTATCCAGTCTTGCATGACAGGGGCGACGGCTGATGCATACCCATAATATTTTAGCTAGTCCTTAAAAATACACTGTAGTTGTTATTATGAAACGGTTCGTGATGTGAATTCTTGAAAAAAAAAGTTTAGTAAATGCGTAGACAAGCTTATTGTAATTCTTTCCAGTATAATTTATATACAACAGTCTTTATCTTAAATAATAGGGGAAAGCGCTAAAGTTCGCCTCCGTTATTGGAGTTCGAACTGTTGCTGTACACAGTTTGTCGATAGTTGGTAAGTGCACCGGTATATGTATGGCCAATGGACTATAAGTCTGTGTATACACCGACTTAGATACTTACTTTTCCGTCAATCATTCATAGGATTGCAAGCGAAATCATTTCGTCTTCATATTTTTTGTAAATTTATTTATTAAAAGTTGTATTAAATTGCTGATAAGTCATTGAAAGGGTGCACCCGTGTTTAATTTCATTACTTCTAATGTAAATTGTGTTGATGTTTTAAACTACGTGAGATGTTGAGTAGACAGAGTTTGCATACACGAGGTTTTAATTTTTGTGTTGACGAACCATCATTATACTTGCGTCGCGAGAAACTTTCTTTGCAGTATATAATTAAACTCTTGTCTACCCCTGATATAACCCAACGTTTAATTGTGTTTTTAACCCTAAACATGAAGAGCTTTATGATCGATCACCTAAAGCCATCAGACCTCTTGGTTTAAGGCTTAAAGGTAGCATAAACACATCAGGTATAAAACTCGATAGCATTTCTGAAAACCCCACAATTGAACATCCACCATGGCAACTCCGTTCCGCTGATGTGAATTTAGAACTCTGTAAAATAAAAAGTCGAACACAGATCCTTTGATTTTACGATCTGAATTTCTCGAACTCCGTGACAAGTACTCGGATCACCTTCATATATATACTGATGGTTCAAAGACAGACACTTACGTTGGCTGTGCCTCCGTAAGTAATAGCCACTGCAACAAAGACTTTCTAACAACTCGTCTATCTTCACCGCTGAAATCCAGGCTATAAATATAAGCCTAGATTTCATTTCAGAACATTCCGGTGAAAAATATGTTATATTTTCAAGACTCATTATCTGTATTGCATGGCATAAACTCACTGAATTATACAAATCCACATGTTCGCACTTTTCTTCTCAAACTTCAAAGTATATATGACACTAACGAAATCTCCTTCTCTTGGCTTCCTAGACATATAGGCATCCGAGGAAACGATGATGCAGACAAGAGTGCAAAATCTGCCTCAGTCCTCACTGAGACAGATCTTTTCATCCCACACACTGATTTTAAATCAGTTATTAACCGATATATTTTAACCAAGTGGCAAACAAGTTGGGACAGTATTGTTTGTAACAAATTACACGTAAGTAAGCCTAACGTCGGTGCCAATGTCTCTGCTTGCAGAGAAAGTAGACAGGAAGACGTAGCTCTCACCCGCTGTCGCATTGGACATACTAGATTAACTCATTCATGTCTTTTAAAAAGAGAAGTTTAACCTGTATGTGTTCATAGCCAGGAACCACTGACAGTCAACCATATTTTATTACAGTGTATCGACACAGACCACATTCGGTCGAAGTACTTTAATGTCAAAATATGTACGAACGGTTTAGGACAGTGTCGGAGATTAGTCTTCTTAATAAGTTGTCCATTTTTAAACTGTTTATTTAACAACCGTTATACATATTTTAGACCGTTTAATATATTAACCTTTTTTTCAATTATAGTTCACATTATTTTAACCTTATAGATTTTTATATTTTTCTATATTTTACTAACATAGTTTAGTTTTTACCTGATTATTCTCATAAATAAATAAAATAGTTGAGGTTTAGTATTGAATTTGTTTATTTTTCAGTCGATGCAAAGGTTATGCTTGTTATTGGTTTATTTAGAATTTTTTATTTTTTGGATTTCTTTTGAGTATTTTTCATCTTATTTAGGCAAAATTTATATTTAGTTTTCTTAGGTCGTAGTGAATTTTTATTTATTAAATATTTTGTTTTGTAGAATCTTTTGTATGCCTTTTGTGTTTAATTATATCGAAGCATACACTAGTCTGTCGGGAACCTGTGGTATGGAATGGCAAAGAGGAGACTGAGGCGTCGTCTGTACAGGGCAGAGATAGTCGAGGACAGCCATGACAGAGGCGAGGGGAACCGACGATCTTGAGTGAGCCGGTGACGTAAGTAAGTGCGGGGAGTAAGTCGTGTTAGGACTTGACCCGTTTGTGCCGGCGGCATTGAGTCTGTCCTATTCCTTGGGTGTTTAATCGTATCATTTTGATTTTAATCAACCAGCAGCTTTATTTAGTGTACAAACTAATATTGATTTCGAATTTCAGTCTATTGGGGCAGATATCTTGTGACAGATACAGAGCCAATTGTGACATACAGTCTCAGACCATTTAAGCATACAGTTTCAGCGAAGTTGGGCATACAGTTTCAAGCTATTTGAGTATACAGATTTAGCGAAGTTGGGCATACAGATTCAGTCTATTTGAGTATACAGGTTAAGCCAAGTTGTGCGTACAGTTTCAGCCTATTTTAGCATACAGTTTAAACCTAGTTGGGCATACAGTTTCAGACTATTTAAGCATACATGATAAACCTAGTTGGGCATACAGTTTTAGATTATTTGAGTATACAGGTTAAAACTAGTTGGGCATACAGTTTCAGGCTATTTGAGTATACAGGTTAAACCTAGTTGGACATACAGTTTCAGGCTATTTGAGTATACATGATAAACCTAGTTGTGCATACAGTTTCAGACTATTTGAGTATACAGGTTAAACCTAGTTGGGCATACAGTTTTAGATTATTTGAGTATACAGGTTAAAACTAGTTGGGCATACAGTTTCAGGCTATTTGAGTATACAGGTTAAACCTAGTTGTGCATACAGTTTCAGACTATTTGAGTATACAGGTTAAACCTAGTTGGGCATACAGTTTCAGACTATTTAAGCATACATGATAAACCTAGTTGGGCATACAGTTTTAGATTATTTGAGAATAATGGTTAAAACTAGTTGGGCATACAGTTTCAGGCTATTTGAGTATACAGGTTAAACCTAGTTGTGCATACAGTTTCAGACTATTTTAGTATACAGGTTAAACCTAGTTGGGCATACAGATTCAGGCTATTTCAGCATACAGGTTAAACCTAGTTGGGCATACAGTTTGACTGTGAATACAGTTTTAGCCTAGTTGGGCATACAGTTTCAGACTATTTTAGCATACAGGTTAAAACTAGTTGGGCATGCAGTTTGACTGTGAATACTGTTTTAGCCTAGTTGTGCATACAGTTTAAATATTTAAGCATACAGGTTAAACCTAGGTGAGCATACTGTTTCAGAATAATAAAGCATACAGGTTAAACCTAGTTGGGCATGCAGTTTGACTGTGAATACAGTTTTAGCCTAGTTGGGCATACAGTTTAAGGCTACTTGAATATACACCTTAAACCTAGTTGGGTATACAGTTTCAGACTATTTTAGCATACTGCTTAAACCTAGTTGGGCATACAGTTTCAGGCCTTTTGAGTATACAGCTTAAACCTAGTTGGGCATACAGTTTCAGGCTATTTTAGCATACGGGTTAAACCTAGTTGGGCATACAGTCTCAGACTATATTAGCATACATGTTAAACCTAGTTGGGCATACAGTTTCAGACTATTTTAGCATACGGGTTAAACCTAGTTGGGCATACAGTTTCAGACTATTCTAGCATACATGTTAAACCTAGTTGGGCATACAGTTTCAGACTATTTTAGCATACGGGTTAAACCTAGTTGGGCATACAGTTTCAGACTATATTAGCATACGGGTTAAACCTAGTTGGGCATACAGTTTCAGACTATTTTAGCATACATGTTAAACCTAGTTGGGCATACAGTTTCAGACTGTTTTAGCATACGGGTTAAACCTAGTTGGGCATACAGTTTCAGGCTATTTTAGCATACATGTTAAACCTAGTTGGGCATACAGTTTCAGACTATTTTAGCATACATGTTAAACCTAGTTGGGCATACAGTTTCAGACTATTTTAGCATACATGTTAAACCTAGTTGGGCATACAGTTTCAGACTGTTTTAGCATACGGGTTAAATCTAGTTGGGCATACAGTTTCAGGCTATTTTAGCATAAATGTTAAACCTAGTTGGGCATGCAGCTTCAGACTATTTGAGTATACAGCTTAAACCTAGTTGGGCATACAGTTTCAGACTATTTCAGCATATGGGTTAAACCTAGTTGGGCATACAGTTTCAGTCTATTTTAGCATACATTTTTAGCCTAAATAGGCAATTATTTCAGCACTTCTCATTTACGTTTTCTGTCCGCGCATTCGCATAGATCGAATAAAAGTTTAAAGTACATCGCAATTATTATATGTTGTCAGCTATTAGCCACACAAAGCCTGGCTGGAAGCATAATTACCAGCAGTGTCATTAAAAGCTGCTTGCCAGTCCATTACTAAAGAGACTTAAAATTATTTACAAGCACTAATTCACAATTTTAACCTGGATTGCTTAGTCCCGCCAGTCAATAAGGAAGTTCTGAGTCGCATTTTAGCTTTATATCCAAATAGAGAGAATGATGCTATATTAAATGGAGTTTTGTAAATAGTTTTCGTCTTGATTTTGAGGGTAAAAGTGGTAGTCATGCGCAGGAATTTGAAATCTACACATTTAACTCATGTACTTTTGAAAGACTTTTGAAATAGAAAATTTGTAAACAATTGTGTTTGGGTAGGCTAGCTGGACCATATGTTGATTCTTCAATTTCTAATTTAAGAATTTCTCCAGTGGGCTAAATGCATAAACCTGAATGATCTTGAAGCAGGCTTGTGACTCGTTTGTCAAATCCGGTACGTGATAGCGTTAATGATGGAATAATTTATGAACTTAGTTCAGTGACATGGATTTTTTTCATTCAGTGGTTGGTATGATTTTAAAACTGGGTAGAGGTGCATATTTGACAAAAGGATATATAAAATCTGCTTGTATATTGCATATTTCCACACTTGACTTTTGTTTACTGAGAACTAAAGAAGAAGATGGTTAGATATATATATATATATATATATATATATATATATATATATATATATATATATATATATATATATATATATATATATATATATATATATATATATATATATATATATATATATATATATATATATCTTTTGCCTATGGGATGTAAAATTTCTATCTTGTTATTTTTTTGACCCTTCAGTAAGTGATTTGTGATCTGAGTCTTCAAGGTTGATTAACGTAGCCCTGGCTTCGAACTCATTTAATGCTTTCAGCACAGGACTGAACAGCTTGGAGTAATTTTGAACGAATATAGTATATTGAAAGATTGCTTTCTTTGCAAGTATTAAAACACAGCTGGTTTGTTTGTAAATGCTTTTGGTTTTCGATTTAAAATGAGAGGTTTTGGTATTTCAAGAAAGATATTGTGCAAACGTCACTGGCGGTCCTTAAATGCTCAGTGGGACAGAATAGTGTACGTTAACCAATCACATAATTTTGGTTAAAGGTGGTTTTGGGGGCTTTGTAGAACGTTTGCTCTGTAACAACGAGGAAAAACGAAAACAACAAAACCAACAACAACAAAGAACCGCAACAACTTTTTGCTATATAGTGAATAAACAGTCAAAGTAAAATGTTTTAGTGGATGGCATACTAGTGCTTTAATATCTTTGTCATTAAAACTTGGTACATGCTTGTTTTGTAATGCAGTGCGAATAGAAAAAAAAATGTTCTGATTTAAATTTAAACATAACACATCATTTGAAGGTTTGTATAGGCTTAATAGTTCCTTTAGATTAAAGTCGGGCGCAATAATCGCTTTTGTTGCGGCCTGACTTCTGTGACATATACTTCTTGTTTTAATTGTTTGAACCAATAACAATGTGGGTTTTTTTTTCTGGATATGGTATGACTTTAATATGTTAACATTTTTATATAAACATATAAACAGTAACTTGTTATTTAATATGTTCTTTTAATATAATGAAACCATAGAATAAATGTAATAGTAAGTGATCTTTTCTGAAGATACTCCATAATGCTTACAGTTTCTATATTTCTAATAAGGATAACTTTAATAATAAGGAAAAAAGTCTAAAACTAGTGGTTACATTTGGTGTAAATGCTGCATAAAGATGTTCTTTTATGTAAACATCACATCTCTGTTTATAATTTTCCCTTTCTCCATGATGTCTTATATATAAAAAGCCAAATTAAATGTCTAATGGAAACGGTATCAGTGTTATCTTTGGCAAAATATGCTTTATTGTACAAAAAAGAATGTTACTCTAAGTCTGATCATTTGTATTATTTATTATACGCTAACTTGTTTGTGTTATACATAACACAGTCGTAATGTTCATTTATTGAAGTGAGAACAGCAAAAAAAAAAAAAAAAAAAAAAAAAAACAAACAAAAAAAACAACAACAACAAGACGTTGTCTCTTACCGTGACGGGATTAAGTGTTCCGTTGACGAAGATGACGTCATCTGGCAAATTCTTTTGTTTGCTCGAGTCGTCAGAAGGAAGAGATAAAAAAGAGCGGTAAGCCGGAGAGCTATCACCGGAGTTTGATATCAAGTTATCTGTGTTCTGAAAAATTAAAAGAGTATAAATTAGGTTTACCGTTCATTTAATAGTTTTTGTTAACAATGTTTAAAGATTTTACAACCACTGGAAGATTGTCAGCCAAAGGCAGAAGGCTCAAGGTGGGATCTGAGGTTGAGACACCCTAAGGTTTCATGGTAAGTTTCTGTATAGCTTACTTTGTATCCTTGATTATGAATGATGCTATCTATATCAGTTAGTTCCAAAGGTAATCTAAAACTCACATAACATAATGCCACATACTCTAATGGTTAACACTTTTGCTAGTTAAATGGAAATGAACGCGTACAGATGTTGACATGATTTACAAGTAAATCTAGCATTCGAAAGTCTAACCGAGGGGATTTTATATCGTTGGTACTTAAATTCGTGGATTGACTTGCCCACGAATTCCACGAAATTAAATGCCCCACGAAATAAAATGCTTTCACAGTAAGTTGTCTGTCAAGTATCAATCACTCAAAGAAGATAAAGTGTTGTTTTCACTGTTTACAGAATGCCGTGAACACCTTGCATGATAGCACACCCATTCATATCAGCCTGACACCAGGCAAACCAGTTGTATATCTGCTCTTATATTTGATTGAGCGTTAGCTACCATTTTTAATGTATTTTGTATTTTACGGCACACCGACACTTAACAGGTCATACAGCGCCGAATACAAAGAAGTTTAATGTGAATAGAGCATAATAAGGCTAAAACTAAACTATGTGAGTAAAATATAGAAAAATATATAGAAAAATCAAAATAATCTTTCAGGTTAAAATAAGTTAAAATGTGAATTATAATTGAAAACAGGTTAATATATTAAACGGTTTAAAAATGTATAACGTTTGCTTAATAAACAGTTTAAAAATTTGTAACTTATGAAGAATACTCATCTCGTTCAAGAAGCAAACAAGTTTAGAATCCGACACTGTCCAAAATAGTTCGTACACGTTATTGGCATTAAAATACTTTAATGTACTATGGTCTATGTCAATACACTGTAATAAAATATGGTTGACTGTCCATGTCAGTGGTCCCTGGCAAGGAACACATACAGGTGAGTCTTTTATAAGATAGCATGAGTAAATTAGTTTCCACCTATTTTTATTGCACCTTTTTATGTTGTATCTCGAGTATCTTTAAGCCGATACCGCTAACCAGTTAAATAAATCTTACCGTCTTATACAAAGTCCCATTTAAAAGTTAATTGTATATATTATAAATATATAAGTTGGCAGCCTAGCAGCCTGAAGTTGACAACCTAGCAGCCTAAACTTACCGATTGATGTAAGAAATTTCGAAACGGCTTGAAATGCATTATTAACACTTTTAAAGAACACTACAAGCTCGTTTGCTATGAAATCAACCTTATTTGCATCCGAATTTCTAAGCTTGTGAAATATGAAGAAATTCTGAAACGGCCCGAAATGCATTATAATCACTTTTTAAGGGCACTACAAGCTTATTTGCTGTGAAATCATACTAACTTGCTTCCGAATTTCTAAGCTTGTGAAATGTGAAGAAATTCTAAAATTCACATAACCTCTAGGCTGCTTGAATTTGAAGCTAGCAGCCTGGCAGCCTAAACTTACCAATTGATGTATGAAATTTCGAAACGGCCCGAAATGCGTTATAATCACTTTTATTCTAATTTCTAAGCTGGTGAAATGTGCAGAAATTCTGAAACGGCACGAAACGCATTATAACCACTTTCTTTCGACAATACATCATAAGACATAAAATGAACCTTAAAATTCATATAATCTCTAGGCTGCTTGAATGTGAAGCTAGCAACCTAGCAGCCTAAACCTACCGATTGATGTAAGAATTTTCGAGATGAGACAAATGAGACCTCAAATATCTAACACACACAAAAAACAAACACACATTTGTGCAAGGTTAACCGTTTTCTCTAATGTCAAGTGTAATCACTTATAGGTTTTCTAATGTTTGCTGTTGTTGTTGTAATTGCTTCGTTTGTTTTAAATCTTAAACCTAAAAACTGGAGTGGCACTATTAATTCCAATATCTCTTATTCAAGAAATTTAATTGGCTAAACCGTAAGGTGTACACTGAAACATAACGAATCCCATTAGTTTCATATGGATCTCGTATATCGTGCCTCTCATCTTTAGGGCAAGACACGAGAATCGGACGAGACCCGATATTCCGACGAGACACTACGCGAGAAATGATACTGTATCAAGAGATCTCGAACTGTCTCAGTATCCCATACCATGAGATCCCATACCACGAAATACCATACCACGAGATTTCGCGGTAGAATATCATGTCTTACTTCTGTTTTCTTCTGGTGGAAACAAAACACTTGTGGGAAGGTCTACTCATTTTCGTCCTTAGATCATTTAGTGGCCTCCGTGGCCGAGAGATTAATGTCGCTGATTTAAAAAGAAATAAAAAAATAACCCACACACAAATCCCCCCCCCCCCCCACCAAAAAAAAAAAAAAACAACAAAAAAAACAAAAAAACAAAACACACACAAAAAACAACAACAGTTGCCAACCGCTGTAGGTTCGACCATCACTCGGGGCGTTGAACTCTTCCATGCGAAGTAGCCCGTCCAAATGAGTAATACCTATCGCGTACGAACGTAATAGCTATCGAATGGCCACGTAATAGCTCTCACGTGCGCAAATAGTACCTATCGCGTGCACACGTAATACCTATCGCGTGAGATATTGAATGAATAGAGTTTGCATACACGAGGTCACTTTTTTGCGTTGTTGAGAGTCTGTTTCTTTTCTTATGTGAATTTAGTCGAGGTAAAGTATTTAGTTAATTAAATAGGTAAAGTATTTAATATTTTTTAGTCGATGCAAAGGTTATGCATATTATTAATTTAGAATTTTAATTGTTTGGTTTTCTTTCGAGTATTTTCGAGGCAAAGGTTTAATGTAGTTTGCTTAGGTCGTATTGAATTTTTATTTATTAAATACTATTTTGTAGAAACTTTTGTATTGCTTTTGTATTGAATTATACCGAGACCTAAACGACAAGGTCGGAAACCTACGGTATGTAATGGTGAAGAGGAGACTGAGGCGTCGTCTGGACAGGGCAGATACACTAGGAGAGCCATGACAAGGGAGTCGGGAACCAGGACAAGTGCACCGACGATCAGGAGTGAGCCGGTGTCGTAAGTTAGTGTCGGGAGTAAGCAGGTATTGGGAGGTAACCCGTCCGTGCCCGCGGCATTGAGTCTGCCCTATTCGACGGAAGTTAATCATTTTGATTTTAGCCAACCAGCAGTTTTATCTAGTGTATATAATAATATAGAGTTCTAATTTCAGTCTATTGGGGCAGATATTTTTAGCCTATTGTGGCATACAGTCTCAGACGATTTGAGCATACAGCTTCAGTCTAGTTTGGCATACAGTTAAGACTATTTGATATTCAGGTTTAGCCAAGACGGTCATACAGTTTCAGACTATTTTAACAAACAGTTTTAGCCTAGTTGGGCATACAGTTTGAGACTATTTTAGCATACGAATAAAACGTAGTTGAGCATATAGTTTCAGACTATTGGAACATACAATCTAGACTAGTTGGACATGCAGTGTCAGACAATTTGAGCATACAGTTTCAGCCTAGTTGGGCATACAATTTTAGTCTAGTTGGGCATTCAGTTTGGGGCATAGTGAAGCGTACAGTTTTAGCCTAGTTAGACAGCCTAGTTGGGTATACGCTTTGATGTTAGGGTCTTTATTACGGATAGCTGTCTTCTGTCGTCCTTAACGACTAATTGTCCGATGTACTTGTTTTGGCAGTGACTTAGCACGATGGGGACGGGAACCATAACTATAGACTACCAGTACCAAAGTGAATTGAAAGTTGTTAAGTGTTGTACATGTAAAAAAGTGTATTATTTTTAATTTATCTCGTCATATATGAGCTGTCTGTTTGGGGACGCGATATGGGTAAAGAGATGTTATTTCTGCCTTTGTTTTTCTAAAAAGAAAGCATACTGATTTATTTATGATGTAAGACTGGAATCTGTTTACCCGTGTGGCTTTGTTCTTTCAGATACGAATCTCCCAATAGTAAGATTTAAATTAATGTTTGCTGGGTTTTTTTATATTTTAGTTTTACTTATTTTCTTAATCAAGTGAATCTAGATGTACCACACGATTCTCAGAATCTTCGATAAACTTATATGTTATAGAAAGAATATTGACTTATTAAGCACTAAACAGTTTACAAGAAGAGAAACAGATTATTTGGTTGAAGTTCGTAAATACTCTATTTGAGATATGGTTATCTTCAGAAATAATACCTGGTATTAAAACAGTTAACCATTGTGAACTGAATTAAGACTATTGCTCTTTTTATGACTGCAAATAATTAAAATAATATTTTTCTACTCAAAGACTTTTCTGTCATTATAATTGTTAGGGTTTTCCAAGCGCCACTTCTAGCATCTAATTTTCAAAATGTGTTAAATTTTACCATATAATGATATGTTAAATTTAAATTTATATAGTTAATCTGTATTATATATTTTCGATAACAAAGGTATTTATTAACTATCTTATAAAAACATAGTTCGTTTTCATTGTAACAGCTTTGGCAGATCAAGTTGATTTATTTTACCTTTTCTTTACCTCCAATATCTCCAATAAAATTGTCATCTATACAGAGGTTAAACGGACAGATAAAACCAGATTTTCGTTCCTGACTCCCAACGTACCGCTGAAAAATAAAATACAATATTAAGTAAAGTTTAATTTTCCTTTAAAAGTTTTCGTCAACATTGTTTAAAAGATTTTACAACTCCTGAAAGATTGCCAACCAAAGTCGGTAGAGACTTAAGGTGGGATCTGAGGTTGAGACACATTATGTTTTCACGGTAAGCTACTGTATAGCTTACATAATATCATTGATTATGAATATGCTATCTATATCAGTTAGTTCCGAATGCAATCTAAAGCTTACATACTGCCACATACTACTGTTAACCGTTTCGCGTGTTAAATGCAAATAAACTCGTATAGAAGAAGTTGTCTGTCAAGCATCAATCGATGAGTAAAGAAAGTTCAGTTTCTTTTTTTAACTACTCTTTGTTGTACATCAATTATGTAAAATGTATGCTGAAATAGAAATATGCAAAGAAAACACGATCGTTTTAAGTATTTTGGTATACTCATGGTAATCTCTTAGTGATCACCGAAAGAGATTGAGTTAATAAAATGACATATTTTATATGCAGTTTAGTATAATCGACTGACATTCTGTGATCATTTTTAAGTTGTATTGAATTTTATTAAATTCTCTAGTAAATTTATAAATACAATAAATACTTAAAACTTAAAGTAGTTTAATACAGTTTGTAAGTAACACACATGTAAGGATGTTGGTTAATCCTAAAGTAGCAATTAAAGACATACACCGATGTCCAATGGATGATACATATCCATGCATGTACAGTTGCGAATAAGCCCATTTTCTGTAAATGTCTTGATCAGGAGCCAGTGGAAAGGCTAAGGATTGAATGCAGTTTTCGATAGGACGAGTCCCAGTGGGACTATTTATCAGAAAATTGATAAAAAAGCACCCATTTTTTTTCCCCAAATGAAATGCCGATAATCACTTGCTTCTGTGGTATTTGTGGCTTTTGGTATTACTTAAAGGCATCTCAAGAGCCTTATATAAGTGACCCCCCCCCCCATTTATTGCCCCACCCAGCATGTGAGGGCATCTGTTTTCTGATAAGCCAGGCTGCCACAGTCTGTAACGATGTGTCTGTCACACAGGTATTGTTCAAGATCCAAGTGTATGTATGCTATATCTGGGGGTTGAACATAGTCATTCACAGTTTGTAAAGGAAACAGTTGTGAATATACCAATTACGCAATCCTATATATATATATATATATATATATATATATATATATATATATATATATATATATATATATATATATATATATATATATATATATATATATATATATATATATATATATATATATATATATATATATATATAAATCTTTATTTGTTTTCTTTCTTACTTTGTTGGTTGATTTTGTTATTTCTTATACATTTTGTAATTTCTTTCATTCTTTTAGTTCTCATATATATTTTAAGTTATATTTTATTTGGATATGTAAAATGTAACGAAACGTTTCTAACAAAAGCAATTTAAAAAGTCATTCATTGTCAGAATAATGTCCTTCAGACTCATTTTAAGTCATTTTGAATACTAAAACTTGTATCTCTCATGTATTTTCAAAATTAAATATTTAGCTATGAAATAAATACATAATCTTGCAGTTACAAAATTGACACCTAGTAATTAATGCAATAAATAATTTGTAAGGGATCATATAGTAAACAACCCACATTATCACTAACAATAATGTTTGTGGCTTTGTGCAAAACTAGCCTACTGTCTCACATCCATACTAGCAGGTAATTTAGTTTTACATTAACCCATCAGAGGTATTACTGTGACAGATTAGTACTATGTTGGCTAAAGACTCCCTGCAGTGATGACCAGCAATTAGCAGGTCTGGTCATAGCATGTGGGGGCCTGGCTCAGTGGGATACCACATTCCTTTCGAGATGCCTTGAAAATCATACCTTGTCGAGATCGGAGGTCATTTTCACTTAAAGGCATAAGCATATATATATAAGAAAGAAAACAAATAAAGATTTATATATATATATATATATATATATATATATATATATATATATATATATATATATATATATATATATATATATATATATATATATATATATATATATATATATATATATATATATATATATATATATATATATATTAGGATTGCGTAATTGGTATATTCACAACTGTTTCCTTTACAAACTGTGAATGACTATGTTCAACCCCCAGATATAGCATACATACACTTGGATCTTGAACAATACCTGTGTGACAGACACATCGTTACAGACTGTGGCAGCCTGGCTTATCAGAAAACAGATGCCCTCACATGCTGGGTGGGGCAATAAATGGGGGGGGGGGGTCACTTATATAAGGCTTTTGAGATCCCTTTAAGCGCATTTTAACCAGTTTGATGCCAACAGTAGCTATAAAGTATTTGGGGCATAAAACGGCCACGTATGTGTTGCAACATACTCAGGTTTCGTGTTTCAGTAAAAATTGGAATATAATGAAAAATAATGTAACTATACGTAACCTGTCGCTTAGATACCTAGCATTTCATTTGGCGACTCATTCTAATGTTCACAGCACATTCTTTAAAAGTTAATCTTCTTTATCGTTGTTTTATATTGCTTATGATAACGAAAGAAGCGACTCTGAATAGAACTAAGTCTTCGAAATAAGAATAAGACATAATCGGTGCTTACGATGATATACATACCAAATGTACTGGTTGGTGATTACATTTGCTGCAATACATGTTCTTGAATGGCATCCAGTAAGATACTTCATCGCTCCTCTCGCAAAGGTCCGCGGTTTCATTGTCCCAGATATTCCAACTACCAGTGACATTACAGTGGGATATTGGTGTTTTTAATTGTATATCAGAGGCGGCTACATCAGGATTACAGGCAAAGCAGGCAAAGTTGAAATATCTTAAACTATTTATCCGGTATCTAGGAAGAGCCAACAATGACTGATCTGTGTCAACCTCACATATTTCTCGCAACATTGGTTCCTTTCCATCCCAATTTCCGGACTGGTTACAACGGGTAAAGTAATTTTGTACATCGTCTGTACCATTTCCATAAAGCCGAGCAAGCATCTCGCGTAGGGAAGAATCCAGTTCCGTGTTACGAATGTTCATAGGCAGTCTAGCAAAGTCTCTAACACTTGGGTTTCTCTCCATCGTTCTGTCCAAGCATAATTCTGAATGTTTTATAACAAATGAGGTCTCGCAGTACATGTTAAAATGTGACATTAATTCCAAAAACTCGGTAAATAAAAACATTTCTACGAATTGTTCACAACGGATTCTTAATGAAATAATAACTTGTGATGGCTTTCTTACATTGCACTGCAAACAATATGGGTTTTTATAAGCTGTTTTCCCAAATCCGGGATTAATATTTGTGATATCACTGGGGTTGTCTGTAATAGGGATAAACGACAGTTCATCCATTTTGTCTATTCCTTGACAAAGATTGACAAGTGTACTATTTTGTGTATTTAAACACGTATCGATAACAAGGAAGCCGTTGTTAAACGAATCATCTTCAGCTAAGCCTTCTGTAATTGATCCAAGTTTGTTGTCAGGTGGGATAGTAAGAACATGTGTTCTGCCAAAACAGGAGTAAGGTCGCTTTCTGAACAGAATATCTTGGCAACATAGCCCTTCCTCTGCACAAGACGAATTACAGTGACATTGCTTACAGAGATCGTTATACCCAAATGTTTCATTTCCGGTATACCCCAGTAAAGTGAGAGAATCCGAGCAAATCTTTGCTCCGCCACAAATCTGCTCAAGACTTTTGAGAAATGTCAACGTTTCCGTAAAAGGAGCTATTGTCTTATTACGTTTACGTAACTTTGGTTTGAACAATAATAGTTTCTTGCCATAGACACTATTCAGTAGATGTCTTGCATCGCTTATTACATGTTCTCCTTTTAAGCTTATGTCCATTCTAACATCTAACAATATTTTGTGATCTTGTCTGGAGAATGTAGATACTTCTTCAATTGATACGTTCATGCTCAATTCTTTAAAACGGTCGCTTACGTCGTCAGTGTCTATTCCATTGCATAACATGCAATATACATTCTTAAAGGGAGCAAGGCGACCAATTGCAGGCATATTAAGGCACAGTGACTCTAGTTCTGCATCATAATCTTTCCAATTACTTGTCATATTGCATGCATCAATTTTGCCTAATTTTCTTGCAGACAAAGGTCCGGGATTGCATATAAAGCAGAACACATTCTTGAAATTTAAATATCTGTATTCCAGAACATTACAAGCCATTTCTATCTGCATGTCGTATGACATCCAGAGACCAGTTACATTGCATCGATCAACAACATTTGTTTCACGCCCACGAGGCTTGCAACTCGGTGGTGCCATATTTGTGATAACATGCTTTTCAAGTTGATAACTGATTGTACAGTTGTGTTCATACAATATTCGTTTCCATTCGCTCCTTGGAGAGATGCCTTTGAGATGCAACTTTTTGTTACATTCAACAGCAATCTCCCATTCCATTAAATTGTTTTCTCCATAACATGAAGCACATGCACTGTTTCTGTAAGCCAGTTTTGTGTCCTTAGACGACATAGGTTTTAAGTTGCCGTCTTGGCATTGCTTGGCTAAAGCTTGGTTGCTGAAGTTTGGTGGACAGTGCGCTATCATGTCGTAGAAATCTTCACTTCCATCAAGAAGCACAGCTACATTAACACAGCTATTATCCAAATAACCATAAACCGAATCTGGACAGCAGTTCTTTAAAGTCCTGCAAATCTGGTCGCATTTACAAGCATAACACGGCTTAAACGAAATACTGGATTGCGCGGCAAGAGTGAAAACGTTCGTATCGTCATGAGAGCATCTGTTTGTTGGCGGACAGACCAAAGTGTGCATTTCAACAAGGTATGAAATATCAAGATCAAGAACATTTTTTATCCACGTTCGTGATTTGTCGATGTTGTGTCTAACAGATGATGCCACATCGACAAGCTTCTCTGGTCGAACTATATCAAAGAAAGAAAACGACAAAATGAGTATTCCTAAAGTCACAGACATCTCCATTGTGGGCTGTAAAAATGTAAACTTTCTCTTCATTTATAAGTCGCACTATATTTAAGTAGGAATTGTTGCAAAAGTATTGCCAGCGTGTCGTGTTTTACGTTAATAATCATCGAACGTTGTTTTGACAACAAACAAAAGCTTATCTGGGAATTTGTGCTTATATAGTTCTCATAATTTCGAATTAATGACCACACCCTATTTGCCGCCTTACTTAATAGCGATAATATTGCCAGCTATGCATGAAATTTGCCGACAAAACCAATTACCTACATTTGTGTGATAATCATCTTAATACGCCAATTTTAAAGCAAGCGAGGTTCTATAGCAACAGGCAAATTGCTCAGCCCAAGCGCGTTTTGTATGGTATGTGTTTGTGTTCTGTATGTATTAACACAAGACTTGTACTTACAATTATAACACTTTCGGAATTTAAAATCGAGATACTGGTTTATTCAAGTTTGTTGGTTTTATTAGTATGTTATTGTTTAATTTTTTTGGATAATATTATAAGGTACATTAATGTGTAATACAGGCGCGTATCTGGGCCGTTTTTCCAGTTACGCACAATTATTATAAGTGTGTGTATGTATGCGTGCGTGTGTGTGTGCGAGCGTGCGCATGTGTGTGGTGGGGAGTCTGGGGACATACCCCCCGGATTTTTTTTACATTGGCTCAGTGGCATATTAGTGCCTTTTTTGCCCTAAAATTTGAGAAGAAAAAAAGAAAACGAAATACTTTAGTTTTTCCTGGTATTGACTGAAAATTACATCTTTAAAACGCGATATTCAACTCGATTGATGTTTATAAAATTTTATAAAATATAGACTTAAGAAATAAAATACACCACGTCTAACCCGTGTTAGGCATCGACTTTCTTAGTGTTTCTGTTACTTTTAGATTTTCGATTTTTCGAACGGAGGTTACGCACGTGCGTAAAGTGCGTAGTGGCAGACACGCGCCTGGTGTAATAGATCTAAGATATGGTGCTGCAATAATAGAAACATACGAAAAGGTTCTATAAGAACTATATTTATATATGAACTACCTCTAGACAAAGGCAAACAGGGCAAATGTCGAAGTGACAAAAACACAGAGACGAGACATAACACACAAAAAGTAAAAAAACAACATCAGTTACCGCCTTGGAACGGTTTGTTGGCAAAAGGACCGACTGTGGTGCTTAACGCTGATTCTCAGTAATAGGGAACACTTTGGAAAAAAATGGTTAAATGTTGATAGACCCAGACATAAGTTGAAATAAAAATATTATAAAAACATATTGTTTGGAGCCTGCATCTGCAAAACAACTGAGCGCATTATTTCATTTATAAAGATTTTACGGCTGTTTAAAGAGTCCTCCTAAAAATCAATGGATATTTACGTTACAATATGGTGAGATCATTTATCAGATGACATGTATGGGGGTTTTATCAGTAAATATTATACCCCTGTTACTGAATTTGAACATTTAACAATCCAAACGAGGCTTGTTTTTCTTCAAATGACCATACCTTTAACATTTTTTTAGGACTTAATAAATAAGAAGTTTAAATGAACAAAATTTATTTTTCACAAAAAATACAAACTTTTTCAATGCAGGTGGTATAATTAAAGGAAAACATATTCATCAAAATATGTTAACTATGTGTACTTTCTACACCGATGACCACACCAAAAAACATTTCTTAATGTCAGAAAGAATTTATCCTTTTTAACAAACTGCTAGAAAACCTGAGGTAAATGTAACGTAGGTATTTACTATACCAATAATTTCAAACAAACATTTAACAATAAACTTTTTGCATAAGCAACTTAAAACAAAGTTTAACTTGCTACAGCAATTATGTATGAGGTATGTTTGCACAAAAATCATGTCGTTTAATAAGAGATTGATTCTAATCATGATATATCACAATCAGCCTTAGAATTTAGTAAAAGAAGATGTTTTGATAATTGCATTTAAATTTATTTGATAGCTACTTTTGCTTAATTGAGACTGCTATCTCCACATCTGAATGTAGTAATTTAACCAATCATAAAGTTAAACACTTGCATAATTCCAAAAAGTTATATGTGTTTGCTTTTAAACATGTTGTAACGTAAGTATTTAAATTGTAACGTAGGTATCTTACAAACATTTTGAAGAGCTCCACACACTGTCTTAATCACTGAAATAGATTTTGTTAGTTTTATTGATTTTAAAGAATCTTTTTGACTTTCCAGTTTGTTTGGGTTCTTGCATTTTGGTTAAGATGTTTTTCTAATTAACCCAAATTATATCCTCTGGCAGTGGCCTTTTGTAACAGCCTTTTGCCAGCTCCATACAGGTAACTCGACAGTCCATCTCATCAAAATCTATTTCAAGAACTTTTCCAGGGTACATTTTACCTTCATACTTAGCAGCAACATAATCACCAACTTTATTTGTACTAAAACACTTGGTTCCTTGCTGGATGTTGTCTGCAATCCTTCTGCAAGGCCCATCGCTGTTTGGTTCCTTACGTTCTTGGTCAGGAAGATTGTCAGTGTCAATACTCCCATTATTGTTAGGAAAGTTGGCTGTGTCCTGCTTTTCGCTGGCTTTAGTCAGGAAAACTTCCTGACCATGATGACCACTGTCGGGTTCTTCACACCCTGATATGTGAATACTGGTGGTGTCCTCACTTCTTTCACTATTTAGATCGGCTGACATCTGTCCACTATTCATTACAGACCCGGAGTTAGAAGGCCGTGTTCATTACAGACCTGGAGTTACAGTCAGTATCCATTACAGACCCGGAGTTATAGTCAGTATCCATTACAGACCCGGAGTTACAGTCAGTATTCATTACAGACCCGGAGTTATAGTCAGTATCCATTACAGACCCGGAGTTAAAGTCAGTATTCATTACAGACCCGGAGTTACAGTCAGTATTCATTACAGACCTGGAGTTACAGTCAGTATCCATTACAGACCCGGAGTTATAGTCAGTATCCATTACAGACCCGGAGTTACAGTCAGTATCCATTACAGACCCGGAGTTACAGTCAGTATCCATTACAGACCCGGAGTTACAGTCAGTATCCATTACAGACATGGAGTTACAGGCAGTATTCATTACAGACCCGGAGGTATAGTCAGTATTCATTACAGACCCGAAGTTACAGTCAGTATTCATTACAGACCCGGAGTTATAGTCAGTATCCATTACAGACCCGGAGTTACAGTCAGTATTCATTACAGACCCGGAGTTACAGTCAGTATTCATTACAGACCTGGAGTTACAGTCAGTATCCATTACAGACCTGGAGTTACAGTCAGTATCCATTACAGACCCGGAGTTATAGTCAGTATCCATTACAGACCCGGAGTTATAGTCAGTATCCATTACAGACCCGGAGTTATAGTCAGTATCCATTACAGACCCGGAGTTACAGTCAGTATTCATTACAGACCCGGAGTTACAGTCAGTATTCATTACAGACCTGGAGTTACAGTCAGTATCCATTACAGACCCGGAGTTATAGTCAGTATCCATTACAGACCCGGAGTTACAGTCAGTATCCATTACAGACCCGGAGTTACAGTCAGTATCCATTACAGACCCGGAGTTACAGTCAGTATCCATTACAGACATGGAGTTACAGGCAGTATTCATTACAGACCCGGAGGTATAGTCAGTATTCATTACAGACCCGAAGTTACAGTCAGTATTCATTACAGACCCGGAGTTATAGTCAGTATCCATTACAGACCCGGAGTTACAGTCAGTATTCATTACAGACCCGGAGTTACAGTCAGTATTCATTACAGACCTGGAGTTACAGTCAGTATCCATTACAGACCTGGAGTTACAGTCAGTATTCATTACAGACCCGGAGTTATAGTCAGTATCCATTACAGACCCGGAGTTATAGTCAGTATCCATTACAGACCCGGAGTTATAGTCAGTATCCATTACAGACCCGGAGTTATAGTCAGTATCCATTACAGACCCGGAGTTACAGTCAGTATCCATTACAGACCCGGAGTTATAGTCAGTATCCATTACAGACCCGGAGTTATAGTCAGTATCCATTACAGACCAGGAGTTACAGTCAGTATTCATTACAGACCCGGAGTTACAGTCAGTATTCATTACAGACCTGGAGTTACAGTCAGTATCCATTACAGACCCGGAGTTATAGTCAGTATCCATTACAGACCCGGAGTTACAGTCAGTATCCATTACAGACCCGGAGTTACAGTCAGTATCCATGACAGACCTGGAGTTACAGTCAGTATCCATTACAGACCTGGAGTTACAGTCAGTATCCATTACAGACCCGGAGTTACAGTCAGTATCCATTACAGACCCGGAGTTACAGTCAGTATTCATTACAGACCTGGAGTTATAGTCAGTATCCATTACAGACCCGGAGTTACAGTCAGTATTCATTACAGACCCGGAGTTACAAGGCCGTGTTCATTACAGACCTGGAGTTACAGTCAGTATCCATTACAGACCCGGAGTTACAGTCAGTATCTATTACAGACCCGGAGTTACAGTCAGTATCCATTACAGACCCGGAGTTACAGTCAGTATCCATGACAGACCTAGAGTTACAGTCAGTATCCATTACAGACCTGGAGTTACAGTCAGTATACATTACAGACCCGGAGTTACAGTCAGTATCCATTACAGACCCGGAGTTATAGTCAGTATCCATTACAGACCCGGAGTTACAGTCAGTATTCATTACAGACCCGGAGTTACAAGGCCGTGTTCATTACAGACCTGGAGTTACAGTCAGTATCCATTACAGACCCGGAGTTACAGTCAGTATTCATTACAGACCCGGAGTTACAAGGACGTATTCATTATAGACCTGGAGTTGCAGTCAGTATTCATTACAGACCTGGAGTTACAGTCAGTATTCATTATAGACCTGGAGTTACAAGGCCGTGTTCATTACAGACCTGGAGTTACAGTCAGTATTCATTACAGACCTGGAGTTACAGTCAGTATTCACCACAGACCTGGAGTTACAAGGACGTATTTATTACAGACCTGGAGTTACAGTCAGTGTTCATTACAGACCTGGAGTTACAGTCAGTATTCATTACAGACCCGGAGTTACAGTCAGTATTCATTACAGACCTGAAGTTACAGCCAGTATTCATTACAGACCTGGAGTTACAGTCAGTGTTCATTACAGACCGGAGTTATAGTCAGTATTCATTACAGACCTGGAGTTACAGTCAGTGTTCCTTACAGACCGGAGTTACAGTCAGTATTCATTACAGACCTGGAGTTATAGTCAGTATCCATTACAGACCCGGAGTTACAGTCAGTATCCATTACAGACCCGGAGTTACAGTCAGTATTCATTACAGACCGGAGTTACAGTCAGTATTCATTACAGACCGGAGTTACAGTCAGTATTCATTACAGACCGGAGTTACAGTCAGTATACATTACAGACCCGGAGTTACAGTCAGTATTCATAACAGACCGGAGTTACAGTCAGTATTCATTACAGACCGGAGTTACAGTCAGTATTCATTACAGACCGAAGTTACAGTCAGTATTCATTACAGACCGGAGTTACAGTCAGTATTCATTACAGACCGGAGTTACAGTCAGTATTCATTACAGACCTGGAGTTACAGTCAGTATCCATTACAGACCCGGAGTTACAGTCAGTATTCATTACAGACCGGAGTTACAGTCAGTATTCATTACAGACCGGAGTTACAGTCAGTGTTCATTACAGACCGGAGTTACAGACAGTATTCATTACAGACCGGAGTTACAGTCAGTATTCATTACAGACCGGAGTTACAGTCAGTATTCATTACAGACCTGGAGTTATAGTCAGTATTCATTACAGACCGGAGTTACAGTCAGTATTCATTACAGACCTGGAGTTACAGTCAGTGTTCATTACAGACCGGAGTTACAGTCAGTATTCATTACAGACCCGGAGTAACAGTCAGTATTCATTACAGACCCGGAGTTACAAGGCCGTGTTCATTACAGACCTGGAGTTACAGTCAGTATTCATTACAGACCTGGAGTTACAGTCAGTATTCATTACAGACCTGGAGTTACAGTCAGTATTCATTACAGACCCGGAGTTACAAGGCCGTGTTCATTACAGACCTGGAGTTACAGTCAGTATTCATTACAGACCTGGAGTTACAAGGACGTATTCATTATAGACCTGGAGTTACAGCCAGTATTCATTACAGACCCGGAGTTACAAGGACGTATTCATTACAGACCTGGAGTTACAAGGACGTATTCATTACAGACCTGGAGTTACAGTCAGTGTTCATTACAGACCCGGAGTTACAAGGCCGTGTTCATTACAGACCTGGAGTTACAGTCAGTATTCATTACAGACCTGGAGTTACAAGGACGTATTCATTATAGACCTGGAGTTACAGCCAGTATTCATTACAGACCCGGAGTTACAAGGACGTATTCATTACAGACCTGGAGTTACAAGGACGTATTCATTACAGACCTGGAGTTACAGTCAGTGTTCATTACAGACCGGAGTTACAAGGACGTATTCATTACAGACCCGGAGTTACAGTCAGTATTCATTACAGACCTGGAGTAACAAGGACGTATTAATTACAGAAACAAAAAACGACGAATGCCACACTGTTTCTGGCTTAAACAGTAATGGATCACACTAAAACTGTTTCACATCCAGTTACCAGTTAAATGGCGTTGAATTGTTGCGGTCAGATAAGCAGCAGTGTTGATAAAAAGATTACATCTGCCATAACAAATTGTACTCTAGTAAGGGTAAGGTGCATATGTATTGTGACTATTTAATGTATCTATTTAACAAAATAGCTCAATCGATTTCGTAAACTTTCTTTAACTCCGCTTACTTGGTATGGGACAAGTCTTGTACTCTAGAATTTCAAATCAGAACTGCTCAGATAATTTCAGTTTATGTGACGGTCTTACCTTGGTAGTATCTGGTATTGATCTGAACATAATTGCAATTGTTTGTTCGTTTGTTCATAAATAACAACTATCAGTGTTGTTAGGATGACTTAATAGTCACTACCTCATAGTCACGGACATTTGATTAGCCATGGGATTACGGAAATAAATCGAAGAGACAATTCGTCACTAGATAAGCCTCGTTTTTCCTGTTACTTTAAATCAATTAAACTTATTCCACTAGAACCGTTTGTCTGTTGCGATTTTTTTTTTTCAAAATGACATTCATTATCTCCATTGGATGACATTTTGCTTGGAGAAAAAAAATACGTCAGCATAAAAAACAAGCGATTTAGTGCCTGTATAAATAAATAGTGCGGAACAAACTTGGCATAAAGCATCATAACCACAAAATTATCGTTTTGTGTTTGAGTAGTTTCTCTGTTAGAAATAAGTCTGACATTATTAAATCGATTCTTGTTTTTATACATGAATGCCTATAACATAACATTATACTCAAAATCTAGTTTCATTTTGCCACGGAAACCTCCATTCCATCGACAAACATTTTTTCCCCGGGGGTGGGGTGGGGTGGGGGTGTAGGCGTGTCATACCCCTGGACTTCCCTAACGTACACATCATATCCCTCCTAGCTACGCCCCTGATCGTCTAGATTGATATTATAAACTCTTACATCTTAACTCCGTTAGGATTGAGCATCCGAGTAGAATTTTATGTTAAAAAACACAGCCAACAAAAATAACAACAACAACCAACAACAACAATCAAAACAAAAATAACAACAAGCCAACAGAAATAGGAATTTTGCAATTGACAAATGGTTCTGTCCCATTTACTTATTCTGAAACGGGTGTTTTTTTTTAAATAGGTTTATATTTGCAAGCCATTGTATTTAAATAGGTTTTCAAATAATTTGTCTAAATTATGTTATGTAAAAAACGATGATATTACATATATATCTTCCAAGTTAAAAGATATCTTAAAACCTTTCGGCAAGGAGAAATATTCGTTTGTACCCGCAGGAAATATATAATAGCCGCACGATTCGTGCGTCGGTCCGTTCGCCTATCAATATGTCCGTCCGTTCGCACTTCCTGTTTCCGGCTTCTTAGCTACAACTTTCATACTATTTATAGTACATGTACATTTAATCAAACTTCACCATCTTACACTCTTACATGTACCTGCTTCGGCAGTACATATACACTCGTACATGTGAAGCTGTTTTTGACATATATTCACACATGTAAATATTAAAGTTTATATAATAGATCGTATTTAAAGGTGGTGACCGACAGTTTGCCTACATCTTATATATGTAATATCTGTAAATTATAACGTTTAGTATTCCTGCTAAAAATAGACATCGACGTCACAGCGGATGACGTGGATAAGCGAAACCATAAGTGGTTATATAGTTTTCTTGGTTTAACAATAGCTTACTGTGGAGCGTGGCTCAGATAGGAAGAACATGTTTGTAATGACGATTGTGGCGTTAAGGTTCACTATTCAGACAGGCTCTGGACATCAATTAACAGTAGTTCGCGAAATCCTTTCAGATAACAATATTTTATTAAGATGTTTAATTAAAATATTTTTGGTCCAAACTGTCAGATCTCACCTTTAAAGTCATTCCTAATAAATAGCTATTTCTGCTATTTATTGTTTAATTATTTCGTTAAAACCTGTACCGTATATTTCCATATTAAACTTTGCGAAGTGAAATGAATGCATGCTTGTAAAGCCATTTGTTAGATGCAAATGTTGAGATTTGTATACTGGATAACTCAATTAATTAATTAAGATTACTAAAGATAGTGCATTATTTTATGCATTTCATTATATTGTCATAATTATTGGGTGTATCGCATAAAAAGATTTCTGAACACCAGAACATTTAGCCATATAGTTTAATTTCATGCTACCCATTTCAACAAAATAATTTCATAACAACATCACTAACGAAGAACAAATCGTGTGTAAACGTAGTTGTCGGATCAAGTCCGCCCGGACAGCCCAAGTCAGGAAGGCTCAATTTAAAAGTACGTCCAGGGTCATGATGGCCAACTTTCCAAGGACGAGCCAGTGCAAGATGGCCCAGATTGAATGGACGGACCGCATCTATACACATCAGTAAAAGTTGTCAATAATAACTTGTATAAACCCAGTCAAGTTTTTATGGTGTATCATAAGGTTTGACGAGGATCGGGTGAAATATGATGTATGCATCTGTTCATAGTGTCCAAATTATCAATAAATGAAACGATTAAATGTATACGAATAAACAATGGACATATGGTTATACAATATTCAAGTATCTAAAACTCCAAGCTTTGCCTCGGACGTCTGGTCTTTGTTCGTCTGCTGGTCATTTGAGTCTCTCCAGCAGTCCATGACTTAGATTTGACCCGGAAGTGACGTAGGTCGGCTGCGTGATCCTCGTGTAACATGGGTTTGTAGGCCCTGGGCTCACAGTGGGCTTGTTGTGTGGTAAAGAAGGCCTTGTAGCCACCGTCCAGTAGGTGCACTTCCGGAAAATTCAACTGTGGGTACCTGTCTTTGTTTAGCTCACGGTCTTGGCTTCTCAGAAACCGGTACCTGCAGGATGGATAAATATGGAAATAGCAATGCATGCCCGTACGGGTTATTCATTTTAAACGTGTTTTCCCTAACTGAACATGAAAGAAAAGCATAAAAATTCGATTCAGTCTACTCGCTTCGAGTCACTTGAGTTATCCTTTTTTTTTTTTGAATGATGATTATATTTATCATTATATGAGTGTGTTAAATAACAACTTAGTAGAAATGTGGTCATAGAGCTGTATGACAGTTATATATAAGTTTGTCTTCACAGCACAGGTTAAAACACCTTAATTTTATTATGCTATACGAATTAAGTTAAAGTGTCTACTAAACTTACAATTTGGGACCCCGCTCTGATGAGAACTCACAGTGGAAGATGAGCACGTGTGGCTTTTCCGACATAACCGGCTGTTCTAGCAATGATTGGACGGTATCTTTAGTGTAGAGATTCACTGCGCCCCTGATGTGACCGCCGTCAAACTCATACGGATATCTACAATCAACGATTGTCACCTTTCCGAACGTATCGTCGTACTTTCCGTTCAGCACATCCGTCATTGTGTCTGCTGATATAGACTGGAGGTCACTATGTTTTCCTGGAATTGTGGGAAGAGTGTAGTCACGTGACCCGTCAGCAACCAGTTGTCTTTGAGATGTGAGTTTTTCGACCGCCTGGAAGACGTTCAAAGATGTAGTTTGCTGGGATTCCTGTGAACGAATAATTTATAGTTGTTAACGTGCATTTATAAAGCATTTGAAATGAAATATGTTACAAGACTATCACAACCAAAATGACATCTTATTATGGTTAAAATTAAGTGTGACTAAAATTGTATTTACCTGCGATATTGTTTCGTTCTTCTGTCGTTTGTTTGACTTGATCAACAGTTCAGATGATCTTTTGCCAGCAAACAAATCCTTCTTTGACCGATCGCCGAACCGACATTTGGGCAAGTTGATCTGGAAGTCGAGAAATATACAACATAAAGCATCTGTAAATGAATACAATGACCTATATCTAGTTTCAAGTTTACTTTTATCAGGTGTTATTCTTTTTACACATACGTCTTTATCAGCGTAATAAATCTTTGCATTGCTTAAAATTATATTTAATTTATCCGGATTTCAATATTTTAATCATTGGATACATGTCCGTAGAATAATGTTAAATCATATACATGTTCAATGTTTGTAAAGCTCACCTTCATTGCGTTTTTATCATACAGTGTGTCAACGTGCGGGTTATCGCCCTTGCTGTAAGGGGTGATAACTTGTTGCAGTTCGTCCTCGTTCCACGTGAAGTTTCCGGAGCATATCGGCGAGTCCATCAGCGAGTCAAACAGACGTTGTCTGGAAACAGAATATGCCATCTTTGTAAATTGCGACTAGAGCAAGTTCTGATACAAATATTGCAATTCACATATGCGCACGAGGGAGGTAAAAATAAGACGCCTTCGGATTTATATTTTATCTTAGTTATTTGGATAATTATTTTCAAAGCAAAAATATAATTATGTTTCAATGAAAATTCATGATCTCATTTTGCTAAATTGCAAAAAATACCTGATATTGAACTCCATGTCGTTAAAGGAAAAAACACACACGAATATGTAGAATATATAAACAAGAGCGCTTTAGATTCATTTAAACCTTCCTAATGATTTGTTACAACATCGGCAGACCTGTCCTTATATAGCACTGTCTTGTGGATTTCATCGAGATCTACTCGCAATTAGAGAGTCCAGAAACCAAATAGTGAGGAAGACTTCTCAACCTCTTTTGACAGGAGCAGGAAACGGACATGACTTTGGATTAGACCATCAACTGGTCGTTAGACAGACAGAGTACGCAATTAATATTAATTAATCTGATGGTTTTGTAAAGGACACCCAAATTCCAGGTAACTGAATGAATATTGCGCTTTGTTGGTGTGAAGTTGTTTGTTTGATTAATTAGGGGACAGAATGCTAGACACCAGCATTGTTAATGACTACGTGGGTAATTGGGATACGGTAAAAATAATGAACTAATAATTAATTAGCGTCAACTGATGCTCGTGTAGTGTACCCTGGTTGTTCTTGACAGAACTGGTTTATCAGTAAACGTTAAACGATTAAGTATTTTTTTTATCCATATCTTTAATTAATGTAGGTTTTTTTATTGCATTTAATAATTCAGGTTTTAGAGCATTTTACTACAATTAAATTAACTTAAGTACAAATACCTTATTCAGGGAACATATTATTCTTAACAGAACAGTTTCCATTAAAATGCAGATAGAAGGTATCGTCATTTTCTAATGAGCACAACAATTCTTCATTTCTTCATTCTAAATATACGCTTTCAAGCAATTATATATATGCAGTATATATAAAGTTTCCTAAGATAGTTGATTAGGTTACTGAAAAACGTCAGAAGATTAGCTTAAGGTAAAAAACAACCCTCGAAATATGTTGTTGTTTCATCACAGATTTATATGAACTACTAAACAACCCTTTATTAATAATCAGCTGAAAAATAGTAGTAAAAGCATAGGATTGTAGTTACAGGAAATGCAACTATTTCCCTAAGTAACACTAAGCTTCTAAAGGTAATTATTTTCAGAAACAAACTGAGACTTGACTCGTGTGTATAGGTCATTGATATTATTATGTAAATGCTATTTTTAGAAACAGAACTTACAGTACGGAGTCTTGAATTGTAGCCCACTTTGAGCATACGCGGACGCTCTGGAGGGCGGTGCCTCTAATGGAATAACCCTTTTATTAGGACAGAATGCAGCAGGCACTAACTTGAAATCGCAGCTTTTCGGAGGACTCTTTTCAAAGAAAAGAACAGAGTATGCCACGGCGAACATTTAAGCCTACAACTATAAAAAAAAGAGTAGTGAGCGATAATAGGAATTCGCTATTATTTGTCATTTTTTAACGCTACAGAATAGCAAGTTAAACGTGTAAATACTTACATTTCTTATTTATAAACATATTATTTCCAGTGAAATACTAGATTTAATAGTAAAACACCAATAGAAAAAAAAATATCTCGACACCACATTGTGGGTTAAGGTAGGTGTTCACTCTGTCATTAGCCTAATTATTTCCGTATTTTACCATTCCACTGCGTCTTTTCGCACTTCTGCAATTTAAACTTGTCGCTATTTTCGAGTTTTACCGATGATGACATATGCCTGACTCGGACAGATTCTACCAAGAAATCAAATTGTGGACAAAGCGATGGCAAAACAGTGAACAAGAACAATTAGCTATCAGTAAAAAAATTAGGTCAAGAATGTAAACGCATGTATCCAAACATTACAAAGATATTAGGTCTTTTGTTACTAACGTATGTGAGAGCAGCCAGCTACGAACGCTCTAACTAGTCTCTGAGATTTATTAAAAATTCTCGCAGAAGCACGATGGTACAGCAGCAGGCGCGTTTCTGCCATTACGCACTTAAACTTGTACAGGTCAGGATTACAGTCGTTCATATTTTGCGTAAAGTTTCTCGTATGTCCGCATTTTACCTGTTATTCATTAGAAATTATCCAAATATATTCAAAAGTAATACTACAAAGGTTGTCTCCCTTGTAATTTTGCGTAGCTTCAAAAACGGCCCAGATACGCGCCTGTACAGCAGCGTTTTAACGCGCTGATGCTACTGTTCCGTCACCGTGACATTGAACTGGACATTGGTCAAATCATTAACAGTTATGCAAAGAAATATCCTCGGCGAATGCTTCCCAAGGACCCGTTGTCAGAATAAAACTATGACTTGTCTTTGTTTTGCAGTTCTGAAACCATAATAATTGCGTATGTTTGCCCACCATGCAATTATTGTTAATATATAGTATCGAAATATTAAACATTCAAAACGTTTCCCACATATAGCGAAACAACTTATAAAAGTATGAAAATAAATGATTTTAGCGAGCATTTATCAGTGCTTGTAACCTGGTTGACAAATTCACGCCCCCACCTAACCAGAAATCCTGGAACCGCCATTGGCGTGGTGTAGCAAGCAGAGGGGTGTTTTTTCTTTGGAATTATCTCAGATTTGCCTCATTCAAAAAGCGGCAAAATCTAGGAGGAAATTTATCATTATTGTTCAGCATACTTTGTTCATTAAAGTTATTGCTCCAATGAGACACCGAACTACCATGTTTATTGTTGCATTTGCTTCTAAGACCATGCTTTATGTGGCGCCTTGAATGTTTTACGTCAATGCGCCTTCATGAACAAGTCTCTGATAGTTTTGGTAATGCCGGCTGCTCTGATTTTACTTCGGCTACCTTGAGTTTATCACTTGTCGCTGGCTAGCTTCTTCTTATGTTAGTGCGACCGGTCTGTTCCCTCAATTTTTAAATGCTAAATAAACACGACTATTTACAATAAACGAAACATGTTTAATTTCGGGGCATCCACCGGTACTGGTTTTGGCACAACGTCCACCGCACCTACAGGTAATTTGATTACAAACTTCCCTTCTGAGAAAGCTTCTTCATATCGAAATTGGAAGTTCTCCGTATTTTTATTTTATGTCGGAAGAGCACATTTTTCGGATATTACAGGTGTACGGGCATTTGGTTGTTCGAGGTTCACCAAGTGTTAAATACTGTCGGAGATTTTTATGAAAGGGAGAACTTGTCGGACAATTATTTAAAAACAACTTACTTAATATTTTTTTGGTTTAAATTTATTTTCTGTTTTGTGGCTAAAAGCTAGTGGCTGTTACTGGAGTAGTTCATTATTATACTTAAAAAGTGTTTTTAGAAATGCTGACCACAAGTATTGTTTAACCTATGTTAAACAAAATAAAAGTATTGTAGTGACTGTAGTGCATAAAGGCACTTCCAACAGCCTTGCTGTTGGGTTAACCCTTTAGCGACGTGGTTGAGTGCCTGGACTACTGATCTGGCGGACCGGGTTCGAATCCCCGTTAGGGCCAGGATTATTGTCTCCTCTGAGATTTACTTTAATGGTGTCAGAAGTAAACAGAAGCCTGGTGTGGCTGTCCTGAGATGGGCTTGGGCCCAGAAAAGTAAAGGGGGAGGAGTGTAGTGACTGTAGTGCATAAAGGCACTTCCAACAGCCTTGCTGTTGGGTTAACCCTTTAGCGACGTGGTTGAGTGCCTGGACTACTGATCTGGCGGACCGGGTTCGAATCCCCGTTAGGGCCAGGATTATTGTCTCCTCTGAGATTTACTTTAATGGTGTCAGAAGTAAACAGAAGCCTGGTGTGGCTGTCCTGAGATGGGCTTGGGCCCAGAAAAGTAAAGGGGGAGGAGTGTAGTGACTGTAGTGCATAAAGGCACTTCCAACAGCCTTGCTGTTGGGTTAACCCTTTAGCGACGTGGTTGAGTGCCTGGACTACTGATCTGGCGGACCGGGTTCGAATCCCCGTTAGGGCCAGGATTATTGTCTCCTCTGAGATTTACTTTAGTATTTTTCTCCAATAAACAGAAAATATATTCAAACCAGTGAAATATTGAGTAAGATTTTTAAAAACACTACCACTGAATTAAGGACAACATAAAATTTCGGTAATGTGATGATATAAAAAATATGCATGCTGCTTTGTCCGCTCTTTTTATATTATATTTTTTTATTTTGATAAGTATTTTTTAAGCTCTTCAGTTTAACTAAAGTGATGCAAGATGTCATACCGTAATAATTAAAAAAAAATTATACTGATCAAAATTGTAGATCTAAACAAAATCGCGTATTTGTTCGCACTGCTGTATGGACTGCTTTACATGAAATTAGCCAATATTTCATGCTATATTATTTATTTATTTGCTTAACATTGTTCAAACTTATACAGTTATAAGACTTTTTATTTTAAAATAAATAAACACAGTTTAGTCTTCCCAAAATTGCCTTGGACCAACATGCCCTTTCTTAGAATACTTATTGTTAAAAGTGACAGGAGTTCCTGAGACTTAGAAAACTTGCAGGAAATTAAGGTCACAGCTTTTCCAGACATGATATTAGATAAGTCTAATTAATTCTTATTTATAAATACTTTTTATTAATCAAATTATTAATCAATATAACTATTTTTCATTTCTATTTACAATCAAATAACAAATTTACAATTTAGTATTGAACACAGAGACATGACTATATTTTAACATCCTTTGCTACACAAGAGGTCCTTTAATCTTGGACGAAATTCATGGCCTCAAATTTTTTTTTGTAGGAAATGTTCCTGATATCTTTTGCATGCACTGACATACGTTAATGGTGCTTGTGGTTATAAATTACCAAAACCATCTTACAAGTACTTTTACTTCAAAGGGCTGGACAGTTCCTGTGCTTTTTTTTGTAGGGTTTAGTTTTGGGACAACTTCAACAACTCCAAGTACAGGTAAATGTGTATGATGTTTTATTACATAATGTTGGTATGGCTCCTTAACACCAGATTATTTCTTGAAATATACAGCTCTGGGATAAATACATGTATATATCAGAACATCTATGGAAAACAATACTTGTAAAGCTTAAATGATAATAAGAAATACAATAAATAGTAATACATGATAATAAATACAACAGATAATGATTAATAATATTAAATAAAAATAATAAATACTTCTACTGTTTGTCAAGTCAAAATGTTGACATCAGTTGACTAAGGCTTTAACTGTATATGTCGACTGAAGATGCCAATGATGCCAAAAGGGTTAAAGTCAGTAAAAGAAGATACAATTCTAATGTAAGAACTCAGTTCCAGAAAAAAAATTTTTACTCGTAAGTCAGTATTTGATATACACAAGTCACCAAACACTGATTGAACCTCTAGTTAAGAAATAAAAAGTACCTTTAAAAACTGTCTTTACATTGTATGCAGTCTTATCTCATTTATAATAATGGCATGACTGTCAACAGCGTGATCCTACATTCACTTCTACCTTTAATACGTTAAAATACTGTACAGTTTTTGTTCTTTCTTCTTCTAGGATTTAGTTTTGGGACACCCTCAACTGCTAGTACAGGTAAATGTATTTGATGTATTGACAGTTTAAGTTATGCTATGGTTTATATTTATTTTAATTAATATAAAAAAATACAGCTGCATTTTCTACATACTTGACTGAAGTATAACAATATTCTCTATAATGATGCAGTTTAACTTTTAGCCTGCCTTGGCTCAGGTGTAAGTAAGAAGTGAAGATCCTGATCAGTCAGCTCCTATAGAGATCTGTCTGATAAGGATCTGCACTATTTGCTGCTGAGTCTCATGTATGTAAGTAGTAATCTTTGCATTTAGTTTTTATATAACAACTAAGATTCCAGTATCAGTAATAAATATAGAATTTAAAAGCCTAAGGAGTAAGAGATGCCATGCAGAAAACATTTTAAAGCAACTTGGTCACAGTTTTGGGTAGGTACATGACTAATAGAACTACACAATCCATACTTTATATACATTTAATAATTGTGTCACTTTTCTGTGAATCAGCGCAATCAGAATTCAGTTTTATGTCGGTCTTAATTTCCCTTTAAACAAATAACTAATTGGAGAGTTCTTGTGCCATTTTCCTTTTAGGATTTAGTTTTGGCACTTCTACCGCTACTCCAAGTACAGGTAAAATGTATTGAAAGTTATTATTGCATGTGTTTGTATTTATTTATAGCAATTTATATAAACAGTTATGCCATTTTTATTTCATTCTTGCAAAAACAGTTGATGTCCTTGCCCATATGTTGGTTTATTTTTCTGCAACTTTTTCTACTTAAAGGTGGTATCCAACAGCTTGGACCAGATTTTTGTTCTCAAACAACCATAAAAGTCAGTATTTTCTGAAAAGGTCCCTGAAATGTATGATAAATCTTTGTGAAAAGTTGAGCATATCACTCTACCTGCTATTACAAAAATGTATTTCCTATCTGAACCATGCTGCACAGTTAGCCATTTTTATGGACTAAGAAAACCATGTGACAACATTTTTTTATTTTTTTTTAAATACATTGCATGTATTGCATTTATGATCAATCAGTAGAACACAAATATTCTGGAAGACCTACTCATATTAAGTCCTTCGCCCCGAATGAGACTCGAACCCACACGATGGGAGGCTTAGCAGTCAGAGTTCAGGTTATAGCATAATCTGGGTTATCTGCTTTGATGTCAGTAGTTATTTTTAGAAAAGTTCCCATTTTGCTTTGCTATAGATTTGAAAAAAATGAACATTTAGAGCAATTTGTAATGTTCAAAATCGTTATTATTTAAACTAAGGCTCGAATGTATACAGATATTATGCCTAAAGTCCCAACATAGGAATCATGTTTTGTTAAATGTATTTGATACTGTCGGATACTACCTTTAAATCATAGCTTTGGAGGTTGCTTTTGTTGCTACCTATGTAATGTAATGCCCTGAAGAGCCTCAGACATACAGCTCCTGCTTACTCCTTTATTTCTCCACCAAACCTTAAATACCTGGTACTCATTGGAATCATCACTATCAGACAATTGCAATAAGTACCAACAATATAGGGTTTAGTTGAGAATTGTGGGATATATGGCAAATAAAAAAAATGGAATTACTTCCCTTGTCTGGAGCTCTGCCATGTCCCTCTTGCTTAGTCATGTGCTGGCAATATATGTTACTTCCTTTTTTTTCTTTCTGTTCTATTTTGATCTTATGTATTTATAAATATTGTGCATCACATGTACACATTCCAGCCCAACCCCTGACCCCTCATCCCCCTCCATGGGAAAATGTAAATTTTTAACATGGTCCCAGCAACTTCGGCATAACTAGGTTCAACTTGTGTGTTTGAGGTATATATTTGTGTGTTGTGCATTTGTTTAAGATGTCATGTATATCCCCAGAAAATTAAGGAAATAAGGCCATATGTAATTGATAAATTCTGTTATTTATATACATATATATCAGTATTTCCTTTGCATGCTATTTTCTTTTATTCATGTATGGTGTTATATAATGAAGATTGTGCAAAAACAGCAAGATTGATTTCAATGCTTTACTACTGAAAAAGTTGCATGATTACTAACACAAATAAATAAATGCATACTAATTACTTATGTGAAATGAATGAACAATGCTTTGTTTTCATTAGTTTACAGTCTTGTCTATGAAAATAGCAGACCATGGTCTAAATGCACCCCAAATCTTTGTCCTTCCAGTAATTTTTCAAGTATATGCAGATCCAGAAGGCTTTGCTAGTTCGGTCCACCAAAGGCAGCTGAGTTTTCAAATTTCATTGTGAATATTGCTGTAAATTTACTTCTAATAACAATGCATTGATATTGTGAATGTATTTAATCAAAAGAATTTCTTTTCTTACAGGTTTTGGATTTGGAACCACAACTTCATCTGCACCAAGCACAGGTATATAAAGAACGATCTCAGATCAATTTCTTTATCATTTTACATGTACCAGTTCCTAAATAATAATATAATGACAGACTGTAGGTCAGAGTCAGTTTAATCTATTCTGTCTTAAGGAATTTATATATGTTTTATTATACCAATCATAAGGAAGAAACACAGTTTTCTTTTCAAGTCATAATATTATTTTTTTAGTCATTTATTTCTGCGCATGCCAGTTAAAAATAAAATGTGTTTTGGTGGGAAGTCATTCCCAAAGCATGGGAAGTCATTCCCAAAGCAAGGGAAGTCATTCCCAAAAGAAGATACATTTAGACACATCTGTGTACATGTTCATATAGGGCAAACACACAACAAATGTGTCAGTATGTTTCAGTTTTATATACATTTAACTTGCTGTTTATACTTTCAGGGTTTGGATTCGGAACTGCAGCATCGTCAGTGCCAGCTACAGGTAAAACTAGAAAGCAATCAATTTAATTACCTTGACAGGATGATTTAATTGTCTCACCAATTCAAACTCTTAGCTTGCTAAGCACAAATTCATCAGAATTTTTACCCAGTCATACTTTAGTTATGTTAAACATTACCGTGTTCGGCGCTGTATGTCCTATCAAGTGCCGTAAAGCCCCAAATACAATTCAAAATACAAATTGATCATACTTAGGGCAATTTGTTCAGTCTTCACAAAAAGCCAGTAGATAATTGAGCAAGTCCATCAGAAATCACTGACCAATGATATTAAGTATAATTCAGTAGATTTTTTCATAGATTGGTGGATTAAAGGTCGTTTTATAAATTTCTTTTGAGTAAGTCCAGGTCGGCCAACTCTTACTGGGAGATGTTCTTTAAGGGTCTTTTCATTTGCTGCCAAGTTTCTTGCAATATGTTTTCTTTATGTTACCGTTGCATAATAGTTGTCAGCAAACATGATCAAAGTTGAGTATAGCTTCAAAAGCGATGTCTTTGATTCTTTTTCAATATAAGTAAAACTTACTTGGCAGAAAGTATGTCTGCTTTTTCTTAAGTTGTCTAATGAATTAAACTGTCCATCTATCTGTTTGTTCAACTCTCAGATAGTTTATCCTTCTTGTTGTTTATCTTTCTGCCTCGATAATTTGTACATTTATTTATCAACAATATTGCTGTCAATATATTTGTCTGGTGCTTGGGTTCTTTGGCTGACTTTTTTATGTTTGTCACAGTTGTCAGCGGAGGGGTTGGGAATAAGAAACTGTAACAATATATATATTTATAATATATATATATAGACGTGCAATTGACCAGGCGGTCAGTCGAAAGTTGAATGACAAGCCTGGGTGCAAAAATCCCGTTCACCAAGAAAACAAGAATTTGATTGGTTAGTTAAGAAGGAAAGGCGGGAACGAGTTGCACGGATTTCCCGTTGCTGTAAACAATATAAAAAGTGACTACAAAAGTTTACCAAGACGCTACTGAAATCGAATAAAATCTAAACGAGTTAATGTATACTAATTATCTACTAATTATTTACTAATTATCTACTAATTATCTAACTTATTCACTCAATATACAACCCTATGACATGTTGTTTTGATGTTCTGTGGATATATTGTATTACAGATGTTTGTCTGTCAGTCATTTAGTTGTTCAAAAACTAGACATTATCTGAACCTGCATTCATCAAACTCAGTAGAAACAATCTCTATGACTTTTTTTTCACTTTGGGGTTAGTTTTGCAACTGTGAGGGTCACATTGACTTGGAACATGATTTTTAGGGTCAGTGGGTAAAAACCAGGTTGCAAATGGGTCATGAGTGTTTTTTTAAACATCTTTAATTTTACCTGTCCTGCTATATGTCAGTCCATTTATCTGTATTGCATTTGATGATTAATGTTTATATTTATACCTGCCTGTTTATCCAGCACCCTTTTCTTCAATAATCGTGCATATCTGCTGTCTCTCCATCTGTCTGTGTGCTGGTCTAATGAAGGTCCTTTTATTGTAACAGTGTATTTATTAATCTGCTATACCATTTTTTTATGTGTGTCTCTCAGTCCGTCAGTCACACTCCTCTTACTGGTAATGTTTAGTTGTGCTGCAGTTACCAATGAAGTCTTTCAAACACAGTGCTTGACCATAGTGAAGACGATTCTAGTGTACATTACAATATCATTGTTAATTTAAAAAATATGATTTAAATGCAATAAAAGTAAAACAAATTTTATTTTTAAATGTAACCATTTCTTAGACTAACCGTAATTGTTGGAATAAAATGATAATATAATGGTATAGTATTTTTCAATCTGATTAAAATCATATCCTGAAAACTGCTCTGCTATCATTTTGTAAGATCTGACTTAAGTGGATTGAGTATTTTTAAAGTATTTCAAAATATTATAATTTGTTCAAATTTCATTCATCGGACTCATTGCCAACATTCATTTATGGTGGCAAAGGTTACTGTGATCTAAAAGGCATGCAACCTCTGGCATGGAGATTGCCATCTGTCTGTATGCTGGGCTATTGAAAAACAATTCCATGTGTTTGCACGTCTATGTTTCAGGTGGCTTTGGGTTTGGTACCTCAACAAGTTCAGCCCCAAGCACAGGTAAGGATAGCTTAACCAAAAGCTTGATATCGGAATAACTTAAAAATCTTAATGGATCTTTAATTACCAATCTCCCCCACCCACACATTTTTCCGCCTCCCCCAAAAACAACAACAAAACGACAACATTAAAATAAAACAAAAACTTCAAAAAACGAAGACAAAACAAGTTAAAATATTAATGTAAGTTTTGGTTTTAGTACATGATTCACAATGTTCACAAATGTATTCATAGTTGCCAGATCACTGTTTACACAAAACATTTAGGGAAAGCTAAAATATTACAAGTTAAGTACTTAGAGGACTGTCCATGTATTCTAAATTTATAAATATATTTATATATCAGAAGAAACACACCTTTATAACAAACAAGTTATTGGACAGTTCTTGTGCTTTTCTTCTTGTAGGATTTAGTTTTGGGACAGCTACAACTACCTCAAGTACAGGTAAATGTATCTGATGTTGTTTTTTAAATAATAATATATACCCTACCTGTGAGGGTTGATCCAAAAGTAAATGTCACAAAAACTAGAAATCCTAAACTTGGTGTTGTATTGTGTAATAACATTTTCTTTTTATGCATTGAAATCTGTTTCTAATCTTATCTGTTGAATTCTAAAATATAATGCTAAGGGTGGCACTCTTATTTATTGGTAAAGTGTTGAAAATTACTCTTGAAGTCTGTTTAAGCCCACCAACAACCAGCCTATGTCTCCATTAATCCCCATATATAGAATTTTAGATGGTGGGATGTTACTTTTGGATCAACCCTTGTATTATGCAAGTATAGAATGTATGACCTTTTTAATCTGGTACTTAAGTTAATTTTTCAGTTTGAAAAAAAAAAAAAAAAGACTGCTCAATTAAATGTGCAAGTAGTCAATATGAATATTAATTACATGTTGAGTAAGTGCCTTGATCGAAAATAATTTTACCATCATCATTTTCTTGTCTCAGTAATAACTTAATTCAAACTTCACAATCTTAAAAGTAGACGACATACACTTGAAGGTGTGTCTGACATAACATTGGTGCAACAATTGAAGTCAAGGTCATATTTAAGGTGAAGGGGTGCGCCTGTGGCCGAGCGGTTAAGAGTCGTTGATTTGTAACTCCTCAGTCCTTCATCGCATGGGTTCAAGTGCTGGTCACGTTGAGATTAAGTTTAATGTGGGGAGGTTTTCCAGCTAACCTGCGTTGCGCCAGTGGTTCAACCCAGACATAATGCTGCTGTCTTCCTTCTCCAATAATTAGATGGACATCTCCAATAGAACCATAACTGTTTCTTTGCGATGTAACAAAAAAAAAAATCAACAACAATAAAAACGAACACATGTTTAAGGTCATTACACCCTTGTAGGCATATGTCAGCTCTTGATTTCACATTCTTATCCATTCTAGTGTACTACATCACTTAGTTAAGGTAGTTTACCATATAATTAATTATTATCTTTATATTCTCACATTGTATAATTATGCGGTTTTATCTTCAGGATTTGGGTTTGGATCGACTGCTACTACCGCACCTGCAACAGGTTAGTGATGCTCAAACCAGCTGAGATTTTCACAGAATGTCATATTTCCGTATATTATAAGTACTTGTTATGCAAAAAAAAAAATCATATTTATAGATACTTACATTTTTATTTTCATAAATAATTCACTACACTACCAACTAACACTACATCCTTATTCTTCCATTCATGAAGATTTTACTTATTTTATGTATACATATATTTTGTATCTGATATATCGTTCTGTTTTCACTGAGATTCCATGTCGTATCACATAATTTGATTAGATAAAAATTAGTAAGTATATTTATAATTTATCCTAGAGCTGGGCATGTGAGCCAAGATCACATGTTCTTGATTGTTCGTAACATGATAAGGCTTAAGAGTCATATTCCAAAAATTTATTTCATGCTAGGAAGACAATACCCCTAGTTACTTCTTTAAGACCAGCCATGTATATAATGATAAGGCATGGGCAAGGTTTAAAACAGTGTCATGTTAGGATTTGTATCCATGTTAACCCAACCTAAAAGAAAAGAAGGAATTCAGAGCTAACACATTATGTTAATTAGTTAATCTAACATTTGCTATATGCTTTAATCATTTATGTGATAAAAATGTATTATTATTAATTAGTTGTTTGTTTACATCAATTTAATCAAGTTTGAGTCAAGCATTTTTAAAAACAACAACACCATAACTGAGTGCAAATGGTTGTGTTGCAGCAGTCTCATCTTTACCAACTCAAACTTTGTGAGGTTAACTTGTCAGTCAAGAAACTAGTCTTAATGTTGTGAGGCTGAGCACATGCAGTTAATTATAAGCATTTTAACTCATAAACAATCAGAACACTTAAAGGCCAGTAGTGATGGATAATATTTTTCAAACCAGATACCTCTTGGATGGCAGGTCAATGCATCACTAAGTCTGGTATACATGCTGATTTTTGTTTTTTTTTAGTTTTATTAAACATAGTAGCAGCTGGAAATATTTACATGTGATATTGAAGAGTTTCAGTTGCTCATAAGTTCATCAGGATTATAGTCGAGCCTTATAAGTAGTCAATCACTATTGCTTTTGTCTTCTGTGCCATTTACTTCTTGTTTTAATTTATTTTGTACCAATTACATTTGGGTTTTTTTCTTGAGATATTTTAACTTTATACATTCTACTATTTCAGGATTTGGGTTTGGATTTGGTGCTCAGCCCAAGACAACTGCCTCTACAGGGTTCGGTGGGTTCGGGGGGTTCGGTAGCACCGCGACCACCAGTGCACCCAGTTTTGGGTTCGGGACCACAGGCACAACAGCATCTACTGGGTTTGGGTTTGGGCAGGCCACTACAGGTGGGTTATTTGGTAAGTTAGATATATTGACCTTTACCTTTTATTACCATATATAGATAGACCTTAACCTTACCAAAGATACAGTGTCCTTAACCTTTTGTTATTATGGAAAGAGTGTCCTTAACCTATTATTAACATAGATACAGTGACCTTAACCTTTTTTACCATGGATAGAGTAACCTTAACCTATTATTACTATGGACAGAGTGACCTAAACTTTTTGTTACCATGGATAGAGTGACCTTAACTTTTTGTTATCATGGATAGAGTGACCTTAAACTTTTGTTACCATAGAGTGACCTTAACCTTTTGTTATCATAGAGTGACTTTAACCTTTTGTTACCAAAGAGTGACCTTAACCTTTTGTTACCATAGATTGACCCTAACCTTTTGTTATCATAGAGTGACTTTAACATTTTGTTACCATAGGGTGACATTAACCTTTTGTTACCATAGAGTGACCTTTACCTTTTTTTTACCATAGAGTGACCTTAACCTTTTGTTACCATAGAGTGACCTTAACTTTTTGTTACCATGAATAGAGTGTCCTTAACTTTTTGTTACTATGGATAGAGTGACTGTGACCTTTTATGACCATAGAAAGTGTGACCTTAACCTTTTGTTACCATAGATAGAGTGACCTTAACCTTTTATTACCATAGATAGGGTGACCTTAACCTTTTATTACCATAGAGTGACCTTTACCTTTTGTTACCATAAGTCAGTATTAGTTGCGATCTGACAATTAATGACTTTAATTAATGCTTTAGTTGGATATTCTATGATGATCTTAAAAAAACAATGTTTACAACTATTTTGGATTTTCTTTTGTAAACTAATTGAAGATTGTAGTTAACATTATTATTTATTAGAATAAAATTAAAAAAAATAGTAATCAAAGGAAATAGGAAGATTACAATGTTGTAAAATATAAATTTTTGTTAAGATACTGGAAAACAAATATTCCTTAATGTTATTAAGTCTTGAATGACTAACAGAGTGCTCCTGCAGAAAGCTTTTGAGGGTATTTTAATTTCTCAGAACACATCACCTGTTCCCAATGATTCAGCAAACCTCCATCTCTATTGCTGTAGAACTGAACAGAGATGCAGCCGTTCTCACAAATAGCTGAGTTGATGTGATTATATTTTTAACTAAGCTTTCAATCTTTGTATATATAGGTCCTAAATTAGTAGCTTCTGCACAATAATAATGCATAATATTCCACTGTTATTTTACTAAACTTTGATAGGAAGAAAGTATTAATGTTATACTCTGTTGTCTACTGCAGGTCAGCAACAGCAGGCCCAGCCTTCGGCCCAGGATGAATTGAACCTCCTAGTGCTGGCAGTGCAGATGCCGCAGCTGTTTGGAGACGAACGTGATGCTGTCATCATGAAGTGGAACCAGCTACAGGCAATGTGGGGCACCGGGAAAAGTCCTGGGAACCAGTCAGTGCCATTCAAACCAGATAACCCATTCTGTAAATTCAAGGTATGGCTAAATATGGGTAATCTGAAATCTTAAATAAAAACATGGTATGACCTTATACAAGCAGTAAGAGATATTGAAATGTAACTTCTGAGCCTGTCACTGCATGGGTTTGAGTTCTAGTCAGGGCAAGGACTTTCATGTGGGGAGATCTTACAGTTGACCTGCAGTGCGTCGGTGGTTCTACCCAGACATATGTCTTTGTTCTTCCTCCACCCGTAATAAGCTGGACATCATCAATATGACCATCATTGTGTCATTGTGATGTATCCAAAATAAAACAAATATAAACATTAAGTATATGATTTCTTTGTTTTGATGAATTCAGCTACCTAAGACAGACTTTTACCTTATGTAAAATTTATATTTATTTTTCTTTTCCATTTTCTTATTAGAAAGATAACACTGGATAACAAACAACTCAGTTTCAAAAATGTGTTTTTTTTTCCACTTACATTTTTTTTTAAATCAGGATTTTACTAAGTCACTATATGATTCTTACTGAAACAATTATTTTATTTTTCATCAGCTTGGAAGATGCCGAAGCTTTAAGACTTTTTACACATCTATGAGCTGAGTTTAAGCTTTCTTGAATTACTTAGCTTCAGTTATATTGTATTAAGGAGCTATTTATTCTTATTTACTGGGTGCCTGTGGTATAGTGGTTGAGTTGCCGAATGATTACTCCTCTGACTGCTTTGCCTCTCACTGCATAGGTTCAAGTCCCATTCAGTCTTCCAGCCGACCTGCCAAAAGCTTGTGGTTCTACCCAGCCATTTGTCTAGGGTGTTGCTCCACTAAAATAGCTTGACAGTAATATAATGACCATAATTGGTCCCTGCAATGTATTTGAAAAACAAAAAACATGCTTTTTAAAAAAAATAAGTTTTCTTTGTATTAGGCTGTTGGCTACAACTGCCTACCATCTGGTAAGAATGAAGACGGGTTCGTGAAACTGATTATTAAGGAGCCATTAGAGAAGGTGAAATCATTCCAGCAGCAGGCAATAGACACACTTCACAAGATTCTGGGCAACAAACCACAGCATACTGTTTGTGTCGAAGCAGTCAATGCTCTCCCTGATAACATGTATGTATTCCATAGAATAAGTTTTATGTAAGTCTTGACATTAACTATATGACTCAGTATTGTCTTCACATGCACATCTTGAGTATTTTACTTCCATTTTTGTAAAAAACTAATTGTTCTCAAACATCTGCATTATCATGATGCATAGGCGCCGTACGACCCAAAAACATCATGATGCATTCCCTTTGAGAAACTATTACATTTCAAAGCTATTGGGAAGGCCTTTCTCAGATAAGACTGTGTGAGTATAATTTTGTATGAAAATACACAGCTATCCCTGACATCTTAATAAAATACAGTTTAAATAAACACAACTAGATTTGTAAAGCCCCTCACTGCATGGATTCAGGTCCCATTCAGGGTTAAGAACTCAAATGTTGAGAAGTTTCCAGTTAACCTTAGGTGCACCAGTGGTTTTACCAAGGTATTTCTCAGGTTCTCTTGGATGTCTTTAGATCTAGTTTTAAAAAGTGAAATTTCCAAAAATGTCTGGCTGTAAAAGACATTGCGTTCATGCCATTGTTTGATGTTTTTTGTTTTGTATTATATGCGCTTCTATGTTTCACTTTCTCATTAAACCATGTAAGTATGTATCTGTAATAGAAATTGCCAAGGTGATGGAATAAGACTGCCTTCCATTACTTGGATGTTTAAGACTATGTTCCGCTATCTGCTAAAAGGGCTTCACTTAAGTGGGCACCAGGGGCACAAACAGGAAAAAGAAAGAAATCTACAAATTATGAATATAAGAATGAGGCTTAGAAAAAATACGAAGCTTACCGTTGTTGCTGATTCATTGATAACGGGCATGTTTGGCTCGAGCACACGGCAGGTAAAATGTATTGTACCTGGTGCCAATGGATGGCAATAAAACCGAAAAAAGCAAATGCAACTCTGTATCTGGTGTTTGGGCATGGAAAATGTTTTAGGCCTGTCAAATTTCTAAATTTACTGGCCCGAATTGCTTGATTTTTTTATGCTAATTTCTATGTTTGATCAGTTAAACTCTATAAACAATATATATTGTATGCACAGGACAGAGCTGGTGATCTATGTGATGGAGCGGCCCCAAATGGGCCCATCTCGGCGCTGTGCTGCAGTAGATCTGTACAATGAGTTGTCCCAGCCCAACATCAAACAGCAGCTGACCAGTAATCTCAATGTGGATAGTGTCACTGCCAAGGTTCTCACCAAGGAGCAGCTCAAACAATATCTGGACAACCCACCTGCAGGTGAGATCGGTTAATGTCAGACAGATCACCCCTCATTTTGGTAGAGGCAGACAAAAACTCATCCAGACAATAGCATACTCATAAGTTTTGTAGAGGCAGCCAATAAAATCACCTGGATTTTCCATTTTAGTTAGATGCAGACAAAACTCCATAAAAAAAAGATCTTACCCAGACAAAAACCCAACTAGACAAAAACTTAGCCCTTATTTAGAAGACAAAAACCTGCTTGGACAAAAGCTTGCCTCTCATTTTTAATGGGGCTGACATAAACCCACCTTGACAAAAGATTAACCCTCATGTTTGATAGGGGCTGACAAAAAACCCACCAGGACAAAAGTTTCACCTTCATTTTTGATAGGAGCTGACATAAACCCACCATGACAAAAGCTTAACCCTCATTTCTTATAGGGCTGACATAAACCCACCTTTACAAAATATTAACCCTAATATTTGATAGGGGCTGACATAAACCCACCTTTACAAACTATTAACCCTAATATTTGATAGGGGCTGACATAAACCCACCATGACAAAAGCTTAACCCTCATTTTTGATAGGGGCTGACATAAACCCACCTGGACAAAAGCTTACCACTCATTTTTTATTTGGGCTGACATAAACTCACCTGGACAAAGGCTTAACCCTTACTGTTGATAGGGGCTAACATAAACCCACCTGGACAAAAGTTTAACCCTCATTTTTTATTTGGGCTGACATAAACTCACCTGGACAAAGGCTTAACCCTACTGTTGATAGGGGCTGACATAAACCCACCTGGACAAAAGTTTAACCCTCATTTTTGATTTGGGCTGACATAAACCCACCTGGACAAAGGCTTAACCCTTACCGTTGATAGGGCCTGACATAAATCCACCTTGACAAAAGCTTACCTCTAATTTTTGATTGGTGCTGACATAAACTTACCTGGACAAAGGTTCACTCATGTTTAAGGGATAAAAGCTTTTACGTTTTAAGTTTCAAGTGAGAATCTTTATGCAACTCTCTGACAAAACAAAGAGAAAAAACATACTCTCTTCGATTTTCATGACTTTTTATCATTTCTTAATCTATTACTTTGGTTACAGTAAAAGAAAAGCAATGGAAATAAGACATTACACTAAAGATCTCAAACTTAAACAAGCCGTTGCATACATTTTAACATTCTGAAGGCTTAAGATCTCAAAACCTTTTTTAATTTTCATAACTGTTTGATCATTACTCTTTGTAGATTTGGCAGAATAAACTTGCCATTAACTTGCACAAAAGAACATGCAATAAATTCAAACTGACATGACATATTACTGCTTGTAGGTTTAAATCCATTGCTATGGCAACAAGCCATGTTGGACAACCCTGACCCAGAGCAGTTCATCCCTGTACCCGTGATAGGTTTTCAGGAGCTTCATAAACGTCTTAAGTTTCAGGATCAGCAGACAAAACTTCACCAACAGAAGCTTGATGTAAGTTGTCTTCTATCAGTCCAAGTCACACCATACCTCATGTTGAGGTTGTACTTATATGGCTCATTTTATTTACTTCACTTTCTTGTCAGGGGTAAGAACTTGCAGCCACTCACCGCGTGGGTTCGAGTCCTGGTTGGTGCAAGAACTTTCGTGTGGGGTTTTCCAGCTAATCTTCAGTGCACTGGTGGTTTTACCCAAACTTAAATCTGGGTTTTTCCTCAAAGCTGGACATCACAAACATGCCCATAATTGTGTTTGTGCAATGTAACAAAACAAAAGATATATAAAAATATAAGAATTTGTTTATGGAAAAGCTTTTTAAGTGACCAGCGGTACACTGCTATTTTCTCTCAGACATTTGACTGACATCATACTCCACCAGTTAACAAAGGACATTACCAATGTGACCAAAATTGTGTCAGTGTGATGTATAAACAAACAAACAAACAAACAACCTTACTCAGTCTTGTGAACTGTGTTTAAAAGTTAGCAATTAACAATTAGCTTTTGAAGCAAGAAGCTTGAACTTGTTGTTTGCATTCATGTTAAGTAGAACACTATTTAAATGGGTCGTTAAAAATGGTAGTGGTATAGCTCTCTTGCTAACGCTCAAGCAAATATAAGGGTAGTTTCATGACTGGTTGGCAGGTGTCAGGATAATGTGACTGGGTGTGGTATCATGCCAGGTGTTCACGGCATGCTATACACAGTGAAGGCAGCACTATATCTGCTTCAACGGGACATCGGCTCCAGATAACTAAAATACTGTTGGTGGGACGATAAACCCAATAAACAAACTATTTAAATAGTACTCTGCAAAATCTAAGAATATTCATGCATGCTGAAGGTAAGTTAGAATCACCCATGGAGTTCTTGTTAAGATCTGGGCAGGTGAACGCTAAAAGTTAAAAAGTGATGTTATCTGCAGAATTCAACAAAATATTTGTATTTTAAGCCTTATATGTGTAACATCTTCAAGTTGTATGTATATGTCTGAGGGTTTGAAATCATTTCAAGTCATCTACTTTACATTAAAGATTGTCTGAAGATGTTCAATATGATGGTTTTACTGTTTTACTAGCCTTGCAAATTATGTATTGGTAATATAACAATACACCAATTAAATAGTAGAACGTCAGCTTGCAGATCGAGAGGTCGCGGGTTCAAATCCCGGCCAGGTCAAACCAAAGACTTTAAAGTTGGTGGTAAAGGCTTCGCTCCTAACTCTCGGGGCTAAGGGAACAGCATTGCGCCTAAATTGTCGGTGTCAGTATAATGCACCGGCCGGGTTCAGTCCCTGAGCACCTCATAAGTGCCCCTGTGCTATAAAGTTGAAATGTCGCTGCATAGTTTCGGCAAAAATGCTGGCAAATCCCATCCCAATAAAATAAAAATCAAAATAAGAGTCAATGCAATGGAAAAAACAGCGAAAAACCAGAGTTCACCCATGGCTAGCACAACCAAATTAAGGTGTGAAATGAAAGAGTGTAACAGTTTAAGTCCTGCAGCAGTTTAAAATCATCAAATGCTCACAATAGTACATCCAGCCTGTTTAAACTTGATGTAAAATGTGAAAGAAAATGAACTACTTGATACATAAACGAACATCTAGAGCACATAGAAATACAGCATCCTCTGAAATGGTGTAAGTGTTGTGTAACTAGAATAGGGCAGTAGAGATCATCTCTTCCAGTACATTGTCTACATTGAACATGGAGATGTATTATTTAAAAAGGGGCTGTTTAAAGCAAAAACTATGTATTACAGTTTCTCTACACCAGTTTTTATTTTCACAATATGTGATTTCATTTCTGAAACAGTAAATACCTTAGTGCTTGCAGAGCTTTCATTTTGTCTTTACAGTTAATAGCACAAGACTTAACAGCATTTAAAAACAAGCAGAGCAATATGATGGCCAAAATGGATGAATACAAGAGGAAACACCTTGAGCTGGGACATAGATTGTTGCAGGTATGGTAAAGTCTGGGACATCGATTGTTGCAGGTATGGTAAAGTCAGAGACATAGGCTGTTGCAGGTATGGTAAAGTCTGGGACATAGATTGTTGCAGGTATGGTAAAGTCTGGGACATAGATTGTTGCAGGTATGGTTAAGTCTGAGACATAGATTGTTGCAGGTATGGTTAAGTCTGAGACATAGATTGTTGCAGGTTTGGTAAAGTCTGAGACATAGATTGTTGCAGGTATGGTAAAGTCTGGGACATAGATTGTTGCAGGTATGGTAAAGTCTGAGACATAGATTGTTGCAGGTATAGTAAAGTCTGAGACATAGATTGTTGCAGGTATGGTAAAGTCTGGGACATCGATTGTTGCAGGTATGGTAAAGTCAGAGACATAGGCTGTTGCACATATGGTAAAGTCTGAGACATAGATTGTTGCAGGTATGGTAAAGTCTGAGACATAGATTGTTGCAGGTATGGTAAAGTCTGAGACATCGATTGTTGCAGGTATGGTAAAGTCTGGGACATCGATTGTTGCAGGTATGGTAAAGTCTTAGGCATAGATTGTTGCAGGTATGGTAAAGTCTGAGACATAGATTGTTGCAGGTATGGTAAAGTCTGAGACATAGGTTGTTGCAGGTATGGTAAGGTCTGAGACATAGATTGTTGCAGGTATGGTAAAGTCTGAGACAGATTGTTGCAGGTATAGTAAAGTATTAGACATAGATTGTTGCAGGTTTGGTAAAGTCTGGGACATAGGTTGTTGCGGGTATGGTCAAGTCTGGGACATAGGATGTCACAGGTATGGTCAAGTCTAAAACATAGATTGTTGCAAGTATGGTAAAGTTTTGGACATAGATTGTTGCAGGTATGGTTAAGTCTGAGACATAGGTTGTTGCAGGTATGGTAAAGATTGAGACATAGATTGTTGCAGGTATGGTGAGGTCTAGGACATAGATTGTTGCAGGTATGGTCAAGTCTGGGATATAGATTGTTGCAGGTATGGTAAAGTCAGAGACATAGGCTGTTGCAGGTATGGTAGTCTGAGACATAGATTGTTGCAGGTATGGTAAATTCTGATACAAAGGTTGTTGCAGGTATGGTAAAGTCTTGAAACATAGGTTGTTGCAGGTATGGTAAAGTCTGAGACAAAGGTTGTTGCAGGTATGGAAAGGTCAGAGACATAGGTTGTTGCATGTATGGTAAAGTCTGAGACATAGGTTGTTGCAGGTATAATAAAGTCTTGAGACATAGGTTGTTGCAGGTATGGTAAGGTCAGAGACATAGGTTGTTGCAGGTATTGTAAAGTCTGAGACATAGATTGTTGCAGATATTGTAAAGTCTGAAACATAAATTGTTGCAGGTATGGTTAAATCTGAGACATAGGTTGTTGCAGGTATGGTAAAGTCTGGGACAGATTGTTGCAGGTATGGTAAAGCCTGAGACATAGATTGTTGCAGGTATGGTTAAGTCTGGGCCAAAGGTTGTTGCAGGTATGGTAAGGTCAGAGACATAGATTGTTGCAGGTATGGTAAAGTCTGAGACAGATTGTTGCAGGTATGGTAAAGTCAGAGACATAGGCTGTTGCACGTATGGTAAAGTCTGAGACATAGATTGTTGCAGGTATGGTAAAGTCTGAGACATAGATTGTTGCAGGTATGGTAAGGTCTGGGAATAGATTGTTGCAGGCATGGTAAAGTCTGAGACATAGATTGTTGCAGGTATGGTAAGGTCTGAGACATAGATTGTTGCAGGTATGGTAAAGTCTGAGACATAGATTGTTGCAGGTATGGTAAAGTCTGAGACATAATTTGTTGCAGGTATGGTAAAGTCTGAGACATAGATTGTTGCAGGTATAGTAAAGTATTAGACATAGATTGTTGCAGGTATAATAAAGTCTGAGACATAGATTGTTGCAGGTTTGGTAAAGTCTTGGACATAGGTTGTTGCAGGTATGGTAAAGTCTTGGACATTGGTTGTTGCAGGTATGGTAAAGTCTTGGACATTGGTTGTTGCAGGTATGGTAAAGTCTGAGACAGAGATTGTTGCAGGTATGGTGAGGTCTAGGACATAGATTGTTGCAGGTATGGTAAAGTCTGAGACATAGGTTGTTGCAGGTATGGTAAAGTCTTGGACATTGGTTGTTGCAGGTATGGTAAAGTCTTGGACATTGGTTGTTGCAGGTATGGTAAAGTCTGAGACAGAGATTGTTGCAGGTATGGTGAGGTCTAGGACATAGATTGTTGCAGGTATGGTAAAGTCTGAGACATAGATTGTTGCAGGTATGGTAAAGTCTTGGACATAGATTGTTGCAGGTATGGTAAAGTCTGGGACATAGATTGTTGCAGGTATGGTAAAGTCTGGGATATAGATTGTTGCAGGTATGGTAAAGTCTGAGACATAATTTGTTGCAGGTATGGTAAAGTCTGAGACATAGATTGTTGCAGGTATAGTAAAGTATTAGACATAGATTGTTGCAGGTATAATAAAGTCTGAGACATAGATTGTTGCAGGTTTGGTAAAGTCTTGGACATAGGTTGTTGCAGGTATGGTAAAGTCTTGGACATTGGTTGTTGCAGGTATGGTAAAGTCTTGGACATTGGTTGTTGCAGGTATGGTAAAGTCTGAGACAGAGATTGTTGCAGGTATGGTGAGGTCTAGGACATAGATTGTTGCAGGTATGGTAAAGTCTGAGACATAGGTTGTTGCAGGTATGGTAAAGTCTTGGACATTGGTTGTTGCAGGTATGGTAAAGTCTTGGACATTGGTTGTTGCAGGTATGGTAAAGTCTGAGACATAGATTGTTGCAGGTATGGTGAGGTCTAGGACATAGATTGTTGCAGGTATGGTAAAGTCTGAGACATAGATTGTTGCAGGTATGGTAAAGTCTGGGACATAGATTGTTGCAGGCATGGTAAAGTCTGAGACATAGATTGTTGCAGGTATGGTAAGGTCTGAGACATAGATTGTTGCAGGTATGGTAAAGTCTGAGACATAGATTGTTGCAGGTATGGTAAAGTCTGACACAGATTGTTGCAGGTATAGTAAAGTATTAGACATAGATTGTTGCAGGTTTGGTAAAGTCTGGGACATAGGTTGTTGCGGGTATGGTCAAGTCTGGGACATAGGATGTCACAGGTATGGTCAAGTCTAAAACATAGATTGTTGCAAGTATGGTAAAGTTTTGGACATAGATTGTTGCAGGTATGGTTAAGTCTGAGACATAGGTTGTTGCAGGTATGGTAAAGATTGAGACATAGATTGTTGCAGGTATGGTGAGGTCTAGGACATAGATTGTTGCAGGTATGGTCAAGTCTGGGATATAGATTGTTGCAGGTATGGTAAAGTCAGAGACATAGGCTGTTGCAGGTATGGTAGTCTGAGACATAGATTGTTGCAGGTATGGTAAGGTCTGAGACATAGATTGTTGCAGGTATGGTAAAGTCTGGGATATAGATTGTTGCAGGTATGGTAAAGTCTGAGACATAGATTGTTGCAGGTATGGTAAAGTCTGAGACATAGATTGTTGCAGGTATGGTAAAGTCTGAGACATAGATTGTTGCAGGTATGGTAAAGTCTGAGACATCGATTGTTGCAGGTATGGTAAAGTCTGAGACATAGATTGTTGCAGGTATGGTAAAGTCTTAGGCATAGATTGTTGCAGGTATGGTAAAGTCTGAGACATAGATTGTTGCAGGTATGGTAAAGTCTGGGACATAGATTGTTGCAGGCATGGTAAAGTCTGAGACATAGATTGTTGCAGGTATGGTAAGGTCTGAGACATAGATTATTGCAGGTATGGTAAAGTCTGAGACATAGATTGTTGCAGGTATGGTAAAGTCTGAGACAGATTGTTGCAGGTATAGTAAAGTATTAGACATAGATTGTTGCAGGTTTGGTAAAGTCTGGGACATAGGTTGTTGCGGGTATGGTCAAGTCTGGGACATAGGATGTCACAGGTATGGTCAAGTCTAAAACATAGATTGTTGCAAGTATGGTAAAGTTTTGGACATAGATTGTTGCAGGTATGGTTAAGTCTGAGACATAGGTTGTTGCAGGTATGGTAAAGATTGAGACATAGATTGTTGCAGGTATGGTGAGGTCTAGGACATAGATTGTTGCAGGTATGGTCAAGTCTGGGATATAGATTGTTGCAGGTATGGTAAAGTCAGAGACATAGGCTGTTGCAGGTATGGTAGTCTGAGACATAGATTGTTGCAGGTATGGTAAATTCTGATACAAAGGTTGTTGCAGGTATGGTAAAGTCTTGAAACATAGGTTGTTGCAGGTATGGTAAAGTCTGAGACAAAGGTTGTTGCAGGTATGGAAAGGTAGAGCAGGTATGGTAAAGTCTGAGACAAGGTTGTTGCAGGTATGGAAAGGTCAGAGACATAGGTTGTTGCATGTATGGTAAAGTCTGAGACATAGGTTGTTGCAGGTATAATAAAGTCTTGAGACATAGGTTGTTGCAGGTATGGTAAGGTCAGAGACATAGGTTGTTGCAGGTATTGTAAAGTCTGAGACATAGATTGTTGCAGATATTGTAAAGTCTGAAACATAAATTGTTGCAGGTATGGTTAAATCTGAGACATAGGTTGTTGCAGGTATGGTAAAGTCTGGGACAGATTGTTGCAGGTATGGTAAAGCCTGAGACATAGATTGTTGCAGGTATGGTTAAGTCTGGGCCAAAGGTTGTTGCAGGTATGGTAAGGTCAGAGACATAGGTTGTTGCAGGTATGGTAAAGTCTGAGACAGATTGTTGCAGGTATGGTAAGGTCTGAGACATAGATTGTTGCAGGTATGGTAGTCTGAGACATAGATTGTTGCAGGTATGGTAAAGTCTGAGACAAAGATTGTTGCAGGTATGGTAAAGTCTAAGACAGTCACATGACATATGATTGACCAATCCATATGCTTGGAAATCATACCATATGTGATATTCTGTATTATTTACCTATTATATTTCTTCATTTATAATGTAATCTTGATGTTTTGTTATGTTGTCAGGTAATCGTAAAGCAGGAAGTCTTGAGGAAGCAAGGGTTTGCCATCCAGGCAGACGAGGAACATCTCCGAGTACAGCTAGAGTCTATACAAGGAGAACTAAACCATCCCACACAGTTCAAGGTTAGTGGTCCCATTATCAAGGTCATAATGTGAAAAAGGGGAAGTTATATTCCCTATTATCATCATTTTGTTTTCATTTCCACTGACAGTTATGGTCAAATTAGTGATGACCAGCTAATTAATGGTTGACGAAGATGCCAGACAAGCAGAAGTCTTGATAGAACTACCTGCACACTTAAGGTCTGCTGGAAGACCCCCCAAATGAAAGTTCTCGCTCTGACCCAGATTTGAACCTATGCGGTGATAGGCTGAGAAGTTACAAGTTGGGGACTCTGATGGCTTGGCCACAGGTGCCCCCAATATTCCCCACTAAGTTAAAAAGTATTTGCAATAATACATATAAAATTTACAATCCACCCAGTAATTTAATAAAAATTTACTACTAAAAATAATCTACTTTGTTTTATATTGTTCTCATTTACTTTTGATAAATTTAAATATTTCAGGGTCGGCTTAATGAGCTCATGTCACAGATCCGCATGCAGAACCACCTCTCCTCCTCTGCAGCTGATATAAGCTACAAAATGGACCACACCATGCTGCAGGAAATCAAACTGGTACTTAACTTTTGTCAGAAAAAAAATGTTTATAAGCATTATTTAATTTCTTCTTACATATGGAATAATGATTTTTTTGCAGTAGGTCAGTACTGTAGTGAATCTGACAATATTAAGAGATTTTATTTTTCCTTCATCACAACAATTTTAGGAAGTCTCTCCCTTTAACTGTTTATCTACTTGTGTTTTTACCAACCATACTCTTTCCATTCATCTGTGGACATAATATCGTCTGGGCTTCTGCTAACAGTTTTGAGCATCAATTTTCTTCACAGTTATCTGTAATACCTTGAGATTGTCTAAACCTACTTCTTCGGTTATAATCAGGTGAATATTCAAGGAGTTCCATTTTAAAGATAAATCTGGTTTATCCATTGACCTTTTTTTTTTTCAAGAAAATGAAGCTTTTGCCATGACTCTCTCATTGGCATTAATTAACATTAAAGTCCAGCACTAAGAAAAGTGGAGCATGCTGTGTACTAAAAGCTCTTGTTTGATATACCGGTACTGTTATTGCCATTCATAGGTACCATTTTGTCCAGGTTCTTCTATAGTTTTGCTTCAACTTTAATTTAAAATTCCACAATAACCTAAGTTCCATTGAAACCTGTGCATCTGTTATTATTATGTTGACAGTAAATAAACTATTGCATAAGTTATGGCTTCTTTTAACAATATTTTTGTCTTAAAAAAGTTTTCAGACTTATTACTTCCTCAGTTTTGCATCTAGTTTGATGAAAGTTTATCGTAATTCCGTCCTCCGGACAATAATCCCTCTGATGTATCTGGTGCAATAATATCTACTGAAATCACAATTGTTTTGTTCGCCAGAAGTCGGAAGAAGAATATGCCTATGTAGTTTGCACAAAACATAAACACTGCCATCGTTTGACAGCTGCTGGGTAAATTAAAATCGGATGATTTAAATTTGAAGCTGTCACAAATTGAAGTTTTACTGGCATCGTACTGTAGTGAGCTGTCACCCGAGCTGCCATCTTCGTTTTGACGTCTGTCTCAAAAGAAATCCCATTTAGAAAAATGGCCTAGGTGATCTGACTACCTACATACATCTGAGAGAGGATTCGTGAAATATCCGAGGTGTTCTGATTGCTCCTGAGATGGCGGTCCGTATGTTCATTCCATCGACATTTCTAGTTAGACTGTCTGTGCCATTGTTTAGCCTATGATATTATATTATATTTATGTTATGTTTTATATTTCAGTTATTAAAGCATCACCAGGATGGTTTAAAACACCTTATAGACATCACTAAGGAGGACATGCAGGACTTGAACATTATAGAAACCGGACTGGCAGATTCTTCAAGTTTACACAGATAGTGATTTGGACATAGAATAAGCTTGCAAATGTTAACACATACTTTGCTTTGGAAATTTGCCACAATGTACAGTGTGTACTTAATATTGGTACCTCTCGGTAAAGAAGTAAAAAATGTGTTTGGTATTTTTCAGAAAAAATTACATGGTTATAAAACAATGAGTTTAAGGTGGTATCTGATAGTTTGGACTAAAATATTTTCATTAAGCATCTTAATAAACTAGTGTTACCTTAACAGATCTCACAAAATACTGTTTATTGATTTACTACACCTGTCTGATAATTGAACCATAATGCCACAATCATCATAACAACCATTTCTTATCTGAGCCATGTCGCACAATTGGCTATTTTTAAACTAAGAAGACCATGTGACCGCTTATGCTTTAGCTTATCCACTCATCTGCTTTGAAAAAATTGAGATACTGTAGAAAATTGTCAAAGCTTACACTAAAGCATGCTTTTTTTCTGCAGAAAACTATATACAATTACGCACCAGCCACAATAGCTCAGGTGGTAGAGCGTCTGCTTGCAGATCGGGAGGTAGTGGGTTCAAATCCCTGCAGGGTCAAACCAATGACTTAAAAGTTGGTAGTTGTGGGTTCCCTCCTAACGTTGGGGCTAAGGGGACAGCATTACGCCTGACTCTTTGGTATCGGTATAATTGACTGAACGGGTTCAGTCCCTGGGCACCTGATAAGTGCCCCTGTGCTATTATGAAAGAAATGTTGCTGCACAGTATCAGCAAAAATGTCGGCAAACCCCAATACAAATACGCCAAACAGGACAGATATTGTTACATATGTTAGATATATGCAAACTGTCAGGTACCACCTTTCGTGATAACATCCTATAGATTTATACAACAAAATGTGAATTGTGACACAAATGTGTAAAATATGTGTTTTTGCAATTAAGTTATTTGTTAGATAAGATCTGTTCATAGCAGAGGTTGTTTGCTAAAAGGTTTTTAATCTTGATAAATGAGATTTTGTCACATTGTATTTAGACAAAATTGATGCTAAACACTCACATGGTGAAACTGTTCTAATCAAGCTAGAGAATAAAATGTTTTCCTATTATAAGTAATTAGCTATTTGTATTCCATGGGCTATATGGTCAGTGTTTATTATATGGATGTACCAGAGATGTAGAACATATCTCTAGATGTACCCTGGCCTATCCTGGCTGTATGTTGGATGATATTTAGATGTGGCCAAGCATTATTTGAGCCAACATACCAAGTTTTATTGATAATAGATAAGACATGTTTAAAATATGCCAATATATTTATTTCATGAGCTGAAATAATTGTCATTTAAATCAGTTATGCTACATAAAATATATAAGAACTTGCATGTCTGATGCGCAGAAGACAACAATTTTGTGAATGCAGTAGAATGGGATACACAGGTATCAATGGTTGAATATAATATTCAGTGAAAAGTGGATAAAATCCTAAACAAGTAACTTAAGTCAATTGAAAAATATATTAAAATTATGTGACATCTTTCCTTATGAAACTGAGTCAAGAAATTTGTGATTCCCATAATGCATGTTGCTTGTTGGTGCAAAACATACAAATAAAAAGTATTAAATAATGTTTGTTTTTTTATCTCCTCTCTAGAAATTGGAGGCAGCAAATAATCAAGGGCAAGAACACACATACCAGTGGAGCAAGCGCTTGTAAAAGAGTACAAAAATAATTCTGGTGCAAGGTGTTCAAGTACATGTATAATAAAAATATAACTTATATTGTAAGGGTCCACAGGAATTTGTTCTCTCGCACCCCCTCCCCCCTCAGCAGACCCCGATACCCTTATCATCACCGCCATTTGCACCAATTTTTTTGTTAGCATTAGCTGCCAAAACAAATCTTACTTAAAAAAAGTATGTAAAAGCATCATCTTTTTACATTTTTCTTTCTGAAAAAAAAAAACGACAAACAAATGGCAAAGTGTCGATGTTTTTTCACTAAATGGTGTAAGAGGAGTATTATTATTTCATCAACTTTTTTACTTATGAAAAAGTAGCCAAAATGAAATGCTTTTCTTGTGAAGAAGTAGCCAAAATGAAATGCTTTTCCTCTAAAGAAGTAGCCAAAATAAAGTGCTTTTCTTATAAAGAAGTAGCCAAAATAAAGTGCTTTTCTTATAAAGAAGTAGCCAAAATAAAGTGCTTTTCTTATAAAGAAGTAGCCAAAATAAAGTGCTTTTCTTATAAAGAAGTAGCCAAAATAAAGTGCTTTTCTTATAAAGAAGTAGCCAAAATAAAATGCTTTTCCTCTAAAGAAGTAGCCAAAATAAAATGCTTTTCCTCTAAAGAAGTAGCCAAAATAAAGTGCTTTTCTTATAAAGAAGTAGCCAAAATAAAATGCTTTTCCTCTAAAGAAGTAGCCAAAATAAAGTGCTTTTCTTATAAAGAAGTAGCCAAAATAAAGTGCTTTTCTTATAAAGAAGTAGCCAAAATAAAGTGCTGTTCTGATGAAGAAGTAGCCAAAATAAAGTGCTTTTCTTATAAAGAAGTAGCCAAAATAGTGCTTTTCTTATAAAGAAGTAGCCAAAATAAAGTGCTTTTCTTATAAAGAAGTAGCCAAAATAAAATGCTTTTCCTCTAAAGAAGTAGCCAAAATAAAGTGCTTTTCTTATAAAGAAGTAGCCAAAATAAAGTGCTTTTCTTATAAAGAAGTAGCCAAAATAAAGTGCTTTTCTTATAAAGAAGTAGCCAAAATAAAGTGCTGTTCTGATGAAGAAGTAGCCAAAATAAAGTGCTTTTCTTATAAAGAAGTAGCCAAAATAGTGCTTTTCTTATAAAGAAGTAGCCAAAATAAAGTGCTTTTCTTATAAAGAAGTAGCCAAAATAAAGTGCTTTTCTTATAAAGAAGTAGCCAAAATGAAATGATTTTCTGATGAAGAAGTAGCCAAAAATGAAATGCGATGTTAAACAAAATACTTTGAATAATATAAGATATAATCTGTTCAAAGAGAAAGTACAACTTATATTAAATCTGGGACATTATTTGAACTACACTTAGTTTTATGAATCCAGATTTAGACCTCTACTAACTGTTAGCCTGCTAAGCACGAATAGGTCATGTTCATACAAATGAGTTGGTTCGGATCAGCCACGGATGGATCCGATCCCTCCCCTGCCCATCAACCGGATAAAAGAGTAGAGTTGTGAAAACACATACATATAAGCTTAAAAAATACTAAACTTTTAATGTAATGTGTCTTTTTTTTTTACTATTGAAGTCGACGTTATGGTCCCTTCATGTGCGTGCGTGCGTGCGTGTGTGTGTGTGTGTGTGTGTGTATATATATATATTTATATAATATTTACTGCGGTAAAGTTAAATGGATCTTGATTCATACCACTCCACTGCCGCCAAAATTTTCTGGAGCCGCCGCTGGGGATCAGCATGTCACGATTGGGAGCTTTCTGATCAAGATCTATACTACTTGCTGCAGAAGTTAATATCGATATACTGTGTTACCCCCTGCATATAGTTGTAAACCTACAACTAAGAATTTAGTAGTGGTAACTTACAAAGGTGGCATGATGAGGGTTACTTTTAAAACTATATCGCCCAATATCTGAAAGTTTCAAGCCTTTTGTTTCTGCACCTATACCCAAACAAAGCAACTACTAGACCGACCATATCTTCTACATTGTTTTAACGTCTCGCTCTCTTTGAGATGAATGCAACTGCCGTGATCGGAAATCTGAGTGATAGGGTCTCCTACATTTTTACATTCTTTTAAATTTGTTAAATTTTTTTAAATAGTCGCACTTTGTGCTGACATTAAACGAGAATCAAACAACAGAAGCACATTAAATTGTCGAACATAATGCAATATTGAATAGAGTGTGTAATTCAAGTTTTCTCATGAAAGTTTAATTTATATTCGTTGATGGGAAATCGAGCGTTTGTAGCATTTGATTGTTGCTGCTGGTAACTAACAACAGTGAAACAGGGACTGAGTGGCTATAAACGACTGTTACAGCTGCTCAACGTTGGGTGTTCATTTGGCCCATGCACCGAAAGAGGCGTTTTTGATACGCGTTCTAAATAAACGGTAAGAGTTTATTTTACTTTTTTATCATTATGCATAAATTAAGTCAATTTTTTATTTATTTATTATTCTAAATCACAGCTTTTAACTTTCAATATTTAAAATACAGAAACTAAACGCTCTGGTTCGCATCGATTTGGCAGAAAATTCTTAGTACGTTTACAGGTGCCATTCTGCTAATATATATGTGTGCGAAACAATTGCAGATTGACCTAGGGTGCAGTCTACAAAGGCTTTCGATGTTATATAATTGATGCTATGCGTTGCAGACGTTGAACGTGTACTTATTTCTTATGTATTTATTACCTTGTTTGAAAAGCAATAAGTCGAACATTCGCAGACATCCCTGCAGATAGCCTATCCACTGAAAACAATATTTTAAAATCGAGACCGAATATGAAATCTGTATAGAAAATGTCGAATGTTGATCTTTCCAGTTTGAATACAATCAAATTACGCGGACATGATGATCCGAAATATGCTGTTTTTTATAATTCGATAAATTTTTCAGAATTTAATACATGTGTTGTTAAACATTCCACTTTGCGATTGATCCGCAATTTCTTTTTTATTTATTATTATTTATTCATTAAATTGGTATCAAACTTGCACATTCGATAGACACTGCAGATCTTACTCTCTAAATGATTGATATGAAATGGTGTAGCCTTGTCGTAATTCTGGCACTCGTAGACGTAACGGTGACAATATCAACTTCCCTACCTGCCATATGTTTTTTTTATGGGTGCAGTATATTATGGATGGATATTTTAAACAATATCTCTCATGCATGGCTCAAAGGCGATTTAATTTCAAATTTCAGATGTTTTGTAAACGATATGCACGTTTCGAGATCGTTAATTAACACTGCACATATTGACGTCTTTTTGCGTTCGAGTTAATAATATTAATTATAGTACCAATATGATACAATTGATACACACATATGCTTCAACTGCACTGAACACCGTAAAATAATTCTCCTTTGGTGTAAGGTCCACTCTATAAAATAGCCTACACCAATTACATCATTGTTTTTAGTGTTGGGTTAACTAATGCTAAGCGACGGAATTTATACCCACTGGATGACGTTTGACGTAGCGTAAATCAATCCCTTGTGAAAGGTCACGTGACTTTCAGAGCACAGTAACCTCTGCCGCCAAAAAGCAATCGGAACTCCTCGGGTAATTCCGTCCTCGGGACAATCATCCCTCGGATCAATCGGAACACTCGGATAACTCACGAATTATCTCTCAAATGTATGTAGGTAGTCGGATCACCTCGGCCATTTATCTAAATGGGACCTTTTTTGAGACAGACTTCAAAACAAAGATGGCAGCTCGGGTGACAGCTCACTATAGTGCGATGCCAGTAAAACTTCAATTTGTGGCGGCTTCAAATTTAAATCCGATTTTAATTTACCCACCGCAGCAGACACGCAGCTGTCAAACGATGACAATGTTTATGTTTTATGCGCACTACTTAAGCATGTTCTTCTTCCGACTTCCGGCGAACAAAACGGTCGTGATTTCATTAATTGCACCATATACATCCGAGGGATGATTGTCCCGAGGACGGAATTATCCGAGGAGTTCCGATTGCCCTCGGATGTATCTGGTGCATTGATATTTATTGAAATCACGATCTTTTTGTTCGCCGGAAGTCGGAAGAATAATATGCCTAAAATGTAGTTCGCACAAAACATAAACAATGCCATCGTTTGACAGCTGCGTGTCTGCTGCGCTGGTTAAATTAAAATTGGATGATTTAAAGTTGAAGTCGCACCAAATTTAAGTTTTACAGGCGTAGTACTGTGGTGAGCTGTCATCCGCGCTGCAATCTGTATTTTGACGTCTGTAACAAAAGTAGTCCTAGTTAGGGAAATGGCCGAGATGATCCGACTACCAACATACATCCGAGAGACGATTCGTGTCCGAGGTGTTCCGATTGGCCAAAAAATAAATTGTCAATGGGTTTGACGAACGAGAATTGCACGAGATTATAATATTCTAACGATAAAGTGTAAGGAATGCTTACATGTTAAGCTAAACATTTATGATTTTTCTACATCTAAATCGAATGGAACATTTTACATGAAACCAACAACGATGTACTCTAGACATGGAACTGTACTATAGTCACGTGCTTTTTCAGACGGCAATGGTGACTCTGGTACAGCGAAACTTAACCGGTTTGGAGAGTATGAACTAGAATAAGTTATATTCGGCGCCAAAGTGCTCGTAATTCAAAAGTTGCATATTTAAAAGCAGTGATTAATTAAAGAAAATAGACAAAAAATAATTTCTGTCTCTCCCCACAGGTGACTATGTCGAAGCAGAAGGACCTTAACGTCCTAGGTCTGACGGCCTACGCCGTGGACGAGACCTTCATCAAGTGCCCCATGTGTTGTGAGCGCTTCAGCAGGCCCAAGTTGCTCAAATGTCTGCACTCGTTCTGTGAACACTGCATCACCATACACATACAGCACGCAGCGAGGAAAAAGCAGGCATGTTAAAAAAATCTTATTGCAGATAGATCCGGTGCTCCCCCCCCCCCCACACCCCCACCATCTACGTACACAAACTACGTAAAAGAGTAGAGTTGTTTAAACACATACAAACAAGCTTTTAAATTAAATTGTGTCGGTTGATAGCTTAGGTTGAAGTACGGGCCCCTTATTGTGTATTTATATCTAGTTTTACTGCAATAAAGTTGAATGGATCTTGATTCATCCCACACCCACCAAATTTTCTGGATTCGCTCCTGTTCTGAACCATATCAAGTTATTAGTTATATATTATCTTATTATTCATTGCATATGACAACGTTACCAACCAGTATGTTAGATTGTCTAAACCAAACATGCCAAAAAGTTCAGATTTTGATGAAGAAATGGTTATGTAAACTAAATTGATTTCCACAGGTTGGACAAAAGGACTTTCCGTGCCCGAAATGCCACGCCAAGAACACGGTGATCAAACCCGAACTCCCCCTGGACAAGTGGGCGGAGACCCTTCCAGCCAATACTATGATGGAGGCTCTGCTAGAGTCTATCTCCTTGCAGGTAAACGTAGTTTAACACATAAAGTCACCGATTCCATCAATTAATACATATGTACTAATACAATGTATCATTCAAGCAAAACATCGTTCCAAAATTCAGTTAAATATATTAAATATTACCTGCAAAATTATGAAAAACTGTCGGTCAGTTTTATATTGCTATGAATTTCTTGTTAACCTTACTAATAGAGTTAAGATTTTAAACCCTATGTTTTGCTCAGGTGGACGATAAACTGTGCGGCACGTGCGAGGAAGGTGGGGACAACACCGTGGCTTCCTACTGGTGTAGGGACTGCGCGGAACCTCTCTGTGACAGCTGCCTAAAATACCATCGCCTGATGAAGATCAGCCGACATCACAAGATCGAGGAAATGTCCATTATCAAACGGCACCCGAAGCGCATCCTTTCCGTGCCTCAACCGTGCCCCGATCATATGGGCAAAGACATCGAGCTGTTCTGTGCTGACCACAACACACTTTGCTGCGTCATGTGTGTGGCCACTGAACACCGACGGTGTGAAAAGGTCGCCTCCATTGACAAGCTCTCCAAACAGTTGGAAGAAGGCGCCGTAACAGAAGAACTGGTAGACAAGCTAAATTCATATCTGGATCATCTGAAAACCATGAAGAAAGACCGCGAGGGTAACATTGAATGTCTTAAGAATAAGAAAAACGAAATTTTGGAGCAGGTCGCTGGGTATAAAGAGAATATCAGTCTTCTGTTAGAAAAGCTGGAATCCACGTTAATGGAGCAGTTTGACCAACAACATCACCAGGAACTCGAGCGACTCAGAGAAGAAGTCGAATGGTGTGTCGGAATGGAGAGTGCCGTCGAGAATTCGAAAACCGTTCTGCTTGTGACAAATCGTCACTGCTCCAATGCGCAAGTCTTCATCACCGTACAGCAAGTAATTGAGCGATCTATCCGATATGAAGATGGCCTGGCTAAAGAGCAGACCGAAACCTTTGAAAATATTGACTACAGTTTTGAGATCGATTCTGCGTTTGAGAGCCTTCTGCAATCCCTTATATCCGTCGAATCGATTGGAAAGGTCCACAGCCATCGCCGTAGAGCTCGCATACCTGCACCTCCAGGACTGAAACTGCTTCGAGACAGAGGAGCTGAAAAAGTAATCGAGTTTGAAGCCAAGACGCCAACCGATGTCAGAAACTGTTGCCTGTCGTCCGTCCTTTTCCTAGCTGACAAGAGACTGCTGGTTGCCGACCAGAACAACCAAAAGATCAAACTATTCACCGAAGAGGGCAGCCTCATCTACGAACAGCCGTTCACGTCATGGCCTAGGGATTTTACCGAAATCGGCGACAATCGGGTGGCAGTCACGTTGCCAAAAGAGCGCAAAATCGAGGTGTTCTACCTTGGTGACAAACTGAAGAATATTGAGACAATACGGATGGTTGATGAATGCTGGGGGATCACTCACAGTAACAACCATCTTATCGTTGGCTGTATTCGTCAAGACAAGGGCTGTCTGAAGTTCTTGACTCTCGATGGAGTGGAGGTTGACAACATAGAAGACGATGGCATTGGCCGTCGTTTATTCATCAAAACAAACTACGTGACGGCAAATGCAAAAGGACGGGAACTGTACGTAACTGACAGAACCAAGGACACGATCGTTGCAATTTCAATAAAGCGACCTGTAGCTCTTAAACAACCTCCCGCCGAGGACCAAGGGCCTAAAAAGCAGATGGCCGTCAAAACAAAGCAACGATCAAGCACAGTTCTGGGTCATAAACACGGTCAGCAGGAGCAGACGATTGACCGCCGGGCGAAAAGCGAGCTTGGTGGACATGGTATCCAAGATCTCAAACAGAGGGATGCAGGACAAAAAGATAGGTTGCCGTTGTCTCCGATTACCAAAATGGGGGCCTTAGATGAAGAGCTAGAAGACAAATTCGAAGAGTCTTTCCGGATGTCACAGTCAGCAACACCGATAAGGAAAGAAGCAAAGAATTCATCGATGGAAGAGAATGCATCTCTGAAAACGTTGGACCTAGACGCTTTTGGCAAATCCTCGCCGATTGAAAGGGAAGACTCGAGGTTGTCGATTAGCGATCAGGACCAGCAGTACGATAAAATTGAGTATGACGTCATGTTTTCATACTCCAACGACATCCTGAAATCCGCTGGGGGCGTGTCCGTGGATCACCAAGGCAATATCTATGTCTCGGGTTACCGATCAGCTAATCTTCACCAGATCTCCCCAGGTGGCAGCCTGATCAAGATCCTGCTGCATGATCTGGCACAACCACTTGCCGTTTGTATGGAACCATTCGGGGAACGGTTCGCCGTTACCGAAACTTCTTCCGTCAAGCAAAACTTTGTTCAGATCTTTAGACTCGTTTAGAGAATATGCTGATGATTTAATGATTACATATCTGTGATAGTTTTATCGATATGAATTTTGGATGTATAAAAGATCATCACCGTATGTTCTTTTGAAAATATTGGTATAAGACCGTTTTGCCTGTATATTCTTTACCAATATATTGACTATTAGACTTTCCACAAGCTGCAATGGCTTATTAATTTTCATAGTTTTAACATATGTGTGCTATTTTCACGATGGTATGTCGTATTGAAATGTCATATTTTACCTCTTTTTTTCGAAAATTGCTATCTCATTATCAGCGTTTGGATTGTCCGCGAAAAGCCATCTCGTATAGTGCATATGAAATATTTTCTGCACATTTAGACAATCGAATTTCCTACGTAAACTAATTGACATAAACCTTTTATGGCGAATGATCAATCAGATAAACGTAACAGGTATGTTTGGTAATGTTTCTCTTAGTTATTAACACATTTCAAGCAGCGATAATGAATTGAATAACTTAATTGAATAGTTATTTCGTTTTAATAATTTAATGATTTTAACAACTTAAGTACATTAATAAGACAAGTGCTACCTTCGATCCGCTACCTGGCCGGTAAAATGCATAAAAGCGTATTTAAGCATAACCTGTTTTACCCCACATTGAAGATTTGTATTTTGTTTGTTTTGTTGTATCTTTGTAGTGTAACTTATCTTATAACATAAATAATAGGGTTTTAAGTGTCGACTTTTATAATATTGAATGCATAAATAAAAGTTGTTTCACCAGCAAATGTGTTGCTTCGTTACGTTCTACCGACGATCTGTTTAAAATTTTAGCCTTATAAAAATATTTAATTTTTCCGTCTCAAAATAGCATTACGATTAACTTTTTTGTGTATTTAATTAATGCTAACATTATTAATAATACCGTGTTGTTATATTATTTATTATTATCAAAAGTGAACAGGGTAGAGAGGTAAATGCAATAATGAAAAGCTCTCAAATAATACGTAATAAAATTGTTTGGGGAAATTGTTCACATTTGAATAAATGTATTTGGTGGGTGTATGGCCCCACCAACTATCGTTCAGTTATGATGTGGCCGTGTTCACACGAGGCGTGTATAGTGCTGCCTTTACTGTTAATGCCAAGCCGGGAACCGCTGGCATTATACCACACTCGAGTCACGTTACCCTGACTTCCGGCTGACTGATCACGGAACAGCCAAATATTGACTAAATCGTAAGGAAAACAGCCATACCTTTACAAATGTTTGTGACGTTAAAGCTAGCTAGCTTTACCATTTTGATGACTTTGATTTATGAAACCTTTCCAATTTTAAAAGCTAAACCTCGTTCAGTTTTAAGAGTTTAGAACAAAACCTTGTATTGCTAAAACTGTTCCATGTTTATGGCCAGAACTACGTTAAATTTTTATGACTTAAAGGCATCTCAAAACCCTTATATAAGTGACCCCCTACCCCCCCCCCCCCCATTTATTGCCCCACCCAGCATGTGAGGGCATCTGTTTTCTGATAAGCCAGGCTGCCACAGTCTGTAACGATGTGTCTGTCACACAGGTATTGTTCAAGATCCAAGTGCATGTATGCTATATCTGGGGGTTGAACATAGTCATTCACAGTTTGTAAAGGAAACAGTTGTGAATATACCAATTACGCAATCATATATATATATATATATATATAAATATATATATATATATATATATATATATATATATATATATATATATATATATATATATATATATATATATATATATATATATTTGTTTTCTTCCTTACTTTGTTGGTTGTTTTGTTATTTCTTATACATTTCGTTATTTCTTTCTTTCATTCTTTCAGTTCTCATATATATTTTAATTTATATTTTATTTTGATTTGTCACTAACATTTATGTTTATGGCTTTGTGTAAAACTAGCCTACAGTCTCACTTCCATACTAGCAGGTAATTTAGTTTTGCATTAACCCACCAGAGGTTTACTGTGACAGATTAGTACTATGTTGGCTAAAGACTCCCTGCAGTGATGACCAGCAATTAGCAGGTCTGGTCACAACAGGTCGGGGCCTGGCTCAGTGGGATACTACATTCCTTTCGAGATGCCTTTTTGAATGTTCAAAAACCTGGCGCTTTCTGTACCAGGATTTTAGCCGTATCTACTGTACTACCTGAGCTAGTGTCATGTCTGGGTAGAACCACTAGCACAACACTGATTAGCGGAAAAACCTTCCCACATGAATGTTCTCACCCGACCAGGACTGGAACCCGTGTGGTGCTGGTCGGTGGAGCTACAAGACTGCGACTCTAACCTCTTGGACACAGTAGACACTAGGTAAAATGATGGCTTTTAAATATATATAAAATCTTATTCATATAATATAGTATAGACAATTCATGGTGTTACCTTGACAGTTATTTCTTTTCAACAATGAACACTATGAAGTGAGCTGGAATAAAATGAAGAAAAAACAGGTTTAATAAAATTCCTATTTTATTGACATATAAATAGACAATCTATAATGAGTTCAACAAATATGATTTACGATGGTTTCTGTGTGCATTTTTATAATCTTCTCTGATGTGGATTTCGAAAAAAAATAATAAAAAAATAATAATAACAAGCATAAGTAATAATTTAATTATTTAACTAATAGATCCTTACAATAAATCATCATCATTATTATCATCATTATCAATATTATTGAAAAGCAACAGCTGTTGTCAGTCAACTGCAGAGGAACGTTTAATTATTTAAAGAACAGACTACCACTCTAAGGGCATTTAACAAACAAACATTTAAAAATAAACACAAAGCAGAAGAAATCATGCAGATGGATGTGATTCCCAAATTGAACTAAGTAAAAAGGGTGTATTTGAGTATTTTATATTCTAATATTTAGTTCTGTTCATCTTTACTTGTTGTGCAGAAAGGTAACAAAGCCACTAAACATGAGCATACAATTAATTATCAGCCTATAAAGCAATAACTGATCAAGTTTATACAAATAGTGTAGATCCAGACCTGCCAAACTGATCAAGTTTAGACTATTATTGTAGATCAAGACCTGCCAAACTGATCAAGTTTAGACCAAATATTGTAGATCCAGACCTGCCAAACTGATCAAGTTTAGACCAAATATTGTAGATCCAGACCGGCCAAACTGATCAAGTTTAGACAAATATTGTAGATCCAGACCTGCTAAACTGATCCAGTTTAGACAAATAGTGTAGATCCAGACCTGCTAAACTGATCAAGTTTAGACAAATATTGTAGATTCAGACCTGCCAAACTGATCAAGTTTAGACAAATATTGTAGATCCAGATCTGCCAAACTGATCAAATTTAGACAAATATTGTAGATCCAGACCTGCAAATCTTATCAAGTTTAGACAAATATTGTAGATCCAGACCTGCCAAACTGATCAAGTTTAGACAAATATTGTAGATCCAGATCTGCCAAACTGATCAAATTTAGACAAATATTGCAGATCCAGATCTGCCAACACTCACTTGGAGCTTTCAGGTCAGGGTAGACACAGTTTGCTGCAAAGTATTTATAAGTGAATTTTGTTACCGATGAAGTTGAAAGCAAATAACAAAATTTTTGTATGTGTTATTATCAAATATAGCTTCCTTAGAGTTAAAAAAAATATGTCAACACTATTCTACAGCTACCAATCATGGTCAACCCCAAGCAGCTGATTGCAGAAAAAAAAACTGCGAATACTTTACTAAACATAGGCATGAAATAAAAAAACAAAGTGATCATGAGAATGCTACATGTACTGTCTGAACAGCTAGCCTGATCATAAGTCCTAATTTTCAAATGAGAATGGCTTCGGATTAAGTATGTCAACCTTGCTTAGTTATTAAATGTCTTAAAATTCTCACCAATAATTGAAGTGTTTTGCTCAAATGGGTGACTGTAGTCTAAATATAATATTAACATTAGGTTTGTGGTCTTTAAATGATATGACATTGTTAAGCCAACTTTAGCGTTTTATAATAAAGATAAAAATTATTGAAAAACGAATTAGCTTAGAAATACCACCTTGATGAAACAAATTGTCATTGAAGAAAACAAATACAATGTATAAACAAAAACATTAACAAAATTATTTTAAAATAATTTTTTGAATCTCACATTTATGAAGTTTCCTTGAGTGCCTTTTGACCACTTTTACCTGTAACATATGGTCCAAGGCTTCATTAAAATTCAACAATGAATTATGCCCATTATTCAGGCAACATTAAAAAGACTGTGTCTGAAGCTAATTTCCATATTCATCATCCAAACCCTACATACCTGATACTCATTAGAATCGTTTTAACGAGAACTAACAATGAGCAATACGATAGAGAATTATGGGATATATTGAACTACAAAAGCCAGATCTACAGCCATTATGTAAAGTTCTTTTTATCAACTGAGTAAGCAGAATGTGCCAACTAATCAAGACCACAAACAATGGATTGGTATAATGTATGGATGACAAACATATATATATAAACATACATTGTAAAACTGTGGAAATAGTAAAACAAAACCAATAGTGACATGTGATGTAACAATGATAAGTAATAATGATGGTTGGTCCACTAACATATGAGATCTACATAAATGTTAAGTAGTAAAGGTTTTATTCAACTTAGGTCAAGGCGAGGAAAAAACAACAATCTATCTTATTTTTCATATAAAATGTGTTTAGATATGTGGCATGTTATAAAAGATTAATAAAAATTGCTTACATCATAATCTTTGGGTTTGAGTTACAAATCTGCAATTCTACCCTTGTAGCTTCATTTTACAAGTTTGCAATACTACGTACCTTGTAACTTTTTAAAGATATCAAATGTATTTCATGGGTACGTGGGAAGCAACGAGAAATTACAAATGATAATGAATCAAAATGGAAGGATGAAATGCTATTTAACATTAACAAAACCACTTAATGACTAGCAAACAGTTTTTGAAATAATGACAAAACATCGTCACAGTATATGTCCAGAATGTTACAACAAAGCACTGAAGAACTTACTCAAAGAATGTATACAGTGCTCAGAAACTCTTAACCCTTTCATTCATGTTGAAAGAACATGTATAAAATTTCTTTAAATTTGCCTAATTTTGTAGATATTTTTCTTAGATAAAACAATTTTAAGTATTTTTAAAAGTATATACGTATATAATATATAATAATAGATTCTAGGCTAACCCACTTTACAAAATATATCCTTATTTGTACATATTCCAAGGTAAGTAGTAGCCGCGATTGCTTTGCAGCGGTGTAACATTGCATATGTATGAGTGAAAGGTTAAATATGAAATGTTACTGGAATTGAAACATGCCCTCAAAATTGCTATCTTTATAATGACATGTAGGGCTAATGGCATGTGTAATACACTTTAAAGGTGGTGTCCGACAGTTTGTATATCTAATATATGTATCAATATTTAGCCCCTGTTTGGGATATTTGTACATAATTTCTGCAAATATACTAGTTTAAACTTTGAAGATTTTCAGTAGTATCTCAATTTTCAGGCAGTAAAACTTGTTAATTAACACTTAATTCTTTTCTAATCTATAAATAAGAACGATTGGGATTCCGGCTACAAATAGATATCAACATCACAGCAGATGACACGGATGGGCTAAATCATAAGTGGTCACATGGTATTCTTAGTTTAAAAAAAGCTGACTGTGATGCGTGGCACAGGAAGGAAAAACATGTTTGAAATGACGATTGTGACATTATGGTTCACTTTTCAAACAGGTGTAGGACATCAATAAACAGCATTTTGTGAGATCTGTTCATGTAACAATGGTTTATTATGATGTTTAATAAACATATTTTTGGTCCAAACTGTCGGATACCACCTTTAAAGTGTGTCAGTAAGAAGGAGAAGGCTGCTTGTATACCTATGAAAATGGCACTTACATACATTTGTATAGCAGAAGTAACCATTTATAATGATTTAAAAAGACCTTAAATGTGCCCTTGAATATGACCTTGAACTTAATTGTAACCATTTATAATGATTTATAAAGACCTTAAATGTGACCTTGAATATGACCTTGAACTTAATTGTAACCATTTATAATGATTTATAAAGACCTTAAATGTGCCCTTGAATATGACCTTGAACTTAATTGTAACCATTTATAATGATTTATAAAGACCTTAAATGTGACCTTGAATATGACCTTGAACTTAATTGTAACCATTTATAATGATTTATAAAGACCTTAAATGTGCCCTTGAATATGACATTGAACTTAATTGTAACCATTTATAATGATTTATAAAGACCTTAAATGTGCCCTTGAATATGACCTTGAACTTAATTGTAACCATTTATAATGATTTATAAAGACCTTAAATGTGCCCTAGAATATGACCTTGAACTTAATTGTTCACATATTTTTTGCATGTGTTAAACACCTTCATTAGTATGAGTGTGAGATGATTTAAGTTTTATTAAATTACATCAAATAATTAAGAAGTTATTGCTGAGATGAAGGATGTATATGCGTACAGATGGTTGGTCCGACGTACAGTGCAACTGCTTCATGCAGTCCTTGGGGGGCAGAATAAAAAAGTGAGCAGCACAACGAACACGGTCTAGTGCTCCTTTTTATATCTTGATTATCTGTCCTATTACTTCAATATCATCTTCAAGGGTGCAATATCACCATGCTGAGAGGAATATTTCAATTGACAGTGATACAAAATTTCAAATGAATCAATTCTTGAATATATTTACACTACAGACATAATCCACATTTGTCTGATAAACTGTCCCTTGGTGGCGTAATTCTGAAAACATTACACTACTACTATAAGTGCTTTAAAAGGGTCATCTAATAAAATATTAAACTTTTTCTATAAACTTAGGCCCGTATTCACCAACCGTTCTTAAGTCATGACCCCAAATCACAATTTTCATACCATCATAAATAAGCTTATTTATGAAGTGTAAATCTGATTTTAAGATGAAAGTGGCAATGTTAAAGTGTCATGCAAAAATACAGACATGTAGTTAAATACATAATGAATGATATTTTGGATTGAAATCCATGACTTGAGCAATTCTTACTTAAGAGTGGCTGGTGAATACGGGCCTTATTATTAGAAACATTAGATACATAAAGCTATGAAATGTCAAATGATGTTTTCTTTGTTTCTGTACCCATCTTACACTACTAAAGTTTATTGTTAGCTGGTGATGTGTATAATAGGAAAGTAAAAAACAACATCAAAATACATGCAACCAAACAACAGGAAACTAGAAGTACAATATCTATAAAAGATAAAGCTCTACTACGAAACAGAGTCTGAGGTTATGAAACCTTGAGATAAAGTCTGAGCTCATTCGCATGCATATCATTGGTCAAATTTCAAACTTATGTTAAATCTCAGACTCGAGCTCAATATTTTAAAACTTTAGACACAGATTAACATGAACAGAAGAAAATGATCAGGATCTTTACTATTTGCTGCTAATTTCTTTATGAACATGTCACATATGAGTTTATCTGAAGACCTAAAGAGTTGGTATTAAGCAACCCAGAATATTAGCGTATCAACAACATATGAACAGCAGACATAAGGTAAACAATCAGTTGCCACGGTAAGTCAGAAACACAATGAAAAATTGAAATTAATTGATTTCTTAAACAATGATAAATTACAACATGTATAAGGAAAACATTGTGTCAACAAACAAGGGTAGACTGTAAATATTGAGTACACTGAAATTTACAAGCTTATATACAAGCTTACCGGTATATGTAAAATAGATGTCTCTTGAGGTTATTTATTGCAATGGCTTGATCCCAACTTTTTGTCAGTCTAGTTAACTTACAGTTTCAATCACTTGTTGCTTGGATATGAGAACCCAGTGTGGCAAGAACTTTTATGTAAGGAGTTTACAAATCATTCAGAGCATTTATGTATCTCCAAAGACCGGTGCCTGTGGTCTATGCCCACCAATAGTTGATAAAAATTGTCATTATAATAAACAAATTATATTAATCTGAAATTATTTTTTGCAACTTATATTACATAATAATAAAAAAAATCATAAGCATTTTACTAGTGATCCTGATGTAAAAATCCCAGAGTAATACCTTTTAATTTTTTACTTTCAAAAATTACACAAAAAAATGCACAAAATCATTAACAATAATAAAATATATAAGCACACAGAAAGCCTCCACTTGTTCATATAATTCATAGGTTTGACAAGTCTTATGTACATGGTTTTAAACACAATGCAAGATTGATGAAAAATTAATTGCAAGTACAAGAACAAAAGACAGTTCGTACAGGAATGTTCATAGCATAAACCATTTGCCTGCTTTTTTTTTTACTTCATAACCCAAACTAAATTTGGAGATATTTTAATTTGTTACAGTACACCAACATAAGGGGGTACATTAGTGAGTGAAATGGAATTTGTCTCCCTTGTTAGTTAATATGCGAGGTCTTCCAAACTGTAGGTAGGTCCTTATAGTTGAAATACTTAGACTTTATCGCCTGTTCTTTTGTTAATATTGCAATTACCAACAGTGAAATTTCTTACTTTTGCATAAATGTAAGCTTAAAATTCATTAAAATATTATTGAGTTGTTATTTAAAAAAGAAAATGAAATTATTGATAATGGTTAACTTGGGTATCACAAGAAATGCAAAAAACCCAACATACACTCCAAAGAGCACAAGCATAAAGAAACGGATAAAACAAATGAAAGGACCTACTTGCATTTAGGGATTACTCAGGGGAGACTATTCATTTATGTCTCTCATTATGGTCAAACTGGCTTATTATTATTGGATGAAGACCTCAGACATGTCTGTACCACTAGGCAGCTGGAAGACCTCCCTACTAAAGTTTTCGTCTGGATTCTAACCTTAGCAGTGAGAGGCTATGGTGCTACGTGTAGGAATATTTAATTGTTCCGCCGTAGGCATTTCCACAAAATACTTAAGTTTTTTTGCTAAAGTATCATTTGTACGCTGTATAATGCTAATGATTTAGCAGCAGTGTAAATCCTGATTGGAGAGCTCTCAATGGGAACTGCCGGGAGCTGTCTGATCTGGATCTACACTTTTTTCCTAAACTTGGTGAATTGTGCTAAGCTACTCAGTGTTTAACTGACGAAATGGGTACAACTTGTCAGGTTTTATGTTTTGAAAAAAAAAATGAACAATTGTGAATATGAAACATTATAAGAAACCTCTGGTACATATGTATTACATGGTTTCATAAAAAAAACCTTGTCAAATATCACAGATTAAAAAGTCTACCAACATTAAACACACACTCTCTTACCACTCCAGAAAAGCTGACTAAACGTTTTGAAGCATTGACAGATACATACTGTTCAAGATTCCATTTAACTTATTATGCCAACAGTATTGTAAAATAAATACCCATTTGAACTGTTTCTTTGACAATGAGCAACTACTCAAGAAATAAAAAATCCCTTTTCCTTCCATAATGAAATCACCAACAGTAGTAATTACACGAATGCACACCTAAACAGTTAAATTTTAACAGATTCCAGTATCTTAACCTTCTTCTTGCCAGAAACACATTTAACCCAATTTACATAAAACATACTAATGGTGTTTCCTGCAAGTAAAGGTTTTAGGCGTTTTGTCATTTTTTTTCTTAAGTGGGCAGACACAGCATTATATAAAATACATAAGAAAGCTTAATGAACTATTTTACAACATATTCACCAACACTAAACACACATTTACTCAAAGACCTGATCTCTTAAGCCTCATTTTTTAAACAAAAATTGAACCCAATTCTGCCATTTTGCAAATGTGTTTCTACTGTGATTAATGTCATTGATTTTGTTACAACATACTTTATTTCAGAAATTTCAGAATACATAATATATATGATACATTTGAAAAGGGATTGAAACCAAAGCTTCTTTCCAAAAACAATGTCATTGATTTTTGTAATAGGCATATGCTATTGTCTGTATTTGTAACAGAAGTGCCACTTCATTTACTGGTACTTATTACAGAAGTCAAAAGAATAATTATGATATCTTCATTTTACATAAAATTTTTTGTACATGTACATTTGAATAATTTTTGAAAAAATAGCAGGTCTTAAGAATGGTTGGTAAATAAAACCTAACAACACAAAAATCCAATGTTTACAAATCGTTCTCATGTCAGTCGCACATTATTTACAACAGTCTGAACATCATACAATATTAACGTCTCAGTAAACACAACAAGACTATTGGAATATAGGCATGAGACCTGCATGCCTTATACATCCTGATAACTTGCAGTAATCAAGATATTGATTTTTTCCATATGGAGAGATTACATTAAAAAAGCAATGACAAAAATGAGTGAAACATTATTTTGAATATTGCAAGTATTACATTTTATAAACTAATTTTGCATTTTTGCTCGTAGGAATACGAACATGAAACGCGATAAAAATAACTTTTGATCTAAAAGCAAGCTCAGCCAGTTTATTTGATTACAGTATCCAATGATTTCTCGTAAAGACAACAGCAAGTTATTCATTAAAATAAAAAAAACTCATGTTGTCTGTATTGTTTGGATACATTTCACCAAGCAATGAAGTGAGCTTTGTGTTTTTGTTACATCGTATTGACACAATTATGGTCATATTGGCGAAATCCAGCTTATTATTGGTGGAGGAAGACTCAGACTTACGTCTGGGTAGAACATCAGCGCACCGCAGGTTAGTTGGAAAACCTTGCCACTTGAAAGATCTCACCTTGCCAGGGACAACAAACAATGTCTGAAGGCTGGAAATAAAAATGTAGTCATTCTACAAAAAAGTTTTAATTACTGACAGGTTAAATGATTTACATATAGTTTCCCATAATTTACATGTTACATGATTTACATGTAGTGATCAATGATGTACATGTTGTGCCCAATGACTTACATGTTACACGAATTACATGTTTTGTCCAATGATTCACATGTTACATGATTTACACGTAGTGATCAACAATTTACATGCTGTGTCCAATGATAAACATGTTACATGATTAACATGTAGTATCCAATGATTTATATGTTACATGATTTACATGTTACATGAGTCACAGATAGTGATCAATAATTTACATGTAGTGTCCAATGATTTACATGTTACATGAAGTGTCAAATGAAATACATGTTACACAAGTTACATGTAATAATCGATGATGAACATTTTACACTATTTACATGTAGTCTCCATGATTTACATGTTACATGATATACATAAAGTGGTCAATGATTTACAGGTTAAATGATTAACAGGTAGTGGTCAATGTTTACAGGTAAAGTGATAAACAGATAGTTTAAATTTGATAGAATTATATTTACAATTAAGTTGAAATTTATTACTGGTTCAATTATTTTAAAACCAGAATTCAATATTTACATGCAAAATGATTTATATGTAGTGTTGATTATTTTTCAGGTTTGAAAGAATTACCAGTGAAATAATTAATACGAGTGTTCAATAATTTAATGATTGTTTTTAATTTGTTTACATTGTGACCAATTATGATCATAATTGCAATGCCCAGCTTTGCAGTGAAGGAAGACACCAGACACTGCAAGTCATCTGGAAAACCTTCCCACAATTAAGTCAATCGCCCCGAACGGGATTCAAACCCCGGTGAGAGGTAAGCTGTCAGAGGAGTTACAAATCCATGACCCTACCAATGCATCCTTAATGATTTAATAGTATGAAATCAACATTGAAGTTCACTTTAAACTCGCTTGGACATAGTTTAACGCAAGAACATAGTTCACAGGAACTCATGATCAACTAAGAAACTGAAAATTTATAAATTCAGTTTAACGCAAGAACATAGTTCACAGGAACTCGTGATCCGCAATAGAAATTTAAAATTTATAAATTAAGTTTAACACAAGAACATAGTTCACAGGAACTTGTGATCTGCAAAAGAAACTTAAAATTTATAAATTTTAACGCAAGAACATAGTTCACATGAACTCGTGATCGGCAATAGAATATTCAAATTTATAAATTTTAATGCAAGAACATAGTTCACATGAACTCGTGATCTGCAATAGAATATTTAAATTTATAAATTAAGTTTAACACAAGAACATAGTTCACAGGATCTCGAGATCGGCAATAGAAACTTAAAATTTATAAATTAAGTTTAACAGAAGAACATAGTTCACAGGAACTCGTGATCCGCAATAGAAACTTAAAATTTATAAATTAAGTTTAACACAAGAACATAGTTCACAGGAACTCGTGATCCGCAATAGAAACTTAAAATTTATAAATTAAGTTTAACACAAGAACATAGTTCACAGGAACTCGTGATCTGCAATAGAAACTTAAAATTTATAAATTTTAACGCAAGAACATAGTTCACATGAACTCGTGATCAGCAATATAGTATTAAAATTTAAAAATTAAGTTTAACGCAAGAACATAGTTCACAGGATCTCGAGATCGGCAATAGAAACTTAAAATTTATAAATTTAATCACTATTGAGCCAATCAGTGTACTTCCTGACACGCATGACATGTACCAAAATAAGCACTTGAATCTATAGGGTGTTTAGGTTTCTAGCAGATAATGTTAGAATTACTAATCCTCCCAGGCTAATAACAATACAACTGCTTAAGTCAATTTATAAACAAAATAAAATAAAAATATATTTAATTCTCTATTAATGTAGTTTACCAAAGTCTTTAAACTTCAGAAAGGCCATTTGTGTCCTAGCTTTAAATGATTTTATGTGTTTTTTTTATATATTTTACAGGAATGTTCCGACTGTTTGCAGGTTCGTTTCAATGATTTACAGGTAAAAGTGATTGACAGTTCGTCACTACTTGTTCAGGTTCAATAATTTACACATGGCTTGAATTATTTTTGGTTTATGTCTCAATATATAGTGTCAATATGAAACTATCAACATGTTTCCATGTTAACATGTGATATTAAATAATTTACAGATAATAGTCTGTTTCCCATCTACTATTCCATAACTGACTTACAATGTTTTATGATTACTAGAAAACTGTCAGTAATTTACAGGTAATTTTCCTTTATATACATACAGGTAATATCTTCCTTAACATAAATGTACATCGTTTAAAGGTAATGTTGTATGACATGTGGTGTTCAATGGTTTAAAGGTAATGTTCCATGAGTTACAGGTAATATTTAATGATCTACAGCAAAGCTTCAGAAGGTCATGTACTTAAGCTTACTCCCTTTCATTCTTTTTTAAGCCCTTTATTGTTGGTACTCAATTTAGTGACCTTGGTATGACAATTTAGATGAAAACCTACAATCGAGGGCTTGGCTGAGAAAAATGGGATATATTTGCATTCTAAATCAGATTCATTTTCCTGGAGCTCTACTACAGATCATGTTAATGTGAGCATGTTGGATGGGGCTCAGCTGTGACAGTAATGCTCCCCAGGTCACACTGGATGATGCAGAGTTATTCCCCCCTGCGGTGTCAGTCTGGTCGAAATATAGACACTTTAGGTATAAACTCCACTATCAACACCTGCAACAAACAACAGACAAATCAATAAAGGTACAATTCAAATGGACTGATATTCTAAAGCTTTAAATACATAAAAAAAACATATACAACAAACTTATGACTAAATGTTGCAGAAGACGCATCAAACTTGACAAATCTAATGCACTGTCTGTAAGTTGCTCAAACATAAATGTCGTCACTATGGCAACATCTAGCCATAGTTGGTGGACGACTCTAGACAATGACTATGAAGAACAAATCAGGTTTGCTGGAAAGACATCCCTATAATAAGTTTTTTCTGAAAAAGACTTGAACAAACATGGTGCAGAGCTATGGAGTAACATGTCAGTGTCTCTTACCTATCAGTCATGTTTACATATAACATTTCTCTATTTCTATAAGACAGTCTAAACCCTTGAAAGCAACAAAGACACAGTTGGTAAAATTTGCATGCTTTAAAGTATTTTTTCATTCAAAAAAGCAAAACTTTGTCGAACCATAACAAATAATGGAATAAAATATTAACCACAACAAATAATGGAATAAAATATTACCTCTATTCACCAGATACTTTGTGATCATGCCATCTTTCAAAAGATCGTGTTATACTTATGTTAGGCAAATCTAGCAGGTCTCAGCACTTTTACACTATTTTTAACAAATTTTTCCTGAACAACTCAATATATTTTTGAACTGTGCATGTGGTTTTATACATTGTTTGTTTATTCAATAGTCATAAATAATACGTTAATTGGCTCAGTAGTGATGCAATCATTTAAATACATGTGAAGTGTGGATCCTGTGGTTCTATGTGTCGTGTACCTAAGAAAACTGTGACCAGGTCACTCTAAGATTTAAGATAACTAAATTCTAACATAATTGATATTCTACAATAATGACTAAGTTTAAAGTATTTGTTTTTGGTTGATGGGGATGTTATTTCTACTAATATTAATCCCTCAACTGCCCTCTTCCTTGGTAGAACCAGTACTCAGGTACTGAGTACCTGGAGCAATGTGCAGTAAATAGCGTGCTGGAACAGCACTATATTTAATATACAGACTTTGCAGTGCTTTGATTTTTTAATGCTATCGCAGTTGTCTCCCTTAGTCGCTGCCGAACATGCTGTTTTTAATGTAAGGAAGGATTTTCGTCATTTGCATCGGGGTCAATCATCATGTAAGTTTCAACAAAACTATTAATGGATATGATTATTTAGTCGTTAATATTTTTTAGTTTTCAAAGTAATTTTATCATTGCATAAGTGTTTATAGCCTCTTTGCCAGTTAAATGAGTTTTATGTGTTTTCGCAATAAACATCACACCGACAGATTTATATATATATATTCTGTAAAAAAGATTTTCTGGCTCATGTTTGTGTATTTTTGTAAGACATTGGCATTTTACCATGTTTATAGTAATATTGTAGCTTCATAATATTGAATGATCAGTTGATTTTTAAAGTTAAATTAGTTTGACTTATCTTCAATGTTTTTAGATCACATGTAATATCTCAATGTAGTAGTTCTTTATCAATAGAGGCAACTCTAGGTCAGTTTTCATAAAATGTAGGATTTGTCTCCCTTGGTCCTGAGCAAAATTGTTTTTTTCTTAACAAGTTATTGTAAGACACTGTTTTGTATTTTCAGTCACTTACGGACTACACTATCCAGGGATCCTCTGTTTTTTTGTTTGTTTTTAGAAATATATGGCAGCGATCAATTTTGCCCCAAACAGGACTCTACCCCACGAGTTTAGAGGCTATGCAGCCAGAGAAAATACATTTCAGCCACCACTATGCCATGGGCACCCCAGTCAGAGGTGTTACACATTGGCTACCACTACGCCATGGGTGCCCCCAGTCAGAGGAGTTACATATTGACTTCCACTACGCCATGGGCAACCCCAGTCAGAGGAGATACATATTGGCTACCACTACGCCATGGGCACCCCCAGTCAGAGGTGTTACACATTGGCTACCACTACGCCATGGGCAACCCCAGTCAGAGGTGTTACACATTGGCTACCACTACGCCATGGGTGCCCCCAGTCAGAGGAGTTACATATTGACTACCACTACGCCATGGGCAACCCCAGTCAGAGGTGTTACACATTGGCTACCACTACGCCATGGGTGCCCCCAGTCAGAGGAGTTACATATTGACTACCACTACGCCATGGGCAACCCCAGTCAGAGGAGTGCATATTGGCTACCACTACGCCATGGGCACCCCCAGTCAGAGGTGTTACACATTGGCTACCACTACGCCATGGGCAACCCCAGTCAGAGGTGTTACACATTGGCTACCACTACGCCATGGGTGCCCCCAGTCAGAGGAGTTACATATTGACTACCACTACGCCATGGGCAACCCCAGTCAGAGGTGTTACACATTGGCTACCACTACGCCATGGGTGCCCCCAGTCAGAGGAGTTACATATTGACTACCACTACGCCATGGGCAACTCCAGTCAGAGGAGTGCATATTGGCTACCACTACGCCATGGGCACCCCCAGTCAGAGGTGTTACACATTGGCTACCACTACGCCATGGGTGCCCCCAGTCAGAGGAGTTACATATTGACTACCACTACGCCATGGGCGACCCCAGTCAGAGGAGTGCATATTGACTACCACTACGCCATGGGCAACCCCAGTCAGAGGAGTGCATATTGGCTACCACTACGCCATGGGCAACCCCAGTCAGAGGTGTTACACATTGGCTACCACTACGCCATGGGTGCCCCCAGTCAGAGGAGTTACATATTGACTACCACTACGCCATGGGTGCCCCCAGTCAGAGGAGTTACATATTGACTACCACTACGCCATGGGCAACCCCAGTCAGAGGAGATACATATTGGCTACCACTACGCCATGGGCACCCCCAGTCAGAGGTGTTACACATTGGCTACCACTATGCCATGGATGCCCCCAGTCAGAGGAGTTACATACTGGCTACCACTACGCCATGGGTGCCCCTATCTAGATCCAGAGTCAAACATCTAAACTGGACCACAAATCTCAAATTAAAAACAATATAACACTTACATATTCCATCATACTGCTACTATCACATCGCTGTTTGGACAACTTCCAATGTAAACCCAACTGAAAGAATCATAAAAAGAATTTTTTTTTAAATCACAGCTGTAATTAATCTTTTTACTTTTAACATGTTTTAATGAAAAGAGGTCTAATCTTATTTTGTTTATCAATATAAATGTTTTGCCGGAAGAAGTCTCATACTATGAATTTTTTTTAAAAATTAAGGTATTAGATGTGTAATAGTGACTAAATTGAATCCTGATAAAAGATATATCACATTATGCAGAATTGTATTCTGCATTATTTTCCAAATTTTAACAACTTTTCACATCAGCTAACTTAAGTTTTGCAATTTTTTATGTAGTAGGTCGAGATTCTCAAATCTGACCTTTAAATAATCTCATATAAGTCAAATTTGGATGAATAACAAATAAAGAAAACACATTAATGTCATTTGTTTTCTACATTTTTATTACAGTATACTTTTCTAAATAAAAATACTCCAAAAACATGTGAAAAACACGCTTCTTTCTTTCTTTAATATTGCTTTTCTGATGAATCTTCCTCACTGACCCAATTCCTTGTCGCCATTTTGAAGTGAAGAAATTCATGCCATTTCATTGGATAAAATTGGAAAACTAAAATCGGGTGATTTTATTCTCGGAAGGCCGAGTGTTGACGTAAATGATCGAATATGTAACATCATTAGATGCTAAATGCTGACATTTTACGAATATTCATGAGATTGATTACACATCTAATACCTTAAGAAAGAAAAAGGAACAAAAATAACAAATCAATGTAATTGTCTAAGTGGTCAGATCAAAATACTAAGATATGAACCCAACAAAAGGAATGCAACAATAAATTATCTATTATAATCTATGAGACCTAGAATGAAAGTTCAAAGTTTTCTTTATATGTCTACTTTGATACATTTTTTGTAAGTTCTACGAGACATAATCTTTAAAAAAAAACTTGGAAATGATAAGCTTTTCTGAAAGTATTAGTATTGCTTTTACAAGAGACACTGAGTTGTCAATCAAAAAGCAAAAGAATCGGTAGAACTGATGGATGCTCACCGAATAAACGCTAGTTCCAAAAGGGCTTTATTTATGCTCTGGACAAAGTTTAAGTATTAAAAAAAAAAGGGCAATAACTTCTAAATTATGCAAAAAGAGTTGTTTTTCTTGTACACTGCCCTTCACCTCACTGAGATCTATCCACCTATAGTTTCATGTTGTTAACTATTACAGTTTTTGTGTTCTACTCCGGATAAAATTTAAGAATTAAAAAATATCAAAGGGCAATAACTCCTAAATTATGCAAAACAAAGTTACAGTTCGTGTACAGTGCACTTCTCCTAATTATGATCTATCTGCCTTGAAGTTTCATGCTGACAACTCTTGCAGCTTTTGTGTTGTGCTCCAGACAAAATTATGATAAAATTATGATGGACGGATGATTGAATGAATGACTGGATGGACAAACAAACGGTACAAAATGGAATGACAGACAAAGCGGCTAATACGGGCATATGGCCACTAAAAATTCTTGCTTGAAATAGGGCATAACTCTACCAAAATAAATTAACAGTTACCTGCTATTTTGAAATGGGTTCTGCTTTTGACAGTGAAACAGGATTCATGAATAAAGTAAATATTTTTGAAAGTTTTCGAGAAATAAGTAATAACCAAATAACCAATAACACCTGTGCAGACAAGAGGGCCATGACAAATACTACTTTTTACTTTTGAAAAGTGAAGTTAAAACAAGAGGGCCTTCATGGCCCTTAATTACTCACATGAGGACAGGGGGTTTTAGTAGGCTCATATCTGGCATTAAGTAATTAGGAGTTATTTTCTTCAGAAAATCTTTTGTGAAGAATTGACCATTAGTGTTGCCACTGGGCTGATAACATTTTCTAGAATGTTACAAAGTGACCTACTGAAACAACATGACCCAGTCAAAAAATATTTAAGATTTCATACAGGCAGACATTCTGGACAAGTTTGGTGACGACTGGTCAACAGATGTGGTCTCTAGTGGGTTCTTAAGGGTTTTTTTTAACATTTGATCTAGTGACCGACTTTTTGACCCCACGTGATCCAGTTATGAACTCCTCTAAGATTTCATGCAGGCTAACATTTTGACCAACTTTGGTGAAGATTAGGCCACAAATGTGGCCTCTAGCTTGTTCACAAGTCTTTTTCCCTAAAATTTTACCTAGTGACCTACTTTTAAACCCCACATAACCTAATGACGAACTCATTCAACATTTCATGCAGACAAACATTCTGACCAAGTTTGGTGAAAAGTGGGCTATAAATGTGGCCTCTAGTGTGTTCACAAGCCTTTTCTAAGATTTGACATGGTGACCTACTTTTTGACCCCACATGACCCAGTTATGAATTCATCCAATACTTCATAAGGCTAACATTCTGGCTAAGTTTACTTAAGATTGGGCCATAAATGTAGCCTCTAGTGTATTCACAAGCAAATGATTGATGCCAAACAATGGACGATATGGACGAAAGGGTATCAGAAAAGATCATCTTGAGCACGTTGTGGCCAAATTTCCAAAAAAATGGACAAATATTTGATATAAACAAACTGTTGTATACCACCTTTCAGTCTACCAAAATTGTTATCTTACCTTATGATATAAATGACTGTTTTCCCAATCTAACACCTTCTCTATAGAGTGGCGAGTCTTAAAAGAAATAATATACATACATTAAAATCATTTATAGACATACATACAGAACAATGCATCATGCTTTTGAAGTGATTACTACGTCAGATAAAGAAAAGTCTCTACAATCAGGTAGGTCTTAAATCTGGGGTACTAACAACTTAATAACCATTGTATAAGTATGGATTTGTAAAACTTAAATATTTTCATGTTTGATTCATCTTTTACAGAAATAGGTTAGAATAAATGACTCATCTTCAATAAAAATATAACAAATGAAAGTTGTATGTCTGTTTTACTTATTCAAAAAAGTAATAAATAATATTGTTGGGACATTTTTCTTGAAATGAATTATATCACTTGTGCTTAGGTATTTCATATTTATGTCTTTATCTTACTTCGTACAATGAAAATAAACTAGATAACAATGATTACACAAATGTTCTGATAAAGAGTATGTAAAAGTACCAGTAAACAAGGAAAATAAATAGCACATTGACACACTTATTATCATACTGGTGGTGCCCTGCTAGTTATTAGTGAAAGAAGACCCTGGGCATATGTGGAGGAAAAACCATTGGTTTAAATTCTCACCCTGACCAGGATTTTAACAAACACAGCAAGGGATTGAGAAGTTACAAGCCAGTGATTCTAAATATCTGGGTTTGCAATGATTACTTATCACATAATAATGTATATGAATCGCTTATTATTAATAACCAGCAATAATTAGCAATTATTATGACAAATTATAATACATATAAACAATTTAGTCACTTACTTATATTTCATCACAGTTTTGAAGCAGTAAAAACACAACTGCGACAATTTACTTTCAATAGCTTTTCTAACAAAACAGGTCTTCAAGTGAGTTTTGTGAAGTCAGAGCGTGTAACATGTATCGATTTTTGCCCACTTAAGGATGCGTTTTGTGGGCTAATTTTTGAGACTATATTATCCATTTGTATAACTTCTCCCTAGTACTGCAGATTACCAAATTCGTTAGCACAAATGTCTGTGAGGTTAAATGTTAGCTGTGATTTCTTGCTCAGCAAAAACATTTATCTAACTTCACGCCTGGTACACAACCTATATTGACAAGTGTCTAACTTCGTGCCTATGGTACACAACCTAAATTGACAAGTGTCTAACTTCATGCCTATGGTACACAACCTATATTGACAAGTGTCTAACTTCATGCCTATGGTACACAACCTATATTGACAAGTGTCTAACTTCATGCCTATGGTACACAACCTATATTTACAAGTGTCTAACTTCATGCCTATGGTACACAACCTATATTTACAAGTGTCTAACTTCATGCCCTTTCTACACAACCTATATTGACAAGTGTCTAACTTCATGCCTATAGTACAGAACCTATATTGACAAGTGTTGACAAATGTAGCAAGGAAAATCATCAACCAGCTACAGGGTTATAATAAAGTAAGCGCTATAAAGGATTGCGCTATTTAGGAGTTCCAGTGAACAGAATGGTGTATACAAATTTGAATATTTATATCATGAGGTCATTAAACATAGCTATTTCACATTATAACAAACATTTGGAAAAAAACATGCCCCAACCCCACCAAAGATAAAATACTAGATCTGCTCCTGTACTTATATTAGTTGAGAGATGGCACCTACTCTTTTGTTGAGACAGACAACAGGCCAGAGGGAGCAGCCAAGGGTACAACAGCAACATATACAGCCACACAGGAGCCATTTCACATTCACCGGTAGCGCCTTCTTCAGGGTGCTGTTGATGCGTAATATAGTGTCCCTGAACTCCTCAGGTGCAACCTGCAACATCAGTTTCTCTAATGAGGATGACAATGACAACGTTTATAATGATGATAGTTATCCTCAAGGTGGTATTAGTGATAGTTGAGATAATGAGCTAGTGACATCTGTTTATAAAGGAATTAGCTAGTGGGATGGGTTGTCGGCATTTTTGCTGATACTGTGCTGCAACATTTCTATCATTATAGCACAGAGGCACTTATGAGGTGCCCAGGGACTGAACCTGGCCGGTCTATTATACTGACACCGACGAGTCAGGAGTAATGCTGCCCTTTTAGCCCGATCATTAGGCAGGAAGCCACTACTACCAACTTTTAAGTCTTTGGTTTTACCCGGCCGGGGTTTGAACCCGCGACCTCCCCATGCGCAAACTGACGATGTACCACTTGAGCCATTGCGGCCGGTTGTTCATAAAGAAATTAGCTTGTAATCGTAGTAGTTAAAGTAATGAGCTATTAGCTTCAGGTAGGCCCCAGGTCCAATTCCAGATTGTGACATACAAAGGCAACAATGAAAAAGGTATAGCTTACAGCTTACAGTCAAGCAAATATAAGCATTGTTCCATGTCTGGTTGGCCCTGTGTCAGGATAATTTGAATAGGTGTGACATCATGCCAGGTGTTTGTGGCATGCTATACACAATAAAGCCAGCACTATATCAGATTCAATTTGACACCCTGTCCAAATAACTGAAATACTGCTGGTGGGACAGTTAACCCAACAAACAAAATTGGCTTAAAGGGGTTGTAAAATAAATATACATGTACATACCTTTCCAGTTAGTGAAGTTGGAAATTCCACATCAAATCTATTGCTGAGGCCAAATCTATTGAAAGAGCACAAATATAAAAATATGTATGATTTTCACATGTGAGAAAAAATGTGACAATTAAGTGAATGTACTACATTTGACTTTTTGACTTGAAGCAATCTAAATAGTGGTAAATTGTTAAACAGTACAAATCAAGAAAAAAAATGATGTATATGTTTATTCTTTCTTAATCTATAAATAAGCATGATTGGGATTTCTGCTAAAAATAGAAAGTGACATTAGAGTGTTAAACCCTAATGATCATATTTCAACTCGTGTGATAAAAAAGAAGTAGCAACATGATTTTCTTTGTGTCAGGATAGCTTACTGTGAAAATGCATGTTTGTAGTGACAGGAAAGAGATATGCTTCATGGGAACTTTTCAGGCATATTAATTTATTTGGTTCTACGAAAAAAAATGTTCACAACTGTCAGATACTGCCTTTAAGCATGATGCTACACATAATAAAGATAGGTTGCAAAACAAAAAGAAATTCCTTGTAATGCTGTTTTCAAGTGACATGTTCACAGCTGATCAAATTTGCTAATTTTGAATGTATGCAAAAAACAAAAGGAGCAAATTGCTGTTTAATCATGATGAAATATGAATTAAACAATTACTTTAAGTACTTTAAGTCCTTTAAGGACATACAAACTTTAAAAGTTGTTGTTGTCATGTGACAATTAAATGCCTTTCCATGTAACTCAGATATTTTAGCTGTTTGAAGCTCAATAACCTAGTTTAGCACCAATTAGAATTATGCAAGCATAATGTGATGTTCATATTTCAGTCAAAAACAGAACACTGATTTGCAATTATTCAACAACTTCAAGGAGCAGTTCTATGCTGGTTTTATGTATGCTAAAATGTAATTAGATCTCTTTGAATGAAATGATTATAGTGACTTGGTCACACTTGGCCATGTGATTTCGTTTATTTTTTGTTTAAATAGGCAACACTTTAGTAACCAGAACAAATAATGTAATAAAATATTATCTTTAATCATTAGATTTTAAATGAACATGGTGCGCTATAAAATAATGTGTTTAGAACCAAAAGCATCTCAGCAACCCAGTATATCTCAAAACTGTTCATTTGGTCATATCTTTCATCTTGTATAAAAAATAACAGAGTAATGTTATACTCCCAATACCTATTTTATTGTGGAACAGATGGCTCTATGGATCATGCACTTATATAAAAATTGAGCAATGGATCGAAACTTATGCTGTTTTTGGAAGGACCCATTTAAAAACCCTCATCCTATCATTTTCCGTACATGAATGAAAAATCACTCCCATTGAATTTCTGACTAAGACAAAACTGGAAGGTTTTTGTCTGGTAAACTGAGTCTGACCAAGTCACTTTAAGTTAAGTTACTGTTGATGCTTGAAATGTAATGTGTTGAGGACTGTTGTGGAATTGTACTTGAATGTTCATATCACAGGCAAATGTCAGATGGATTCACTACTACACCATTCACCCACTGCCCATGCAGGCAGTACGTAAATAAGAGTGCTGGTGGGGTGGATTGGGTTGTAGTAGCAGATTAATGTGACAGTTATATGTTGTCTTGATATCTTAGATGGTAATGCAGTCCAATTGGCAGGATAATAAACTATTGGTTTTATTTACCATCATCTTTTTTTGTTATGATGAGCAAAAACTGAGGGTCTTCGCTTTAAATCATGTTCTACCCTTCATTTTTCGCTTTATGATACTTTGCATTTGTTTGGCAAACAACAACAACACAACAACAAACAAAACATTAGATTTCTGACACATGACAGATAACGTTTTCTATTATCATACAAAACAAGATGAATGGTAACTTTGTTAACAAAAATAAAAGATTGAGACTTGAGCAACTATAAACAACTTGAGATATATAACACTTGGGACATGTGCCATCACGTGCGAACGCAATTTCCGATCAAGTGCGATCTCATTGTCCATGGTCAACAATCAGCTGACTACGACATGCTGAACATCGACCTCCCACTGACGATTCACCGGAGTTCGAGACCTATGATTCTTACATAGTTACATTCCCTGCTCCTCTGATTATGATAGGGTCAGGCACTGCAACAATATAGTCACCGGGATCTCGCTCTTCTTCATCATTTTCCTCGTATATCGTATCGAAGTCTGCCATTGTTTTGATGAGGAAATGTGCACTTGACGAGTTCACACAATCCTATGACGTTTCACGCTTGTGATGTTCAAGAAACATAACTTTAGGATGATTAAGATAGTCACATACTTGTTATCTCCCTTAAAATGATTAAAAATGTAAATCGCTCATCTTTTCCTCATCATAACAGTGTTATGGCTATTGGTGTGTGTTTAACATTAATTATATTATTTTTAGGATATTTATTTCCACAACGTTCCTTTCATTTCCTTTAAACTCCCACTACAATCGTCTTGTATTATGAGAAATTACAATCCTGTATGCGTTATCTCCCCTTAAATTATTGTCGCCATCTTTGTTTTGATAATAAGTAGGACGTTGGAGTGAAAAAGCGAAAAATAATACATTGGGCGCATCCTAGTGATCAAGGATGGATAGAAATGTCCGATATGAAGTGGTAAGGTTATTTACAACAAAAATGAATTCTTATATTTGCAATTCTGTCCACGTTTAGAGAAAGGATCTGTATTGATTTTTTTTTACATTTGACGTCTACAGACTACGGTCTATTCAGTTGGTAGGGTGTGGGTTCTGCAGATTTACCTGTCTTATTAAGATAACAAATACATCGAAGAGAAATACAAAATAGAAATGGTTAAGAATTGTTTTTTAGGTCAACGTTAGCATATGTTTCATTTGATTTCAAATATTAATGAAATTAAACTGAAGAAATAAAACATATACAAAAGGACTAGATGAAGGCAACCAACAAAAACAACAACTGTCAAAGTGTAATCTGTAAGGTCTGAGAATAAGCGTGGTATGGGGTGAACAAGTTCCCTAAGAGGGGACCGGGAATGGGGGTGGGGGGCATTGTATTGGCAATGCAGATTACAATATCTTGTAACTGGAACATTTAAATTAATAGAAAAGACCCAGAAGTAAAACAATCACAACATGTATTTACATGGTTATTAGATAAAGCCACTAATTTTCAGCTGTCTGGTGAGGAGGAGCATGTGCCTGCTCAGCCAGTAGTTCTTGCCATGGTGCTGCCACCACCCGAGTATGAGTCAGCTGAAGAACAGACATCCACAGGTCATTACATACTAATTATAGTGTAATCTATTAGTTTAGACTAATAAGTCTTAAGTTTGATATTCCATAATACATGAATTAGACAGTCAACCTATATTGTCAGGCTTGTAGCCATCCTCTGCCAAATATTTTACTATATCATAATATTTTGATAGTTTGGCAATATTTATGAAAATTTATATTTTATTGATTAGAATAATGGTTTAAAATTGTAATTCTTTTCATATTTAATGTTTACATGACTGAAAAAGAATTGTCACAGAATTTTATCTTTAAAATGGTAATGATAAACAGCACAAACTGTTAATTGTATGCAATGCATTATTAAGTTATATCAATGCAATTAAAAATTAACAAAATTAGCCAATCTTCCAGATGCTTGTTTTGGTGCCAAGCTTCCCAGCTACACAGAGGCCACAACCCTTCCAAGTTATGAGGAAGCGGAGCTAAGCAAGGCTGAAGAGGCAGCCAGGGAGCATGACCTTGAGCGTCAGCGTGATGAGGAGCACGATAGACTCACTGGCATGACCATTGGAACAGATGGCATGTTCCTCTGTACCTTCATCAGTAAGTTAACTAGAGTTTAACAAAGATATTTGATCTGAAATAAATTAATGTTCAGGTTTGAAGGTGATGGCATTTGAATATAGGCTTGTGGTTATAAACCTTGAGTCAGAGTTTGTTCTTAAGGATCTTATTGGTCAGATTTTTAACCAGAGTAATTTTTTGACCGATGGGGTGCTTGAGGTTTGTTTTAGACTCAAGCTTATTGTTTTATAACCTTGGCTCCTGGTTAAAACCCTTGATTAATCACAATACTCTTTCCTTGGGCAAAACTTATTTACTATACATTTCTCCAGGTACTGGCCGATACTCTGGATCTACCTTGGTAGTGGATAGTCAAGTACTATTACTTCAATCTGAAGGAACTTTTTTTACGAATATAATGTTTAAGCTTTTTTTTTATGTGGTTTAGTCTTTTGTTGAGGAAAAAAAGACAATTTTCTGGTAATGTTGTGACCTACCTCAGTAATAGTATTCCCTGGTCAACAGCAAAGCGGCTTGCGGATCGGGAGGTCGTGGGTTCAAACCCCGGCCGGGTCAAGCCAAAGACTTTAAAGTTGGTAGTAGTAGCTTTCCTCCTAACGCTCTGGGCTAAGGGGACAGCATTATGCCTGACGTCGGTGTCAGCATAATGGACCGGCCAAGTTCAGTCCCTGGGCACCTCATAAGTGCCCCTGTGCTATAATGATAGAAATGTCGCAGCTTTTTTGTCGCTGCACAGTATCGGCAAAAATGCCGGCTAATCCTAATCAACAGCAAAGGAAAACCATTGGAACTTGTTTTTGTAATATGTCCAAATAATTAATGCTTATCATGGAAATAATTATAAAAATGTCAAAATTGTTGTTTTTTTAGGAACATTACTTCGACAAATTAGTAATTTTAGCAACATCCAGCTATTATAGTAGAGGAAGACCTAAGTCAAGTCTGGATAGAACTACTGGCGCTTAGTATATCAGCTGGACAGTGATAATGACAAGTATTCAGAGTTAGAATCAGAAAATAGAGTTAGAATATGCCCCTGGTATATGCTGTTGTGACTTAATCTTGACTTAAGCCTTAACTTGCTGTAACACCATATACCCTATTAAATAACTAAAAACATGCCCCACCCTTATGGTGTTTTCAGCAAGTAAAGGGTTAAGACTAAGAATGAGATAATTGACAGATTGTACTTACAAAAAAATACTGCATGTCTGTCATATTTAACAGGCTACTGAATTACAGAATATGTTTGCAGTAATCAGCAAAAAAATAACCAATTATCTACCACGCTTCAATGTCTTTCCTGTTTAACTGGCTACTGAATTACAGAATATATTTGCAACAATCAGCAAAACAATAACAAATTATCTATCATGCTTTAGTGTCTTTCCTGTTTAACTGGCTACTGAATTACAGAATATATTTGCAACAATCAGCAAAACAATAACCAATCATCTATCATGCTTTAGTGTCTTTCCTGTTTAACTGGCTACAGAATTATAGAATATATTTGCAACAATCAGCAAAGTAATAACCAATCATCTACCATACTTCAGTGTCTTTCCTGTTCAACTGGCTGGGTTTCCTGTTCTCCCTGTGTATATCGCACACTGTGGCCGGCCGCTGTGGAGCTCTGTCAGGGCTTGGACTCAGCATTGTCAAGTGGGTGGCCATCGTCAAAGTAAGCAGCTCCACACATTTTTTACCTGTTAATGTGCCACGGCATTTATACATGTTTCTTTGTTGTTTTGTTAATGTTTTCTGCATCCCTCTTTGTAATAGTGTTTTTGAAGTTTTTATTACTGACTTTAATTATTGAAATAAGGTTGTTTTTAGCAATCATTTTGACACAGTATCAGTTTGTTCATGTATTTTGTTTTCCTTTGGCCTCCCATATAATATTTTAATGGGTTTTTATGAAATATTTTAAATATAAAATATTTGTTTTACCGTTAAGGGTTTAGTTAATATAGTTAATACTATGCTTAGTCTCTAAATATTCCCCTACATAAGGCCCATTGTTTGATCGCTGGTTGTAAGATATCAGTGTCGTTAGAACTGGTAGTGGTATAGCTTCTAGCTAACGTAGAAGCAGATATAATGGTCGTTTCATGACTGATCAAACCAGTGTCAGGATAATGTGACTGGGTGTGGTATCGTGTCAGGTGTTCATGGCATGCTACAAACAGTGAAGGCAGCACCCTATCTCCTTCAAGTGGACACTGTTTCTAAATAACTGAAATGCAGTTTGTGGGATGATTAACCTTAAAAACGAAATCTCTTCATCAATTCATCAATTCATCAACCATTGTATATTAAACACCCACCAATTAATTGTATTTCAGCACAATCAGTGGGCTGAAGGTTTTGCTGAAGAAGATTCATGGGTGTGGTGGCTCCTTATCCTCTGTGGTAAGTTCAAGGTTGCAAAGTATATTATAGTCTATTAAAGGTGGTATTATAAGATTAGCCTAAATCAGAAACATGAAAGGATTACACACTGTTGTCTACAGGGATTTATGAAAAATAATAGGCCGTAGCATTGTTTGTGAAAGCCTAGAAATACTTAGGACACAAGGCCCTGAAATGTGAAGAATTTACCTGTCTTTGGTCCAACTTACAGGAAACTAAAGGTCTTTTATGACCATAATAGACATAAAGACTCATTCAGCATTTCTCTTTTAAAAAAGCAAGTAACAAATTTATTAGTTAGATTGTCTTTCCTACTGTCAAGAATATGTATTTATACCTTTCAATTTTTAAGGGCGGGAGAAAGTTACTTTAGTTAAACTTCATTGCATATAAACTATTCAACACATTATTTTTGCCGTATCAGATATCCTGTAGTCTTAGTCAGATTTCAGGACTCTGTAATTTTTATGAAAATGTCAGGTATCCTGTATCTTTTACATGCCCTGTCATAGGTACAATCTGGCTTTTAGTTGAGACAATGTCAATCTTTACTTTAGTGGTAATACAGCATCAATTTTGAAAAACCTGATCATTTTTTTCATCATTTCATAATCAATTTATAGACACAATATGGACTTAAATTTCTTTGCATCTGATTCAAAAACATACCTTTTTACAGACAAAATTTTGTGACCAAAATGTTGCTTCACAAAATTGTTAATCAGGATATCAGATTGAAAAGTCACTTTGCACACATACTTTTGTACGAGGATGCTGATTTAACAAACTTTTACGTCTCCGCATCTTACCACAACAGTGTTTTTGTGCTTATCTCATACTACATGTTTCCTAATTATATAGAGGATCTGACTGAAGTTATCATTTAATACAAACATTTGTTGAACAAGTTCAAGGAAAGTGATAGTAAGTGAGCCTCTTGCGAGATTACTGCCATTTTTCCAGGACAAATTTTATAACGTTTGTATCAAATGGCAAAGAGTGTCAGATCCTTTTAAAGCTGTATAATTGTATAATTCTTTAATTTATGCATACAACTTATATTGTTTTTTCTGTATTTTTCAGGGATTATGATTTTTGTTCGTGGTGCAGTGCAGTATGCCAGGGTCAAATTTGAATGGCACAGATTGACTGGCCACTTGCGTAGATATTACATGTTTTAATTGACTACAAGTAGTCACTTGGGCATTAGATTAATTGAAGCTAGTCATGTATTGACAATCCTACTGTTTATTGGCTATATTTAGTTATTGGATTTTGATTTCATGGTTATGATTGGCTACATTTTAATTTGTGACATCATTTACGAGGATTTGATTGGCTGTAGCAAATAAATTGAATTAAAATATTTTGACTAAATATTGTCATGTTGTTTGATTCTATGTATATGATTGACTTCACTTGATCTTGTAAACATCATTTGAGTCAATAAGCTTTAGATTGTTATTGGACTCAAGAAATGTGTTGGTTTTTAATTAGGAAAATCAGCATGGGGGAAATATTTTGGTGTTCTATTTTTTGGGTGATTTATAATGTATTCATGAAATTTGCAATTTCATTTGATCAACATTATTCACAACAGTAGTGGGGAGAAACAGTAATACTCACAATATGAGCATGTTTTTTTTATCAAATAAAACTTGGTACTTTTAGGTGTGGTACTTTTAGTGTTAAATATTTTATATTCTTTTATTGATGTATATATTATATAAATTAAACTCATTTCTAAATTCGTTTACACATAGCTTCTAGATATTGTTTTGCATTATACAAATGTTGTAAAATGAACAAATATGAATAAACTTGGAATTTTGTTTTGAGTGCTGTTTTTAATTCAGCCCATTGGCCTGTCATTGTTTGTGAACTACATGTGATAATAGAAGGTCATTTTACACGGACAAGTTGATAATATCATGATACTGTTGTTATCATACATCAAAATACTAAGTAGTCATACACAGAGGTGGCATGTTTATCTATGTTCTATATGTAAATGATAATAAAGTTTTTCTTACAAGGTTACTGTGTCAAACATCGTAAATTTTCTCTACAAGGCTTCAGTTTACGACCTTTGTGGAAAAGGTTTTGTTTCTTTTATCAGCATGCTTCCGGTATAAATACCACAAACTTAATTTTAACTTTTTTTTTTTACGGACAACTGCATGCAAAGTTTACTAAGCATATTATATACTTATTAGGGAATAATGCAAATCCTAAACAGACAGAGAGAGCTGGCTGATCTGGATCAACACTATATGCCTTTAAGCCTGATAAATTATAAATACACCATGGGCGGGACTTTTCTTTTGTAAGTGGACTTCGAAAAATCCAGACTGTGTTTACTTCTAACAGGGAAAAACAACAACACGAAAATAAATTGATTAGAGATGAATTGTTGTGATGCATTATGCACAATATGCATTCAGGCACATTGTGTGCAGATGACTAACGCAGTATTAGGTCTATAAATCAATGTTGAAATTTCCTGTTCTAAATCAATACTCGGAAGAATAGCATGAATTTTGCAGAAACAGTGCGCTCTGGGGAGCTAATGGAAACGTCATGTATTGAACTCTTAGCCCGCTAAGCCCTAATTGATTCGGCTTAGGCAGTGTAATTCCTGATCAGCCAGTGCCCGTTACAGCCGTTTGGTCAGGATCTGCACTAATTGCTGCTTAGTCTTAACACACTGATAAAGTAAACTTATAGCGTCTTACTTAGCATATAAATATTTTTTTTGTATTAGTTTTAAATAAAAGAAGCAGGATTAGGGTTTAGGACTTTCTGCTGTTTTATTTATAGAATCATAATGCAATATTTATTAATGTGAAATACGAAAAGTACGTTATTTGTTTTCAACTACAGGCAAGGGTGACGTAACGTTTCGTTATAGACTCGACAGAAAATAGTGCGGTTCCTGATCAGGCAGCTTCAAGGCGAAGCTGGTTGATCTCAGGGGCGGATCCAGATTATTTTTTTGGGGTGGGGTGGGGGGTGTGGATGGTGGTAGGTGATTTGAATTAAGATCCATTCAACTATATCGCAGTAAACACTAGATATATATACACAGTAAGGGTATTTTTTAAGCTTACTTTTTTGTGTTCACAACTCGACTATTTCACCAGGTTAGTAGGGGTAAGGGATGCACCCCCTCCCCTGGATCCATCCCTGGTTGTTCCAGTTCTACTATATCTGCACATACATTGTCAACGTTTGCTTTTCAAGTTAATTGCAAACAGCCCTTGGGTAGCGACCTATATTTTCTCGTAGGCCTCAAACAGCGAGCTATACTGCTCCTGTATATTGACAACATCATTTTTCAACCTGTTTATAAATAGAACTATGTTGTATATGAGTATAGGTTTGCTCCAGAATCCGGTTTGTCCAGAGCTATTATGCTGACTAGATGTTGTTTTTTATCTTCGGCGTAGTCGTTTAACCTCTATTTGCACCGCAAGGTCAACCAGAATGAATATAAGAGTACCTTGCATTGGTAGAAATTCCAGAACACACCAGAATAACAGGTTGTTATACTTATAATAAGGATGGTTACTAGTCATAAACAAGTCAAGATTAATTTCCTACAGCATTAGGCTGTATATTTAGCATAAAACATCACTTGATCCCGACCAGTGTCTGTTAAAGACGTCACCCGCATTTTATTTCCTTTCATAGACCGTTTTAATGTTTACATATTTTATAGCAAAAAGTATGCTGAAGTGAAATATGGAAAGAACAAAAAGGGTGTTTACGTGCTTGTTTTTTTGTTATAACAATTGCCCTGACTGTAGGGTCACAGACTTTGTCTGTGTATTTTCCATTTCTAAAGTTTACAAGTATTTAAATACACAATAAAAGTATGACTAACATCATTTTTAAAATAATCTCTTTTAATGTGTTGCATATAATCGATGTTACAATAAAAACTTGAGTAGATATATATATTTATAACGTTTTCAATAAATAAATAAATATTTATAGATATAGATATATATATATATATATATCAGACCGCAATCTATTATACAAATAAAATCTGACCAATTTCCCAAAACTGCTTCATTCATATCTTTTTTTTGTTTTGTCGTTCGATGTAAGCCAACATATAAAAATAAAAACAATGATATGGTTTATTTTTTCTTTTTTTTTAAATGGGTAGAATAGGTGCATATGCTCGTAAAGAATATGGGCTTTGGTCAATTTCAATCACTTAAAAGCTGTACAAAAATAACGTTAAAATCTACAAATGTTTCCTTCTTAATCTGGTAGTGTGATGCAAAAACAATTGTCAAAGTGAGAAAGAAGGAAGAAAAAAAGTATTTTTTTTCTTAAAATATTTCTTGTTTTAAATTTATTCCAGTTGTGGTGTAGGCGGTTAATAACCTTCATTTTATATTAGCAGACATTGATTTAAATGAACATATTCGTAGGCAACTGGCTAGTCTTTAAATGTATAATTATACCATTTAATACGTTACAAAACGAAGCAGGTAGCATAATGGACACATATTGTTACTTTAAAGAGGGATGTAGGCGATTTTAATTGCGGATAGCAACAACCTCACTCGGTAACTGCGATACAAATATTTTATTGCATCAAAACATAACATGTTTTATAGCAAATACAATACAGACACATTATTGTAACAAGAGACACAACATAATGGATTTGTTAGATTTTCTGTAGAGCTGTATGGATTTAACAATATTTAATCATTATCCTCTTAAATACCTTGCAAAATAAGTAAAACCTCTCGAAGCGGCACCTCTAAGCAGCGGCTACCTCTAAGCAGCGGCAGTTAAATTTTCCCCCAGTGGTTTTCAGCGCATTTTAACCTCTAAGCAGCAACTCCTCCGCGAAGCGGTAAGCGGCCGTGTAAATCTCTCCCCTAAGGCTAGTTTAACCTCTGCGTAGCAACACCAGTGCTGCTACTTTTAGAACAGTCTGTCGCGTACAATAGAAATGTCATGTGGTCGGCTGATCACTGCTTTGTACCCTGTTGAGAAGGTGTTAAGTTGAATCAAGTTGCAGTTGGACGAGAAACCAGCTACATGCTACAAACATGCCGTTGTAGATCTAGGGAATTGCAGGAACGTGTGAAAGAAGTGTCAACTATTGATGATGTTAACGAGTTGGTTTGTTTTCTTTAATTGATCGAAAGATATCACTGTATTGATTGCTTACTTAAAAAGATGTTTACGTTAAGTGCTAAATGGAAACTGTCATTGTTTTAGGAGGTCTGACTATAAATTCGATTTTTTTAATGGTAAATCATCTTTGCATGGCTCAATACTGGAATACTGGTCATTTTGTCTTGAAATGTCTTATAAAATGTTTACCTTACGTTAGAGCAGAGTGTTACTGCAATTAAGTTGTTAGAACAAGGAAGGCCAGCACAGTCTATTGCTTCTGAGTTGGGCTGCGGCAGAACTCAGATACAGGTCCGTTACTGACGATATTGTTTTTGTAATAGACAAGCAAATGTTGATTGCCTAAAGTACAAAACTATTTAAAAAACACACACAATTTTTCTCGTCTCATTGAAACCTCTGAGCAGCAACACCTCTCAGCAGCAACACTTTTTCGTGCCTCCGCCAGATGTTGCTGTGGAGAGGTTTTACTGTACTTAGCTAACTTTCTAAGAATGCTTTTGGATTGAGACATGAGTAAACTGTTAATTTTTTGTTTTTGTTGGCCAGGTATAATTGTACCTTTTAATATATAAAGTCCTTAAATCTGAATATTTAGGACATATTAACAAAAGTGATACTCGATTTCTATTTGATTAAGTTTCTACACAATCTATCATTTCTACTTATTCTTTGATATCTCCCTATTTCACTAACCAGAACATGGGAAGAAAATCTAAACCTTGATAATGCAATTCTAAATTTTGGTTCGGTTAAAATATCAAGGAAAGGTTCATAATTTAATGTACATTTAAGTGAACAGTAAGTGCTGAGCCTACTAGAGTTGAAGTCCATTCTTGCTGAGAAATATCAAAAAATCTTTGTTTCAGAAATGTTATGGTATACTGAACTGGTTGGCCCACGGGTAAAATAAACCGGCTTTGTATGTAGGTTGTTTCATTCTTTGAAATGTCATCAGCGAAAACACTAATAACCGCGAGTCAACTAAATATAATCACCTTTTTAATTTTATAAAACGTGTGAAAATATCATATACATATATATATCTTATAAAATTATACGTCGTTTCGATCATTTTGTGTGTATTTAAAGTTTGAATGCTTAAATTTAACAAGAGAAAATATTCGTTTAATAAACAGAGATTTTCTGTTCATTGTTGTTGAATATTCATATTCACAAACCAAGGGAAATCAACACGCACAGTTTTGAAACTATCACCAGTTTTCTCCCTTGTGTTTAGTAGCGGAATGCATCATATTTAATTGAAACGAGTTTCTTCGCCTATGTAAATGGTCAAACTTCCATTTTTTCTTGATATACATATTTAAACAAGAACAACAGCAACAGCAGCAGCAGCAGAAGCAGCAACCAAACACACCAACAAAACACTAACAACAACGACGACGACAACAAAAGCAACAACAACAACAACAACTGTGAAAGGCAGAAGTATGCAGAAGCATGACCTTTAAACGTTTGATACAGACCGTTACGAGTTACGGATTGAAATGTTAGAATACAACAAAACATTACAGCAGTTTCTGCTATTATTTATTGTAACTACAAACCAAGGTCAGTGGCCAATATTTTATCAGAAAATAGGAGTAAAATTTACAATGTACTGAAACAAAATACATATCCTAAAAAAAAGGCTAATATAAATGTTAATTCTAAAGTTTATGAATACAATAAATGTCAAAGGAAGAAATATACAATGATTTTGCTTATAGTACCGCGGTTTATTTGTACCACAGAGGTTTGAGATAGAAAAAAATGCAAATATTTAATTTCGGTCGATAACTGAAAATCGGCCAAGATATTTCCAACATGCATGCAGCAGAAAGCCCTGATGCTAATGCGATGGCTTGATAACGCGAATTACAAAACGCACAACTGCGTTGACAATACAGTTTATTGCAAAATTCGATAATGCTAAATTACCGAACAAGTTGATTTTTTAAAAACGAGGGAAGGCATCACGCAACAATAATATAATGGGGTGAAGCCACTTGCTTATGTGCAAAATCGCGCAACGACCTTATGCTTTGATTTCTTAGACATACACAGGGTGTTCACGCAGTCGTCCGGGCTCTTTTGCATGCGTAATGGTCACAGTGGTAGACAATATGCACTTCAAACCAGCCTCGGTGCTGGGTTAACACTTAGTGTCGTGGTTTAAGCGGTTTCCAAAGCTGCGCGGTTAAGCAACGGTTACTGTGGTTGGTGTACGGATGGGTGACCGTTGGAGAGCGTCAGCCTGAGTTACAACTTACAACGTATTTTGAAGCCATTCGAACTCCTGTGAAACATAGCGCACTGTTATCAATATAAACCAATTAAAATTCTAAACCTAAGTCCCTTTTTCTGTTACAGGTTTTTGGCATTTTCTTCATATTGCACTCGATAGCATAATTATGTACAGCTCTTAAATTTATATACAAATTTCGGTAAGTCTTATGGAATTTCATTTAAGTATTAGTATTTTTAACCACATACCATTTACAATAAAATTTATAGAGAAGATAAAACAGTCATGCCTGCAGGTGTAAAAACAAATATACATTAACAGTCGAGTCAGGGAAGAAACGTACAAACTCTTTTGTGAGAAGACACAAAGCATTAGAAAATGTATATTTTTTTATTAGAATTAAATATTTTTGTTCTGCCGTTATTTGGTCTTGCTGTGTGGAAGACAAATCCTTTGAATGCTGACAAGAGGTCTTTTGAAAAAAGACGTTAAAATGCTTCCAGAAATTGTATGTATTCCTCGTTGACATTTACTTTAATATCCATAAAACTATTTTATGACGGTTTCGAAGGCAAGATCAAACCGGAATGCCGGCATCTGTTTGCTATAAACTAGTGTGTATAATGTTGAAATTAACTGCAGTGATCATTGACATTTAAAATTATAGCCGCTATTCATGAATGGCTGTCTAGAAGTAAGCTCCTCGGAGAACCACCAACGTTCTGCAGACAAACTTAATGTGATGGGCTCATTTCATTATTGTGTAAGGTGGGTTCAGTAGCGGATTGATATGGGGCAGACAAGGGACACGCGCTCTTAAATTCCAGGATCATATATAACATACTATATATAAATTCTATTTAATAAAGACGTAAAATAGTTTTAATTTTGTTTCAGATACACACTAGGACGCATTCCCGACATTCAAGAAAACCATCGCGATCGAGAACTATAATCTCCTAACGTGACCAGAAGAAGAAGGAGGAGAAGAAGAAGAAGAAGAAGAAGAAGAAGAAGAAGAAGAAGAAGAAGAAGAAGAAGAAGAAGAAGAAGAAATCATCATCAACAACAACAACAAAGAAAAAAAACAAACATAAAACAAAAAGGAACAACAACACCCCCCCCCCCAAAAAAAAAAAAAAAAAAAAAGAAGATAAAAATCCTAAATCTGCCACAGAAAATGCGATGAAAGTCGTCTCATAACAAACAAACCGATGTCACGGCCTACAACGTACCGCATGCATGTTATTCAATAGCAATTCATCGGGGACACATGTATATTCTTCACCATTCACTTTCAAAAGACCAAAAGTTAAATAAATTACAATCGTGTATGCATTGTCTGAATCTGAGTATGATTAAATGGACATATTTCCATTTTACCGTGAAAAAGGTAAGTTTTTTTTTCTTTAATAAATCACTTTGTTTAATGAATACAGTTTAAACTAAATTCAAATTCCAACCATATATTATCACATTAATATAATTTAGGACACTAACAAATATATAAATATAATTTATATTAGACTTTCAAAGGCTGTTTACATTTTTTAAAATTTAACTAGTTCTAAATGTCATTGCTAACTTTTTGACGGCAGATTGGGGGGGCGGGAAGATAATGATCGAGAATGATCGAGAATCAAATGAAAAACAATAATCGAGAATCAAACGAAAAAACAATAACAACAAAACAATCAGGAAGAAAACAATCCCATACTTTTCATTAACAGACTTGCAACAGTACAGCAGACGAGTTCACTTCCGTAGATTACAAATGGACGAAATGACCCGAAATGGCGATGCCCACTGAACGTAAACAATTCTACACACCCGGTGTGTGACACTACACGCAGCGAACAGCCAACTTAGTGTGAGTACGTACAATACCGAGGATAGGCTGGCCAAACAACGCCACGCTATATATATAACCGGTCGTTTGTTGTCTCCGCAGAATCTCACCAAAACCGATATATCCGGACGTAAAACTTGTGTGACATACATTCGGATTGGAACGGATATTATTGTTCGTAAGGCTTTAGCTTAAGTGGAGAAAGGATCCGTTTACAACAGTTTTCCCAACCGTGAACATCTCTAATAAACTAACGAAAGATACGGAGAGAAGGGCTTGGTTGCATATTAAACGGAGGTGCAGGATGTTATGAGGTTTGGGCTGTGATTGAATATTCTTAATTCACTGATTTAAATACCGCGTGCGTTCTGCCACCTAAGGCAATATTGGTAAAACTTCAATACTAAGTTAGTGAGGAATAGACGCTACTTTAGAGCTAGAATTTCTGCAGATAGCAGATATATTGAGTTAGGTCTACCGTTTGTGTTTAGATCTGCACATGGGTTTATGACCCGCAGCATGTAAAGTTCATAAAAGCTAGTGAGATTTGCAAACACTGCTGGATTTATGTATTATTTGTGAAACTTGACTGGATACACATTTGGTAAGTTAATTATTAAATAATATATTGAACAGACTTTCTTAAAATGAAACTTACTATGGTAGATCACAAATGTTTGTCAGATTACAAGATATGTGCACTTTGTGTTACACGTTATAACATATGCACGTCTGTGTAGGTACGAACGATCTATGTCAATATTTCTTATCGACCCAGGACTATACGACATACCTGATAAAACAACTTTGTTCGCATAACAAGTTCATGTTTTAACAAGATAAGATAATTGACCTAATATTTGATATTCTCCACTTTTAGAAACCGATTTGGATAAACCCGTCAGTATCGCGTATTTAGACAAATACATGTAACTGAACTTACTTTCCTGTAATCACGCGGAACAAATGTTGTACCTGATTGTTCTTGTACAAGTTGATATGCTTTATAGCACTGAACAATGGCTCACTCACATGCTTGCGTTATATGATAAAAATGGAGTTATCAAGTCAGACAAATATTGATCTAAAGCACGTAGCAACTGCCAACAGAAAACTAAAGTATTTTTCTAATGTGCTACCATTACAGAAAGGTGTACGTCGTTTATTGGATAGACCGCCTGAAATCTGTATTCACTTGTAATATATATGCTCGAAATTTGACTTTAAAAGTATAGTCTAAAAGTAGACTTCATTCATTCATTATATCGAGACTGTAAAAAATCACTAGAACCCTTATCCCAGAATCTGGCTCCATGCGTACGTTTGATCTTATCATTGAAATTAAATTAGACATTTAAATGCTACACGCATGCACACAATTTTACATGTTGTACAATTTTATGCAGTTAACACGCTGTTTGCTCTGCAGTGTTTGATCATACTACTGAATGCGCTGTACGTATGTTCAAAGTGTAGCATACATGTACGTAAACAGGTAAAGAGGGAGCGCATGGGCGAATGAAGGTCATTTGCAAACCTGACACTGTTTCAAGTTTACAAGATTGGCCTTATCGACAAACACCTTTCACATTTTATGACCGAATGTCATCGAATATACTTCTACTGCGGATACTTCAGTGTTGCAAGAACAATAACAACATGTCTGTATGGACACTACCCAACAGACATGGGGTTTCCCGTTTGATAGATATCTATGGATAGGTCACCACGCTTACCTGGCTGTCGGATTGACATCAGAAAGGGAATACATCGTTCCATGCGAAATAGTTACTGTTGCTGTTTACTCAAGTTATTTTTTAACCGATGGCTTAATTGCAAACTGCAATCTACCACCACTGCCGGGCACAGCATGTTAAGTCTTTTCTACGAAATAAAACTTATTGAAGCAAAAATCAATGCGGTAAATTAATCCATAGGGATTTGTAGAATAATAATTTTGTCTAAAACTTCACACACGATAGAGGGTTAGCGGTTTTAGGAAAACCATTATTAAAGCAAAAATCTACCAGCAAAAAATACACATAATATATTCAGTGATATATAATACACAGTATATCCCGTGACTTTATTGTTACATACATGATCATGTAGATCTCTTTCTATAACACAAATAGTTTCTACCTATTTAGCGCCATACATACTTTACACTCTTGGGGTTACATTTAGAAAATTGCCACATTCTCACAAATTTGTTTGGAGTGGTATATTTATTTTTGGTTCGTTGATTAAGTCATATATCGCACAAGCAAAATTTAAATGTAAAATTAAGTGTGGAAAAACTCTAGCTAGATACTTATGATAAGAAATATAATCTGTCAGCTGCAGGAATCTTTGTATTTAGTACAATGTCATTACACCTAATGGACCCTTCCTTACAGACATGCGCTTTCCTGTTTGATAGATATCTACGGATAGGTTGTCACGCATACCTTGTAGTAGGATTGACAACTGAAAGAGAATTTACTATGGGTTCGTAGAATGAGTCAGACTGTACACAAGCACACCTTTAATCGAAATTAGAGAGAGCTGTATACATTGATTGGTTCCTATGTAATATTACGAAACTACCACACAACATGGTAACACATCACATTATCAATCAACTCATTAGGGAAACTGATTAAGGAACAAGCGATAGTAATATAAGCTAAATGTAAAACTAGCTAAGTACTTAAACAATTGATACATAGACTGAGGCGGACTACCAAAAGAAAACGGAAAAAAGTCCCAAGGTATCAAACACTTTCACAGCATCTGAAAAGTATCATACATTTATGACAAAACAGTATTAACTAAGCCAACCAATTCTGTCACAATTGATAGGATTTTACAAAACATAAAAAGTAACTATATATAACTATAACTAGATCTATAACTATAACTAGATCTATAACTATAACTACATATATAACTATAACTACGTCTATAACTACGTCTATAACTATAACGACATCTATAACTATAACTACATCTATAACTATAACTACATCTATAACTACAACTACGTCTATAACTATAAATAGATCTATAACTAGATCTATAACTAGATCTATATCTAGAGCTATAACTATAACTAAATCTATAACTGTAACTACGTCTATAACTATAACTAAATCTATAACTGTTACTACGTCTATAACTGTAACTACGTCTATAACTGTTACTACGTCTATAACTATAACTAAATCTATAACTGTTACTACGTCTATAACTGTAACTACGTCTATAACTGTTACTACGTCTACAACTACGTCTATAACTGTTACTACGTCTATAACTATAACTACATCTATAACTATAACTACGTCTATAACTATAACTACGTCTATAACTATAACTACATCTATAACTATAACAACGTCTATAACTATAACTACGTCTATATATAAGCATATTTATCACTGAATGTACAATAAGGTTTGCCAAACGCGGACAGTGGTTAAATACTTTTTGTTTAGGTAGAAAAATCAACAACAAACACGGTGTCCGACCGTTTTGTAGCTGCAGTGTGCCATTAAAATATTCAAACGAAAAAAGTTTTGTGAACACCTTAGTTGCTAAGGACATGGAACGGTGTAGTCTATCTCAAGTGATGCAAACTAAATGTTAACGTTAGTTGCTTCCCAAGTACCAACTTCTGTAAACAACATGGTGTTAAGTCAATGGACTAAACCAATAACCGATAAGCAATTTGTAATCATTTGATACTATTACAGCCAAGTCTGAGGAAATGTCACATGATATCAAGGCTATTTTGTACCACTAACATCATCGAAATAGTTTTATTATAAGAAGCATCGCGTAAACAAAGCACAATTATTAAAAATTGAGTTTTAATTTAAAAACTTTTAATTTATATATGTTGTCAGAAAATGAGAGTATTCATTTTTAAATCTTCAGTAAAATTTCATTGAGCGGTACAAGTAAACCAAAGCATGAGATTCTAGAAGATAAGTAAATGATATTTTACATGCACAATACGGCTATTTACACCTGTGCATTCCTATCAAACCCTACTTACCAATGCGCGGCTTGTTTGTATTGGAAACGTATACACAACTATTTTCTATGCAGCTTGTATTGTAGCCGTTAAAAAAAACCCCCTGTAACAACACACTAAGTGTTTCTAATTAAAACAAATCCGTTAAATGCTCGTAAAATGCACATACACCAACTTTAAACTACAATGTAAAATATTGTAAAATAGTAGGTCCATTGTAAGCTACAGCGTTGCCAAACAGGAACACAAGGGACCGATCCGTGATCTTTATCTTTCTCTTTCTAAAATTGTTATTTTGACAGTTTCAGTTCACGCTTACCTCAAATGCTCACAAACGGTATATCAAACCAAAACATACGTGCTGTTTTGTGTAATGTATTCCAGCAATTTTAAATTGTTTTACAGAAACCCTGAGACCGGACCTGGTAGCGCAATCGGTAGAGCGTCGGCTCTAGGTACGGGAGGCCCCGGGTTCGATCCCGGGCCGCGACATACCAAAGTCGTTAAAAATGGTAGTGGTATAGCTCCCTTGCTAACGCTCAAGCAAATATAAGGGTAGTTCCACGACTGGTTGGCCCGGTGTCAGGATAATGTGACTGTGTGTGGTATCATGCCAGGTGTTCACGGCATGCTATACACAGTGAAGGCAGCACTATATCTGCTTCAAGTGGACACTGTCTCCAGATAACTGAAATACTGTTGGTGGGACGATAAACCCAATAAACAGGAACCCTGACTGTATAAGCCGGGTTATGTAAACACTAAACAGACATGACCAAGCGGCTGGGAACGGTCCATAACGTAAATGAAGACTTTGTGTCTCATCTCATATGTAAAGTAATAGGCAGACTGTGCAATTATTAAGATCAAAGCATTGACAGTAGTAATAAATGTGCTTTAATGGACGGTTCTTCATAAGTGTTATTATCCGATGGGACGGCAGTGAGTATACTGTAGCCTACATGCAATTATTGCAGCAATCTTTCCTGGTTTCGTCTCAACACTGCGGTCAACAGAGGTCATTATTCATCTTATTTTCGAGCTAAAATAGTTTCAATAAATTATCTTTAATGGGATATATTAAGTTTAATTTAATAATTTGTATTGCGTTTGCAGTATCAGGCTGGTTCTTAGGCAACTTGTATGTAGTTTTTGAGGGAAAGACCAATTAAAGTAATTAAAAAAAATCCAGACGTTCTTCAGACACAAAATTGTCTTACCGTTCCGACTTTATCTTGATCAAGTGTTTAAGTAGGCCGAGGCTAGGTAATAAGGGTTAATATTTTCACACCCGACTTCATGACCTGTCGATTTAGAGTTAATGATACGTTTGAACAAAAAACAAAAGTTGAAACTCGTATGTTGGTTTGAAAAAACACACAACAACATCCCACAACAAACACAACGTAATAACGACTTGTTTGCCATCTGCCTGCCTGTCCGCCTACTTACCCAACCCTACCCTGCCCTACCCTACCCGACCCTACCCTACCCTACCCTACCCTACCCTACCCTACCCTACCCTACCCTACCCTACCCTACCCTACTCCTTCCTTCCTTCCTTCCTTCCTTCCTTCCTTCCTTCCTTCCTTCCTTCCTTCCTTCCTTCCTTCCTTCCTTCCTTCATTCATTCATTCCTTCCTTCATTCCTTCCTTCCGCCTGTCCATGTATGTGTGTGTGTGTGTGTGCGTGTGTGTGTGTATTAGGAGGGAAGCTTCCTAGCTAGCTTATCGTTTTTGTGGTAAAAAATAGTCCATTGTTTGAACCACATTCACTTAGTAAGGCTCAAATACAAGTACACGGGATGCAAGCGTACAGAAAACTCCAGATGTGCATACCTGTTTTATCTGAAGCTACATAAAACATCACACTGTTTTTTGTAATGATACATTTGCTGCGTAAATTCAAGTGAGCACTTCCATGTTTAGGATGACAAATACTGGTTTGAAACTAAATACGACTGCACATGTATGTATGTTGATCACGAGTGTTTGGACAATGCTGCAGAGAAAAGATATTGTATTTAATCGTTTCCCATGTTTTTTTAAGGAAAACAGTTTAAAACCGGAAGTTATTTCAATAAGGAAGTCGTTTTACTGATAGGCTTAATGGCAACAAGTTTCACTTTTAATTGACTCAAGGATTACCTTTACCACGCTTAATACAAGACGGTTGTATGGCATAATATTAAAACACATTTTTGTTACGTAACAACAACCAATCGTGTTGGCCAGATATCATGCTTGTTATGATAGGACGCGATTGCATGCCATGTTTTGTCAGCACACTATCCTAGTGATGATAGTCCTATATCAGTAACAAAATCAAGCCGAGCAGGGGCGTAGCTAGGCATGATATGATGTGTACGCATGGCCGATAGGGGTCGAGGGGGTGGTGGTGGGGGTGGGGTCAGGGACGGTTAAGTTCTGATTTGAAATAAAAAAAGTAGTAAATTGTTCCCTGCTACGCGCGTGCCGAGAAAGCGGTTGATCTGAACAATATTTTGAAAATGTGCCTCACAATGCAGATGAACACCGCCTGTTGTACAATTGTGACTACACATTAAATTGTGTATTCTAACACTATATATCTGAAACCATGACTCAATGTTCATCACATTTGAAATGCAACTGTTCTATGAGAATTACTTCATATATTTTAATATGATTACAAGTACACAAATGCACAGGCACAAGTAATGCAATATCTGTTAGATTCAGTCACATGTCGTTTAATCGAACACATTGCATTAAAAGCCATGCATGTCTTAACTTTACGTCATTTCCTGTTATTGTATATTAGATTGTCAAGCTTCCTTAATTCGGATGGCAAAATTAAATTAATCGCATTTAATAAGTATTTCAACAACTACCAATCAAACAGACATTCCGTTAACAGCAATCCGAATTAAAAATCGATGTAAGAAAAAAAAAGTGTGCCTTGGGCCGGGATAAGTTAATTATCAGTTTACGTAATTTTATTACTGGTCGCCTTGATGGCGACATTGTTCATATGTTGAATTCTTAATTAGAGAACATTTTAAAACATTTCTAAATGGGAGCCAGTTGCTCTCGCATTTTGACAGTTTACATTCTGTTCCATTTTTTGTATAACAGACGAAACAGTATTTCGACAGTTTACATTCTCTTCCGTCTATTTTGTATTAAATGAATATCTAGATTCTTCATTTCCACAAAGTTTATGGCGCGGAGAAGAAAACAGCCGTCAGTATGTGCCAGGCGCGTTTCTGCCATTACGCACTTTACGCACGTGCGTAACCTCCATTCGAAACATCGAAAAATCTGAAAGTACCAAAAACACTAAGAAAGTCGATGCCTTACCCGGGTTAGAAATGACATATTTTATTACCGTAGTTTCTATGTTATAAAATCTTATTAACATACCAATCAAGTCGAAAAGGTTTAAATGATTAAACGTATGCACGTCAGAATTTTAGTCGTTCATATTTTGCGTTAAGTTCCTCGCATGTCCGCATTTTGCCTGTTATTCATAAGAAAAGAACCGAATGTATTCAAAAGTATTACTACAAAGGTTATTTCCCTTGTAATTGTGCGTAACTTCAAAAACGGCCCAGACACGCGCCTGGTATGTGCATGTATATGTGTCTTATTTTGTACTGTTAAAACTTAAACATGACAAACTCTGATAATTTTCGATCTTCACTTGTCTTTCTTTACGTTTGCAATTATTTTAAATTTCAAAGACTATAATGATGTCATTAATTAATTGCTGGTGCTTTTGCTATAACCGAATACATAACAACATTATTAAGTGGTGTATGATAGTTCTCATTACCTTAGCTTTTGTTTGATTATTTGTGCCGATATAGTAGCTGTTAATGGTTAATGGTTACACTTAGTTGTAGCTTCGATACAGTCTTCATGTATATATTTTGGAATACCCATTATTTTGGGTAACTTCATCAGCCCTGCCAACAAGTGTATATGCACACCTGCGAGCTCAAGTACACATGTTTTACTTGGCAGCTACGCGTTAACATCCGAATGTACTGACCTTAACTTAAGCCGAGATTGCAACATTGTCCTGTTGTTTTTTTTTAAACCGCAAGTTTCTTCCGTTGCAAGATATAACATGAATGCATTGTTGATAATACGTTCGCATACAAGTACGTTTTGTCAACGTGTTCTTATGAAGGCTCATACTGCTTATTTGGTTCAGAAAAAAGGAAATGGGGAGAAGAAAATCCCGTAGCACCGTCTAGCGAAGCTTAGCTCAGTTAATCTTTTCGTTTGACGCACTTTTTGCACCTTTTCATAATGGAGTCTACTGCGTTTGTAAAGCCTTATAGTTAGAAATTACATCTTGGACAGCTTTTTGTAACACAAATTGTTGAGGTTTTCCGATAAAATAACGATAAACGAACAATAGTTATAAACACCGAAAATTGGAGTGTTATCTACTAGCAGCACTTATGCGAGGCCCGCATCTTGCGATTTATACATGTTTGTGTTTGATTTTCAGCACAAATGCTGATTTAAAAAAAAAAATGATTTCATTTATTTCACGAACATGATGTCAATCTGACGGGCATGGCTTTTAAAAACCATACATGTACATGCCATTATAACATTGTTTTATACATTATGTATTGCACCGGCCGCAATAGCTCAGGTGGTAGAGCGTCGGCTTGCGGATCGGGAGGTTGCGGGTTCGAACCCCTGCCGGGTCAAACCAAAGACTTTAAAGTTGGTAGTAGTGTCTTCCCTCCTTACGCTCGGGGCTAAGGGGACAACATTACGCCTGACTCGTCGGTGTCAGTATATGGACCGGCCAGGTTCAGTCCCTGGGCACATCATAAGTGCCCCTGTGCTATAATGATAGAAATGTCGCTGCACAGTATCGGAAAAAATGCCCCCCCCCGCCCCCCCCCCCCCCCAAAAAAAAAATAATAATATGTTTTGCTGTGCATGTTTACACTATACGACTTAAACTTAATTAAACTTAATAATTTTGTTCATGTTAAAATAAATAAAGCAATAAGATAAATACGGGTCAAAAAGGTAAAAAAATGTTAAGTCTTAATATATACGTGGCATGATATCAAGTAATATGACTGAAAGGTTAATATATAATATTATATGTAATATATGCATAATGTAATAAATATTATTCGAGATTAATTTTAAATATACACTAATATCAGTATATGATGTTCATTTTCATAACTGGTATTTTTCTATGATTGCATGTTGTTGGATTAAAGTAGGTCTGTTTGATATTTTATTCATTTCTATTGACATTTGGAAATCTTTGCCTATCTTAATGTATCTTAATTGCAGTAAAACATAACTAATCGATCAAATATCCTTGTATAATGACATATCTATAGGCACATAAATGAATATGGTACTTGGTAGATCATTATTGTACAGGTACGCATCTGTGGAGGTTGATTTGACTTGTAGACACTGATTTACTAAAAGTAATGAATACTCACAGTAAAGATATTGCCTCAAATCCCATCCGTTTGATCTTTAATTGCTTTATTCTTAGATGTCTTATGATGCTTGTATGGTCTATGTGTTTACTGTCACCAATATAGTCGAGGCAGACAAAGGCTGTTAACTTGGAGTTGAAAGGCTACAAAATCGGCATTTGAGTTTTCCCCAAAGTGCATCCATTTTATATTGCTTTAATAATAATAATAATAATAATAATAATAATAATAATAATAATAATGATAATAAAAATAATGATGATGATAATGATGATGATGATGACTACTATTACTGCTACTTCAACTACTACTTCTACTACAACTATAACTACTATTACTACTACTACTACGACGACTACTACTACTACTACTACTACTACTACTACTACTACTACTACTACTATTCTTTCTACTACTTCTATTTCTACTACTACTACTACTACTACTACTACTACTACTACTACTATTACTACTACTACTCCTTATCGCCTTACTACGACTACTACTACTACTACAACAACAACAACTACTACTACTACTACAACTACTACTACTACTTCTACTACTACCACTACTACTACTACTACTACTACCACAACTACAACTACTACTACTAATTGAACTCAAGTGATCTTTCAATCGTCAAACTGTTTTCGAGTGCCAGTAAGAATGCCTACAAACCCACACCCTCCTACATTATGGGTAGATTACATTTAAATGTGAGAATGACGAATGATAATTCTTCGTATGACAAACTAACTACTTGATCAGTCATGCAGAATGCAGACCCCAACTGTGGGTTTTCGCTATAAACACCCAATCCTTTGAGCAAACCTCGACGGAATATCCTGACCACATACTTCAATTTTGGTTTACATATTTTGTTGTTGGCGTACAATACTGTACACACGTGGGAACGTTTACGACATAAACGGCTCCTTATCAGTTTTAACTGCCGATGAAGGTACTGTGAGCTGTCTCACTTTGATGGGGGTATTCTTATTTACACTGTTTGTTTGATAGAAAAACCTTCAGGATGTGCGAGGTTGAAGCGATCCACAAACCAGGTTTAAGCACCCCAGTCGGTCCTTTTGCCGACTGACCGTTCCAAGGCGGTAACTGTTGGTTTTTCTTTTTGTATGTCATGTCTCGTCTCTTGTTTTTGTCACTTTTACACTTACCTTTTTGCCTTTGTCTAGGTAGTTTAGATTTAAATATCTTTGGTAATTCTTATAAAACCGTTTCTTATCTATTAAGAAACCTACTTTTATGCAACCGGACCTGGTAGCGCAATCGGTAGAGCGTCGGGTACGGGTATGTGGTATCATGCCAGGTGTTTACGGCATGCTATACACAGTGAAGGCAGCACTACATCTGCTTCAAGTGGACACCGTCTCCAGATAACTGAAATACTGTTGGTGGGACGATAAACCAAATAAACAAACAAACAAACAAACAAACTTTAATGCAATTTACGAATTGTTTAAGATGGCATCCAACAGTTTTTATATGGCTCATAAATGTAACAATAACTGAACCCTTTATCGTGAAATTTGGGTATAATGTCTTCATTAACTGGTATTGTAGTATCAGTAAAAGGATTATTTAAAACGATATCTCGATTGTTAGACATTACAAATCGCGAAATAAATCGTTCTAAATGTGCATTCTTTCAAAATCTATAAATATGCACGATAGGTGTTTCTGATAAAAATAGACATCGACATCACAGCGGTTATTCCGGCTGACGAAATCACGTCGTTTTCTCAGTTTTTTTAAAAGCTAAACTGTGCAGGGTGGCTCAGGATAACGCTTACTTTTCACATTATATGTAGGACATTAATAAACGGCATTCCGGGGGATCTTTGGAGGGATCAAAACACGGTTTGTTTTCAGGGCAACATGACCTCGCTCCAAACTGTCTGATATCATCTTAAAAGTGAAGAATGAGGAATGTATTTTCAGACAAGTGATCTCCTGCTACTAGATAGGGATGTGCAATTTATGCGGCTCCAGGTACAAAAGGCCCCGGGTTCGATCCCGGGCCGCGACATTTTAAAGTCGTTAAAATGGTAGTGGTATAGCTCCAATGCTAACGCTCAAGCAAATATAGTTCCAAGACTGGTTGGCCCGGTGTCAGGATAATGTGACTGGATGTGGTATCATGTCAGGTGTTCCCGGCATGCTATACACAGTGAAGGCAGCTCTTTATATCTAGTTCAAGTGGACACCGTTTCCAGACAACTGAAATACTGTTTGTGGGACTATAAACCCAATAAACAAATTTAATTTATGTAACTATTTATAACATGGTTAGTAAACTGTGCATGTAATAGCATGCAAACTCATTTTAACACCCTTAGCATTGTGATCAAAAGAATTTACTAATTACAACATGCACAAATGCGTTTTTCTGGTGTAAACTGCATAATTGTGTCGCTGTAGTGTATTTCTAAAATCTAGACAAACAAGGGGGCGCCCGTGGCACAGTGGTAGAGTCACCGATTTGTAAGTCCTCTGACTACGTAGCCTGCCACCGCATGGATTCGAGTCCCGTTCGTTCGGGGCGAAGGGCTTTTTGTGAGAAGGTCTTCCAGCTGACCTGCGGTGCGCCGATGGTTCTACCCAGACATTTGTCTGGGGTCTTCCTCCACCAAAACACCTGGACGTCGCTGTAATGATCGTAATTGGTCGCTGATACAAGAATAATACTGCAACAAAATAAACAAATTTTCGGAGTTTTTGGTTTGTTTCCCGTTTTCAACAAAAACATAAAACTAGTTTTAGGCATAACCTTTACGCCAGAAGATCCAAAAGTTACTTTCTGAATACTGTTCAAAGCGTCTCAGTAAACTGCTTTTTAATTAGGTGATCTTATTTGTAAAAATATAATTAAATATAAATTATGTATAAGTGTTTCACAATATTCTTTACCTTATTTATTCAATGTCGATGTTTTTCCTTTCTGTTTATTTAGGAACGATAGTTTATGCAGAATTCAATTAACTAAATTACATAGAGATTGGCATAAGCCATTCAGCAATCTCTATTATGCATATCTTGTAAATATGCTGTCTTAAATGTCATATATAAATATCCCAAAGTTTATTGAATTATGGTTATAAATATGAGCATGATCTCTGATATATATTTATACGTTTTATCACTAGACAAATCAGTAAAACGTCTTTTTTTCCACAGAGATTTTGACGCGGCATCATAGTATGACAGACGAGAGCAGAATCGCAGAGACGTTCTGGGGGATCTACAGCCGGGAATGGCAGACGGCCAGGCAGTCACTTAGTGGCTCGAAGCACGAGGAGGAGATCATCTATCTACTCATGACAATTGTCAGGGTACATATCAGTCCTATCTTCTGTAATTGGCACAGCATTTTATTGGTTTGCCTTCTACGACGGCTTTAAGACAATGCCCACATTTGGTGTACACTTACGTGCGGTTAAGAACGACTAATGTTAGCTGCACTTACTTACATTCCCTATCTTTAGTTTATGAAACTAATCATTCTTTTTAATAAGAATATATATAACAAAGTCATATGAGCATTGCAACATATTCAAAACTTTGAAAAGGCACAGGACAAAGTTATTCACATGCAAGCCAAATGTAAAAGTAAGAAGAAAATCTGTGAAGAGTCATTAACAAAAAGAGCAGACCCGACAGTTATCGCCTTGGAACCTGTTCTCATTTTATAAATAATTCTTAATTTCAAATATATATTTTATTATGCCTTACGATAAATACAAGGACAAGTCAGCCAAAACATTGATCTTACACTTTGAAGATAACACTTTTTAGGAACAACTTACGGAATTCATAAACCTCATCTGTATGCGAATTCGTTCAGTTGTAACAGCTCTAACATATTTGCAAGAACCTCGATGGTCAATTTTAACTTTAATTAGTGACCTTCTTTTCCACAGTAATATGTAATCTCTTGGAAACTGTTCTTAATAATTTCTTGTAAAAAGAAACAAACCAAATCCAACAAGAACAAGAACGCACAATTATGAAAAGTTAATTGCAGAATATTGAACAAAGTTTTTAGAGTTCAACGCTTCGAACTCACAAATCATTCAGAAAAGTTGTTTTTTTATGAGGGGGCTACGGGGCAACAGGCCAAAAGACTCGTTTTAACCACGTCAACACAATGTAATAGTCTCCATTTATTTCAGAACGTATAGACCACATTTTCTCTGTATTATATCTTCCTCCTTTGTCGTTGAAATGCACGCATATATTTATGCCCTTTATATTATATTACCTGACTAGTGAATGTGATATGTCAGTTATGTACACATTATTAAAGTCGAACGACTAAATATTTACTGATGAAGGCGGAAGTGATATTGTTTTGTCTATTAATTCTTCCTTCCTTCCTTTTTTGTCAGTGCTTCACGCATTTCTTTCCGGGGACATTAGTCAGTACAGCTTAGCTTGATTTAGATGAACCTTACTAGAAAATTTATAATAATGGGATGATGGTTTAGATGATAGGGTCTATCGTTCGTATAACAATATGTTAATTATTTGGAGACTGTACTCATTTATTGTTGTTTTAACTTGGTCTCTTTGTTATATTGGTTCTATGTCTCTTCAGAGCTATCAATCTCTACATGTTTGCTGCGTAGAGTACAAATTTTGTGGACATCTTCATATTAGTATGCAGATTGCGCAAGCCTGTTGCTGTCAGTTCTTGTTACTATTGATTATATCATGTATGTACAATATGAAGTCGTAACTTCCAGCTGCAGTGTGTAAATTTCATGTATTGAAGAACATTATGTGATTGACGAAACAATTTTGTACAATTTACCAAACATATTTCTATCACAATTTTTCTTCTGACGCCGGAGCTGAGTTAGGTTCTTTATTATTCTTTAAAAATCCGTAATTGATCAAATAATATCCATTAAACTATAATTATTAAATAGAGTTGAAACTTTGTGGGCATCTTTAAATTGATATTCAAATTGCGCAAGCCTGTTGCCGTCAATTCCTATTATAATTTATAATATAATGCTAACAACATATATGCAAGAAACCACCCTTTATCAATATCCTTATTTTTTGTTACATCGCACTGACACAATTATCGTCATATTGGCGGCGTCCAGCTAATTATTGGTGGAGGAAGGCCCCAGATTTATACTTGGGTAGAACCACGAGTTAACTTGTTTACATAAGTATGCTGAAAACATTTGGGAAAAGCAAATGTCGATATTGGTGTCTATATTTTTCAGTCGGGCTACGAATTCTGTATAGACAGTGTTAAGGACAACAGCAGGCGACATTCCAAAGAGGAGATCGTCAAGGTAGGTTTTACTGTGATTAAAAGAACTAACTAGAAGCCGATCAACATAAAGTCAAAGTGATGATCATCTTGCTTTATTTTGATAGGCATGATTTAATCTGGATCTTCAATATTTACATTGTGGAACGGTTTACACTTAGTTTCGTTAGGTTGTTTTAGTATTGTCTGGTAGGTTGTATGCCTCTATCCAATACATATAACACTATCTTACCCCTGTTCAAATAAATTTGCACAAAATGTTTGCAAACTCTAAGTTAAAATGATATAAAACACTAACATCATTGTAAGACAGTTCAAATTTCGAAACACCTATACATGTTCTTTTTTTTGAACCTGTAAAAAGCACAAGGTGATTTCTGCTTTCATAAAGGCCTTGATACCACAGCGGATAATGCCGATAACGTGATACTTGATTTCTTCAAAAGTATGTCAAGTGGTTGTCTTGGTTGAATATATAGCTTACTGTGCAGCGTGGGTCGTGTAGCAAATACCATTTTGTAATGCCGAGTGGGGTGCTTTATAAAATAGATGCAGGGTATCAATAAACACTATTTTTCGAAATACTTTCATGCAACAATAATTTAAGAAAAAAAATAGTCCAAACTGTCAGATATCATTTAAAGGAGGTTTATGGTGGAATCTTAAATTGAATCCATTGCGACTTTTGATAATGCTTGTTACCATTTCTGTCCTTTATTTCAGGTTTACAATAACATTTTGTTAATATTCAACTGTCACTCTTTCGGCATCAATTTGAAATTTTGTTGCCAAATTATTTGTCATATTCTCTGTAAAGCCCATCAAGTTAGCAGTAAATTTGCATAATATGAACGCTCAAATTATTTTCTATCATTTCTGTTATTATTTTCTAATGCTGAACCTCAATTCTCTGCCTTTGTTTGATTTGCTTCCTGACATTTTTCAGTCTTATTCCTGTTGGCATATGGTTAGAATTTATATATTTACTTTCGCCTGTTATCCTTAATAAGGAAGTATGAAAAAGTTCTATGAACATTGCAACATATACCAAACTTCGGAAAGGCACAGGGCAAAGATATTTACATGCAATCCAACATTGCAAAAGAACACATATGTAATATGTCTTAAAAAAATAGAGCAAACTCAATAATTACTGTCTTGGAACGGACATTAGGCAAAAAACCCGACTGGGGTGCTTAAGGTCTACGATTCCCAACGATCGTGTAATATCGACACTTCCGTAAACCGCCATTCGAGTAATATCGGCACATTCGGAATATTCCGTTACCATGCTAATTTTAGTAATTTAGTCACATGACGAATGACGTTTTAGGGGGTTTTCCTTTCGATGACGTAAATTTGGGCATTCTAAAATGGCGGCCAGGAGTGACAAAGCGAGGGACAAATTAGGACGTTTCGTGAAAAAACGGAGTTATTTGGTTGATGTTTCGTCAAAACGCGTGATAATTGAGCACAATTATATTAGTGGAATATATTTTGACGATGAATCTAGGGATGGTTCGGCGAAAGATTGCACAAAAAGCATAAACAGTGACTGGAAGAGTAGTCGTCGAGTCATCGAAATTTCAATGCTGTTGAACTCGCTACGTGCGTGTGAGAAGTGTAAATTAGGACCCGTTATTTAGTGTGAAGGGTGAAAATAAGAAGGGGCTAGGCGGATACTTGCATGTGCAGTGCCAATATGAGGAGTGTGGACATATCAACACGGTGCCTTATGCCATGGCAAAACTTACCACTGACACTGTAAACGGACTGATGCCCCTTGTTTTGTTGTCAACACAAAGTTAGGCACAGGTATGTTATTACGTTTATACATGACCCGTAACTTTTATTTAAACTTTCTATTAGTTCAAACCCATCCTAGACTTTAGATGGCTTGCTAAATGCATATAATATACATGTTAACATTATTTTATCTGATGAAAAGGTTTAGTCAAAACTCTCCAAATTCACAAAGCACATAAATCAAGCAAAATACTATAAATACTAGATCACAGAGGTGATGATTGTTTATTGAATATTAACGCCATATTTCATTCTGTTTCTGCAGCAATGATTGATAGTATCGGAGTGGAGGTCCAAAACAACATCCTGTCAGTGCTGAACATACAAACCAATAAGAACAGTAAACTGAAGAAAATGGAACACCGTGCTGGGGCTACTGTTGAAAAAGTTGCAGCAAGTCAACCAGTTCTGCCACAAAATCTTCATTCTAACTGGAGATGAAGTAAGCAAAACACAGCAAAGTGCTTTTTACTAAAACAATGACATCTTTACTGTTTGATAATTTAACTACAATAAACCTGCATTAAACAGCCAGGCAAGGCAGGTTCGACTGTACTTTCTTATTAAATATGTTCACTGTTGTTGTAGAATATGAAAATGTTCCCATGTGTTTGGTTTTTTTTTTTATATAAAAATACTGTTCATAAGTTCAGTATTCAATTCAAACATTGGAAACTGTCAAATAATTATAGTGAATTATGTTGTCATTTCAGAGACATAGCATGTGACGAAACCTTGCAAGCTGAGGCAACCATGGAGATCCTGCACCCAGATCTTGGAGTTGCATTACATCCGGACTCTTCACCAAGCCTCAGGTACATTTTAGAGGCCAATCATAAAATCACTTTGCAAACATATACACTGTAAATAAATGCACATACAGTAGACGATGTAATAGTAAAAAGATGTCAAAGACCTGTAAATGATGATCACTTCAACCAACAATAAATACATGTTACTTGTACTGGCACGTGCAAATGGCATTGATTTTAATATTCTTTTATTTGTTTTATAAATCATTCATTTTAATCATCTTCCTATGTAGTTGTAGTACGAGACGCCATCCTCTGTAAGCAACTGCCTATTTCTGCATTTGCAAGTGTTTTGATTGCAGCGGGACTAGAACATGCAGTGGTATACAAACACAATGGTGTGAACACTATATCACAGAGTTGGTCTTACTTAGTATGTATCATCTTAGAGTTAGATGTCATTTGGCTGTTTACTATAACTCTCAGTTTATCAATAAGTATACATTTTTATATGGTTGCAGGGCCGTAGTTCAGTCTTGCTCCACCACAACACATGAGGGGGACTGGACAGATAGTGAACATGAAGAACTGACCTCAGCATATATTACAACAACTTGAACTCAAGGGAAACGGCCAAGAATATTTCATCTTTGAATGTTCTAGTGTCAAGTGGTGTATGTAAGATGGCGACTGCTGAAAACATTGCTGGTTCTGGGTTAAAGCTTGAACACCTAAAAAAGATCTATTTACGAGAAAGGGAAGATGGACTTCAAAATACTTTTACCATCAAAAATAGTGAAGGCCAGCCATGTGTCACAGATACAAAAAGAACATTTGAATTTGTGATTCCAAAGTTAGCTGAATACTTTAGCAAATTGTACTGTGCTACACAACTGATGACTCTTAGGACAGACTTGAGCATAACTTTCTTTTCAGATAAAGAATAATATAAAAGGATCCCAAATGACAAGGTATTTTATATATAAGCTAAATTGTGATGAAGTACAGGGCACTATCTCATGGTATAAGCATTATTGAATATACAAAAAGTCTAGCGGAATTTACAGATGACACGGTGGCTATATATGTAGTAGGTTAGCCGCAGTTTGGTTGCAATGGTTGCAATTTTGAAAATGGGAGAAAATTTAATTTTTATTAGGTCTCAATTTCATATAACAAATACAATATGCAAATTTTAATGTGGACTTAAAAAGTTGGTGACTATACTTTGCATGTTGTATATGGATTTATATTACTGATGTTTTTAGGCCGTCTGCGTTGAATCTACTGAGAGCTAATTATCTCAAAAAGTGGATGGTGAATTTCCTTATAATTTGTTCTGTGGTACCATCTATTATGTTAGATAATTTTGGAAAAGTTTTATAGTGTAACTGTTACATAATTTTTTTTGGTGATTTTTTGAAATGTTGACATACATGTAAATTATCTGTAAAATTTGGCCCCCGACGAGGGTCGTTACCATCTTTTTTTGGTAAAGGAGATACAATCCTATTTGTATTTTATTGCAATTCAATCTATTTTTATTAACTTATATCTATTTGATTGTTTGATAACATTTGTGGTTCTTGGAAGTGGATATTCATACAGAATAAACATATCTTTTTATTTCCTGACTTACTCACTTTTGTTTTTTTGGGGCCCTAGGCGATAATCATATATAATTGAAAAAATATCAAGTTTTACGTGGTGAAATGTCTTAAAACTGCATAAAAGAGTCTAACTACATGTAATTTACAATGTTAGTCCAATTTGAAAGGGATCGCTGAATGTTGGTGTTAGGGGCTGTAGACCTTAAACTGGTTTCATAGAACCAAATGTGCTTTGATAGTTAAAACCAAAATATCACATAAATAAGTATATAGTATAATTATAACTTTTTATATTTGTTTTTTTTTAATGTATCAAAGCGACGTGGTTATGATTTTTTTATCACTGTTTAACCTCCATTTGACTACATTAGCTAAGTCCAGTGGTCGAAATGAAGAATGTTTAAAACTATCATTGCAGGATTACATTCATAACCATCTCCAGAAGGCGCTTCACATGGACCATATCCCGAAGCCAGTGACTGAGTTTACAAAGCGTATTATTCGATGTTTGCTCAAAATGGTATCACGGGACGACCCATTATCTATATCATGGATACCCAAAGGGGATGTAGTGGACTCGACTAGTTTCAACTTCGTGGACAGCAAGAAAGGTCATGTGTGTGATTGGACAGTATGGCCGGCGGTTCTAGGCCCAGATGGACAGGTGCTTTGTAAAGGTGTAATAATTCCGGTATAGTCCCAAGTATACCATATTCGTAGTATCGTGATTTCTTTATGGGAAGACTTTCCGCCACAACGTTTCTTGCCAACGTTATAATTAGAGCCTCTATGAGTTGGTGTCAGTGTTAACCAGTTAGCACAATCAGGGGTTATAACCTGCCAAAAGAAACACGCATAATTGCTTGCATGCTTTTTCTTCTATTAACGATTACTAACTTTTCTTCGTCTTTGGTTTTAACAATGGAAGAGCTTTTTCCAGATACTTTGTTAAAAGGTTACATGAAAACAAATTTCATCCTTTCCCAGGCCAAAAGCACCAAAGCGCCAGCTTTCATTTTACATTTTCGGTAGTGATAGAAAGCTTCTACTGCGATTTCACAAATGGTATGTGCTTTTAAAAGTTCAGTTGACATTGTTTAGCGTATTTGGATTGGCTTGATATGGCTTGATATGTAACAGAATAATAGATGACTATAATTTCCTTTCATATTTCCAAAGGTCCTTATTTCAGTGGTCTCAAGTCCAAGCCTGATTGAAATATTGTCGGCGCAGTGTTGACAATGAGATGTAGGAAGTGATACACGGATTGTAAATTGTGAACAATGTTTTCTTCCGTCTTGTTGTAATGCATTCAATGCATTAGGCTTACCGACATACCGTACCAAAAATACTACAGTTTGAATTTCAAAATCGTATTTACAAACATGATGTAATTTTAGCTGGACATGTTGCTTAATCATCTGACATGATATCATTTTGAAGACAGTGCTGATACGCATGCAAATAATATTTTGCTGAAACTAACGTAGCGTAAAAAAAAAATCAACATCAGTAATTAAATCTATTAAATCAGTTTTATGATAATCTTTTATTTAACAATACTCTGTGTTTTTGTTAATCTAATGAATAAGCTAGATATATATATATATATAGTATCTATTTTTGTATTATTTTGATGACTTTGTTACATTGTTGTATGTTTTATTTTTAGTCAATAAGCTCATTCATGATTTTGTTGTTTTGAGGAGCTTGTAAAACATGCATGATTCACTAGTTTATTGATAATGGAGTTATTTATAATAAAATAATAAATCAATAATAAAACGCCTGTTTTATTTGTTATGATTTATCATCATTGTATATCGGTATTCAACCTTTGTGTTACTTTTGGCGAGGATGCGAATGCTACGTTGAATAAGATATGTTACTGACATGTTTGTTAAAAATGAAATAGATTTTCTGCATATTTAAGGGGAGGAGGGGGAATATTGCCGGTTGATTTTTTTCTGTTAATATTTAGCAATCTGCGATGCAATTCAGTTTTAAGATACTCTATGGTCCGCTTAACATTCACAAGGAAATGTGCTAACTTAAATCCAAACACGCTAAAATGATGCGTTAGTATTAAAGAAAATAGGTAAATCAATTTATATTTATTCAAAGCTGCATTTGGAATTAGTTATAGTATGATTGAAATGCAATGCACAATTCCATGCCATTTGTTACTGTTGCTGTCTATTTATAATTTAACTTTTAATGGAGAAATTTTATTGTAACATACATTATGCGTGAACGATTTGTATACCGAAATAAAAAATATTTTAGTTTCTTTCCACCGTTCGCAACTGTGATATTATGTCATGTGATATACATTTATAAAAATGTGCAGGATTGTTTCTTGTAGTGAACACCGATTCACAGCCCGATGCGCTCTGCTCCCATGAGATTGCATTCAAAATGCATTCGCTTGTGAGTACTTTCAAAGGTGTAAATGTATAACCGCTTTCTGACTGAATAGAAATAATTATTTTGAAACGGTCCATTCGCAATTAATCTTGAAATCGTAACCAGCCACACTATCTTTGTTACCAGTAACTAATGGAACAAACTATTAGTAAATTAGCCATGAAATCGAGCGGAAATATCCAAAAGCAGTGTGAGAATTTACACTATTTACTATACACAAAAAATATATAATGTTCTTTAAAATACTTAAGATAATTAAAAAGCGCAATACAAACGTAGGTATGTGTTCGCTTTGTTGTATGCCGCCAATTTGGGCATATTGTACATATCGATCTTTGTAAAATCGGCATTTGTCATATTACAGCAGCGACTCCAAGGTTCTTTAATTTTAATGTTTTCTTTCATCTTCGATGATAATAACTTAACAATGGAATCTTTTAAGTTGTTAAATTGACAAGTTCAGCCTTACAACGAAAATACCAACACAATATTTTAGGTGCCGCGTGTTTATTTAATATAAATCTTAAAACAACAATATTAAACTCATATGATCATTCCGAAACAATTATTTTATGTACGTCGTTATTTCTTCACAAGTAGAGTTAAGGAACAAATTTAAACACAACTCTAGGGTTCAACAGAACACCTATGCTATGTTCTTCATTAGATAAACACCCGTTGGCCTTTTCTTGTGTTATTTTCTTTGAGTCTAAGTGGGAGAGAGGGAGGAAGAGAGAGAAAAAGAGAGAGAGAATGAGGGAGAGAAAGAAGGAGAGAGAGAGAGAGAGAGAGAGAGAGAGAGAGAGAGAGAGAGAGAGAGAGAGAGAGAGGATTGTGGTAGGGAGAATTAAGGAGTGATTGTTTTTGCATCGGAATGTCGATTAGGCCTGAATATATCTGCATCCACTTAATGTGACAGTGAGCAATAAATGCATGTTTATTCACACGGAATGCAGCCCCTATTATTTACTTGCTATTACAAGGACGAATTACGCTTACTGTACACTTCAGTTTTGATTATTATTGATGTGCGTGTATGTTGTTGTTGCTGTGCAATACTGTGTATGTTCAATACCTACAATTCTGCCTAAACAACATATTAACCTCGGAGTTATGAAGACATATAACAGCACTTTTACTTGATACTATATACACTCCATCTTCGAAATATCGAATACCACAAAGAACACTGTCATATCCGCCATGTCTAAGGGCTTCTGATGGTTAACAAGTTTCATGTTGATTCAGATGTTTATGATTAGGTCAAGTTGATCTGTAAATGCGGAGAGGAAAATGTCATACACGTGTCTGGTAAATAGAGCAATTTCTAAAAGCAATGTTTTTAGTGGCAGTTTTGCGTACATTTGTGACTGAAAATCGTATTTTGGTTCGTACAACCTTATTTTCTGAAATCAATACGTTAGGTTAATTGAAACATACCAACAACTATCTAATCATTAATTTTTCAAGCTTCCAATAAACTACTTAAAAAATGCAACCTGACTAATGAATACGCATTTAAATAGAAATGTGTACCTGTTTAACAATCGCACGTTTTTCTCCTAAATTAGCATTCAATTTCTCAAGTTTTTTTTTCTTTCGGATTTATAGTTAAAAGCAGATTTCGTTTAACCAATTGATATAAAAATTGCAAATAACCTTCATATTTAATGTCTCTTCATAATTTCCAGGTTTTGGAAATGTTTCTTCTTGTATATCTCGTTAGATTCCTATATGGATACATGACATTGATTATGTTTCTTTCACAGATATATCATGAGAAAAATCGGTATGGTCACTTAGCTTATTCCAGAGGTTTTGGGTCTACCGAGCACAATCACACATCGCCAGCGTGCTTCAGTCGTTTGGTTACAATACGGTCAACTATAGAAATACGATTTTTTTTTATTTTTAATAAAAATGTTAATAAAATAATAAAAAATATTTATTATTCGAATCCCTTGATCTCTATTCGAATACCCCCATGATATTCGAATATTCGAATATTCGTTAACATCCCTAGTTTTTACGCCGCAGCAAAGTATGACAGACAATTATCAAAATCTCAGAAACATTATGGGGGTCTATAGCTGCAAATGGCAGACGGCCAGAAGGCTCTTAGTGAATCGAAGCATGAGGATCAGAAAATATATCTGCTAATGGCGCAATTATCAAGATACTTGAGTTCTCTAATTTGCGCAGTTTTTATTGTTGTGCAACTTATGATATGCTATGAAAGTATGCACATTTTGAGTGCAGTTTATATGACTACCCATACACGGCATATCTATTACAAGCCACCCTATCCACATTTGTTAAACTTAAGGCAAATGTACCATTATTGTATTATTAACGAACTTTTAATAAGTAACAAATTATAATGATGAATAACTAATATTATTAACTGCCTTGCAGTAAAGTTTGTTGTAATAACGAAAAGGATGTGAACTTATATTGTTAAAATAACAGCATATTACTACCCAAACTGTTGAACGATCACCTGTAATGTGAATTCATTATTTAGGTAAAATATTTCTAACCTTTGTACAAGGTCACAATTTGACCAAAGTGAATTACCAATTTTAGACTCTTTAACTATAATCTAACTTTAAAATATCACTTTTTTCATTTTAAATCGACGACAAAGATGGTGCGACCTCTTAACTTAAAACAAAACATTAATATACCTTTTATTACTAAACTAAATTTCGATATAATCTTTTAGTACTTAATTCAATTGACATTTCTAATATTTAAAATGAAGTAACATTAAACGCTTAATGATGTTTGTATATTTAAGTGGCAAATAATTGAAGTCATGAGGGGCAGAATCTTGAACCTTATTTATTTTTATTTATGGAATAACCTACGAAAGTGTTTGAAAAAAAGACTCTCTTTGTAAAGCCGTTTGGGAGGAATTAAGTTAAAAATAGTTTTTGTTCTTTATTCCGTTGGGCCTTTTTCACTAAGTGGTCATAAAAGTGTATTTTAAAGAGTTTTAATTTTTATTGAGATAGGCATAACGTCTTTCGTTCTTGCAGTGCTACCGTCGCAAACAACATTAGAAGGCTCAGCATAAAAGTATAGCCAACGGTTCTAAACCTAGATGTACATGTGCCGTGAAAAGTGTAAATTCCAACATAGTCAAATCAAACCCATTTTCGCAATTCTGCTTTGATGGGTAATTTACTGCCACAACTTTATTGTCGTGTTTGTTATTTTTATGGCTTTGACTCTTCAGCTATCAAGTAAGAATCGACAGCAGTGATGTTTTCTCATGACATACGTATTAAGCATATTTTCAATCAGTTTAAGGTATTAGCATTGCACTTTTACCATTTTCACCATTTTCACCATTTTTGAATATCGCGGGTTTGAAACAGTGGCTTTTGGTACCAGGAGTTGACGCTCTCTACCAATTGCACTATCATTGACGAAGCCTCTCGTAACTTTGCTCTCCACAATAAGCATCGGCTTTTTTAGTGACAGGATAAAGAGAAGTTTTGTGTCAGACGTTCACAGTAACATCATTTTAGGTAAATAAATCCAAGCATGACTGAAACTTTGCTTGGGCAGTGTACTTACTAGTTGTAGAGGAAATGACACACTCTTTGCAAATGTTTTTGATGGTTTCCTGTTTTGATCTGATGAGTTTCAATGCATGAGTCACAATCTAAATTCACACATATGCATTTATTTTGTTGTCCTGAATATAATGTTATAACATTTTAAATTTTTAATGCAGTATTCACAGACATGTTTTGCTTTCCGCTGACATTCTGACCATTTTATTTCAATACATTTTTTCGAACGTTGAACCGGTATGCTTATACAATATGTTACTCAGTTTTATGACATTGAGAAAATGCTAAAACCTGAGTTATCCAGATATACATCATGAGCATGCATATTTTTGTATAAACCCGAAGATTTGCTTGGTTGTATATTTTGCCTTCAGGCAGTTACAAGCTGGAAACATCGCAACCGGAATGGAAGAGAGACTTCTCAGTTTTAGAACTACTGCCAACGACAAGTGATGAGGAAACATAATGTAATAGAATGTTAAGGTATATACTAAGTTACTTCTTTGAGTTGTACAAGGTATGTTTCGATTGCGTTTAGAAAGCTCCGTACTGTATTTTCTGTATACAGTAAACATGTTTATGTGAATATACATCTAATTAAGCACCTCTTTGCACTCTGATCGCTTTTTTCGATTGTTCGTTTCAAGTTATTTAATAAAATGTTTTCGTAATTAAATTATATTCCACCCACTTAGAACAGAAGCACGCGCAGAGTTTATTGAGATTTAATTGCTATTAAATTATATAGGTTATTGCAGCGGTTAAGTAACTTCAAGTTACCTTTTATTACTGAATAATTCACACTTAATGCAATAGAAACCACAATAGAAACAGATGAAGCTAACTAACTTTGTACTGAAATGAACTTTAAAACACATACATGTAAGGGCGTCCTATTATAAAGCAGAGTTTCAAAACATACCTGGATCTTAGGTGTAAAGAAATCGTAGCGGCTACACACATAAACATTAAATTAACATTTATTTTATTATGTTTTAAATGAATATACTTCTCTATTGCTCGGGTAACGTCTTCACTTTGTTGCTATGTTATCACTTACTCAAATTGATGTTGTCAGTAAATATGGACACTGCGGTAGGCACAAAATCGAAACTTACTAAGAACTTTAAAATTTCAAATTGTTAGTATTTAGACTCCATGCGGATATCAGATTTAAAAAAAATCTAACAAATGACTGGAAATGAACATTTATTATAAATATCAGTCGATAAATAAAATTCATTTAAGACAGTTCTAAGTACCAGTACTTGCAATGAACATAGACATTAAATAATTTGAACCCACCTCCCCATCCCCACCCCACACCCACCCCAACAAACCCTACATGTAACGTAACATTGATACACAAGACGTTTATCATTACCTTACATTATGAAATAAATTTTCTTTGGTTTTAATAAAAAAATAATATAGTGCTTACTGCCATTCTACCTTTTTTTAAAAAAATGGGATGATATTGCATAGTTATAATACAAATACAATTCAGAAGAAGTATTTTGTAAAGAAATGATATATTTCGGTGTGTCTTTTACGTTGAATAGATCTCGCAAGATAAGGAGACACTTCTGGAAGGAATTGCCGACTATATATTTCAAAATTGGGCGGGACTGTGTACGCCCTTGATGGATACCACATAACCTAGATTAAGTCAAGTCTCTCTCGTCTACATTTTGCTCACTCGTCTCGGTCATGCTTCTTATCATATCTATGTAAGGTTGAGTCTATTTTCTTGATATACATAATGAAAATGTAAAAAACACATATACTATTGTTGTCACAATTTGATTAGTTATGATAAATTCTCTTAGACAGAAACGGACCAATGACTGTTTATCATTTTTTTGTTCAGGCTAAATATATTACGATATAAAAAAATCTTAACATCCATACATATGATACAATGAATAATTCGAAATTACGCAGTAATATTAAACAATATCAATAATAGATGTTCTGTATATATTATTTAGAGCTTAATAAAAATTAATTCAATAACACATACTCGCAAAAGTGTAAAACTCATTAACGAAACATATTTTCTCGAATTATACATAATTTCAATATTAACCGCATTTGGTTCATCTTACAAAATCTTACCCTCATTTAAGATCATTATTGCGTAGTTAAACATCTGGTATGGGAAAATTACGTTAAAGCAATTTATAAATTTAAATATTACCGTTTGCTAATAATAAAAAAAAATAAAAATATGCCATAATATTAATATCGAAACATATATGATTTTCAAACTTGCACTTGATGTTAACTGTTTTCTCTTAGTTGTGGCGTTAGAGTTTAAGTTCATATTTTGCCAATGTAAACTGTGTAATAAAAATCGAACATCCAAAATGTGTACTTTCTAGTGGAACAGTTGGTTTCATGTCAGTATGAAATTGTGTGACTGTAATTGCGAATATTTTCCATGCAGTCGACAAAAAATCCGCAGTAAACAGTCACATCTTATTCTACGATTTCGTTGTGCAAAAGAAAACAACGGCATAAGCGAAAAGAGACATCCCAACAAACGCTATAATTAACAAGACATAATAAAGCTTCCGACTGCATTCCTGCTATAAACACCTTCTAGCGAACCACAAACGAAAATCCTGGGTGTACATTTTGGAAGAGTTTATTATGTATTACGTGTTTACCTATTATGTTGTTGATGTACACTACCGCACACGTGCGAGAATATAAACGGAGGGTAAGGTAAACTGTATTTACCTGGCGCTCGTATTTTCTGTCGGTAATAACCGTTACATCACGCCGGGTTCTGTCGATGTGCAACGTGAAGTTTTTCGCATAAATACATATGAGTGCTACAGTGAAACGTGTACTTATTATTTCAATGGTTTGTGTGTATTCCTAATGAACAAGGAAAAATTAGTGTGTACATGATATGTTAGATAGCTCATAAGCTCATATACTAAATATCCAGGGTTCAAGTCGTTTTTGTCTTTGATAATACCGAAACCTTAAATGATTAATAAATTACTTTTATATTTTTACTGCATTTCTAGTTTAAGAACTATTTCTTGACATAAATTATGAACATTTTTCTCTGATTATTTCTATCTTTTGTTTTTATCATTTTCTTTGTTAGGGATACAAAAAGTTATTTTATCATTCCACTTTAATATCCAACACTTTTAGCAATAGTAGTCTTGTGCAGTAAGTATGGGTCAAGATCAGAGAACATCTTAAGAAGCATTTTCTAACCACTTTATTTATAAATGAAACATAATGTGTATGTAACGTTCAAGAATAGAAGGAAAAACTTAACAAACCATTAAAAAATCAATAGCACATTGTGGAAATGTAGAATAAAACAAACATAGAAAGTACATTTATATGCACTGTTTATTTAGTAAGTTTATTTTAGTTATAAAGATTGCATTTCCGTGTTAAAACTATGCATCCGTATGGGCTATTTGCAATCGTTGCGGAAATAGAAAAAGGATGTATCGATCTTTTGGGCGGAAATTGGAAAAAGTGTTTAATTGAAATTATGTGTTTATTGTCATGATTCAACCTTGATTGAACATTTTAATACATATATATTTTAAAAATATTTGAGTTAAGCTTGGATATCTTGACGTCAAATAGATCAAACAAAACTAAACTATAAAATTCCCAAATAAGAAAAATATAATAGCATGTAATCCTTTTAAGCATATTCTGGAAAGAATATATTATAGTTTTAGCTATGGGCCCATTTAATATTATTAAAGAGGCAACTGATCATTACTAATATTCATATATCCCGATAAACTGTTTGTGCAAATAATTAAAAGCGTTCCAGATTTATGAACAAGATTGTAAAGTACATTACTTAAAGAACGTTGACATGATCATGTGTGTTTTATGTATTTGCAATTATTTAGCTAAAATCAATTATATTACACTTATTATAATCATTGTAAATAAAGATCATACATTTATGACGAATATGAAGTAAGCTATATTAAATATTTGTTAGATATTTTCCCATCCTCAGCTTTATCATTAACCGGTGTTAGGTCCATTTTATGGTACACAAGAGCATGATCACAGAGACGTTCTGATAGATCTAATGACAATCGACCAGGCAGTCAATTAGGGGCTCATAGCGCGAGATCATCAATCAAATGACAATTACTATAGTACCGGTCTCATCTAATTGTCACAGTTTTAATTGTTTACCATGTTCGAGTTTTCTCTGACGACCATGAGACCATTTTGAGTGCGCAGTTCTCGACGAATGATACATTTTTATTATTATCATTTTCATATTCAGAAACATAATGCTAAACTTGTTACCAACATGTGATCCTGTGAGAAATGTCTAATTACAAGAAATACTATCAAAATAAATTAAGAATACGACAGAGTAAATATGGCGTCTTACTTTACTCTTTTTAAAGTAAAACAGGTCATTTATGATGCCAGTTATTAAATCGTTGCCCATTTCATTTAATACAAGCAGAAGTGTGCAAAATAAAATTTCTCTGCACCTGATATGACACTGTCGTCAGTTTTATGCCATGTAACATCTAAAATATCACAATATGAATGTTAGTGAAAACAGCAATTGGTCACCTTGTTAACCACGATCTCTATGGCACACCAGCTCTCAAACATACTAAGCAAAGGGAAGTATGATAGGAGAGACAGAAAATAGTTTGCATCCCATGTGCTTAATTTTATAATAAGAAATATGGGAATTGTTTTTAAAAATCCAGTATAAATACAGGAGGGCTTTAATAATATAGAAATGGCACCCCAAACTAAAAGAACATAAGACTCGGTTGAATTGGAGCTGTGTAGATATTGACTTTCTTGAAACAAGGGGTTCGTTAAGAAATAGCCACAAAACCTAACAATTTGATAGTACGGTTTTATTATGTTATGATGTCTTATGAGACTCACAATGCATTCTTGAATATCATTAAGATCAACAGAATACATGAAATATTCCAATATTTTCGCAAATATAATCAATATGAAAAAGTCCAATTCCCCATCATTGTGGTCTCATGATATCATCGGTTAAGTCGCTTATCTCTAACTGTTCAGAAAATAAGGCTAACAAATTACAATGCCAAACTAATGTTTCAACTAGGAACTACACACATTTTACCAAATATCTTTCTCGAATTTTCGGTCCCTTAGGCATTTATCAAGAAAAATTCACGCAGGCTTCCCTCGCTTTTTATGTTTTTGTACTCCTTAGCATTCGATAATGATCTTCAATAATTATCACTGCTACGGAGTACAGAATCATAAAAATCGGCATACGCCTCTGTGAACTTCTCTTGATAATGATTTAAGGGCCAACAGTTGTTTTGTTTTATATTTAGGCTCAATTACAGTTTAGAAACTTTCTTGACAGAGTATAGTGTTGACATTTACATACATGCTTGTCATTATGGCATCAATCAACCAGTCTCTCCAAAATCTGAGGTAACACAACTTAAAACTGTTACCGTGTCTGAGATTGTTCTCGCGTTTCCGATTGGTCATGATCGAAATGAGGCCACTCAAATTAAACCAATGAGAAGCTAAAGACTCTGACCCTAACTAGAATCGCATATCAATAAACCTGTGGGACGTCCTGACTTTGGGGTTTATGTTAATTATCAAGACAAGATGGTCATGAGGATAAACAGTGCATAGGTATAGTTGTGGTCAAAATCGTGTGACAAACACAAATTCCAAGTGTAGTGCTTTAGGGGTTTATTGTAGATTAAAAACAAACAAATGTATTATCCATAATCGATTATTTAAATAAATTGTCCTCCAGGAAACTTGAATATGGTAAATGTCTTTGTAGAAAATGTGAAAAGAACCTGGGGACATCCACTGACAAAGTAGCTGTAAATAATTTTAGGATGTTTGGCTCGAAGGTATTTTGAAACCAATGTATTTTCCTAAGTCATAGACAAATCACTGATTACTTTGTCATTGAAAAATTCTCCAAACACATATCTCTTAAGAAAATAAGTGGGAGATGTATTTTTTTCCCGGAAAGTCAGGATGGTTTGCAAAATTTTGAGATTCATTTTGAATTGGTGCAGAAAACAAACTTATCAAAATGAGAAGTATCACCGTCTTAGTCAAAAGACTACTTTGTTTAAAGTTATGAAATTGGTAAGAAAAATCCATATATCAACAATTAAGGGTGAAAATTGACGCCATTTTCTGAAATAGTTGATAGAATATAGTAGTTCATTGATTAATATCAAGAAAATGACATTTTAATACATGATATTTTTTCATCCCCTTTTTACCATGAGTTTCTTTTTCATTCTGGTATAAAAAGAAGAAGACGAGAACTCGAAGGCAAAGTTGATTAATTGTTCTTAGAAGCTTAGAATAATTGCCTTTGATTACATTCACCTCACAAATACAAAGACATTAAGTTTACTTATTCCTTAAAATACAGTTTTGCAATTATGACAGCAGTGGTAATACTGCTGGCATAATAATGTTTTAGATATCATTGATTGGAATCTAACTCGGTCTCTTATCATATGTTTTGCTTTACAGTTGTATTGTCACTTAACCCTTAAAATATACATTGCCATTAGAATTACACAATTAACAAAGCATATTTATTGGAGGCGACTTAAAAATTCACAGATGGTAGCTGTTTAACTTAATCGTAAGCCCATATTTACCAATAAATGTGATTTTTTTTTCAATATGGCTACAACATTTTCATCAACAGAAGTTTTAACAAAACGCTTTACCAGTCATAACTTCACAATAATAACTATGCAAGAAATAAAACCATGGGCGCCGCCATCTTTGATCATCTTTGATTACAGCTTGGCTGTCAGCGGATGTCAGTCTACACTACGCTCTTGACGTTGTGGAAGTATTTGATTATGTCAGTCAGCAATTCTGCACTGATTTCTACCGATAAAACATCGTTGCAGCTAACACAAAGATTAGAAAGCTCTAAATTGTAAGTAGTAAAAAAAAAAATTATGCTGAATGTATCTATCAATAATAACCCCGTGTAAATTGTGGCAAACGTCCACTTTATCGAGTTAACGTTCGGTTGGATAAAAATTTTAACACGGGGTTTTCTTTTCGTAATCATTTTATACATCTGTTTAGATCTAATTAATCTTTTTTTAGAGAAAAATATAATATTTCTACGCTATGCACATTATTATTTCTGCAGTAATGTATTTAGGATTTAGAACAAAGTGACCAAAATTTGGTGTCTAAATATTACCCCATCCACCCATTGGAATTATGTGTGCAGATCTTGCTATGCTATTTTACACGTGTTTTTTTCCGTTTGGTCTGAACCTATACTCACAAAGTGATACACTCTTTCCTGGGTATGACCCGGTGATTGTGCTGCCTCCACTGTGTTAGACCCCCAAACATATCTTAGTGCAAATTAATTCATTCAGTCCTGGCATGTGATATTATCCAGGCACTGGGTAGCCAATCTTATCAATATTGTGTTTAAGGCCAAGTATTAGCCAGAAAGATTATATTAGCTGTTTATTCATGAAATTGAACTCTGGCTTTCTGTTTGCTGGTAGGATAATCGGTCCACCAACAATATTACCGTAATTCCGTGATTCTTTCCACTCAAAGAAGATAAAGTGTTGCTTTCACAGTGCATAGCATACTGTGAACACATGGCATGATGCCACTCCCCGTCACATTATCCCATCACCAGGTCAATAAGACATGACTGCAACCTTATATTTAAATAAGTGTCACTAATGGAGCTATATCACTAACATTTTAAGGACTTAGTGTGTGCTGTGGCCTGGCCTTTTAACCCATGGCCTACTGTTTTAGATCTGGCGCTATATCGATTGTGTTAAAAGGTGCAGTACCGAATTTCTGTACCAGAAACCATGATTTTACACATATTTACTGTTGGTCAGAGTATTAAGCTGATAGAACGATAAATATTTGATTTAAAAAAATCAGCCTCTACACTTCCTGATGATCTCAGATGGAAAAAATCCCGGCCTAAAGTTGTCTACGAAGACCTGGTTGACTACCTCATTGAATCGAAGGCTTACGACGGATAGAAAATGAAGGCATTTCGATCATCGTATCCAAACAACTATGTACAGAATGGATAGGCGACATCTACCACTCGTCAGTCGGCGACATGTCACTTTTAAAGGCGAATATATCAGGAGTTGGTAGGACAGACTACGAGACATGGGTTGCAGTAGATGTCTTAAGAACTGTTGATAAGGTTTTTGTACCTGTCATGCTGGAGCATCTTGCAGTTGTAGACCAATCTCCGATCTGCTTTATGCAGTCGTCTTGGCCTGGGCTCACTGTATTGGAGGCCAGACATGCAAAGACAAGCCAGTAGTCTGGGTAAAAGTTGTTAATACACCGATCTCATGGACAAATTTCGTTTCTAGACCTGAAGGCAGGTCCCTATGTGAGGAGCAAAAGGAACGATAAGCACCCAGTCCAACCACTCAAGGAGAAGTGGTTAAGTACGTGCAAAGATCTTGAACTTTCCCTTTGTGGATGATAAAAGGGACCATGCTGTAAACAACACCCCAACCTTCAGCAAAGACCCCAACTGAAGTGAAGGAGCCAGTCTATGCTTCTCACACAGTCACAATACTAGACTGTGCACCATGTAAGGAGTTCTATTATGCTTTTGTGAATGTTAGTGGGGACCAAACAGAGGAGTTAAGAAAAGTCAAACAATCATCAGACATGTGGAGTGATGCGTTAAGAATACGGCTTACTCCAAGTAAGGAAGTAATGTTTCATATGTTCCAAGAACCAACAGAGGAGACCCAAACAAGCTTGTTACCACACAAATCTACCCCGATTTAAAAGGGAACTCCATCAATATGCATGGAACCATTAGTGAGCCTGAAACTAGGAAATGGTTTCAGGAGGCAACCGGTTTGAATGTGGTTCAGTGTGGAATTGTTGTACATAAGAACGAACAGCATCTAGCAGCTAGTCCTGATGGAATAATAAATGATGACACACTCCTAGAGATAAAATGCCCTACCAAAGATATAAACACACTAATCGACAGGGCAAATATGATGTTGTTTCAAAAGATGGTGACTTAACTTTAAATCCGAAAGGCAGGAACGGATACTACACACAAGTGCAAATGGCTATGTACCGTACAGATTCGATTGCGTGCAAATTTGTTCTGTGGTCGCGCACTCTGCAGAAAACTATGGATGTTAACTATGATCAGGCCTTTGTTGGTGAACTTGTTGTCATGTTAAGAGATTTTTATTTATTTTGGCCACTTTCTTGTAAGACTAGCAAATAAGAATTTCTTTGGACGTTTTTTTCCACATTTGCCCAAAGTATGAGTAGCTGTGTCATAAATGGGTGCCGAAATGTACGCAAATAGACTTTCTCCTGTATGATATGTGTTCATATTTTTTCCAAGTGATTAACATTTAATTTGACACCCAAATATATCCACCAGTTGCCAAATTGCAAATGCAAAATTTTATAAAAAAACAAACAAACAGAAAAGTAGACTGTATTACCATAACTCGCACATACATTTCTTTGAAATTGAAATTTTACCAATGTGTTATTTAACATGATAAAAACCGGTCAATATATTGATCTTATATGGAAGGAATGTATTCCATTTCTATTGTATATGTCATTTGGATCATCTTTCATGGTTTACTTGTTGCTTCTTACAAGTTCATAAAGCTGTTACTATTATATGTTCCATTGTCATATATTTTTAAATTAAATGTAAGTTACACTATCAATTGTTCCTTATTAAAAAGTTATCCCTTAACCTTTACTTTTAATTTACAGAACCAAATTTTAACCAAACTTTAACCAAATTTTGCATCTGTTGACTCATTTGATTCGTCTTTATGTGTACATCTGAATTAGTATTATCAATAAAGTAGATATAATATGTATAAATCTTTATAATAAAGACTCCTTATCTCAACCACTGTAATCTAGTCAGATGTATACATTTTTAAATGACCATTTAATTAATCATTACTGAAAAATTCTGGAGAAAAATTGGAAAGAAAAAAGGGCAAATATGCAAACAGTATTTATTGTATTCCATTTGGAAATTGTATTTGATCATATTGAATAGAACTTTACAACCAGTAGATACACGGGAACGCCAATGAGTTTTCAGAGTGTGACTTGCTATCTGTAAATCATTTGGTCTATAAGGTCAATAACCCAAAATGGCAAATCGAAAGAACATGTAATAACAACTTTGTAGCACTCAATCTATCTTGTCAAATTTAGCAGAAGCATCCCTTTTCGCGATGTTATTGTGAACATACAGGATAACAGCATAAAGGTCATTCAGGTTTATGAATTTTGAGATTCAAACAAAATCATTAAAAATATTAAAAAACTTGCAAGATTTTTAAAAGATTGTTTTTGTTGATGATTTATTTGAAGCGTTGACATTTATAGACAAACAGTCATTATATATGTCATAAAATAATAATAAATATATATGATTGACTTTAACCATCAACACTTTTTGTCAACTCTCCCTGCAAATTACAGAATGCTGCAACAACTTTAAACTGTTTATTAATATTGGCTGTTGATTTTATGTTCATTTTTGTGCTTAGCAATCTTTTCTGCGTGTTTTGTGACTGCAGCAATTCTGCTAGTTCCAATCGCTTTAGCAGCATATAGCTATTTACGTCCTTTCATGAAGGCGGGAATGTTGAGTCTAACTTGCCCAGCACATAGATCTTCTCCAATGGTGAAGCCTCTGTCAGTCATTACTTCATCTTCCGGTAACAGATATTTATAAATGCCATAATATCTCCACCAAACACTGGAGATACAAACATGATATGTCTATGAGGAACTATTGCTGCCAAGAACTTCCCTGTGTTGTGTGACTTGTATGTGCTGTATACTTGAGACCTGACTGTATTGGTGAATGGCCTTTGAATAAAGACTACATTGCAGTCAATAATGCATGTTGTTTTGGGATAATTTTCTTTGAATAGTTTATGATTTAATGAGATTTCTTCTCCAATAGTCCCTATGGAGCCACATAACAATTTCATTTAAACATTTTGCCATAATGCCAATCTATTTTGAAAAAACAAACAAAAACAACAACAAGTGATACAAGCTGCTTTGACACTTTGAATCTTCTAACAATGTTCTGATAAGAATATATTACAAAGTCCCGAGTCTAAGTCGCACAAGTACAGCGAAGGTCTGGTCGCCTACCGTTAATTTAAATGGCAAATGTTTGCCAAATGCAGATAACCTAGACACAAGTTTCATTAGCATTTTCAAGGGAAGTCCTGTATAAAATTTGGCTTCATGTTATGTTTGTATATCATCCATACAGAAACTTGGAACTGTGTGTTGGGTAGATACAGACTTTGATGTATGAATGAGTGTGAATATGTTTAATCATATCCTCCGTTTGTGTTAATGAATCAACGTGTACTTTCGCATTATTTCACAACTATGATTGCACCATGTCCTGAGACACTCTACATGTGCTATATTTGACATGACATTGTATGGACTTGAAGAAAAGTCTGTCTTTACACAACCCGGAGTTGCAATCAGAATCTCATCCTCCTCTCGTTGATTTGTTACATCTGTATCCGTCTTTACCTTGCCTGGAATGACAATAAAAACCTCATCCTCCTTTACATGTAAAGTTAACTCTCCCGGCGATGAAATAACATATTTGTTTTCTGGTAGTGTTATATTCCTGAGGGAACGCCGGGCTGGCGTCAAGAGAATACATGGCATATCATAAATCATATGAAACACTGGCAGGGGGTTTGACTGCGATTGTTTTCCACCGACAAAGTGGATTTTGAGCACACCAGAAAATACAGTTTTTTTTCAAACTACATGTATTAATAAATGACAAGTTAACGGCAATACAATAAAATGATAGGCCAATATATAAACAAGTTCATGTCCCAATCTAAAACAAACTAATGACACACTAACGGTCTTCCAGTGATTTGACAAAACATTAGCCTTTATTATTCCCCCCACATAAAGAAAACACCACTGATATAGCCAGAAGTGTGTATGACATTATCAGGTGGATCTTTTTATGAGTTGAGCAAATAATATATCGCAAATTGAATTGGCGATATGGTTATTTCTATGAAAATGCTTTTTAATGTGAGTAAGGCGCATTAGAGATAAAGTTTGTCAATATCAAATAAAAGGCAAGTGGCTACATAATTTTATTGTTGACAATATCTCTCAGTCAAAATTACCACACAATAAAGTACTTTATATTATTCAGGAAAAAGATTACTTTTAAGAAACTTACAGTGGTTATTGATCCAGCATTGAAGTCTCTCTGTTGATCTCTTTCAACCATTGGCTCTTTGTTTCTTCGACTTGTGGTATGTCGTGCAACCGGTAAGGTATTAAACAAGGGCAGTCTGAGCGAAGAACGCCTTTGTGGAGGGCACACGTACTTTAATTCCATTTATATATACTCTGTCTGGTCGTTTGGACAACCTGTTATCTTTTTTACGGCATTTTGCTGTTAAGATTTCGAATACGCTCTCTGCAAAGCTTAGGGGTACTGTTTCTGACAGCCAAGCAATGGCAACAATTCAAGGGAGACTCTACCTACCTACCCACCTACCTACCTACCTACCTACCTACCTACCTACCTACATACCTACCTACCTATCTACCTACCTACCTACCTACCTACCTACCTAACTACCTACCCACCCAACCACCGGTAATTCCATGTTAGTCAGAGGACTGTTGAAGAGGGCGTCTCCACTATTTTCCTAGACTTTTGTTTAAATTTGCGAGTAGTTTGGGTAACATTATTCGTGCATACCGGTGCATTTACTATATTCAATATTAAAGAAAATAGTACTGTCTGCATCTTGTTATACTTCAAAGCGTTACTTAATTTAAAGAAGTGTATGCATAATTTGTTTAATTATAAAAAATATGCTACGACGATTTTAATGTACATTTTTTTCTAAAGAAGTTATACCTTGCACGGTTTAAGCAGATTTTTATGAATAGCACTGATGCTGTACAATACGCTATGATTGTTCATGAAAAAATATATGACAAAGTCCTACTCCGAAAAGACACAGAACAAAGGTATTTCACATGCAACCCAAGCGAAAAGTAAAAACAAATTTGTGATGAGTCATTTAACGAAAAGAGCAAACCCGACAGTTACCGTCTTGGAACGGTCAGTCGGCAATATGGACCGACTGGGGTGCTTAAACCGGTTTTAAATCATATATCGCCATCAGTTTATAACGCCCTAAGGTGTATGCAGATCTTTCAAGTAGGTAAAGAAAACCCATCAGCAAAAATGACAATAGCAGCAGTATTTTTATAATATTAATACGTTCATCATATGTAGATATGAATCATAACCTTCTACACATTTAACATAAAACGTTTGGATTGGTCGAATATGTCTTCAAATACGTGTGTTCCTCACAATCGTATTGACATTTAATAAAATTTTAACATGGAAGTCATTTATTATTCGTTATTCTCTTATTAAAAATATTAAAAAGGAAGATTTTTGTTTTAGAACAATTAAAAAAAAATCTCTGTAAATCGCATTTATGAACATGCTACGATACGGTCTTAAGTAAACAAACAATGTATACGCTTACACAGGTACATGTCTTTGCATGTAGGTCTATGAATATATTAAGTGCATAACTAACATATAAATAATAACGATTAGAAAAGCAAACCAAAACAATAAAAGCAACATCTCAGCAACTAGAACTAGAACTATGCCTGTCACATATCACTGTCAATGTTAATAAGGTACAGCTTAAAAAACATGTTAGCGAGCTGTCATTTATTACAATTAAGTTATATTTTTCTTGTATTTTGTGCTTGTACGTAGTAAAACATTATGTCAAAATCCCCTATTCAATATGACAACTACGGTAATAAGAAAAATATATACTGTTAAAGTAATCTACGTGGCATATGCTTCCATTTGAAAGCAAAGCTAAAATTGCCAATATGGCAATTAGTATTTAATAGCTTTCTGGACCGTAAACCAATGCAAACAAATATAAGAGTCATAACAATTTGCCCTTTAAAACAACTACATTGTCAGATTCCTACCGGACAACAATACTCTGAAATATTTTATATGCTTGCTTATAGGAAGGTAAATGTTAAGAAGAAACAATGCAGTAAATAGCACAAATAAACCAGAAATTGTATTGTTATCTCTAAACACTTAACAGCAGATTCTACTTAAGATATTTATTTTATAAGACTCTTGAAAGAGATAAAAATTGGCTTTGTGTGAATATAAACTAGATAAACCCATCAAAGAAATAACCACAAAACATCATAGTTTGATCTTGCTTTTATAGTTGTAAGATTTCTCATAAGGATTCTACTGGGAAGAGTTATGTGTTTATTTACATCTTTCTTGTCATTTCCCAACAGACTTGCAAAAATTGATTGCATAAATGTTTTGAACAGGATTTCAACTTAATTGGTCTTTCTCCATTAGATATACGTGTATTCATAATGTTGAGTTTTCTGCATTCTTCTGAGAGGTGTGTTTGAATGCTATTGGTTAAGTGCTGTTTCTTTACTTTATTCAATATAAATAAACATTGACGCTATTGCACGTACACTTAAGATAACTGTTCCCAATCACTCAAGGCTACGTGCTTAGATATATCAGATATTTAAAACGCAAAAGTTCTGGATCTTAGCCTGAAATATTATACAGTGTACTTTTATGTTAATATTCATAATATGCCTTAATGTATCAAATAATTTTCTTAACATTACCCATCATACTCAATGTCAATACGATTGACTGTATATTAGTTCATTTTATCAGTTTTAACTCCCGATAAACTTTGATGGGATATCTTTGTTTACACTGTTGGTTCGATAGAAAAACCTTCAGGACATGCGAGGTTGGAGCGCTAAACAAACCAGGTTTAAGCACCCCAGTCGGTCCTTTTGCACTAATTTGCACCGATAATCATTGAACAGTTAATGTCATGTGACCTATTTTTCTTTTAGATTTTTATGTTAATTATGTCCGTAATGTGTATGTTGCTGTATGGATTATCGTTTTATATTTAAAAAAACCTAAACATTGCATTATATTGAAATTCTAGGAAAAGAGATACTTTCATTTGTTGTTTATCTCTGTAAAAACTATTCCATTTTTGTATTGTCTAATTATCAGATATTATACATATTTGGAGTTGATGGGGGCATTTTCATAAAAGCTCGGGCAAAACATTTTGTTTAATCTGGCAGGCGGCAGTTCTACAAATGTATTACTACACTAGATTGTAAAATTAGTGCGTTAATGTGCGCTTATGTGTAAGCTTACGCTTACGTATTCACCGACCATTCTTAAGCCTAAGTCAGGACTTAAGGTTACTGGATAGTGACAAATTTGTTATTTGCAATCACTATGAAAAGTTAAGTATAGTTTATATATGAGCTGTAGATTATATAAAAAAAAATCAGTGGGTTACCATTGAAATAATCATTTTATTGCCTCGTGTGTATGGTTGATGCAAACAAGCAATGTTGCCATTTTTAGACATTAACTTTATTATATCATATCAACTATATTTTGTGAAAAAAGGTAAACAAGCTTATATGGCAGTTTCTAACATTCAGCACAAATAAAGCTTCCATTTAAAACCAAACAAGGCTATCCCTGAAGTGATAATTACAAAAATATCTCATAATAAATAAAAATAAAATAATTAATTAACTTAAAAAATATAGAAAAAACTATCAGAAAATACTTAATTTAGATGCAGAGTTCTTTAAACTTCACATATAGATAAAACTTTTTATTCTGGTTAAAGTCAATACAAAAATGTATGTGTTAAAATGCAAACTGAAGAGCTATGGCTTGTCAAATATAATAAATATAAAAAATTAATATTTTTAATTAAAAATATGCATAAAATACATTGTATCACCTATTTTTTATTTGAGATGCAGTAGTCTTTAAACTTTACACATAGATAGAAATCATTTTGTTGTACATATAAAAAACAAAAAGGTAGATTTTACCTTGTAAAATTTAAGAATTCGAGCTTATAATTTGTAAAAAAATACAATTTAAAAAAATGTAAAATATCACTCATATTTTTCTTTTAATGCACCGGTCTGAACACTTAACATATAGGTAGAACACATTTTGCTGAATAAATCAACAACAAAATAGGTAATTTTTTTTAGTAAAAATCAGGATGAAAGCTGGTCAAATATATATTTATATATTTTTTTCTCAACAAACTAAACACACAAACTGGCATACGTTTTGGATTTAGTTGCAAAAGTCTCAATACAGTACATAGAAAATAACAATTATCATTATATGATTCAGTTCTTCCCCAAACCAGATTCATGCAAATCTACAAACAAGGAAAGGGGCAGAGCCACTATAGGATACCCCCGTGACCTATTGGACAGAGGGGAGGGGGGGGGAGGAGGGATGGTTAAGGACCAGACAGCCTGACAGACGGATCAGAGAATGATAATATTTCTTCATGCATATCTGCAAATAGTGTCTAACATTTGTCTTAAGTTTCATCAAAATCCTTTGAGTAGTGTAGGAAAAGTTAACCTCAAAACGAATGTGGACAGTAATCTCATGCAGAAATTTAAGGGGCAGCACAACGCCGCGAATGCGGGATAGTTAAAATCACAACAAATCTACGCGATCGTCTGCGCAGACGCTCCAAATTCGTCACTATACACTAAAGCCCGAGCCACAATTTTCATATTAACTAAAATATATCGACATATAGCTGAAACATGCTATAGATATTGTGGATCCAAATCCAAGACTTGGGCAATTCTTATTTTAAGAATAGTTGGTGAATACGGGCAGTAGACCCAGTAATAACATTGATTAACCTTTTTATAAGTTAAAAATATCGACTAAAAGTTATTACAAATATTGCAAATCCGTATTATAAATAACTTAATAAAATACAATAACAAACAATTATGTGCATGCATTGTTGTGAACTAGGTGATGCAACACATACTGGACACAATATTTTGCCAAAGCGATGACCTACATTTGAGTACATGTATATAACGTTGACGTGTAAGAGAAAACTGACAGCTTGCCAATACAAACTAACATCCAATATTTACGAATGACTTAATGCATAACTCGCAATCATATTTCTGTCACAACAAACGCGTATTGAAATTGTTTATTACATCTCCAGCAAGATGCATGACAATATTATTGTTACAACCACGCATGCACAATAGAAAGTTACTTTTACGTATTTCTATACCGCACAGGCTAAATCAGTACTTCCTTCTGACTGAATGACCTCTCACTGCGTAGGTTGGACACCCGTTAAGGGCGGAATATTTAATGTGGCAAGGTCTTCTTCTTACTGGTCTGCGGTGAAAAAAATTCCACTTGATAGATGTCCCACCGACAGGGACACGAACCCATACGATGAAGTGTCGATAATAAGCTAAAAGTCAGCAACTATAACCGCTCACCACGGGCGCTCCTTATAAATAAATATATTAATATTTACGAGTTTAACTTCACAATTTATGGTCAATTTATGGTCAGTTGTGTATAATCTATGATTTACTTAGATAAATTGGCGATCAAATGTTCTTATTTTGGTTATCTTAGAGCAAAAAGATGCGAAAAGGTCAGAAGATGTGCATTTGCACATCTGTTGTAGGTACACTAATATAAGAAAATTGGTTTGATAATAGAATGACTGCAGAATTTGAGACATTGACTGAAGTTCCTCCTTTAATCTCGTTCTTTGATTAGTTTATAGTGTCTGATAAGGCTTTTTGCATTGATTGTTTAGAGTTAATTGTCGCATTCTAGACTATAATGCAGATAAACATACGCTGTTGATGGAATAATAGTTATAGCTAGGTTGATCTCTAAATCCGTCTTTTGTTTTAATCAAAACGATGACATACTGTTTTCTTAAAAGACTTGCTTTGCTAGTAAACTGCAGTTTTTATTAATTATTAGGTTTTTGTGGCTTTGCATTCACTTTTAAACTCTGATCCTTATGATATAGGGTTAATTTATTTTTCCACAGTTTGTTTTACTAAGAGAAATTTTTAATACAAGTTGTTGAAAATATTGACTATTAAATAGTACGTATAATGTTAATGAAGCCCAATTTTATAAGTTGTCTTTTTCTTTCCAGTCAAATACATGAATTGTTGTAAAGATAGGCAGCTTATTACACTATCTATTGAGCATATATGCTTATTTATCTTATAGTGGTTATTTTTGTATCCTTTTAGTTTTTATATTAAAAAATGCTATCAAAAGAGTCAAAACTACTGTCCTAGAATTGCTAATGTTTATATACCGATCTTGTTTTCAGTTTCAAGATTAATTTATTTTCGGAGACACTATTAAAGAACTATTCAACGAAGCTTTGGCATTAACACCAAAATCATGGTCGAATGACTTCTGCATAATCAGACGTCTATCAAACTAGTCACAAACGAAAAATTCTATATTTTGTATTCTAACAGATGATGTATGAATATGTCATCAGAGTTGAGAAACAATAGGCACTAAACAAGCTAGGAATTGCCACCGTAAATCCGTGAAAAGTTTAAACGTTAATTGTAAAAATGTAAATTTTATCATTACTTACGTGTACTCTACTTTAGTACACAACTAACGTATTATAAATAAAGATTAGCATGTCTTATTCATATGCTTCTTCTTCATGAGGAAAATTATTAAACATGGATTAAAATACAAGTTCGCTCATTGACACTTGTAATATTAGATATAGATGGAACTCTATAGTATATAATAAGCTCATCCTATCTTGATTTATATCTTTGAGGAAACTGGAATATTTAGTCATAGATTGTCTAAATTTAGAACTAATGTATAACAAAATTGCCTTTCTAAATACTTTAATTATGCCTCATTTTCAGATGAAGAGATTTGCACTCTTGTATTGTTATTGATGCGTTTGTCTTCAGGGAGATTCTAAGTCTGAAGATCCTCTTAAAGCCTGTGCTTAAAAGATTGATAAACGTAAGGCATATGCTTTTAAATAAATGTTTTTAAAAGCTGTACTCTAATTCTTTGATAATGAATGCAAATATGTGCTTCGGGGCATTGGATAAAAAGTTTGAAAAAAATTATACTGGCGATTATGAAAAAAACGTCTCGATATTGGAAAATTGTAAACAATGAAATACATTTTAAAATGGAACTTCACAATTTCACCTTTCATTTTAAGCAATAACCAACAGCACACAAACAACAAAAATCATCATCATCATCATCATCATCATTATCATCATCATCATCATCATCATCATCATAAGTTCTTTTTACAAAGTTTACTTTTCTGTTATAAGTTCTTTGTGTATACCACAGAGACAAACTAAATACTGTTCTTGAAAAAAAGAATTTATCTGTTTCATTAATGCATAGATCGCGGTAGTGCGTGGTTAATCTTTTTATTATGCATTAATTGTTATTTTTCGTAAAGAAACACACAACCAACTAAAACATTTTAAATTGACCATTGTTTCTGTGTAGTTTGAAATGAAAGTTTATTTATCAAACACTATAATTGCTAATTTTGATTTTCTTTTGTTTGTATTACATAAGTTTTCAAGAGGCTTTTCAAATTGGTAATAGGATACACGACAAGGTCCTGCGAATCATCACATATAGTTATACTCAAACAAGCTATTAACAATTGGTTACAATTTAAGTTAAATGTTAAAATGACAAAACATTAAGATGTGGCATGATAAACAGATATTATCCGCCTGCAAGAGAATTGACTGGAATGATTAAACAGGTTTAGGAGCACCCCAAACATGCTCTTCCGGATGTTTATTTTCTCTCTAGATTCAAGAATAAATAAAATATCCATTAAAAGCTTCAATAAAATATCTGTTCTTATCACTGAAAATATTTCTGAAAATGGTACTTAAAGTTTGTCAAGTATCGTGACACATCTGTTGCACGTATTTTGGCTGTAAATGTAGAGCCCTTTAAACCGTAAGATATCTGTTTATGAAACATGGTAAACACTTAGACGTTATATTCGAAAAAGCTGTCGTTGACAGACGATAATGCATGGAGAAGATTGATTGATTTCCACTTCGTGAATACCCAGAATTCTCAGAACTTTATAAGTATATATTTCATTGTCTATGTTTATGGTGTGTTTTGAGCATTATTTGATATTCGAAAAAGCCTTTGTACAGATCGTATATTTAACAATCTTATATCATAAAATATAATTGTGCCACGTATTTTATACGTATTCCATGTCCCTGTTCATTGATCTTTTCACACCTATTTGACGTCAATATGGATTTGAGTACGGCCGTTACGTTTGTGATCGTTGAACCGACAAATACTAAGAGAACCTATTTATGATGTATGGAGCAAGAACGAATGATGCATTTAATCTTAACATATAATAATATGCTTCTTTCCATCTGTATTTATATGGTGATAAGAGTTAACTTCGTGAACAAAGCAATAACACAAGGAATTTTGATTTTGATTGTTCTGAAGATACATTTAGAGGATTAATCGAAAGAAATAATGTTCGTCTCCTTGTTTTGAAGTTGGTGTTGCTATTTGCATATTGAGTGGGTGTTGCAAATAGCATTGAAGAAGAAGTGATACAATGTGATGGAAAAAGAATGAATACTTTTGCCAGTACACTCTCAACAAGGATAAAAACCATTAGACGTTGCATTCACTGAAGAGGCAAATACTTGCTTTGCATAAATTCTTAATTCCTACATATTATGTGCAGACAAGGTGCTTATTACATGTACCTGTGTCATGTGGGAAGGTCTTTCATATGACATACGGTGCGCCGCTGGCTCTTACTAGACAACTGCATTGGGTCTTCATTCACAGAAAATAATTCAACGTAGCAAATATTATATGAAAATATTATTTGGTGCGATGTATCATACAGAAAATCAACTAAGTCAATAAAAGAAATTATTATGCAGCAAGACATGTGTTCTCGACCACACATTACATATTGAACCGAGAGCTTATTGAAACCCAAACAAAATTGTTGCTTGCCTGAAAGCTGACACTAACTTCTATTTTATCCGTGCAAAAAAAAGGGTTGAATTATTGCAATGTAGTATGGATGAAATACTTTGCAACAATCAATGGGCCATATGGTGTGAATTCTTATAACATGTTTGCGAGATGCTACAAACCGATAGTAAATATACCGTCGTCATAAAAGAGATATTATCCATGGGATAAAATAACCAATTTCCATCGAACTCTTTCGTCAAAGGAAACGAGTTATTTACTCACGTAATAGATAGTTTTAAATTCGAGATTATTTGTAATATGTTGTCACCAACATTTTAAGAAAAAACAGTGGTATCGATACATGATTGAAATAGCCATTGTCGTTAAGACCTGAAATTCAATAAAAACATATTACATATTATTTTCATGCAGTAAATTAAACATATATTTTGCACGGTATATCATTCAATAAAACTATTATTTCGGAAGAAAAGACCCGCATAAGGTCTCTTGCTGAGCTCCAAACTGAGCCTGGGGAAATTAACTAGGCATATGCTGATCATATATTTGTCAATTTCCATAATTACAAATACATTGCTGTTACGTCCGTATAAACAATCAGACGAGTCTGTATAATAGCTTGATGGTTAAAGTGATGAATAACATTCAAAATTCAATTTATTGTATTTAAGTTCTAGTAGCATGTATTTTGCATAATATTCTAGGGAATATTGCAACTGGAAATACCATTCCCCATTCCTTGATTTGCATCATAATATTTGCATTAGTCTTTTGCATAAACCTTTCAGAAATAATCATGCTCATGCACTTTTTATGACCATAAACAAAACATTTTCTTTAAAACAACGAGTTAGACAACGGGTATTTATTTTGCTTCAAGGAACTTTTGGAATTTGAACTCTGCCAGATTGTATTTGTTGGTTTATAGTTTCCGGTGTTCAGGTCTTGACCTATAAAAATAAAGTCTCCCAAGCTGACGTATCTTAACAATATATTGGGTGATTGATACTTACTTATGCATGCACTAAGTATATTTGTCAGTGTAGGCTAGATTTCAGCAAGAGATTTGCAAGAAAGTACCATGGCCACAAGTGAATATACTCTTTAAATTGACTGCTAGTTAAAATAAAAATAAAATTAAACGCAGAAAAATGATCATATTGTTTGTAACTTGAACTTGATTTATACAATTTACATCTTATTGTTTCATTTTCTATCTCAGATTGCTCAAGTAATTCTCGTCCTAAGACAGCATACGCCCTATAACAAAAGTTACCCCGAATTTATCACTTATTTAAAAAAGGTACACAAAAATTTAGGTATTTTACGAATGCAATGTTTTAATACACCAATATTTAAATAAAAAAAGAAACGTTGTACTCATCAATACAAGAAAAAGTAATATCTGTTTTCAGATAACATTTTTGTCTTAGAAAGAAACAAATTTGTTTTATCAAGAAAACCTAATCATAGACTGTGAAATATATATTAAAAGATCCACATTTTAGAAATATAGAATCTGGTAAAAATGTTAAAGTTCATTCATTAACGTGGCTAGTTCGAAGTACATGACTTCGGTAAGATTTTCCTAAAAGTGTTATTTTCATAGTATGATTAGACGTGTATCTCATTAATAATCTATTTCTTGGCATACACTAAAGCCAAAACTTTCCTTTATAAATCATTTTAAGTGTTTATCTGTAATATCATATGGAGTTTCATCCAGTGTGAAGATAGAATTATTTGAATTATTTACGACAAGATGCGAGGTAAAATTAAATGTTGTAATATACTTTTAAACTAGTAATCTAATGCTTTTAGGATAACGTTTGTATTGTTTCTTTTGGGTCATGATAAGTGAATTGGAAAATGAAAATATCCGTTTGACTTTGCATTTCGATGGGTTTTATCCCGTAACAGACGACTGCAAAGTTTGATTATCAATAAGAGAACGGTAACACAACGCATGCTATGAAAGAATATTGACGATCACTTAAGCTGAAATGGACGGCTGAAGGACTTTACATACAGTAATGAAATAAGTCTGGAAAAATCAATTCCAATCATTCGAATGGCTCAAATAGAATAAAGAACTGGAAATGTCTTTATAAAAGAAGCATTTTCATCTTTTTTATAATTCTGACTGAATATATTATTTCTTGTTAAGATAGTACCTTTGATTATTTGCTAGTATGTTTAACCGACATTCCAAGATGACTGTATCTTTCTTTCTACAATCCAGAAAATGCAAGAACATTGGAGTCTTAGATATCTTTGTGCACAGCATAAGGTAGCATATGTTTAAAACTGAAGCTAGAAATGCTACTAATTATACTTGAAGAGCAGGACATCCTTTTGTAAACAAGCTGGCAGACAGAAAGAGTTGTATCTGTAACCACTTTGACAATATCAATTCATACGCATGCAAGTCTTGTTTTTCAGACCAATTATCAATGCTGCAGAGCATATTAACAACGGGTAAATCCGATTGAACTTAATTCGGAATTGAAGTAAAGGATTATTTTCCTTTTTCCATATAAAAATATTCATTTACTAGTTCTTCTAAAACTGCTTTACTATTTTTGATATTTATTATTATCATGTGCTGCTAATTGTTCCACAAGTATAGTTATGTCTTGATAAAGATATTAACAATGACTTAGAGGACGTGATAAAGCGGTCAAATACAAATTCTGATAGCAAATATTTGAACTTTGCAATGACGCCTTCTATATTATGCGGACGATAAGAATGAGACGAGGCGTAACATCTGGGGAGTAATAAATCTTTTTATAAATTCAGTTGCGTCACACAAGTATTAGGATATAAAACTACTTCCGTTTTTTTTCTTTTTGCCACAATTTGTTAGCCGTGGTATTTCCTGACCTGATCGATTGCAACTTTCTTTGCTAACAAGCACATACTATTAACGTTCAATATGTTAACTTTTAGTCTAATACGAGTTCCTTTTAGAATGCAATGTGTATTAATTCAGCATAATGTACCAATTTAATTTATTCGTAGCATATTTGCAGAGCAATACAATATATCATAGAATATCGCACATACTAAAGACTCTGGTGTTTTTCGAACCGATGTTGATTTATTCGGCACAAAGTGAGAAATGATCAACGAGATAAGATTCAAATCATATGGTTGCATGAAATCGGCATAAATTGTCTCAAATCCAGTATTAAATAAAAAGCAACATGATAGATCCATTGTGTTTTTTTTCCCGACAAAAACAAATCTCAGCACCATTTATATAATTTCAATTTGAGAACCACTTAATACTTCGCTGGAAGATAAATAAATTTAAGTCAAAACGCTGTATTGAAAGACCGATATAGCGAGGCAGAACCATCGATTAAAGGGCATATTACATGGCATCTTACGCATGTCGCTTTCGTAGGAATTACTAGAAGGAAGGAATTTTCAATTATTTACATGATTTTTTATTATGCTTTGCAGTAAAAAGAAAGCAGACATGGTACTTAGTAAAACACTAATCATTTTATAATAGTAATTTACTGCACAAGGTGCTGTATGCCATTTGTAGGTATGTAGGTAAATAATAACATACCCGCTATTTTAAATAAAATTGAATTCACGATTTGCAAAATGCTGCTTTGGGGCATTTTACTAAAAGAAGTGGAAAAAATTAAATACAAAACGCGCGAAACCACTTGCACCACTAATTTTGTTCCAATCATAACTATAAGGAGATCGTATAAGATACTTAAAAGGGAAATTAAATTGTTTATCTATTATAAAGGTTACTTTAAAGGGGAACATAAGCTAAAATTAGGTTTAATGTATATAAGTAAACTACAATGCATTTGGTTTCCCTGTTGAAAGATCTTTGTTACTTTTAAGATTTATTTTAACTTTAATTTTGATTTAATTTATTTTAACATGAATATCCTCTTACCTAAAATCATATTATTAAAGCTTTCAATTCAGCGCCACGCTATATCAACGGTGCTCTTACTATAAATAATAATATCTATGCTCAATTGATTTGTCTGATTTACCCTCCAGAACTTACTCGTAACAAAGCAAGTATTGGCCCTTTAAATTCAGCATTTTCAGACATTGAGAACACTATTATCAATGATAAAGTCACGCTATAATCGGAAGTAATTTGCTTTAATGACATTGAAGAGGTTTGTTTAATTTAATCAAAATAACATTAAAGAAACAGTCACGAATCACCCTGACTGATGTTGGTATTTCGTGACAATATAATGCATACTTTGTTGTTTCTGTGGTGGATTTTTTCTGTTATTTTTGTCAACTGGGTAAAAAAGTAAGCGACACGTCTTTTACTGATGAATAACGTTTGCTTTGTCCCTGCTCATTTGTGTGTATATAATCATGAACCAATGACAAATGTATTCCTTGTGTAAATAAGATGTTCTTTTGAAAAACACATTTAGTGTTATTACATATCAAGCTGTTGAATGCATAAATTTCAAATTTTAACTGCTAATATTTTCGGTTTAATGCGTTTGTGTTTTTTTTTATCTGAGGAGCCTTGGATACTACACAACATAATATTACGCAAAGGACCTCTCAACCTGCAGCGGCATGCTTACTGTAGTTTAGGTGTGAAACTTTATGCAATTTCACTTTAGCCTATAAGATTAATGAGATTTTATGGTAGAGAGGTGGGAGGGGTGGGGGCGTGGGGGGATGCTTTTTCATTTTTTTAAAATCACAATAGTTAACAATTATGTCCAGAAAATGACTTTGTAGAAAGCTAAACAGCTATTCCAAGACACTGCAATCTTTGAGAAGTTTGTGTTCTGTTCCTTCGTCATCTTTGTTTTGCTTAGAAATATTATAGTTAATAATAATTTCAGCTTTCTTTCACAAAGTTTGTCTCTGATATAATCCTGCAGAAAGCGCAAAGCTGGCTGTCTGTAAAAAACTTTCAATACCTAAGTTGGCCCTGACACTTTGAATTGACTTATTTTCTTTGTGTATTGTCTAGTCTCGGTGTTTTTTGTCATTGTCACTTAAAAATGTTTTGTGATCTCATAAAATAAAACTTGTCAGCTAATAATTCGATCTTTCTATTTTCCAAAATATCATGACTGATAATAACATTAGTGCTGAGAATTATAACATAATCAAATACTCACAATTAAAGATTTGTATTTAGCAATGCGCTTTCGTCAAAACCTTTAATATTAAAAACTACAATTAAATTTCACCATATACCGCATTTTTATTTAAATAGAAAGATAATTGCGTAAAATTATTCCTAATAAGTATGTAATAAACATCCAAAACTTTTTGTTTAATATGTTTCATCGTCATGATAAAACGAGTGACACGCCGATAAAATTCCATTTACTCTTTATAATCTTAATTGGTAGAACTTGTACATGTACATATATATTTTGTTCCTAGATAATTGCTTTTAGGATGCAAGCATCGTTTTTTTTAATGTTTACGTAGTTTTGATAATAATAAAAATAGCATATTAATTTAACAACATACAGTAGTGCATATCGTCCTTTAGTTATGACTTTACTAAGTGTCACTTGTTTGTGTGCATTTGTAAAAGGTAAATAAGAAAAGGTCCTATTAAAATTTTCACAGATATTTAAAGTTTATCTACATTTGTAATGGAAATCTTTTTGCTCGTTGTTAAGACATGTTTTCCTCAGAGGGTAGAGCTCTGTAAAACCGGTTTAAGCATCCCAGTCGATACCTTTTGCCGTTCCAAGGCTGCTGGGTTTGCTTTTTTGTTTAATGATTTATCTCAGACGTGTTATTACTTCTACATTCAGCTTGCACGTGTCCTGTGCCTTTTCCATGACTTTATCATATTTCATCATCCATGTGAATTATGCGACTGCAGTGCATCTTGTTTCATGTACCTAAGAGACTAATTAAGATAATACATTTATCTAAAAAAATAACTTCAATTGCTATTCATTTTTTTGATAATATATATTTTCTTTGAAGAAAGATATAAGCATCATGAAAGATATTTATTTGAGTATTTATGAAGAAAAACATAAGGAGATACGAGTTAAAGCATTCTGCCACTTAACGAGTCATAAGTGTTATATATGATACGACGACTGCTATTCATAATTCATGGTGTGTTTATTCAATGATCTTAACACTAAATGTTTTAATCATTATTCTTTTATTTTTCGGTACTTTCGGTACTTGTCTCAACCCGTCTTGTCAATGATGAAAAGTGTTTGACTCTGTCCACATTTCTGTTATTATAATTTCCATAAGAATACGTTTTGATGACGTTAATAATTTACGTCATTTAAATTAAAAAGCTACCTGATGAGGTCAACCAAGGGCTTTATATATATATATAAAGAGGGTTTGAGATAATAAAAATAGCTAAAGCAATTTGAGAACAAATATATTCTCCTTCTACATATTATACATATAAAGTATATAAGCTAATATATTATGCTAGTTATTTGTTGCTTCTTAACCATTTCTGTCATAAAACGTCGGTCGGGGGTTGTTACATTTGTAGAACATAATACATTCTATATGTTTCTAGTTTTTAGCCACGAACACGGGACTACAGATGGTACAAAAAGTTTTTCTATTATTTTGACTGTCCCTTTGTTAAATACCTCTTTATTAAGTACTACTTAGACACATCTGTAGCAAAGATTGAGTTGGCAGAAAAAGGCTCTATCAAACTGTGTAGTTGTTTCATCTTCATATTTAGACATGGTATATATTTATAAATTTGTTTGATTTATATTTCATTTTAAAACAAATTAAAATGTCCCTTTGAGTCAACTCTACAGACATTTACAGTAGGTCAAAATCACAGTGATGATATTTTCACAAGCAAAGAGGATGCCGATAACAATCAAGTTAAACGATTATCGAAGCAATTCTGAGAATGCGTTAACATAATGTAGCGAGATAAACTTTATTTGAGCTTTCCATCTCATAGCAGGGTAGGAACCAATGGCATGCTGACAATTTTCTCTCCTTTTTAAGGATGCATGGCATCTATAATACAAAATGAAAACAGAGGACACTAACCTTTACAATGGTCAATAAATTACTTCGTTCGTAACATTCAGGTTTATTGTCAATCGCTGTTCTTCGACATAATGCGAGCGAAAACATCGACATTTATTTTTCTTGAGAAATGGGTGTTTACATTAGGAATATTAGGCGTAAAACAATAAGTCTTGTATTCCCTGGTACTTTTATATTGACATTTACATAACTATTTCCATTTTGGGAGCCGTCAATATTGCATTTATGCAGATGTGACATCGTCTGCCAGAAAAAGAACGGAACAGTTTGTCTGAAAACATTAAGCTAGGAAAAGGGTTTATGATAAATGTTGTTTCAAGAACAAATGTTTGCTATTCATGAATTATAAGCTTCGATTTCCCGTTTGCGCATGCAGTACAAAAAGATGATGATAAGCAGATATTTGTTTGGGGCCTCCACAAATAACAGCTCGACAGTTCCAAAATTACCATAGTTCTTTGTTTGTTTGATTGGACAGCATACATGTACGCCTTCAATCAGTATACATGTATCTAAACTGTAACACAGAATATAGTATCTTGTTTTCATTAATAGTAGTTTTTTCAGCGTGTTGTTTGCATCAAAGAGAGACAGCAGATGGCAGTCTTCTGTTGTTCATACAGGTGACATAGCAAAACATATATACAAGAAATGAACAATCGAGCAACTATGCAAAACATCAAAGGTCGCCATTGAAGTCGTCTCAACAACGGAACAACACAGTAACATTTGTGAAAAACGTTTTCAAATTAAAACATGAAATTGTTTTTATTTCTTAGTCTGAAAATGTTTATATTTTATCCTATAACTAACTTATGCGGAAGAGTGTAAATCAAATTATTATCTGAATTCCCGGCCTCGGGTTTCGATATCGGAATCCTCCGATCCGAAGAACAACGTCTCAACCACTAGACCGCGGATTACCTTTTATAGTTACCTTGAATAAATAGAAACATGTTTTAAAGTAACATTACTATTACGTCTTTTTAGATGACTTTTTTGTTAGTACAAGAAAAATAGTACATCGGCATCTACATGAACAAATATCACTCTAACAGATTTATGTTCCAAGCAATCATATAATGAGATTTTTTCCACAGTTTCGCAGTTTTCTTACAAATTTTTAGAATTATGGAAAAATAAGAGCAGTAGATATATAAATATCTACACCAATGAAAACATCAAAACAATATATCAGGTGCTGTCTATACAGAACTATTTTTCATCGTTGTCACAGTTTGATATGTTGTATTTACTACTGAAGTTACAAAATATATTACAACAATAGCAAGAGCAGGCCATAATTAATATCAAGTCAGCATATCGTGTAAGCTCTATTGTTACGTGACAACTAATCCGGCACTGATTGACTAGCCAGTCTAGTACGTAGGAGTTTGATAAAGGAGACCCATTAATAATGTGGGATAGGATGACCAATTTAATCAGACTCCAGCATGGGATGAAAATGAATCTTTTAAAATGTTTTAAAATAAGTAAATAATCACGCCAATACGACTTTTGAAAATACCTCTAGGAAGCAGGGTTGCACTTAGGCATGTCGGCACAGATCACGTATCTGGATTTAATAACAGATAAATACTTTCATAACATTATAAAATAGAACCTTATACTCTGTCTATCATTTTGAGGAACATAACGCGCCGTTCATTTCCAAAGCTGCGCCTAGGGAAATTAACCAAAGATATTATGGACATACATTGTCCACTTTCAATGAGATTGATGTAGTTGGTGTTCGCGTTCATTAGTACATGATGTATGTATGGCCGGTCGGCTCTAAAGGAGACATAAAGAGGGGTTATTTTAAATTTATTTTACATTTTGCAACACTGCCAGTGGGTTGATTTTTCTCCATAGCATATAACTTCGCTCGTGCAATGTCGACCTATAATAAAAAGCTATTTGTGATGGTATCTTATAATTATACGAAATGTATACAGTAGCATCTTGTATGAAGGTTCCAGCGTATTAATGTTCCTTTCATTGTTTTATTCCTGATGCAGACGTTTTCTGTCCTTTGTAACACTTTGACAAAAAGTCTGAGTAAAGACAAGGTTTGCCGTTACTCAATCAGTTTAAAGCTTCTGAGTCTATCGTTTTGCCGACTGACATTACCAAGGTGGTAACTGAAGTTCTCTTAATTTATGTTATTATCTTAGCATTAGCAAGTCTTAATTAAAACCATTTACCTAAAACAATAAACATGTTGATATGTTTCTCTAATATGGAACTTTTAAGAGATTACTAAATTGTGAGTAAAAATCTTTGAATATTTATTCCAGCCTAGACAATTGTATCCGCACCCCACCACCACGAAATCATGTATAATTGTAAAGAAAGATTTCTACCACATAATTGTTAATATTTAAATTTTAACTGTTATAAGAAACTAGTTTGAATTATAATTTCACAGAAAACGTCCGTATTCTTCATTGCACTTTATCTCGGAAAATGCCGCCAATTTTGGGTTCATATTCAATATAACAGAGCCAAGGTAACTTAACCCATGATATATATGAATATCGAACATTAAGCAACAATAGGCAGCTCAACTGATATACTTATTCATGAAATACGTTTGCGCAGGATCAACTCTTATGATCAACGATGGCATTAAACAGAACAACATGGCATTTTGAAATATAATATATATTGTTGTAAACAATAAAAATACAATTAATTAATACACAAGCATGTGGTTTTGAAGTTATTTTAATGAAGTGTAATCGTGAATTAAATTGTTCTACATTGTTTATTTTTTGACATACTTATTTGTGTCACATTTTGTTGATCACCCCGCACTTTAAGCATTTTTTTAATTAAAAGTAGTAAGAAAAATAATTATAAATCTACTAAAGTCTGCGTTAACCTTGTTTTTAAAGATCATGATTTGCCTTTAACAATGCAATTGAGAGTCTTGTGTACTAAATAAATGCAGCTGGTAAGTAATATCTAAAATAATACGTAGTTAATGAGCACCTGAGTGGGTTGACCTTTGAATAAAAATATTTTTAAACTTTGTGTTCTTTGAAAAGTCCGCTAAATATAATGATTCATTTCTGTTTTAATACGTTTTTATGTTTTATCTATGTTGTCATTTAATTAAACTATAAAAGGAGTGTCACGTTTATTTTCCTTTGGAGTACATTGACATTTGGTACTTAAACTCAACTCAACTTTCCCTACACAGGCGGCTACGATTCAAAATAAAAGTTGAACTACACTAAAAGAACATGTACACGTATCCATTTTATCTGATCTTTTGCTGTTTCGAAAAGGGTGGATATTATTTTTTCTTTTTAAAAGACGTCATTATTTTGTATATCATATGACGTTATTACATATATCTAAGTCATCGATGGACTATTTTCTTTTATATTATAATGCGTTCTTTATACTGTTCGTCTTATGTAATGGTTAAACTTTAGTTTTATAATCCAGAAATACCTTATTGACTGAAAAAAAATCCCACAACGAATAATTGGTCAGTGCTTAACTTTTCTTTTGCTTCTTTTAATTAACGTGAATTTGGACTCCAAATCAATATATAATGAATTTGTTTAAGTTGTCCGCTGACATACTATTTACCTAAATGGCAACCACACACACAAGCCATTTTGATGTTATCGCGATCAAAATTGCTTGCTTTGTTTATTTTATTTCAAATGCTACTTACTACATGCATGTTTTTTTTTCTTAATAAATTTTATTGTTTTATTTTAACATTCAGATATGAAACTCTTGTTTCCATGAATATTCCAGGTATTGTATCCGGCATACTTTTCTGTAACAATTTTACAATATGTTTCATCAAGTGTTAACTCCTGTGTTCATTTGTAGCAGTGTCTTTATCCCATAGACCGTATTGCAATATAAAGAACGATACACAGCATGAGAGAACTGTAACATCGCTGTAATAAAACGGGGGACTGACCAATTGATCAACAACACCTAGACCAATATAGATCACTGTCGAATATAACTGTCGCATATGCTGACTAGTTATAACTTTACCTGATTTAATCTCCTACATTTAAGAAAAAGGTGTTTTTCATAATTATTATATGAGAAAAAATGCGCCACGATATTATTTAACACTCCATTTCTTAATGACACCGCTTCCTAAAATGTACTTTCGGCAATAAATAAGCTAGAATTTAAAAATGTTTTGTTTTTCATTTAAACGGATATATTACCAGTACTATGGTATCTAACGACGTTGTTTTAATACTCTCTTCAAAATGAACAGTTTTCCCGTAATGGCTAATTTCAACATTAACCGCTATTTGCATTTTGGAAATATTGCATATATCAGTCATGCAGACGTAACATCGTCTGACAAAAAATAAAATAAATAGACTCTCCAATAAGATAAAATCACCAGACATTTAAATCATTTTATTGGAAAGTCATAAGCGTGTTCTCCATTAATTCTTATGTCTTGTGGCAATACGCAAAAAATGATAATTATTACCCAATTGTTAAACAACTTTATACCCGTTTGTAGGATTCATTGAGCTTTTCCTCTTGATTATTGCAAACTATACCAACATTAGAAAAGGCGCAAGACAAAGGTGTTCACATGTAAGCAAAATGTTTAAGCCCTGAAAAGAACAATTATTTTAATGCACTGGGTATTTTTAATGTGACATTAAAATTACAGAGGACTTCCACAAATGGAAAGTCATGCTACCGTCGAACAGATTAAGGATTTAAGATATGACCAGCCTTGTTCTTCTTAAATGAAAGTGAAAACATGGATTTTGCTAAAAAGAACTTTCGGCATTGTTAAGAGTACAATAGCTGATATAAATTTTAATCAAAATCTGATCGTATGAACATGTTAGACTATATTTCATACTTCAAGAAGTAAAAGAACATAAAGAAGATTGCCTGTAATTTAATCATTATTTATAGGATGACAAACAATAATGACATCTAGAAAAAAGCGTATTAAAAATATCGTCTTTATATCGCCGTTAAGCTGGGGTTTTCTAAGTACTAAAGTAAAAATGCGATAACCCCAGGGTCTCAGATTTCTGTGTGTATAGAAACATCACCGATTTCTAACTAAGTGCCTTGCTGATCATCAGACCCTAGACCACGGTGTGGCGAAGTCACAATGGCAGTAAATAAACATTATCACATAACCTACCGCTCGAGCGTGTGGTAACACTCATGCGCTATTTTTACTGATTTCTTTGTTGTCACCGTTTTATGCAGTTTGTTGGACAATTTTATTTTAATAAATAAAACAAATACCATTTTAGTCATGTTTTGAACGAATCTGTTCCCCTTTAATGGACATAGGTCGAGTAAAGAGTAGAACATTTTTTGTGCGAAGTCTCCCAAACCGATTAACACATGTCAAGGCCGACTTTTCCTACTATAAAAAGATGATGCATTGTAAGCCAAAACAGCTGATGTTTTGGTTATTACATAAAAAGAATCCAATATTCGTGTTCATTAGATACTGAAAATATTAAACTCTTTGTCTAAAATGATACGAAACTCGGCAGAGACTCGGTTTCGTATCATTTCATCCAACTCGTATAATATTTTCAGCATCTACTAATATCAGATCTTCTACTTATCAAATGTTAACCAAATTTTGTCTAATCTAATTTGCACACTGAACAACTAATGGTCTACTTTAAATCCATGTATTTGTTTCTTTTGAATATAAGAAATGATATTGTTAATTAGAAAAAACAACAAGTTACTGTTTTTTTTTCTAGAAATTTCCTTCACCAGAAGCTTGAAGTTACCTGTCGGTAATAACATTACCGTTATTTTAACTCAAATGACAGTACACTTAAATCACTCTTTGGAGTATTTTACTTGGTAAGAAAGGGAATACTGCAAACAGCACAACGTGAAACTACATGTTTTAAGTAAAACATACTGTGGAATAAACTGAGGAAACTTATGACATTGGGGTACTTACAAGGAAAATTAAAATGTTGAGGTAATTTAAATGTTATAAAGGTAACTTTAAGGGCATACAGAATAAAACTAGTTCTTATGTATAAAAATCACATACATGTTTTTATTGTATGTAGTGTAAGGTTTGTTTAATATTAACTAGTGATCAGCATACTTGTGAAATTGATATTATGAACCAATGTCCCCATTTAATTCTCAGCGCGTTTGCTCTGATTGCATTTACTATTCATGAATGTAATATTTAAATACAAACAGAAATTACTCTAATGCATTATAAGTAGTTTCTGTGGTGGATTTGTGTCTTATTTTGTCTGCTGAACAATAAAGCAAGTCACACATTGTTGACTTATAAGTAACTTGGTCCATACTCATTGGTGTTTGTACAATCATGAACCCATGACATTCCTATGCCGTATGTGCAATAGATTTTTGTGTGTGAAAACACCGGTTTTTTATTAGCACATCTCAAGCTGTTGAATGGCATTAATTTCAAATTTAAACTGCTAATATTTAAGGTTTTATTTACTAGTATTTCTCTTTTCAAATACACCATGACTAAAATAGCATAAAATATTATAAATTTTACGTACACTAAATTTACCTAATAACATGATTGTATTTGCCAGTACAATGTAGTTAAAATTGTGAACATTAAAACACAATTCCATTATTTACCATATCTTTAATTAATTAGACAAGTAAGATACACGAGTTAATTCATAATTAGTAATGAACATCTTTAGTTTCTTGTTGAGTAAACTTCATCATGATGATAAAACATATGTGACGGAGATAAAATGTTTTTTTTTTCTTTACCTATAATTTTAATTGGTACAGATATAACTTTTATATGTATTTTATAGGGACACATATGTTCATAATTGTTTTTATGATACACGAATAGTCTGTTCTTGAACATATGTGTTAACATAGAGTTGATAATAACAAGTAATAGCATATTAATTATTCATTCAACAACGCACTGTACTTCCTCCGTAAAGTACTTCGTTAACGACTTTACAAAGAGGAAATTGTTGGCGCGCATTTGTAGTGGACACACTTTCCAATCTTTTATTAGTACTTCATTAAGAATAACAAGACTTAAGTGCCTCTTGTTTATGTAACTGAAGAAGCGATTAAAAATGTTTTTACATAAATGTATGTCAAGAGCCGTACTCTAAAAACATTTTCTCTGAGGAAAGAGAAGGATATTATTAAAAATATTTTATGCAGAGTTAAAATGAGGATAAACGTGGTAAAGCATTCTGTCATTTAAAGGCTCAAAGAGGTGAAGGTATGTATGTAAGTTTGTATGACCAACAATTATCAATCGTATAGTGTTAATTAATCGATCTCCACATTAAAGTATAAAAGAATTATTTCTATACCTTTTCGCCATTTCATTTTAATAGGGAAGTATATTTTACTATGGTTCCGTTCTTATACTTATTCTATATTTTATGTTTTTATACAGTATAATAAAAAGATACGTGTTTTCAATAAACATGTGTTATATTATGAACACTCACCTATTCAAAGTGGCTGTCTGATTCTATCAGGCGGCTTCAATAATTTTCTACATTAAATCATAAAGTATACACACACTGTGAAACCTTCTTAAAAATAGCGTATATGTTGATCGGCTTTAATAAACATCTAAGTACAACTATCTGAACACATTTATTCTAATTCTAGTTATTTACGCATTTATTTCATACGATGTGCAACTTCGGTCGATTGTTGTTTCATAAGTAAAGTATTCTGTTGATAAACCGTTGTAGTGCCGAACATAGAACTGCAGATGGTATTCAAAGTTGGTCAAGTACAACTACCTGTTATCACTCTTACTCTTAATCTCTCTTCAAGCCTGTTTGAATATGTCTTTTCTATAAGAATATATAAGACAAAGTCCTATGAGCATTGCATCATGTACACAAATTGAAACGACACAGGACCAAGGTATTCACATGCACGCCAAATGTAAAAATGAGAACAAATCTGTTATGAGTCATTTAACAATAAAAGTACACCCGACAGTTACCGCCTTGGACGGTCAGTCGGCAATATGGACCGACTGGGGAGCTTAAACCGGTTTTACAGAGCTCTAACCTCGCACTTCCTGATGGGTTTCTCGAATGCAAGCAATGAAAAGAAAACCGATCCATTTGAATAAGTGTCCAAGCGCTGACGTTTTGTTTGACAAGTTATGACGAAAGCAGTGACGTCATTGAAAAATAATGTCCGCATAGGGTTTAGAAGAGAGATAGGTAATATTTCGATTAGAAGACCTACAAAATACGTTAATAGTAAATAAAATTAACTTTCTGAATCAAGAAAACAGTGACCAGAGAAGAGTAAATGGTTGTAGCATCCTGTTCATGCGGAGATGGAATTGAGGAACTAAAGCCCAATGTCCATCATAGGAAATACACGTAACAATCCGTATAGGAATACACTATAAATCTCTGCGAGAATTAAAGCTTATAAACTCTTTGCTTGATAATTTGCTTGTTGCTTTTTTTTTGATATCTGTTATCAAAGCTACTAATTAAACACCAATTACTAAAGATGGTGTTATCGTTGGCAATTAAAATATTTGGAGTGTTTTGTACTTGTAATTCAAGACTTCAGAGCTGTGTATTTGTTTCTTCTTTATAATGAGACGGTTTATTTTGTGTACATTTGTTTTATGCTGTTATCATCCTAACATAAATATAAATGTCATTTAAATATTTCAACTCTATGGACATTTATAGCCTGACATAAACGCAGAGCTCATTATTTTAATATCGTAGACGGTGACAAAGAACTTGTTAAGGGATGTTCGAAAAAATGTTAAGTTAGCGTTAACATTGGTTGTGTATAAGGCGGGAAATGTGCAAGGGGTTCATAGCAGTGTTTGACATTACAGCATTTTAACTGACAATATTTTCCCTTCTAAAAAGCATCATCTCTATAATGTTAAATGGTGACAGAGGTTTACTTCCTCAACATAACATTACAATAGATGATTTAATTACTTCGGTCTTGACATTCTGGTCTATTATCAATCGTTTCTCTGGGCTGACATTATTCGAGGAAAAGAACTTCAATTATTGCTTAGTCTTAAAAAGAACTTTAAACTCAGTGTATTTGGCGTGAAATAAAGTTTTTTTTGTGTGCATATTTTGTTATTTTTATATATCCATTTACATGACTATTGCATCTTTTGGAACAATGAAGATTGTATTTCTGTAGATATAACATCGCCTGCCCAGAAAGAAGTGAACCTTTTGCCTGAAAATCCTAATGTAGGATAAAATCTTAGGCATGTTAGAAATTTGGTTGCAAGAACAAATAGTTTGCTATTCGTGTTATTATATTTATTTTTCGTGGTTGAATAAATCCGAGAAACGAATAAAAAGAAACGTCTACTTGTACTTAAGCGCACTTTCATGTTTTCAATATGATATAGGCAACGAAGTATGAGTGCATATCAGCGGAATGATTGCTGAAATTCACGTAGATTGCCCAAATACGATACGTAATGTTATAAAAGAAAAAAAGAGTCTGAGAAAGATCTATTCGCTTCAAATGACTGACTAAAATAACTTGATACGTAAACATTAAGGTTTGTTTTCAACATAAATTCAATGATATTGTTTATAAAAAAAGCCTACAACAGGATAAAACACCATTTTTTCAACAAAAAGCAAACTATTTTTAATGGCGAAATAGTGCTGAAAATGTTTCTTTAGTTATTATAGATGCTTTTGTATTACAAATTGTGCACTGATAAAACTGTTAAAGCCAAACAGTATTGATGTGTTCTAAGGGACAAAAATTAAAGCTAAAAGACGACTGTCTGACGGTTACTTTTATCAGTACGTTTATCTTTGCCGGATCAATAATTCACACCTGCAGAAGAATGTTTATCATAGCAATTCTGCAAGTCAACTACGAAGACACCTGTGTTTTCTTGGTTATTTGTATGTAATAAAGTATGTAGTCTAAGTAATCCGTACATATTTGCTTGAACGTTAAAAATGCAGGTATGACACTCCTATTTCAACGTCGAAGCCCGGGTTAAAACCCAGGATCTGCTGTCCTCAGATCCGACGCTCTTCTACTTGCGCTACCATGTGTGGTTAAATAAAAGTGTAAATGTATTTTCTGAATTAATTACTAAGAATCGCCACCTGAACAGATGCATCTTTCAGTGCTATATCTCCACATAGTCGTATACTTTACTTACAGACTTTGCATTCTTTAAACATATTTTCCTTTTTAATGGACTTTACTAAAATGTTCTTCTTATTGCAGAAACAATATATAAAAAGAAAGTAGGAACATCCAATTAGAAAAATAAAACAACCTCGTTATTATTTTAAATATCTTTCTAGTAAGTTCGAGAGAATTATTTTCACTGGATTTAATGAGACTTCGTTTGGCATAGTTGAACTCTTCAATAAACCTTCAAAATGATTTATTGTTCTTTTTATATACATGTGTAATAGTTATGAACCAAGGCCATTGTTCTTTTGACCGTAGTTACAATCCGCAACCTTTGCTTTCATATTTTCTTTTTCACAAGCCGTGTAAATGGAATTAACATGAGCCATCTAACTTAAAATGCAAAATTCTTCAGGTTTGTGAATCTTGTATACGGAAAATTTTCATTTTGACGAAAGTTTAAAAATAGTTTTCTTCCGCCAAACTGCGATTCAAGAAATAGCTACCTAACTGGCAAAATCATTTGTTAATTCGCCATATTTCCATTTAAAGTACATTTAAGGGAGACAGACGGTGACAATTTGTCTGTTTTCAATCAATGTAACATTGTCAGTAAGCCAGCTGCTAGCGAGATAACCTATAATGTAAAGGGATATCTAATCGAACTTAAAGCTTCTGTGCAGTTAAACGAATGTTAGTGACTATCAGGCATATTAAATTGAACATGTTTAATGTTTTAATATTAAAAAAGTTATATTGCATGAAGTTGCAAAAATGGACTGGTGTTTAATAAGACAAAAACTTCGGGAGTAATGAATGTACGTGTTTGTAACGTTCCAAGGCAACCCTATTGCTAATTACGTGTGTTTAATAAAGTGTCTTTACTCCGTCAAAGCTACCAATATCCTTAGCTGGGAACCATGCATCAACTGAACATACTTGTCAACTTTTCTCTCATGCGCCAGTTCGCATATCTCCTCCGAGAACACAGTAAGTTATAATCCTGCAATGGCCTGTCTGTAGTTTGACCGTAGGGTGCACGACACGTCTCTTTCTTCCAAATCCACTGCCATCCCCCACGACTCACGAGTGTTCAGGATACCACGTTTCTAAGGATGCTTGCGCCTTCTGTCATTCCTTCACCAAAGGAAGCCTGGCTTGGTAGTTGAAACTCTCTTCTTTCTCCTTACCAGGTCGATGTTGTGAGCAAGTTGGCGCATTACACTACATTACACTACCATACCTCCCGTGGGAGAGAGCCACATTACATGACGAAAAGATATGCTCCAGGGTACTTCTCGAGTTTTCTCTACCTCCTTTCTAATCTCCCTTTGGCTCATGGCCCTCTTTTGCTGGTTGTCAGCAGCTGACCATATTCCCTCATGCTTAGTTGTCAAACCCCAGTCTTCCCGTTGCTGTGGTTCCCACGATCTCACGATGTGCCAGTTTGCTCTCAGCACTCTGTACAACTTTGCTGCCAGACCACTTTCTCCCAGTCCTTAGTTCAATGCCAGCTTCACTTATAAAGTTTCAGGGTCATAAGGAGTCTTGCCCTAGCCAGCTTGAACTCTTCTATTAAGGATGAGATAGGTAGTTAGAACCTAGCTGATGAGGAATACAATCCTAGTCCTGTAAAACTCGGGACGAGTCCAAGCCAGCGTCGGAGGTTCTTGTTGACGATGCGTTCTAACGCTTCAATTATTGATGTAGTTATTTCATACAACATCAGGGGTCAAATCATCCCTGGTAGCAAACCATTCTAGTACATCCATACCTTGCACTTTTGTGGCAGTTGGGTTTTGTTTATTCTACTCATTCCCTGGACCAAATATTCTTTGTGACCCGTGATCGCCTCTTTGTCCGTAAGGTTAGCATCGAGACACTTGCCAATGTATTTTATTGGCTTTGCAACTTTGCTTGGTATCGGTTCACCTTGAAATGGGATAGTCAGTGTGAATACACTTGTCACCTTCCTTTTCTGAATGCCCAGATTCTTGTCTATTTGACAGTTTTATCACGGCTTACTAAGAAATATATGTATTACTAAAATATCATTATGCACTTCTGTTGTAACGATATTGATGTATGCCAAAGACGTTAGGTAAAAGGTAAAGGGTTCATATACAAAAAGACCATATATATGCCTGTTGTAAATCAGAAAGATGCCCAATCAGGGATAAAACAACAATCTCCCATTAGCAGAGCTCTACAGAAGTGAGTACCAATGATACAACTCTACCAGACAATTGTAATTAGCTTTCTTTATTTTAGCTTATGATTAAATCTTTGTAGAGGAAGGATATATTTTAGTCAAATGGAGAACTACTTACAATTAATTTAATGTTATCTATTTTAATCGATAGCGAATCATTGAATAAATTGATTATCAAGTTTTTTTCAATTTATGTTCATCCCTCTCAGATTCGCTACTGCACCAATGAACTCAACAATATATCGCATGTAATTTATCCATGAACAGAAATGTCATCATCGCCGTCGTTAAGGTTTTGCGTTTGCAGTTGCGGTTAGAAGATATGTAGAAGAGCAAGTCATAATTAATATCAAATCAACATAATGTGGTACTCGTTCTAAGCCTCATTGCCACGTGACATCCGAAAGTGAAAGGAGATATATTAATTAGGTGGGATATGATGACCAATTTCAGCATCAGATTCCAGCAGCCGAGGACTTGAAGACTCAACATATATTCTGGATATCTGAGATTATTATGGTTTATTTATGGTGCGTATGATTAAAACCCAACAACACCATTTAACAAAATTATTGCTTTCATGCAGGATTTGTCTCCTTATATACATCGAACAACATGAAAGTTAATTTATTAAAATAGGTAAAAGGTCACTTTAATGCGATTTACTTCTGTTGAACCAACAATTGGCATAAATTGTTGCAGCAAGGCATGAACTTACACATTATGTATCTTTATTTAATAATGAAGGTTAAACAGGATAATACTTTTGAGACATTTTAAGGCTTAACCTTTTTGTCTGCCAATCAGTCTGAGAAACATAACGCGTCATTCATATCACAGAGCTGCGCCCAGGGAAATTAACAAAGGATGTAAGAGGCATACATTTTTCACTTCAGAAAGATTTTATTATTATAATTTTATCTTTATATTTTTATTTCATTTTATACATTTTACAACAATGCAAATTGTGCTGATTTATGGTCATATCATATTTCGCTGCTTTTATAATGTCAACATCTATAATGAAGTCAGTTGTTGTGGTATCTGGTAATAATTTGAACTGCCGGTTATCTTTTCTCAAACTGAAAATTATTACTGTTACAAAGGTAGGCTGAACTAGGCTGTAATTTGTTTAAAAAACATATTCTTTGTTTAATCTTTCGATTCCGGATGCAGGCGCATGCTTATATTTGCCACTCTCGAACGCCATTTTTTATTTTTCAGAAAAATGCAGGTAAGAGAGCTACATGAGCTGGTTTAGGCGCCCCAGGGGATACTTTGGCCGATTTTGGCCGACTGTGGTCAACTGACCGCTGAAAAGGGGGCAACTGATTCTTTTATTTATGTAAATGTCTCATCACAGTGTGCCATAATTTAATTTTTTTTTCATATATTAGTAAAGGAGAAAGTGACGAAGGGAATAATTTAACAACTTCAACCGTTGCTCAATTATGAAACTTTTAAGAAGTTACCAAACTATTAGTAAAAATCGTTGACTGTCGTCCTCATTTATTTACAAGAGAAACAGACAGTTTCTAAAAAAGAATTCATTTCAATGCACTCTAGATTGAAAAAACGCCACCAAGATTTGGTATATATTCCATATGACAAAGCCATAACAACAAATGTCCTCCAATGGTAAAGGTCTGACTGCTTTTTCATTTTGAAAAGAAGACGTGTAAATCTTTGTTGTCAGCACTCACGTATTGCCCGTATCCTCACCAAATGAAGCCAGACGACAGATGTGATATGTTTCTTAGTATAAACCGCATGTTCAAATAAAATAAATGCATAATTTCGAAAAGTATATACAATACTTCTGCTATGAAAATGTGGTGTTTTATCAGGACCACACACTTTGTAAACAAAAAGGTTCGGTCCTTTCTTACATTACATTATTTTATCGTAAATATTAAAATATTCATGAAAACAGGGGAAATGTAATTTAATTGGTTAACAGCTTGGCATGGCAGACAGAAAAGTGACTGAAATTATGCGGCATTAATCATAATCTACGTTTTCCGCGTTTTTTTATATCCTGGTTTCTCTAAAACAATGCGATCTAAATTGGTGTACCGCCAGATGTTGCTGTGGAGAGGTTTTACTGTACTTCATATCTGAAATCAAATATATGCAGAGGATGCCTAATATATAAAATAATGCGCAGTTAACTGGCATCTGCGTCTGTTTATTTTACATAAAATGAGATTTGATGCATTTTTATTGCTTTTATTTAGAACATTAAAGTATTAACATCTTTCTATTTATAGTCTGGTTTCGTATTTGGAATACTTTTCTGTTACAATTTTACAAAATGTTTTTTGTTGTTGTCAAGGGTAACACTTTTAATAATTTGTAGCCACTGCTATGCATTTAGACAACTTTCAAGATAAAGAACGACTCGCTAATTGAAGCAAGTTTAACATCTTGTAAAAAGAGGTACTGACCAATAGATCCACAACACTAGGGCCAATGTAGAATCAGTTTCTAATATAACTGCGCGTATGTTGACAGGTTATGAGTGGTACCGGATTTTTTCTTGAACACCACGCTATAGTAGGCACGTGTTTTGTAATAGTTAGAATTTAAAATAAAACACGCTATATAATTAATCACAACACTTACTTAAATGCACTTGATGCCAGAAAAAGTTAAAATATACATTTTTAAAATTTAAACTGATATATTGCCAATACTATAGTTTTGAAAAGGCTGCTTCAATAGTCGTTTCAAACTTTAACGGTTTTTTTTCCTGAAATTGATGTAAAATGGCAAATCTCATCATAAATTGTTATTTGCAATTTCGGAATATTGCAGATATCAATTATGCAGTCGTAAAATCGTCAAACAAAAATGGAAATAATCATTCCATTACTAGACGCTCAACTAGGATCATATCATTAGACATTATATTCACTTTACACGAAAGTCGAAGGCTTGCTTTTCACAAATGCTAAATTTCTACTGCTTAATAAATACATTTATACCAGTATACATTTTTATACGGGCGTTTGGTCCAAGGAATCAGCGATGACTTTGGAACTGTTGCCTTAGGACGAAGGCTGAGGAAAACAGTTCCAAATGCCATCCCTGATACCGAGGGACAACAGCTTTGACTGTTCACCAAGCACCCATGAAATAACTGTTTAATTATCTATTGTAATTAAATAAATTAATATAACATTCATATATATATATATATATATATATATATATATATATATATATATATATATATATATATATATATATATATATATATATATATATATATATATATATATATATTTCAATAAGAATCCGATAATGTTGTGTAGTCCATATCTTATGAACAGCATTCATTCCTTACTGTAGAGTTCACTGCCACGAATAAAACCTTGAGTACATAAAAGTTTAATTCCTGTTTACTGCAGTCTAAAGTTGGGAATTCTAAGCTTTCTTCGGCACAATATGTATGCAGAACAACCACTGAGCCTTGGCTCACCTTTAAGTGCTTAGTGAATTTCTGTTTTCGGGTATATTATTTAATTCATCCTCTGATATGTCTTGGAAACGGCTCGACATGTTTTGCTTTTTTTATTGTCAATTATGAAGACCCTTGGAATAGAAAGTAAGTATAACCTAGTTTACTGATGATATTGTTGATATGTTGAAGATTAACACCGCACAAAAATATTTCAGTTCATTTTTTTAAAAAATTACAGTTAATATTAAGACCTTATACTTGAATTAATACAGCACACGTATAATTTTCATACAGTGAAGTTAGCCAATAATGCACCGTGCGGTCATTAAATAAACTCTATAAGGTATATTCTGACTATATGTCACTTTTGTAATTAAATTTAAACAACGTCGTTTCATAACGTCGGTATTAATTATCAGGAGATTCTCTATAATAACTATGGTTAAAATATGAACAGACAGCAGTTAATGTTATTAAAACTGTAGTGATTTGTATAATGCATACTATTTTACATAACATAGCGGCTGATAATGCCATTCCCTATTTTCTTTATTTGCGTCATAGCTGTAGCATATTTTTTTTCATTTTTAGGCTTTGAGGTAATTAGCTCTCATGCAGAGGGAAGAACCAATGACAGGACTATTCTGTAAACATCTTTAAAGCAACGACAAAGGATTTTTTTTTTGCTGGAAGGAAGATTTAGTTAATATTTGCCTTTAACAGGATGTTCTTGTTGATTTATGTTTCAGGTTTGCATGTTTTTACCAATAACGTTAATATTTTAGACGTTTGTTAACTTTAAATGTCTTACAAACTGATTGGATGATTTATATACATTATGCTGGTAGATTAAATCACCAATATTCATGCATACATCACGTACATATTTCGGGTGTAAGATTCACTTCCATTTAAACAGAAGACCGGCATTTTAGTACTTCTATTCATTGGAATAGCCAATCTTGAAAAATACTTGTGTAGATGACGACGGTTTAACATGAAAAAAACTTCCAAATAAAATATGTTTATGACTAGAATGTGTAAAATATACAAAATATTTCCATTCTAAAATTATTTCTTTAGTATTTCCTAATCCGCAAGTTTAAAAAAATAATTCCGAGAATGTCAGTTGTACAATTAAAGTATAAGCAACAAATTTAAGCAAATTGTGAATGTTACATTTTAGTAAATAATCAATGATGTTATCAACTACGTATGGCAATATGACACGTTGTGCGTAACAATACAAGGGAAAACATGTTTGTTTTCAAATACAACGACCGCCGTATTCTTTTGAAATAACAGAAAGAAACGCGGATTTTATTGCATTGTTAATTGTATAATAGCTGATACAAATTTTAACCAACATGTGTTATTGTGACCATGTTAGAGATTATTCCCTGGTGTTGCTTATTTGATAAACATATTGGAGTGAGGTATTTCGTAACTATCGCCTGAAAGTGTTATTCTCAAAGCTTATTATCATCTAAAGTGACAAAGACAATTGCATTCAAAGTGAAGGTAGCATTATCCAAACACAACACATTGCGAAGCCACGTCGGTATTCCTATAGAACTTTGCTTTAACTGTAATTATTTAAGTGGTTGAGGACATTGGTTGCATTGTTTCTCTAAAGTCGTACAAAGTGTAATGGAAAATGAAAAGTCTTTTAGTAAGGAAACACAAGGAATGATATGCATATTGAATTGAAGATTATTTCAACTGAAATGGAAGGCTGGATGAATATACTTACTGTCAAGAAACACGCGAGATCAATTCTCGTCAAAAAGATGTGCTCGAATAGTATAAAAAGTGAAAATGTGACAAAGGTACTTATCATTGGTAAAAAATTCATTGGTAAAATTCTGGCTGAATATTTAATTTCTTCTTAAAAGGGGACCTTTGATTATTTGTCTTGTCCGCGCGCTTTTCGTAAATTGATGATAACGGAAATACAAATTCTTATATACAAATTTATGGAAAATGTTTAAACTTTGTCATGCCACTTTCCATTTGATACGGATGCACAGAATAAGGCAAACATCTGGGGAGCAATAAATGTTTTTACAAATCCAACTGTATCACACAGGTGAAAGCATTTAACAATATGAAATATTATTCCGTTTTTATTTGCTTCAATTCGTGGTTTGTATGCCGCGCTATTTTCTGATCGATTGCAATTTTGTTATCCTGATACACATATACCAACATTTAACGTACAATGTCAAAGTGTTATTCTAATACTATTTCCTTTTAAAATGGATAATAAGGTATAAGTTTTATTTATCATTTCTAAATAAATAAAACAAAAGGTGAAAATAAACACGCATTGTTGAAAATAGTGTGTTTAAATTGCATGCCCGCATGATTATGATAAGTATGGCTGATTGTTTTATTTCAGGAAAACACACGACACAAAGGCATGTCGCATATACCGAGGACTCAATTGGTATAAGCTTTCGAACTTATTCTGACTATTTCTGCAAATTTTGGTATCTGTTGCAATGCTTCTAGTCATATTTCCTTTTAATTATTTGTTCAATGTATAAATTATCATTTTTTTGTTTAATGACTCATCACAAATTTTTCTTACTTCTACACGTGGCTTGCATGTGAATCCCTTTGTCCTTTGCCTTTTCAAATTTGGGCACATGTGGCAATGCTGATGGTAATTTTTCCTTATTTCCGCATTCGTGATTACAACTTTCTTACCTGTGTGGCGTTCGAAAAAAATCTTCCCGTGCAGGTTATCTATGTTGTCATTTAATTCATCTTACAGGGATTGCTATGAGTGTTTGATGTAAATTGAACTTTGGTTCCTCAATTCCATCTTCACATAATCAGGATACTAAAACCATTTACAGTGCTTACCTGGTCATTTTGTTCTTTATTTAAAGTGTGATTTAATCTACAATTAAGGAATAATTGTACTTTTCCTAATAGAATTAATACATATTTCTCTCTTCTAAATACCACGTGGACATTATTAATTAGTCACTTCTTTCTTTTACTGACGTAAAAAACTTATCTTAGTAAACGTCAGCGCTTGGATATCTTTGACTTAAATAGATGTTATCTTTCCATCGATTGCATTTGAGAAACCTATCAGGAAGTGCTATGTTAGAGCTCTGTAAAACAGATTGAAGCACCCCGTATTGCAATCAGATCGTTCCAATGCGGACTGTTTGGTTTCCTCTTTTGTTTTATGACTGATCTCAAATGTGTTGTAACTTTTACAGTTGGCTTGCATGTGAATCCCTTTGTCCCGTGCCTTTTCAAATTTCGGAACATGTGGCGATGCTCATGGGGCTTTTATCGTCATCAACAATAAAACGTGTGTTTGATTTTGTTTGTTTGTTTGGTTTATTGGTTCATCAACAGTGTTTCAGTTTTCTGGAGACGCTGTCTTTGGTCCGCGGCTCGTGTTTAAACCCGGGGCATTCCGTCCCCGTACTCAACGCTCTACGTATTGCGCTACCAGATCCAGTATAATACATTGCTATAAATGTACTTTCTAAACGTGCTAGACACCAGAATCAATTACTTTTTGTAAACTTGAATAAAACTTCCAAAATCAAATATGTTAATAACACGATTGCGTTATCTGATGACATATTTCATAAAGGAATTTCCAGACCAATACACGCTTTAGCGAGCAAATGTCATTTATTGCATTTTTGCTAGTTACTTACTGTCTGCATTTTATATATCTGAGCCTTCTTATGATGAAATTCCTATACATTTAGCAATGTCAGGATTGAAAACCTGTCTGACCCTTGTGAGACCCTTACATAATTTATATACAAGTACACATGAATACAAGTACACATGATAAATGAATTTTCTTTGTCTTACAAATATTTGATGTATTTTTTATTGCGAATGCTAAATGACACAACCGTTTGACATTTAAGTATTAACAAATATGGAAATAATTGGGGATCAAACGTATATGAATTTGGCAGAACGTATAAAGCGTAGAAAGCTTTCTCTTCTGTCTTTTGGTATATTGCCTCGTATCGTGTTGTCTTTAAGCATTATTAACGTCTGAACAAATTCAATTTTCTTTGATATTATAAAACAAATACAAATATTTTACTTGCAGTCTTCGAAAACTTGAAACTCAGTATTTTCCGCTGTATTGATTTGTCTAAAATGTTTGTTTTATTCTTCTTGCAGACGAAAAGGCTTAAATGTAGAGGATCAATTTGGATTCATAAAAACAGCAACATTGATTGAATTTTGTAAGTATCTTTGATGAAAGTTATAACCAATACTTTTCGTTGATTTTAATTACAATTCATATGGTGGAACTCTTCAATTTATTTGCTTACCTATTTTCTTTTTCACAAGGTTTGTAGATAAAATTAATTTAGATGATCTATCTTAAGATATGATATTTTTAAAGTTTATGAATGTTTTATACGGCTAAAAATTTTTTTAACAATTTTCATTTTGTCGAAAGTTTAAAGCTGTTTTTTCTTCTTATATATACACAGAAAACAAATAACAAAAAATGTTGCATTTTAGTAAGATGACTGGACACACATTAACGTATACAAACAGTACGCGGCAGTATTTTATTTTGTTTAAGGAACAGCATACCACATCAATTAATTAGTTTAATCTGTAACAAGGAATAAAGTTTCTTGTTTTCGTCTAAAATATATAATTACATATTTCATTTTCATATTATTGGCTGAATCCAAGGAATACAGCAAGTGTCAGTCTTCTGTTTCTATCTCTGTGACAAAGATTATTACTGTTCTTAACATAAATAGAAGAAATGAATTACTGAAATACCCAAGTAAGCCATTTGATAACAAGATAACATATAATGTATATATGGCATGATATTTATGGCTTCCACAAAAATTATCAGAAAATGTATTGCTGACGGTTACAACCCGCGAATCCTTCATGGTACTGCATTGCTTGCAATTTACCCTTTTACAGCCAGGAACTTGCATTGCATTAAAAAAACAACAATTAAATTGAGTCGTCTCACTTTGACGGGTATTTTTTTCACTGTTTGCTTGATAGAAAAACCTCAAGGAAGTGCGAGGTTGGAGCGCTCCACAAACAAGGTCATTTTGCCGACTGACCTTTTTGTGTTTTATGTCTCATCTCTGTGTCTGTGTCACATTTACATTTACCTAGTTTGACTTGTCTAGAGGTAATTTAGATTTAAATGTCTATGGCAATTTGATAGTAACTTTTCTTATTTATCTATTCTATCTAGTTACACGAATTTATTTAATTTTAAGGCAGAACATAGAACGTACTAAATAAGTGTAAATTAAAATAAATTGTGAAAAATGCGCAAGGGCTAAATAAGAAAAGAAATGTGGATTAATGAATGAATTGACGTGGTTGTTACAGTCCCATTGCTGTTTCCTTACGAATAACATTTCAAAGAAGTATTCAAATTGCCCTCACCGAGAACATAAAACACCTTTTAAACTTTCTCACACGATTTCATATTTTCTCCCCTCAATCATAAAAATGTCGATGTTACTTAGTCGAAAAATATTTAAGCTTAAAAATAACTCATACGTAAAGTGTAATTAAAATACCTATACTAATGAAATATCTATATGTATTTGATTTTATGAATATATATATTAATGTAGTAGAGATATCGTTGCATACCAATTACATTAAGTAAAGGGTTGAGTTCTGATGACCAAAATGACAATACCTCGTAGATGTGTTTACAGAAATGCAGACTATATTATTTAATAATTTTCTATCCATACACGAAGTCGTAACATGGCATTCGGTGTCAAATCAATTTATCGAATGTAAAAGCAACTAAACAATGAAGGTTTTATGATAAAAATGCATATCTAATGATGCCAAGGACTCTGATGCTGGTTCAACAAATCGATAGTTATGCTCAGTAAAGCATTCAACAGCAATCTCCCATGGGTGTCATGTAGCTCTACTAAACGTTAATCATAATGAGAGTTCTATTTTATTTTATTTAATCTGATGATGTTTTAGAAATAAGGATATATATTATTCTAATTGATAAATGCTAACAATTAATCTAAACTTATATATATAATAATACCGCTTGGTTTCGGGTTTCGAGCTTTTGACCCTCTAAACCAAACCGGATTGCAACGTTTCAACCCCTAGACCAAGGACGCCCACACATAATAACCTTGTATAAATAACTGCATGTTTAAACTGACATTTCTATAAAGGCATTTGAGATAACTTCTGGGTTTTCATTAGTGAAAAGAAAAAAACCTCATAAAGAAAGCAATGTTATTATGACAGAACACAACGGCGTTATCAAAATTATGAAAAATGAGAGTACTAAATATCTGTACTGCACTAATGAAGACAACAAAAATATTCATTATATGTATTCGATCCATAAACAAAATTTTCGTCATCGTCATCACAAGATTGCGGCCAAAACAAGAGCAGGCCATAAATAATATTAAATTCAAATAAGTGATCATATAGTGTAACACTGTAAGATCAATTTTCACGTGACAACTCATCCGGCAGTGATTGATTCATATCCAGTCATGTAGGAGTTGGATAACGGATATACATTTATAATGTGAGATAGGATAACCAATTTCAATCAGACTCTCGGAGAGCATGAAAAGAATACTCGACTTTAGTAACAGATATTCTGGATATCTGAGATTATTATGGTGTATGTATGACGCCACTGATTAACTCTTAGCAGTACCATGTTATTGATTCCATGAATTTCCTACTGTCCCTTTATTACACTAAACATCATAAAAAAATGTTCAAGATGAGTTAAAGGTCACTTTTATACGACTAACATCTCTTGAATCAAATATTAGCATAAATGGTTGCAGCAAGGCATGAATTTACAAATTTTGCATCTGGATTTAATAATGCAGGTTAAACAGATAAATACTTTCGTACCATTGTAAGGCATAACCTTGTACTTTGTCTATCATTCTGAGAAAGAATACCACGACATTCATATCGCAAAGCTGCGCCCAGGGAAATTAACCGCGGATATTATGGACATGAATCTTCCAATTTTCAATAAGATTAGTGACATTAATGTTTATTGGCAACTGCAAGCATAGCCGAGCAGCTCTGTCATACAGGTACCAATGATAATATTTTATCTTTACAAAAAGAGTTTCAATTTTATTAAACTTTTAACAATCCTGCCAATTGTATTGATATATCATCATTATAAGTTTCGTTGCTTTTATAATGTCAATCATATTAAGACAACTGCGGAGGAATCTGGAAATGCTGTTTATTCTGATGTTGAAGGTACATGTTGTTTTAAACGTTCAATCAATCGTCCATATTTGACGTTTTTTTTTGCTATAGTTTTCTAATTTCATATATAATTTCAAAATCTCACGTTTGACCTACTTACACATTGTTGCCGCATGGTCAGCCCGAATAATTGTCAAAACGTCTCTCATTGTTAGAAAACATGAGAACACCATATATCGTATTAGTATATAAAATAGCAGTTTCTAGCAGATTATTTTCATATATTAATTCAACTGAATCATGGAACACGCTTGATTTGTATGCTCAAATTGTAAGTCATTCGTCCTTACAAGTGGGTCCGAATCGAAAAATGAAAATTTCTATGAAAAATTCATATGATTTCACTTTAATTTCATGGCTCTCTATCTTGAAAGACGCCGAGAATGTTTGGTTCAAATTCAAGTCAGCATAGTCAAAGCAAAATATTCCATGATGTGAATGAGTGTTTGTAAAATGTGACTGAAGCTGAAATAGGATCAACCAATTTACTTATTGTAATGAAATGAGTCTGCTTTCAGGCACGTTTTATCATACGGTTGGCTCGAATTAAATGAAGTAGAATTTATGTCTTTAGAAATCTCTGCCATCCTAATGATAAGTCTTAACAATGCGATCAAAATTTATGCCTTTCATATCTCAAATAAAATAAATGCAGATGGCACATTATATCTAAAATAGGGCATAGTTAATTACATCTGTGTAGGTTGAATTTTAGAAACGATCATTAAACATACGAAAATATATTTCAAGGAAACAACTTTTTTTTTAAAAAAATTGAAAATTGATTTAGTCTTATTATACATTTCTTTTTTTCAAATGTTTATCTATAATATATATATATATATATATATATATATATATATATATATATATATATATATATATATATATATATATATATATATATATATATATATATATATATATATATCGGTGGTGTCATTTGGTTCATCATATCACGATTGTTACATGTATGTATATTTTATTTTGGCGTACATTGAACATTTTTGTTTTGTTTAGTTTTGTTATATCGCACCGACGCAATTGTTGGTTGATGAAGACCACAGTCTTCTTTATGGGTAGAACCACCAGCCCACCACAGGTTCGCTGGAAAACCTCCCCTCATGAAAGTTGTCGCCCAGTTAATTACGTCTTGTTATATGCGGGCACGACCATGAAGCACAAATAGAATTGATCAATAACGTAATAAGGCCAACATGGAAATTACTTTAGCATGCATGCTGTTTACGAGTCTTTCATTATAACCCATAGCCTTGGCTTATGTTTTAAGTGACATCTGCAAAATTGCTTTACACGAAACTATGACATGTAAGTGTGTTGTTATAGAAGTAATATGAGGTTTAAAATAAGCCACGAAGTTTTTTAACACCCTCTTTCTCAAACATACCACATACTAAAACATGCACTTAGCTAGAAATAAAGTAACCTTTATTTAAATTCTAAAATGATAATGAAATGCTATTTTGCCAAACATATTGTGCTAGAAAAGAACCTAATTCAGGGTGCAAATTGTTTGTCAAATGACGTATTTGTCCTAAATTCGTTTAAAACCTAAAATCATAGCATAAAAGGCAATTTATGAAAGATGTATGAGTGTTTTCCATACAAAAAACAACAATACTTATTTCTTTGACGCCCTAAGCGATTTCTTTCATTTTCGTGATGAAAACATAAACGGCATGTAAACTAAATAAGATTGTTTTCTCTATCTCTGAACATAATACATGACAACAGAGGTTTTTTTAGGTTTTGAACGTAAGGGAGAGAATTTCATTTCTGAAACCATATGTTCTTTCCAGACACATGTCCGGGCACATGATCCTCCACATCCTGTACAAATATGACAATAATTATGCTGGCGCAGTGATGTATAAACATAAAAAGCCTAACCTGATGGCTGCATTAAAGGCAGACAATATCGTCAAATCGTGCTGTATCCATGCGTTACATCATACTTTCTGGAAATGGAAAGTAGATAAAACACTTTCAAAGTGACATCAACTACATAGTTGATTATATGATAGAAATTGTTATGTCTAGTTATTTGTAGTAATATTGCTACTGCGTCGCAACTTCTACAATTCGATGGAAAAGAAATATTATGCTAGATACAAAAGACTAACATCAATCAGACGTTGGCAGCAAAAGTAATTTGTGTATCCAACCAAATAACATAAGTTAGTCTGGATTTTTAAATTCATTACATGCTTATGATGATTCCATGACAGTTACGGCGTGTTTTATCGGTCCAATACAGAAAGTTTTATTCCATCTCGCGCTTTTCCGATTCCACATCACATCCTGTGACTCGCACTTTTTTTCTACACTAAGCAACATTATCGCACTAGTCAACTTCAAGAGCTGATTTTCAGAAAAAAGTAACGTGCATATTTTGCGACAATGTGAAAATATATAATATAAAGAAATATTCCTGACAGATACAGAGAATTGCCACATGCTTAGACGTCATTGTTGGAAAAAAGGACGTCATTCTTCATTAAAGTCCTCATGTAGCAGAATAAACAAGGTACATTGAAAGTGCCAGACAAAAGTACAAATTTGTAAGTTGATTTCAGCTAAATAATCATAAAAATGTCTCCAATCGTGATGCGAACTTTTTTTCAGGAAAAAAAAAATAAGAGAACCTTGTAATATTTACTGTCATGCGACAGTTCATTTTGCAGATAAATGCGTGTTTGAAAACTGAGCGGAAATAAGTCATTTATTGTGTCATTACCAAAATCTAATTATTTCTACATATGTTTACATTCTATTACTACTGTGTTAAAGCTTTATCCATTGTAATTACGTTTTAACGCTGGAAGCATACATCAAGTCTTTTTTTGGGAAAACAAGATAAAACTCAGGATATTCACGATATACAACAAATGTAGATTACACATTATCAATACAGTATCATATCAATACGCTTTAATTACCATGAGAAACAGTATACAAAGAATAGATACATTGTTGTGTCACATTTTCATTTACCTTATATGCCTTTATCGCATGGTAGTTCATTGTTTAAGTTGGTGGTTATTCTCATATGATCTTTTCTATTTTCTCCTTTATCTCTACATGCATATCTTGTTGTCCAGATCAAAAGAAAAATAAGAAAAGATCCTCTGAGAATTACCACCAACATTCCAATGCAGTACCGTTGAGTTTTTTGTACTTACTATTTCTCATCACAGTTTTGTTGCAACTTTTCCATTTGAATTGCACGTGAATACTTTTATCCTGTTTATTTTCAATATTTAAATTTGTGTTGTAATACTCAAAGGACCTTCTCATAGTGTCTTTTTGAATTTCAAATATTGATGACAAATGTATTAGTGTATGTTATCATGGCACAGAAGCCTTACATGTACGGAATAACAAATGTGTTCATAATAACTGATCAAATATATCACACATGCATTTGGGATATGAAAATATAAAAAAAGCCTCTTGTCGATGTCTTTCATAATCAATTAAAAACGTGGCTTCCTTATAACCTGATCGGATTTGATTTTGTTTTTTCTCTGAAAAGACATTATTCTGACAAACATCGTATGCTATATTTATATATGGATTTCCTGATATTGACTTATTATTATTTCTCTTAATCAGTCAAATGTAAGTAAAGCAAAATCATCATTTTATGTTAAACGATAAATGTGTTGATATAAGTCTTTGGTGCATTTAATAAAATAAGTAAGCATGTGTATATAGATGGGATATACTTCAAAAATGATATTCTCCTAAGCCTGTGAAAGTTTAACACAAAACAAACAGCTGAAAGATTTCTATTGATTTTGTCGTAAGGTTATGGATATCCATGTGCGTGAAAACATTGCTTTAATTGTTTGCCTAGCATAAGCGTGCAATAAATACATATGATTTTCCACTTAAGGCAGGGGGATTTTATTACTATAACATTGTTACGGTGCGGATACATCTCTAATCAAACATACTTTACTGAACACATACACAGTTTAGCTTCACACTATTACATTTACACAGTAACCATATAAACAGTTATAAACCCAATCAAGCATATTGTAACTGACCACTGTGTCAGGTAGACCAGTATGTCCAGCAGTCGTATTTTAGCAGCACAGCAGTACAGTGCGTGTAATTAAACCTCTCACCCTAGCCTCTTGGGTATGTATTTGTAATTACTGTCTACTTTTGTAAGAGAAGTAAAGCTTTTGGTTTAACGTGATCGTTAGCTTAAGCTTTTATTACTTGATTACACAAACTATTTAACCAAGATTTCTTAAATGGAAAATTACATTAAATTGTACACTGTTTGTGGTGGACGTACAATATATAACATCCAATTATTAATCTGCATACTTGCTTTAACAGGCAACCATAAATAATTGTATTTGTAATTGCACAATTGTATTTTTACTGATGTTTATAATGCAGTTACATTCATGCGTAACTATTTGTATGCTTGAGATATGTGTATGTTTTGGGATATGTTGATCCAGTCTATTTACGGAGTACATAATTGTTTTGCACGGTCTCAGTAAATATCACGGTTAGATAACGTATTTATGAATAATGTTATAGATTGTCAATTTTTATAGGATTCATTCAATATTATGGAATTCTGAGCGTTAAGCAAAATATTGCTGTTTTTTATATTTATCATAGCAATATAGCGAATTTACATATCTTGCCCATTTATTTATTCATTCTGTTTTGTATAGGTTCCCCTTTACTGACTAAAAGGAAAGTTAAAGCCATGGTCTCTGTTTGCGTTGGGACCCCCGTAACCCACCCTATTACAAACATGTGGTTTAAAAATAGTATTGTTTGTATGCTAATTACTGACCTAATCAAAGGATGTTAAATCTCTTAGATGATTTTTTTTATTTTCTGTGAATGCGATGTCTATAAAGTACTTTTAGTATATGGCTGCTTAACAAAACAACACTTAATGTGAAAGGTATGTCGCTTGATACTAGACTACACAGTTTTGTGACTCGAAAGTGAAGATTTTTTTAAAAATAAGTGCAATATTTTTATTACACATTGTTCTTTTATTCAGACGGTTGAATAAAATCATATACAGAATACTGGTTCAACTCCAGTATTTTTAAACAAGTCTAACACCTACATTCTCTACATTAGAAGACAATAATTGATGTCCTATTTTAGATGTTTTATAGCTGAAACGACTTCATCCGTTCTGTGTTAGTGTTTTAAGGGGACAATGACTACCCCACTGAAACGGTCGACGACTAGGCATTATCAAACATAACGGGATCTTGCCTAGAAAACTGTCAAATGTTGTACAAGAATATGGAGACATATGATGCAAAATATCTGATACCAGTTCGGTGTCTTGTATTTTAGACGCATTTTACACGCGATTTCGAATATCGAAGTACCTATTTAAACTTGAGATTTTAAAGATTTTTTTTACATCAAAGACAATCTTATTAATAAAGAAATAGTAATGAAACTTACCAAACAAGATTTACATAAAATGTTCAATGTGATGTTCTTTTTGTGCTATAACAATATCTCTTTTGAAGTATCTTTTTAAAATTCTTTTTTAATATTGACGCAATGATGTGAATTTGCTGGATTTTTTTCTCATTTCTCGGCGAATGGCGGTCTTTATCTTCTCAAGGGTGTCTGGCTTTAGATTGTAAACATTGTTGCGTTATTGTTCCCGTAGAAGGAAATGCAATGGGCTGAGATCTGGCGAGTGTGGACGACAGACTTTGTCTGCTATAAGCTTTAAACGACATCAAATTTCTGCCATTCCAGTGCGTGTCGTGGAGTGTTTCTTGCTGATATTTCTTGCATTAATGTCACCGCATATTCTTTGCAAGGCTGGGAGCAATGTGGTTTTTGAGAGAGTTAGACATCGGTCACTATTGTTTTGGCTCCACCGTTCGATTAAAAAATAATTGATGCAATCACCCCGGTCGAACTCATCTCGGCCCATACTGTCGCTTTGTCTGTTATGAGGAGGACTTGTAGAGAAACTTGGTTACCCCAAACTCGACCGTTCTGCCTGTTATCATCTCTATTTACATACAAATGTGATTCGACTATGTCCACAGTATCAATACTAATTTTAGAAAAGTCTTCCCTGCTGTTTATGTCTGTTTCTCTCAAAAGTTGCATTATGAAAAAAAATAAAACAATATAAAAACAAGACTCAACGTTTTATATACACCTCCATAACGAGACTTACTAGTCATATCTACAAGAAATTCTCTTACTGAATTTTGTGATTACTGAATCACTTCCCAATCTAAACAACATTCTCTGAACTGCGGCTTGATCCTGGTCTTCCAGGGTTGTTGTGTCATCTATCCTCAACTGATAGTCTTCTGTTTCTATCTCTGTGACAAAGATTATTACTTTTCTTAACATAAAAAGAAGAAATGGATTACTGAATTACCTAGTTAGCCATTTGATAACAAGATAACATATAATGTATAATAGCATGGTACTTATGGCTGCAACAAAACTTATCAGAAAATTTATTACTGACGGTTACAAACCAGGAATCCTTCGTGGTACTGCATTGCTTGCAATTGACTCTTGTACAGCCAAGAAGTTGCATTGCATTTTAAAACATTACAATTAAATTGAGTTGTTTCACCAGGTCAATATGCCGACTGACCGTTTTTGTATTTTATGTCTCGTCCCTGTCTCGTGTCACATTTACATTTACCAAGGTTTCCTTGTCTAGAGGTAGTTTAGATTTAAATATCTGTGGTAATTTTTAAAGGAACTTTTCTTATTTACCTATTGTGTTTAGTTAAACAAATCTATGAAACTATAAGGTAGAACATAGAACATACTAAATGAGTTTAAATTAAAAAAATGGTGAAAAAATGCGCACGGGTTAAATAAGAAAAGAGGCCTGGATAGTTTAATGAATTAATGTGGTTGTTGCAGTCCCATTGCTGTTTCCTCAAGAATAACATTTGAAACAAGTATTGCTCTTTTCCTTAAATGACCCATCACAAATTTGTTCTTACTTTTCGCTTGGCTTGCATGTGAAATACCTTTGTTCTGTGCCTTTTCGGAGTTTGGTATATGTTGCAATACTCATAGGACTTTGTCTTATATTCTTATTCAAATCGCCCTGACCGAGAACATAAAACACCTTTTAAACTTCCTCCCACGATTTCATATTTTCTCCCCTCAGTCATAAAAATGTCGATGTTACTTAGTCGGAAAATACTTTAGCTTAAAACTAAGACATACTTAAAGTGTAATTAAAATACTAATGAAATAACTCTTTGTATTTGATTTTATGAACGTATATATTAATGTAGTAGAGATATCGTTGCATACCAATTACATTAAGTAAAGGATTGAGTTCTGAAGACAAAAATGGCCATACCTCGTAGATATGTCTACAGATAAGAGACTATTATTTAATAATTTTCTATGTGCATTCGGTGTCAAATCAATTTATCGAATGTACAAGCAACTTAACAATGACCATTTTATGATATAAATGCATATCTTATGCTACTAAGGACTCTGATGCTGGTTCAACAAATCGATAGTGATGCTCAGTGTAGCATACAACAACAATCTCCCATGGGTGTCACTCATATACAAGTAGCTCTACTAAACGTGAATCATAATGTGAGTTTTATTTTATTTTATTTAATCTGATAATGTTTTTAGAAAAAGGGATACATATTATTCTAATTGATGTATACCAACAATTAACCTAAACTTATATATATTTGTAGTCGATTGCAATTTCTATATTGATATTGATATCGCTTGGTTTCGGGTTTCGAGCTTTTGCCCCTCTAAATCAAACCGAAATGCAAGGTTTATCCCATAGACCGAGGACGCACACACATAATAACCTTGTATAAATAACTGCATGTTTAAACTGACATTTCTATAAGGGCATTTAAGATAACGTCAGGTTTTTCATTAGTGAAAGAAAAAAGCCTCATAAAGAAAGCAATGTTATTATGACAGAACACAACGGCGTTATCAAAATTATGAAACAAAAGAGAGTACTAAATATCTGTACTGCACTAATGAAGACAACAAAAATATTCATGATATGTTTTCGATACATAAACAAAATTTTCGTCATCGCCATCAGAGTTTAATGTTTCATGGTTTGTGTTTACTGCTGAAGTAAGGAAAAAGATTGCGGCAAAGCAAGAGCAGGCCATAATTAATTTTAAATTCAAATAAGTTATCATATAGTTTAACACTGTAAGATCAATTTTCACGTGACAACTCATTCGGCAGTGATTGATTCATATTCAGTCATGTAGGAGTTGGATAACGGATAAAAATTAATAATGCGGGATATGATAACCAATTTCAATCAGACTCTCGGAGAGCATGAAAAGAATATTCGACTTTAGTAACATGTTTTATCAAAGGTTCGACGTTATTTTTTTGCTAGAATTATCTTTGTTTACTGTTTCCTTCCTAATGCAAGTTCTTACAGTCAATCGTCCAAATTTGACGGGATTTTTTGCTAAAGTTTTCTAATTTCATATAAAATTTCATAATCTCACGTTTCACCTACTTACACATTGTTGCCGCAAGGTCAGCCCGAATAACTGTCAAAACGACTCTTATTGTAAGAAAACACGAGAACACCATATATCGTAGTACTATATAAAAGAACAATTTCTATCAGATTTTTTTCATTTATTAATTCAACTGAATCATGGAACACGCTTGATTTGTATGCTCAAGTTGTAAGTCATTCGTCCTTAGAAGTGTGTCCGAAACAAAAAATGAAAATTTCTATGAAAAATTCATATGATTTCACTTTAACTTTATGGCACTCTATCTTGAAAGACGCCGAGAATGTTTTATACAAATTCAATTCAGCATAGTCAAAGCAAAATATCCCATGACGTGGATGATTATTTTTAAAACGTGTCTGAATCTGAAATAGGATCAACCAATATACTTATTGCAATGAAACGAGTGTGCGCTAAATCATGTTTAATCATACGGTTGGCTCGAAATAAATGAAGTAGAATTTATGTCTTTAGAAATCTCTGCCATCGTAATGATTAGTCTTAACAATGCGATCAAAATTTATGTCTTTCATATCTCAAATCAAATAAATGCAGATAGCATATTATATCTAAAATAGTGTATAGTTGATTAACATCTGTGTAGGTTGAATTTTAGAAGAAACGATCATTAAAAATACGAAAATATATTTCAAGGAAACAACTTTTTTTTTTCAAAATTAATTTAGTCTTATTATACATTTCTTTTTTTTTTAAATATAATATTGTCTACAATATTATAATCGGTGGTGTCCTTTGGTTCATCATATCACGATTGTTACATGTATGTATATTATATTTTGGCGTACATTGAACATTTCTGTTGTTTTTGTTATATCGCACCAACGCAATTATTGGTTGATGAAGACCACAGTCTCCTATATAGGTAGAACCACCTGCTCACCGCAGGTTCGCTGGAAAACCTCCCCTCATGAAAGTTATCGCCCAGTTAATTACGTCTTGTTATATGCGGGCACGACAATGATGCACAAATATAATTAATCAATAACGTAATAAGGCCAATATGGAAATCGTTTTAGCATGCATGCTGTATACAAGTCTTTCATTATAACCCATAGCCTTCACTAACATGTTTTAAGTGACATCTGCAAAATTGCTTTACACGAAACTATGACATGTAAGTGTGTTGTTATAGTAGTAATATGAGGTTTAAAATTAGCCACGAAGTTTTTAACACCCTCTTTCTCAAACATACCACACACTAAAATATGCATTTAGCTAGAAATAAGTTAACATTTATTTAAATTCTAAAATGATAACAAAGTGCTATTTTGCCAAACATATTTTGCTAAAAAAGAACCTAATTCAGGGTAAAAATTGTGTGTGAAATGACGCATTTTTCCTAATTTCGTTTAAAACCTTAAATCCTAGCATAAAAGGCAATTTATGGAAGATGAAGGAGTGTTTTCCATACAAAAAACAATAATACTTATTTATTTGACGCCCTAAACGAATTCTTCATTTTCGTGATGAAAACACAAATGGCATGTAGACTAAATAAGATTGTTTTCTCTATCTCTGAACATAATACATGTATATGAAGACAGAGAGTATTTTAGGTTTAAAACGTAAAAGAACGCAACTCATCTATATTTTAGCACAATCCTAGAACACTTTTGACTTTATTGTTTCATCTTAAGTAGAGTTTAATTGTACCAAGCAATGATTGCTCAGTCTCTTTAACATGCTTGTAAACGTTCGCCGAAAATTTCATTTAACTAACTACTTTCATTATTTCTAATTATACAGTTTTTAAAATGACTATTAAATCAAATTTCAGAAATGGTCGATTTAAGGTATTGTTATAGATGAGAACTTAGATAAAATCCTCTTCTGACGTGTACCTAACGGAATTTTATTGTACGGCACTTGCCGTTTAAAATAAAATGATGGAAGTTAAGATCTGAAAACATATATGTCTAAAATAAATCATTGCGTTTTGGGGAGAGAGACAAGTTTGTTACTTATTAAAAGAACTTAATTTCTGAAACCAAACGTTCTTTCTAGACACATGTCTGGGATCATCCGCCACATCCTGTACAAATATGACAATAATTATGTTGGCGCAGTGATGTATAAACATAAAAATCCTAACCTGATGGCTGCATTAAAGGCAGACACTTTCGTTAAATCGTGCTCTATCCATGTGTTACATAACACTTTCTGGAAATGGAATGTAGATAAAACACTTTCAAAGTGACATCAACTACATAGTTGATTATAAGATAGAAATTGTTATCTCTAGTTATTTGTAGTAATATTGTTACCGCAGTGCAACTTCTACAAATCGATGGAAAAAAATATTATGCTAGATACAAAAGGCTAGCATCAATCAAACGTTGGCAGCAAAAGCAATTTGTATGCCCAACTTAATAACATAAGTTAGTCTGGATTTTTGAATTCATCACATGCTTACGATAATTCCATGACGGTTACGGCGTGTTTTTATCGATCCAATACAAAAGTTATCTCCCATCGTGCGCTTTTCCGATTCCACATCACATCGTGTGATTCGCACTTTTTTTCTACACTAAGCAACATTATCGCACTAGTCAACTTCAACATCCGATTTTCCGAAAAAAGTGACGTGCATATTTTGCGACAATGTGACAATACAAAATATAAGGAAATATTCCTAAGAGATACAGAGAATTGCCACAAGCTTAAAATGACGTCATTGTTGGATTAAAGGACATCATTGTTCAATCTTCATGTAGCAGAATAAACAATGAACATTAAACTTGCCAGAAAAAAGTACTTTAACGCAAATTTCTCACATTTACCAATTTGTAAATGTGCTTTCATGTAAATAATCGTAAGAATGTCTCCAATCGTGATGCGAACTATTTCGGGAAAAAGTAACTTAAGAAACAGTTGTATTATTTACTGTTATGCGTCAGCTCATTTTTCAGATAAATGCGTGTTTGAAAACTGAGCGGAAATAAGCCATTTATTGTGCCATTACCAAAATCAAATTATTTCTACGTATGTAAACATTCTATTACTACTGTGTTAAACCTTAACTATTTTAAAAAGTTTTAAACGCTGGAAGCATACATCAAGTTTTTCTGGGAAACAAGATTAAACTCAGGATATTCACGATATAAAACAAATGTAGATTACACATTATCAATACAGTATCAATACGCTTAAATTACCACATACTACTCAACATGCATATCTAGATGTCCAGATCAAAAGGAAAATAAGAGAAGATCCTATGAGAATTACCGCCAACATAAACAATGGACTCCCATGCGATAAAGGCATATAAAGTAAATAAAAAAGTGACACAGAAACGAGATTTACACAAAAAAATCAACAACCACAGTTACCGCATTGGAGTGGTCAGTCGCCGAAAGGACTGATTGGGGTGCTTATACCTGGTTTGTAGAGTAACCCAGCATCGCATCTCATTGTTATTGAGCATAGGTCTGGTAATCAATAAAATGCAACGTTCTGATTTGATTAAATGACCTTGAACATAATAACCTGTTTAATAGATTTTTCCGTAAAGACATATTAAAAAACACATAACAACTATGTATTTATTCTTTGTATACTGTTTCTCAAACTAGAATTGTGTTCTTCTTATAGGAATACTTATCATAGGAATACTTATCCCCTCTCCCAAAAACAATGTGGACATTATTTTTATTTACGTCACTACTTTCATTTCTTTCCTTAACTCTAGGAATATGTATGCAAATTTAAATTTATGTTTTAAATAGATCAAATTTTTACACTGCTTACCTTTAAAATCTTACCAGAAAGTGAGAGGTGAGAGATCTGTAAAGCCGGTTTAAGCACCCAGAATGTCCCTTTTGCCGACTTACCGTTCGAAGGCGGTAACCGTTGAGTTTTTTTGTACTTACTATGTCTCATCACAGTTTTGTTATAACTTTTCCATTTGTCTGGCACGTGAATACTTTTATCTTGTTTATTTTCAATATTTAACTTTATGGTGTAATACTCAAAGGACCTTGTCTAAGCTTCTATTTGAATTTCAAATACTGATGACAAATGTATTGGTTTTATGCCATCATGGCACAGTAGCCTTACATCTACGGAATAACAAATGTGTTCATATTAGCTGATCAGATATATCACACAGGCATCTGGGAGATGATAAAATCCTCTTGTCGGTGTCTTTCATATTCATTTCAAACCGTGGCTTCTTTATTACCTGATTGGATTTGTTTTTGATTTTTCTCTGAAAAGACATTATTCTGACAATCTTCGTATGTTATATTTATAATGATTTCCTAAAATGGACTTATTATTATTTCTTTAAATCAATCAAATGTAAGTAGAGCAAAGTCATAATTTTTATATTGAAGGGTAAATGTGTTGATATAAGTCTGTGGTGCATTTGATAAAATAAGTAAACACGTGTATTTTAGCAGGGGTATATAGATGGGACATCCTCCAAAAATGATATTCTCCTAAGCCTGTGAAAATTTGACACGAAACAAACGATGTATGTTAATTTTGTCGTAAGGTTATGGATACCCATGTGCGTTAAAGCATTGCTTTAATTGTTTGCTTAGCATTCGCGTGCAATAAATACATATGATTATCCACTTAAGGCAGAGGGTAGAGGGAAGATTTGATGTATTTATGTACGTTTCTTTTGTATTTTATTACTATGACATATGGTTTAAACATATTGGTGCTTGTATGCTAATTAGTGACTAAATCAAAAGATGTTTAATCGCTTAGATGACTTTTTATTCTCTGTGAAGGCGATGTCTATAATGAACTTTTAGTATGAAAGCTGCTCAACAAAACAACACTTAATGTGAAAGGTATGTCGCTTGATACTATACCTCACTGTTTTGTGAATCGAAAGTGAAGATTTTTAAAAAATAAGTGCAATATTTTTATGAGACATTTTTTTATTCAGACGGTTGAATAAAATAATATACAGAATACTGGTTCAATTCAAGTAATTTTAAACAAGTCTAACACCCAATTATCTACAATAGAAGACAATAATTGATGTCCTATTTCAGATGTTTTATAGCTGAAACGACTTTATCCGTTCTGTGTTAGTGTTTTAAGGGAACAATGCCTACCCCACAGAAACAGTCGACAGTTCTGCCTGTTTACATCGGTATTTAGATAAAAACGTGATTCGACTGTGTCCACAGTATCAATAATACATTTAGAAAACTCTTCTTTACTGTTAATGTCGGTTTCTTTCAAAAGCTGCATTATGAACAATAAAACAATATCAATACAAGACTCAACGTTCAATATACACCCCATAACTAGACTTACTGGTCATATCTACAAGAAATTCTCTTACTGAATTTTGTAATGTCTACTGAATCACTTCCCAAGTTCTTTCTCTGAACCGCGGCGTGATTCTGGTCTTCCACTGTTATTGTGTCGGCTATCCTTAACTGACCCAATCAGAACTCCTAGGGTAAATCCGTCCTCGGGACAATCATCCCTCGGATGTATCTGGTGCAATAATACTTAATGAAATCACGATCGTTTTGTTAGCCGGAAGTCGGAAGAAGAATATGCCTAAGTAGTTCCCACAAAACATAAACACTGCCATCGTTTGACAGCTGCGTCTCTGCGGCGCTGGGTAAATTTAAATCGGACGATTTAAATTTGAAGCCGCCACAAATTGAAGTTTTACTGGCAGCGTACTGTCGTGAGATTTCACCCGAGCTGCCATAATTGTTTTGACGTGTTTCTCAAAAGAAGTCCCATTTAGATAAATGGCCTAGGTGCATCCGAGATGTAATTCGTGAATAATCCGACGTGTAACTGACCTAGCCTATTGAAATCTATAAACGAGACTTTACACTTTGTAAGTCTGTCATCTTCAAGACAATAATTCAGCATTATGTGTATGACAGTACCCGGAGATCAAATCTTAAAATAGAACTTGTCTCCTTCTGCTGCCTTTCATTTTACGTCGCCAATGATTAATGCACTGTTGGAATGTCTATTTAAACTATATATATATATATGCCAGTGTTAAACTTTATCCTGCCTGTTGGTAACAGGTACCCATGATACAAATTGCAATCGTATGTAAAATCGTCTATCAAAGCAAAGTGTTTTATTTATAATTTATTTTGTTGTGTAAGGTATAATAGTTGGGCGTGCGTTTGAAACCTACTTATTAAAACACGACTCAAATCAAATGCAAACGCACGATCTGATTGATCGTTCCGTTTGTCTTATTGAAGAACACATGTCCAAATCCATTATTTCTTATAAATGTGAAGCTATTCTGCGGTATATGTTTGATAATATTTTCAATGTAAATTTGATTATAAACATTTCTTCAGATTTATTAAAGTTGGCATCATGTAGTTTGAAGTAATTTGTTTGCTTGAGTTAAATTTGGACATACACTTCGCCTTTTTTCTGAAAGAAAATATGGCAGATTGAACGCATACTGGCAATTAACAACATTAAGCTAACTGTAGTCTTCCAAAATATTTTGATGGACATAGATTGGTATTTTTGATAAAAAAACACAAAACATGTTCCTCAATCGATACCAAAACTGCTTATGGATTACGAGCATACGACTTCCAAACTATTCGAATGTCAATTGTAATTTCTTTTTATTTGATTAGTAAGAAAATGACGCCACTTATATATAGCCTAAAACATAGCCTACACACCCGCCTAATAAGACGCTCAAATCCAATCTCATTACTAAGAGGCGATGCAGAGCAGACCTCATGTCACAACTGGCGCCAACAAATTAATTGAAGCAGTTTTGCTGTTCCTTGGCCAGTTTTTATTACGCAAAAATGTTTCAGACTTCGACGGCGAACTTTGATGCTTTTCATCAATTGCTCTTTTGTACAATATTGTGATGTATTGATGCAGACAGTAGGTAATTAATAATTCATCTTTATACCATATGAAATATTTGCAACCCTTTTTTTGTTTGTTGATGGTATAATTACAACATGTCTGCCTACGCTATTGATTGACATGTATAACAAAGAGACACCAACTTTCGCTAGTCGGCATCATTTTGAAAACTGCCACTTCCAGGAAAGGTGTGATAGCAGCTTTCAATAGTAACGAACACGCTTTAGTGTCCTATGCAACCCCACCTCACTTTTCAATAAATCAAAACACGCAAAAAATGTCGTTTTTGCAAAACTAGAACAAAACACGAGAATTGCAATAAACCTAGAGTTGCAATTCAATTTCTTGAAAGGTAGCTAATTAATTGTGACATTTATTTCGCCAGGAAATAAAAAAGAATAACATGTTCAGGCGGACTAGGGAAAACAATTTACTTTATGCAATCTCTCCTATTTTTCAATTGAACATAAATGAATGTTTATTTAAAACACAATATGCAAAATATTTCTATTACAACTTACATAATTTAAATCGTCTTCAGTTTGCAATCTACTTGTTAATACAGTCGAACCTCGGTTATTCAAACTCAGGCTGTCAAAGGTCGATTCATTTTATTTAAAGTCATTTGTCGCTCGCGGCTTTTTCCTTTTACAATTTAATGTAAAACACCTTCGATTATTTATTTGCATTAATAAAAGTTTAGACATTATTCAAAGTCAATTTTGATCCCCAACGTACAGTTTTAATTCTTTATTCACATATATTATTCAAAGCTTGATCGCGTCACAGGTCAGCCATTGTCACTTGTCAAATTGCGAACGCAGGTTACCACAATTAAATTCTTTGTTAATTGGTGTTATGTATAATAGTACACCAGCGTTTAAGGTTACGCTAGTCAGGTTAAGGGTTGTTTACCGTTGTGGTTTTGATGACGTAGCATTCGCGTAACTGCTAAAGAAAAGATTCATGGTAGAATGTTCAATTGTTTATTTTTAAATGGTCTTCGAAAATGTTCTGGGTATGTGAATGTTTTGGAAATTCTTTGGGTCTATATAAGGGCGTGTTTGCCGATAAAAAGGAAGTTTGGAAAGTTTGGAAGTTTGAATAAAATGTTTGCTTTGGAAATACTTGCAGTTTCTATCTTTAATATTTCTGTGTTGGAACTTACGTGGACTTACTATATTCTACAGAGACATAAATATTAAAGTGTTGAATTTGGATTATATAAATAACATTCGTGTATTGTTCTACCTTTGGGTTATTGGATTATTTCAACTCAACAGTGCTTATCTACGAGAACATTCTACCGAAAACTCTTCAGGCTTGTTCGACGCTGGATTATTTGGTGCATTGATAAAGGGACACCTCCTAAAGGGACAAACTGTAAGCTAATATTTATTTTGCCTTTTGAAATTTTGTTTCATTTATTTGTTATTGTTTTATTACGCCATATTTTCAGTTATTTTTAAAATAAAACATTATTGTACTAGTTTGTTGCTGGCTTGTTCTTTCTGTTACACCATTTCGTCGTTTAGTAAACGTGCCAATTTATAAATAAACTTATATAGAGCGACGGGTCGTAACAATTGGATATGACGAATTAATTTGTTTGACAATCGGTTATAATGTATTATAAAATAAAAGATTGGCTCGTATTTGCTTTGCCTCCCAACTGCATTCTTAACTCTCTAAAAAATGACATAACAGTACAAAATGACATTGCTCAGTTAAGATTTCACCCGCTATGCTTGCCATTTCTTGAGATGACAATGACGGTGTTATCGGTGAGAATTTATACCTTCCCATTCTGACAGTTTGTTGATGACGATATTTGCTATATATATATATATATATATATATATATATATATATATATATATATATATATATATATATATATATATATATATATATATATATATATACTAAATCAACATATACATATTCATTTTTATGTGTGGAAAAAAGACGCTAATTCTATTATTCATTTCTCTTTCGACAAGTGACGTTTCCTATGTTTAAATGTAAAAAAGTATTAAGGTATATACATTGCTTATTGCACATTACTGCAGGTAATTACGTAATCCAAAATAGCAGAACCCTAGTCGGACAATTTTGTAAGTGGAGGCAATTTCGACAGTACTTTGTGCTGATGCAGTAGGGTATGCACTGAGTTTATTCGTCGTATGACTTGACAAATCCAACGTTAATAGTCTAATTTTTATTGAATTTTCCGAACAAACTATTAAATAATGTTATTTTGATAAAAAAGACTTGCGTATCTTGTTGTAATGAAAATATTTGTTCATCACAAATAACCTTTACAATAAACAAAAATTCCATACAATCAGAATTACATAGACCAACTGCTGTTTGTTTATTATAGACGTCGTCTTAGTCCGTGGTCCAGTGGTTAAAACGTTGACTCCGGATCAAAGGATCCCGTGATCGAACCTTAAAACCGACCACCTGATGTTAGTCCTTGAGCAAAACTATTTACTGCACATAGCCCCAGGTACTCAGTTCCTGAGTAATGGTTATATCCAGGCTGTGGACAGTCGAGGAAGAGAGAGGAGAGAGAGAGAGAAAGAGAGAGAGAGAGAGAGAGAGAAAGAGAGAGAGAGAGAGAGAGAATAATAAAAGTTAAGAGAACTTGTTTCCCTTTCAACTATTTCGTGTTCGTAAGCACACATTTTAAGAAATAATTTGACGACAATCTCTAATTGATATCCTGTGCAAACACTTGCTCTTCGATATTTTTCATAATACTTTCCTTTATTAAATACGTCTTATTAAACGTTTCGTTTTTAAACACCAATGTCAAAACTATGTCAGAGTTCTAGGGCAGTCATGGAGTATTTGAACTTTTAAATGATAATCTTAAAAGGTCTGATAAAGAGAAAATGAACCTGTGGCTAATTAGTCAAAATTAATATACGCGACTACCTGCAGGAAATGCGTTTGGTTATTGTGACGTCGAGATTTAGCCAAGTCAAACGGAGTCATTACTTAATAATGACAACTGATCAAAGTCCTTTTTGTCTTAATAGTAATATTTAGTCTCTAGGTCAACCGGAGTCATTACTTTATAAGGACTTTTTATCAACGTCCTTTTTTTTTCAAAATACTAATATTTAGTCTCCAAGTCAACCGGAGTCATGACTAAATAAGAACTATTGATCAAAGTTCTTTTTGTCTAAATACTAATATTTAGTCTCCAGTGTTTTCAAAATAGCAGTTGAAGTCATTGAATGCTGTTTAATATAAGTGAAATATTATTAACAACTTATCGTTTTAGGCACTCTTAAATCAACTTTTACATGAATTATACATTTCCCCCCTGAGGCCAACAATTAATTTTCTTTCTTAAATTATCCTAATTAAAATATCTAGAATCGCTTTTGATGTCTTGCAGAGATTAAAATTGATTACATACTAAAACGTTATGTTCATGTTTAACTTGTATTAATGGATTTTGGCGGCGTCTAAAACTGTCTTTAGATGTTTAATGCTTTAAGACGAAAGCCATTAAAGAAGTGTAGTCATAATATACAAACATGTCGATAAATTGTAAGGATCATAACAAGTTCTTGGTAATTTATTCTACAATAGTAATTGCGCAAGCTGAATGTAAGTATTGAAACTCGTGTATATTACTATTTAAGACTTTTTGTCGAGTACTGTATTTCACATGCATTTTAGGTAATAAACTTCTTGTGATGATAAATCTAACCAAACCCTCACTTTCACATTATTGGAATTAAGACTTAAACGATAGAAGTCATCATTGTATTTTTTTAAGATATAAATTGTTGTAATTGCTTAGCAGAAATTTTAACAAGTTTAAATATAAACAAACCTTAAAATATTTTTTTTAAAAATTTTGCCCTGAATATTGTCACCCAAAATGAGATTATATAAGTCCCTAAACCCTTTTAAGTTTTCCAGTGTAATCATGGATTTGATTACCAGTAGTGTTTCCTATGATATAATGTTCGCTTGATACCTTAAGGAACCAAACGCACATTTCTATTAAATGGTTTAACAACGCTTCAAATGTCACAAAATAAGACGTTTTCAGAGTATTTCGCGATTATTATTTTATATACTGCACTAGGACTTCCTGTTTAGTGTGAAAGGCTATTATAAACGATTAACAATACAAGGATATCCATAATTTTCCCGACCTATTAACAACAATAATGACTTCTGAAATCAGAAATTTAAAATGCACATTTGTCTTTTCGATTAAATTAAATACATGACTTATTAATTTATTATTGCATGACCTTAAATTAAGGTCATGCAATAATAAATTAATAAGTCATGTATGAATAATCCTTCAGATACTACACTTATGTACAATTGGTTTTGATTTTGTTATTGGCATTTTTCTTCTAAAGTCATTTCATTTGTGCTTGAACATTCTATATCTTCAATTCAAATGTTCTTATTCTTTTGCGATATGACATTATTACTCATTTCACTTATACATTTAACTTGTATATTTATATCTTATTCTAGTTCTACATAAAGTGTATGGTATGACAGTCAAAGGATATGGTCATATGCTCCTACTTTAATCAAATGCAATTTTTACAGACATTCATATAATACTGAACTATATTTTTTGGGAAGTAAAACAAACAAAGTGCCATTTATTTTCATAACTTTATTTCAGAAATAAAAACTAGCACTTCTTGATTGGCTTTTGTACTGGATGAAGCATTTTTTAAAAAAAATACGCTAGAAAATGGAATAAAAAAGTTTTGTGCATTTTAAATTTCTGATTTCAGAAGTCATTATTGTTGTTAATAGGTCGGGAAAATTGAGTGGCATATGCTTCAGCACTATTTCAGACTACAGAATATTACGTTCGCTACATTGTCCGTCGTATTTGAAAACCATTTGTTACAAAAGAGAAGATCAATAAAATACGTAGATTAGATAATCAGTTAAACGACGTACGGGTTGTGTGTGCATTTAAATAAGGCCATTTTTGTAGCAGTTTCAGTTTAAATAAATTCCAGTGCTTTGCTTTCATGCCAAATGTACATTAAATTCCTTTATTTAACTCTTATCATTTATGTGCATGTAATTTATTTTCTTCTGACATTTTGATCAATCAATGCTTCTGTTCAAATATTTTGGATGATGGAAATAATATCATGTTATATCATTGTAAATACTGTGTTGCACGCAACGTCTTAAGAGAGTTCTCGTTGTATAATTTTGAAATGGAAAATGGAATGATTTGAATCTGCAAAACATATAGATTATGTGGTCATTGTAGCACTTGATCAAATAGGTAGAAGCATTTATAATGGCATTCAGGACTTACTGTCACAATAAGTATTTTATAGAAATGTTTTCAAAATAAATTAAACACAATGACACATTTTGCCAACTGACCGTTCCAATGCAGTAACTGATGATTTTTTTCTTTTTTTTTGTATGTTACGTCTCGTCTCTGTGTTTTTGTCACATTTATATTTACCATGTTTGCCTTTGTCAAGAGGTAGATTAAATTTAAATATCTGTGGAAATTTTGATAGGACCTTGTCTTATTGACCTATTAAGAAAATATTAGTGATATCGTTTAGCAATTGAGCAATGCAGATAATGTTGACATTAAGACCGGTTTGGTTGATTTTATGTGGACATTCCTTGTTAGTTTAATATTATCTCTTTCATGTTAAAAATTATAAAGACTTGTGTTATCGTCAATATATAGTTTTAAGGACCTGGGTAATGTGATATTGACCGAGAACCCCAGGCCGAAGTAAATATCACATTTGCCAGGTTCGAAAACCTAAGTCTTTACTTGTTATATCACATACCCTGTGAAATTTCGCTGTCATTTTTCCTTTTGCAAAGAGCCATCCGGCTTCTAATTTCAATATAAAACTTGTCGATTCAATTAGCCAGCCTTCATTTCCCCAAAGTCTGTTCCTACTTTTTTCTCTACAGATAATCACGAAAAGCAGTCATTGCTACCGAGGTTACATTTCTTGTTCTTACCGATGTTATATTTCTTGTTCTTACCGATGTTATATTTCCCGTTCTTGTAACCAACTCCTCATCAGACACACTGTCACGCTGTCGATTTCTTTAACTAGGCGCCACGTATTGTAGCAACAGTGCGTGACAAAAAGAAGACGATCGCCTTTTTTATGTTCTCTGTGATCACGTGAAAACATTCTCGAGTCAATATCACTTTATATTGACTCACAAATTACAGCACTTGACTAGTCAACACGCTTAAAATTCAAATGTTATGTGATATTTATAAGCAATTATTTACATCTCAATTTATTTCTGACAGTTGCATAGTCATTTGGATCTGTAATTTACACTAAACATATCTCAAATATAACTCACGTTTATTAAGGTAACTTTTAAAAAATCTGCTCAAATTGTAAGGTTATGTTCTCTCAAAGATGTCATTATTTGTTAAACGGGAACAAAACTAATTATTGGAATCATACGACATTTATCTCGGAAATCTCAGTATGTGATGTGCAGGTAAAATAAATTAAAATGGAGATTTAAAGAAAGATTATTAAATTAGTTAATTAGTTAATGTCGACAGAGAACTATTAATCAGGGTTTGTTTCATCCAAATTAAATTCATGCACTTGACGGTGCTTTCTTAAGAATACGGAAATACAATAAAGTCCTAAGAGCATTGCAACATATACCAAAATTTGAAAAGGCACATGATAAAGGCATTCACATGCAAGCTAAATGTAAATGTAAGAACAAATTTGTGATGAGTCATTAAACAAAAAGGCTAAGCCCAACAGTTTCCGCCTTGGAACGGTCAGTCGGCAAATGAGACCGACTGGGATGCTTTAACTGGTTTTACAGAGCAAGAAATAAATCATCCTGGTCTTATCCAATGGGCTCTTACTTTAAGCTATTTTATAACAACAGTCATAATTAGTTAGTAACGACAACAGAAACAAGCAAAAACAATATGCAACAACAGCAACAAACACATTTTTATTGACATCTGTTCATCTGTGTACTTGTGTATTAAGCTTGCATTTTATCAATTTATCATTTAATAAAACACACAACCTTAATCATTCGTGTTTAGAGAACTTGGATCAATTCTGTTGTTATGCCACGAATGAGATAATTCAGGCATAATTATTGAATTAGGACAGATCCATCAAACATATTAACGTCTTCTGTTGATTTTTGTCCCTTAATGACATCTTTATTGGCATTACAAATTCATGATATTGAAACGATACATCTTCCGGCGTTCTCTTTATTTTGCGCATGATAAAAGAAAAAAAGGTTTATAGAACATTATAAAATCTTTTCTTTAAATAAAATTTAATAATTGTGTAAGTAGTTATTTCGCACAAAACAAAGTTCTATATGGACTTTAGCATTCCTGTTCCTTTACTGGTCTTAAAACAGTATTTACAGTAGCGATAATTAGAGCTGTTCCGGACTGTTACCGTCTTTGAATGATCTGTTAGCTAAAGGTCCGAATGAGGTTCCTCAAACCGGTTTCTGTAGAACCCTCACGCTCACTTTAATTATCTTTTTTTCACACTTATACTTGTATGCCTTTAGAGAGTAGCAATGATTATGCGATCTTATCTTGTGATTGGTAGAGACGTGTGTACAAATATGTCATAAGAAGCACAAGATATATTTAGAAGAATATATGTTATCATATTCTTTTTTTTTAAATTTTCTTCTTAAGCTAAATAAAAGAAACACCCTAACAAATATTTAGATCGTTTAGTAAGATTCTGTTTTTCAGTCATTAACGCTATGTTTCCTTGAAGTCAAATTAAGGTAAAAAGTCGTCTATTTTCAGGAAGCGTTAAACTTACCACATATCAAATTGTTAAAAATCCGTTTTGGGATGATCTTTCGCTGTCATACTGATTCGTTGTTTTATTGAGAACCATACAAGATGATATGACTAATTCCATAAATACAGTCGGATTTGATATATTTTGTAGCAACTTCAATAATCCCGTTTGCGTTCACGTCGAAATTTAAGTAACACATGCCAATGTTAACAGGTACTTAAAGATATCATTTGGTGTAAATAGTAGCCAAGTCGGCTCATATTTTATGTCTTAAAACCTGAGACAATCTTCAGCTCAGCAACATTTAAAACCCGGTGCAAGATTTCACAAAAAGACCTCTCTCACTCCCTCTCCCACCCCTCTCTCTCCCTCTCCCCGTTCTCTCTCCCTCCCCCCTCTCTCCCCTCTCTCCCCTTTTCTCTTCCCCTCTGTTCCCCTTTCTCTCACCCCTCTCTTTTTAAGTTTGGCATTCAGTGTTTATAACATTATATCTATTATAATATTAAGCAAGTTGACCAAGTGAAGTACTGTGTTATGAGATTATTAAGCTTGTTTTATTTAAAAAATATAAATACTCAATACATTGTCTTTGTTTCCTGCAATTTGGAATTGTCATTCTGACAAGTCATAAAAATCAATAATTAGTCACCTTGATCGATTGTTAATATTTAAAACAAAACTTGTCATTATTATAATCTCTCTGGTGCCTGATAAATAACAATTTCAGATATCTTACCAAATTTATATAAATAACCAGACAGCACGTGTCGACAGTCACTCCAACACAATGTACACGAACCTATTATTTTACACAAGACTGATACTTTAAATCACCCATTTAATCCTTTTAACCGAAAGTTTAGGAATAATCTTTATATTGTTGCAATTAAAATGCATGTATTGCATGTTTTATTATATATGCAAAAGAATTAAGAGCTCAATTACATTTTTTTCGTGTATAACACTAACTATAAACTCATGATAGAATCCATTTATATTTTAGTAAACATGACTGACGTATTATGCACGAGCTCTTTGTGTAAGGAGCTCCGACGTGTCTCCGAATGACGTTGACAGTATAACAGGTTACCACAGAATTTGACGCGCTGGTATTGTACAAACAAATGCGAGATACGAAGGAAAAGTGGATAAAGTTTAGTCATACGGTTTTAAAGATTGTTGGAAATAATAAAAGACGGTGATTTATAATAAGTCAGATAGATCTTCTTGTAAATCAAATAATAATTGTTATTATTTAACCGTTGCAAAATCACGTACGTATTGTACTTTAAGCACGGATGCAATCACCCATTGCAACGATATAAAGGCACTTGTAAAATAAAAGAAAATATCTTTTATCAAACTGAGATGTTGAGCGCACATCATATCAGGAAGGAATCCATCAATTTATCGAAGCAGTCACAATACTGTTTTAACAATACCGTGGCGCATACAGACAGGCAGTTTGTAATGCTTCATCCACAACAGGACGAAACGGCAACCAACGCTCTCAAGGGTGGCTTTGTTTGTTGAAGCTTTGATTGAACTGTCTGCCACTGAGACGCATTTGTGTATACATGCACAGAACGTTAGTTCTAATCGATGACTTAACGGCAGCAAATTTTCGTAAAGCAAAAGATTATTTCCACTGCTAATACATCCCGTCTTTCAATGCAAATAATTCATTTACAAAATGTATGATTTCAATTTAAGCACCTCATTGATTAATTTCAATCAAAGAACCATATAGACTAAATACTATTTATCACTATTAAATAACTGACTACTTGTTATTTTTATTAAATATTGTTTACAAGTACTGTGTTGATTTAAAATGTCTGTGTTTTTTTAAATGCCGCGGTAATCTTAGAGACTTGTCATTTTATTGTATGTGTAAAATATCTGTTAAATGAACTTCCTACCACCAAATACAGTTAAAAACCAAATAAACAAAGTTAGCAGAAGAGTTTTACAAATAAACTAGGGATGTAAATCGAATCTTAAAACGATATTCGAATATTCGTTACGTGTATTCGAATAATATTTGAATATTCGAAACAAATTTACATGAGAGTGGTACATAACAAATTAATTCGACCTTACATTTAACACGTGTTTTATTTTTCTTTGAATGTTTACATTACTCACCTAACTTTATGCAGAAGAGCAAGAAGACATATGACCAATTCCAAGCGTTAAAGTTTAAAACGACTATTTTACTATGAAAATACATATGACAACTTAATCACTCCACCAATACCGTGTTTGTTTTGAAGAACCGGAAGCTGTGTTACTTTTCTCGGTCACCGATAGCTTGCAAGTAAATTCGGTCAATTACTAAAAGTCCGATTTAATGTGTGATCCATTCTGGCATTTTCAGAGGTCTAGGTACAGGTGATACAGGATCAACTGTGAGACAATTAGGACAACGCACAGGTTTTAATTAGGAGAATCGCTCAAGTAAAAGACCAATTATGAATTCTGATTGGATGGTGGTCAGATCTTTGTTAAATTGGTAAAACGATCGGTCAGGTGTTTATCCGAAGCCATAAAATGGCAATTAGCGACACTTAGTTACAAATACACAAGTGACAATTATGGATTGCGATTGTTAGTGTGAGAATTACCAGATTGATGTTGTTACATGTCAATTGACAAGTTTTAGTTTAGCTGGAATGAAGGCCATCAATTATAAAAAATGTACGCTTAGTTAAACAAACTAATAAATAATATAATAATGACTTGAGATTATGTTGTTTATTAAGCATACATTTTTCAACGATATAATATATAAATAATTTAAGATATTTGCATAAAACACTCAATAGCTTGCTAACTACAGTTTTTGTGTCAAAAATAAACGTGCAAAATTGACCGCCACGATATTACTTTTTTCGTTTTGATTTTTGATTTATTATGAATTAGTATCCTGTTCCAAATTATAGTAGATGCCGAATAGTGAATTTAAAAGTAGAACATCTATAATTTTAAACATAAACCCTATATCGGAGACTCTTAGGAAAATATGAATCCATTTTATTCGTGTATAAAATTATAAATTACTGTGTATTTGTTTTTAACATTCATTCCGAAAAAGCTTGCAAAAGACCGATGTTATTTCTCTAGCCAGGAAAAGAGAGGTAATATATGTAAACGGAAGAATGCGCGGAGGAAAATATTATCGAAAAATACTAGTGATGTCGTGCTTTGAAAGTTCAAATGCCGATGAATATATAGACTCGTGAAGGCTTATGACGTCGAGGAAATTGACGAGCAGAAAATCGCGGTGACAGAAAATCGCAGGTGTCGCAGTATTATATGGTAAAGCTATTCCCGTGTGCAGAAGATTGGTGATAAGAAAGTAAAACTAAAGTTTTGTTTTAAAAGTAATCTTGTTGTGTAATTAAAAATAAATTAAGTTCTGGTAGACTGTAATAAAAAAACGCATGGTATAATGTGGTACATTAATTACCAGCGATCCCGTTTGAAGAGAGTAGAATCAGTTTTCCGTAAGTAGATAAGCTGACTGTCCCATGAACTGACATGTGTGTTTATAGTAAACTGACAACCTGTTTTCACAGCTGTGCATGTAATGTTGTAACATAGGGAGAAAAATGTGCAGCCAGTCCGAGACTCGAACCCGGGTCACTTCGCTAACAGGGCGAATGCTCTACCGACTGAGCTAACCGGACCGCTTACACATTCTCTCCCTATCACCCGGCTACATACACCCCGGGCGACTTGAAATTCGTCCACGAATTTCCACAGACTATATGCTCTACAAACAACTCACAAGCACTTCTCAAGCACTTGTACGTAACGACCGCGGGTCATTTACGTTGGGCGCCATTGTAACATAGGGAGAAAAATGTGCAGCCAGTCCGAGACTCGAACCCGGGTCACTTCGCTAACAGGGCGAATGCTCTACCGACTGAGCTAACCGGACCGCTTACACATTCTCTCCCTATCACCCGGCTACAATGTAACTGGGTCTAGGTGGCGCGAGAGACAGAACAGGATCGCGCGAGGTGACATAATACTCTGGATTGTATTCTGTTTACCAGATGGCCGAAATCGCAGCCTACCCCCGCCCCCACCTCCACCCGCTACCAAGCACAATCACACCTCGCCAGCGTGTTTCAGTCGTTTGGTGACAATACGGTCAACTATAGAAATACGATTTTATTATTTTTACTAAAATAACAAACCTTAATAAGTGAATAAAAATTATCTATTATTCGAATCCCTTGATCTCTATTCGAATACCGCCATGATATTCGAATATTCGAATGTTCGATAACATCCCTTAAATAAACACATGGAAGTAAAGTTTAAACTGATCTTGAAATTGGCTAAACACATTATGTGAAAGATAACTAGTACATTTGTACATTTATAAAAATAAAATTAATAAGCCGTTGTTTGGTAGAGTTATCATTGTTTTTTAGAAAAGTGTACATGCTAAAGACAAGAATAACCTACAGATGATAGAAAGTAAATAGCCCACATTCGGGAAGTTTAACCATCTTCAAGCAAATGGTTGCTTTGATTTATGTTCCAGTGACATTTTTATAAGCTTGAGATATATTGATCTTCAAATTAACATATTCCGACTTGCTAATTCATTCTTTTGAAAGAATTGTCCCTTTCGTCATTCAATATTCATTACTAAACAGGCTTTTGAGACTTAAACTGATTTAAGCCGGGCAAAAGAATAAATACAATTTATAATTAAAACGTGTGCCAGATATGTTCGCCCTCCTTAATATTCATGGAATGTGCCTTAAAAATAAATTGTAATTCTCATATGGAACGCATTTTAACGAACATGAATTACTTTGTCAAGAAAAGACCTTTAAATTCAACAATTTATATTGACGTAGTACTGGTGTTCTGTGGCCACATCTTTTTTTTTATTTAGAGCACAGCGTTTTATTTTTTATTATTTTTATTTTTCATGTACCATTATATATTGATATTTTTATCTTTAGCTAATTTTTATCTTATTAAGTACATTTTGATGACTCACTTCACCTGCTATTAGAATGATTGCATATAGCTTATACGTGTTTGATCCGTTTTATACAGCTGTTCAGAATGCCATATAAGTGAAAATCTCAATATGTACTGCAATACGAACACGGCTTCTAACGTTAATTGCTTATGCAAAATGTAGCCCTCGAGAGAAGACATTGCTCTTGTGCATGTAAAATGTAGCCGCTAGAGGAAATAGCCTCGAGTAACAGACCTAGGTCTTGTGTAGGACATTTGATATTTCTGCCAGGTTATTTCAAAATCCCTCCAGAAATGACAGAGTTACTGAGCGGACACAACCACCAGCGCACTACCTGAAATTATGACTTTGACCTGTAAGTGTGACCTTAACCTTCGAGTAACCGACCTAGGTCTTGTGCGCGACATGTCGTCTTCATGTGTCTGACATTTCTGCTAGGTTAGCCCCCGGAAATGGAAGAGTGACAGAGCGGACATGACCACCAGTGCACTACTAGGGTTTATGACCTTTAAGTGTGACCTTGACCTGCTAGTAACCGACCTTAGTCTTGTGCCCGACACGTCGTCTTCATAAATTTGACATTTTTGCCCAAGTTAAAATCCATGCAGTGATGGAGATATTGAGCAGACATAAATATCGGAAAGACAGACAGACGGGCAGTCGGACAGATGGACAGACGGATTTGACAACTATAGGCCGGCCTTCAGGAGCATAAAAATTATAAAATGACTATACAGCAAACTGCTTATATACACATACAAGACAATTGTGCGTTAAGAAAAGGTTGTTTTCACGCATAACCATTGTAGTAAATTAACGTAAGAATTAAAATTGTGTTATTAAACCATATAAACATATCAAAGATAAGTTTTGGAAAACGTAATAAAAAACTTAAAAACGAATAACGAAACAAGATTTCATCACGATGAAGTGGATGTAGTAACAAATGTTGTTTTTTTTTTCATATAAAACAGTTTCTATTCAGCGTTATGCATTAACGTGTATATTCAGCATGGCCATACCACAGTTTCTATTTCACTTTAGACAAGACTGCCACTCTGATTAAACTGATCGAAAGTCATTAGTATAATTAAGAAATAAACCTACTTATCAAACACGTTAACGCCTTCTATCGATATATATTATTCCTAAATGTCATGTTTGCTATCATTGAACGCAATGTACGGTAGTAAAATATTGATTGTCGATTGTTACGAACAATGCAGCAACGCAAAATTATTTTAAATCACAGAGAGATATCTGTAGACGTTTTCTGTCTTTTACTTTTTACAGGATATATATATCTTAATCAATTAAAAAATCAATTTAAAATATGTATGCTGCGATATTTCTTACGGGTTAATGTTTCGTTATAATTCCATGTGTTAGGTTTTATGATGGCATGTTTAATCATGTCTAAAATCTATTTTCTACTCTTTATTATGATTTAAAACGCTGAATCTTGGTGTTATCTAACAATAGTTAACTAAAACTGTTGCCTATAAAATATCGCCTCCCCAAATTTCTTATTTTGAGACATAATAGTTGAATATTAAACGCGATTGTAAGAAGCTATAAAAAATTGAAGAACCTAGTCTTTATTATAAACAGCGCCAAGGCAAGATCTTTAAAACCTGTACTTTCGACTTGAATTCAATTAAATTAAAGGTGAACCTTGCACAGAATATTCAAATTCGTGACTTACAAATTCAGTTTCCAGTGAGAAGCACAACACGTTAAAATGTTGTTAAGCTGTTTATCACATTAATAATGGGCATAGCGTGATTGATATAATTACTTTTGCAGCAAACCATTCAACTAGAATTAATAATGGCATGTTCTAGTGTTATTTACTCTCCGGCAAACATCATTTTACATGCACATGGACTTTTATTACGGCATTGTGCCATCGTTCAATCTTGATTGAATCAAATCCCTCAAGGATGATTGAGCAGTTATCAAGGTCAATGCATTATTCGACAAGACGATTTACGATTCAAGAGCATATTTCCTTTCCCAGATTACATGAACATGACATAGGTCTCCATCCAGTCCATTTATGCGAACGGTATCCTGCTCTTAAGTACCATATTCTATTATCATAAGAATAAGAATATATGACAAATTCATATGACCATTGCAACATAAACCAACACATGAAACTGTTATCAACTGTTGTTAAGATCTGAATAGGCAAACCATATAGATAATGGGTTAGAAATGTTTTCAAACTAAATTTAACACAAAATACAAAAGGAAACTACAAGTGATATTGTTGACTAACTGACCACATGCAGATAGTGTTTAGAAAGAATTGGTTGATTTTATGTGGACATTGTTTGTCAGCTAAACAATGCATTTTCTAGGATTAATATTAATAAATCTTTCTCGCAGCTAAAAGGACCAACGAGGATGCTGGGAACGATTTCTGTAAAGGTTGCAAATCACTGAAATAAGACATTACACATATAGAAATAAACAGCAAGTACCGCCTTTGAACTGTTAGTCAACAAAAGAACCAAAAAGACAACAATACCAGTCTTGAAATAATTCAGCAAATGGTCAGAAAGGGTTCCTTAAACCGGTTTCTAAGACCTAACCTTTCACTACAATTATCCTTTTAGATAGTAGCAATAATGGAGCGGATTTAATTATCTATTTATCTATATCTATTTACGGTTGAGACATATGCATGATTATATTGATTGTCATTAAAAGGACACGAAAATGAATATGAATAGAAGAATATGTTTTGTATCACAGTCTTTCCTTTATTTTCTTCTTATGCTTACTAAAATGAACTATATATTACAAGGCTTAGTAAAATTGTGTTTTGATTAATAATGGTATTTTATTGGGGTTTTGTTAAAAATGTTTTATCAGGTACTATTAACCTTGTTACATATTTAAATGTTAAACGTCCGTTTTTTATTGATCTTGGCTGTTGTTGTTTTTTTTGAAAACTATTCTTTGTGACAAGATTTACTATATACAGACAGTCGGCTTTGATATATTTTAAAGAATTTTTTAAGCAACTTCGTTATTCCGTTTTACATTTTAGCTGCAATTGGATTAACACATGCTTTGTCATCACGCTAATGTTCAGAGATACTTAAAGGCATTATTTAGTGTAAATAATGGCCGAGACCAATGATATTTTATGTCTCCAAAGAACTGAGACAACCTTCGAGTGCTCAGCAAAATTCTTTGCAAATGCAGGTGCAACATTTCACAAAAAGTACAGAAGCATGGCACAGGAGTCCGTATTGTGATTCTATGAAAGTATCATCAAACGAAATTAATATTTCGTCATTATACCACAAGAAATTGCTGAACTGGTGAATTTCACCTGAATTGTCACATTATATTGCTTAAACTAATAAGTTAAATGAAAGCAATATATTAAACATTTTTTCTGCCATTAACCGATGCTATGTAATCACACTTATGTAAACAAATATTCCTACACAGTGTTTGATAAAAATTTATAGAGAATGGTAAATTGGCTGTCTGATAAATGTTTAATGCTATCCATTACGAATGCATTACTGTGTAAACGAACCAGTAAACATTGATCATTGCGTAACGTCGCCGTCAACAAAGATCTCTTTTGTGGCCATGAATAATTTTATCTCCGTTTTCTACGATGAATTAGGCAGGATCGTAAAGACATTGCTGGTTTTGACATTACAGTCAACAATCTACAAAATTGGAATGGTCGGAAATTAAATAAGTATACTATACAAACTATGTTGTTTTGGGGATCAAATTTCTGTCCACACGTCGAATGAATTTCGTCTGTGCTGATATCTTAAATCTTATTATCAAAAGCCCTGCAATCATTTCCATTCAATATTTATTTACGAATATTAATGAACGTAAATAATGCAAAACTCATTAAATAGCAATCTGGTCATGAACATCTTAAGCAGACGGAAGTGCTTTCTCCTAAACACAAAACGTCATTTGTTTATAAAAAATATTATACCTGCATTTTGCCATGCATGTTACACATTCTAAAAATAAAAGGTTTTCGGTGAAAAGGAAAACACCTGAATAATGTATCAATTACTTGAATAATCTTCTTACAATGTTGTTATGGTTTCTGAAGAAAAGAGACGAATTGAGTTGTTACTGTTAACAACACGTGTTTGTTACTGAATTAAAATGTAACAAGTGCTTGATAAAGTTTTACAAACAATGTACATTGTGTACAGTTAAGATCTTTTTAACTACAAGGATTTCAAAATTTTGGATGAAGAAAATCAATAGACATAAATTTCAACATTTTCGAATCAGAGGCAAGCACAATAAACCATATACATCAATCTTGTCTAGTACTGAGCCAAAACTATTATCTTATAAAATATTGATGATACAATGTCGACAACTATGCTTTCATTATCAGGTAAGCACAGAACTAAGGATGGAAACGCTTATGAAAAGGCCTCTTATTTTTAGGATTCTTAAATTATGTATGTGTATATTTTTATATTGTCTTTGTGTCCAGCAATTATAGTTAACCATATTTTGAATTGTCTTTCTTACAAGACAAAGGAATAAATATCTAGTGACATAAAAATCTTCAACGGCCAAACGCGACCGACATAATTATATTGGTTAAATATAAGGCAGCGCTAGTCATTTTAAATACAAAAGCAAATACATTATACGCTGTCTTTGGATGACCAAACTCTTGTTGGTCCACTATAAAGCTTATCAAATGTACATAGGACAAGAGCTCATTAAAACGCTGCATGAGTGGAAAACAAAAAACAAAAAAAACGTCAAGTGCATTAGATATGTATGAGATTGCATTTCATCCTTAGAAATCTAGAAGTAATATATATTTCATTTTTTATTTTAATAAACATACTTTATAGGTTTATTATGAGGATTTCTCTTTACTTTCAGTCTGAATTAAACATATATATTTATACACGTGTTGTTTAATGTTTCTGTGATATTATAAGGAGGTTGACATGTAAAATATATTTGTGTAGGTTAATGATATTAACTACAATAGGTTGCAATATTATTAACAATCAGTGTGAGTGAAAACTATGACCCAATTTATTCACATGTGTGAATTATGAGTATAATATCACCATAAACGACAGTTAAATAAGGTGTCAGAATTATCAAACAAATAACACGGTGTCCTTAGTGAAAATGTTTGCATTCAAGGCAAAATAGTCAGTCTTTATATCTCAGGCAGGGCAAAAAGCCACTGACATAATATTGCCTTTACTATTCCTAATGATGACAAAGCTGCAATTGGATGGGGGTCGGTTTGTAGCACAATTTTCAGATAGCCTTATATTGTATTGCATTTTAAATTGTCTATAGTCCTGTTTAATAACCCTTGTCATCTCCCTTTGAAGAGTTATCGTTCGTTTTGCGTACAACTTCCAGTGAGCAAAAAGACAAACAAGATGGCGTCTGAAAACAATGAAATCGGTGATCTGTGCAAATTTTCAAAATAATCAGTGCGTAAACTGTAAGACTTTCTTAGAGAAAGAGGGGCGCATGTATCAGGGAATCGTCCGGAACTTATAATACGCGATAGAAAAGCTTGGTACACGGACATTAAGTGACATTAATATGGACGACGAAGAAGACCGCATCAAACGCGAAGGAGAGTTGTTTATAACGCCATTCGGGGAGAATCTTACAAAACCTAGCTCTATCTATATTCAGTTTACATTTTCCAAATGCCGAAATGCAGCCGCTTTGCTACCTTACATATAGAGCATTGTGTCAACTAAAGGCAAATTGTCGGATACCATTTTTAGTGGACATGACCTCAGTAGAAATGCATTTTTTAAATAAATAAATTTAAATAAGATGTTTAACCTGATCTAATGGGGAACATTCTTAACTTAAGTGAATTTCTTCAGTTAGAGATATGATTTTGTTGGAAAAGTGTGGACATATCTTAAACAAGACACACTGACAACAGACATGATTTTTCAGATGTCAATATTTTGTTTGAAAATCCATCTATATGATGTCATTCTGTTTCAGAAAACTGTCATGTACATGGATTTTAATTGAAAATTTAGAAATACATAATAATTATAAAAAATAGTATTGCATTATATATAAGTACATGTATTAAGATTTATCTCAATACAGTCTCCCTGTGTAGACAAAAATTTAGTCATTTCAAATTTTCAGCAGATGAAATCCTAGTGGTAAATTACATTTCTTCTTTTGTTAAGGAAATTCAATATAAATGTCCTATCCGATACCTTGTTTTATGTTCATATAAACATTGTTTTCTCCTCTTTCTAATTGACATAATATGACAAATCTACAAATGCAGACATAACATGTCAATACATAGTTAACACCATCTTGTTTTGTGAATTTCATCTCTAATGGTTATCACATAATATACGAATTGACATAAAAATTGGGAAGCATGGTCTTGTATATGTCGGGTGCGGGAATAGCCGTACCACTACATTTTCGTACCGGGAATAGTCGTACCGAATTGGGAATAGTTGTACCATATATAAATGATATATTCCCATATTAGTGACATAATTGCTGCAAGGTATTGTACCTTCGCACTGGATAGCGTGCATTCTTGCTGTAACAAAACGGTTGCAATTTACGCATTGGAAAGCCATTACAGTTTGGCTTGTTTGGAGAGACTGAATTTTTATCAGAATCGGATTCTATATATATCATTTTTGACAAACTGTTAACAATAGAAACAACTGCGAAGTGTTCATTACTTACAAGTTCCCTCGAATCTACGACTGACTAAAATTAATCGTAATTAACTTTGTTTTTTAATTGTCGTCCAATCAGCGGTCATCCTAAACTGACAATTCTTTCATTAATTAACATGTAATAAGCGGCCACTCCACCTGAAAGTCAATGTGTGACCGAATGTGTGACCGTCAATTGTTTTTATTGCGGCCATGCACTAGGTGTGTGATTGTTAATGACCTTTATGCAAATTCGCTGCTGTTAACGTCACGTGATGGTCTTTGTTTCAATTTGCTCGCGTAACCTATTAATCGCAGCCATTGTTTTATACTTGACCAATAATAAATGCATCGATTATTCTTTTATCTTTCGACATTGTCATAGATTATACATTTTCCATAAACAATTAAATCTTTGAGACGCTTTGGAGTTTTGATTATGCTGTGAGTGATGCACACACAATTCCCCATCCACTTTTGAAACTTTGTTGTCTACGACGAATCTGCACGGTATAGGATTCTCCTTGGTGTATTTTCCCTCTAGAAAATGCTCTGAACAAAGTAGACCATTCTTCAGATTGCAAGTGGAAATTTGGCTCATTGTTTTAAGCCAACTTATCTACAGTTTTCTCAGTTTATCGTCAGTTAGACATCTGTGAAAGGTGGCGCCCTTCTGTCAACTCTCCCATGTAATTGCTACACACACAACAATAATGTCTCTTTTTTCAGCCGAGTTTAACACCTTTTCTGCCATCGTTGACATTTTTGATTTGCTTTCCACCGGAAATGAAATGCGAACCTCCACGCTAAAGAGCGTTTAAGGGAGGTAATTATTCAGGGGAGATAACAGAGGTTATTAAACAGGACTATAATTAAGCAATTATATGCCATTACGGTCACATAATTAGGCATACACGCTTGGCAATAAATATTCCTTATGCATACTCGTAATATTAAAATGTCCGACAAATAGTAAAGGTCTGTAGTACATAGACATTTCGGCTTGAATGCTTAGAAGGTGACCATGTAATATTTTGGTGGAAAGTTGACAAGTTTTAAATTATATATCTCATAGTACTCTTTGGAAATTCTATCGTCTATGCTAATACATATTTTTTTCAGAATAATACTATATGCGTGTTGCCTTTATGTTGTTGTTTAAATGTTGTTGTTTTTTTCATCTCCGTTCGCTGAACTCCGCTCTTAATGAATTATGTATAATAAATGCGCTTGAGGCTAGACAAGTTGCTTCCAGTGATCTCATTTGTGGCCATGTCAGACTAGATGCTATGTGATTGGAATGCTCAGGACTTGAATAACTTAATTTCCTTTAAATTGTTTCAAGAAATAAATGAAATGTGAAATTATAAAATCGTTATCACAGATAGGAGTTTTCAGCTGTTTAAATTCGAAAGATGCAAACACTAATTATAAAATCATACAAAGGATTGGCATCGCTATTTAGAGTGTATACGCATTTGGAATCGGTCCGTGCGAGGGGAAAATAACGTAGCAAGCAATAAAATGAACTTATTATTCATTGTCGATAACTTTATGATCGTTTTAATGTAGCAGAAAATAACACTTACAGTAGCAGTTAAAAACGATAAAAAAATATACATTATAATGGACAAATATGTATTGACATTCATCAAAGTATGATATGTAATTGTAGTAGTTTGATAGGGTCTTAGAGTGAAGATAATAATCACAAAAAGTTCAGTGAAGAAGGAAACATAAAAAAGCGGAATAACTGAAGTACCAGTTTTTAAATTGATACACAATTATGGACATCGAAATACCAATGAAGATTTATCGATTGTTTAGTGATTAAAAAGCTTTTCATTATTGTGCACTTCTGATACGTCACGTATCGATGATTTATCTTATGCATGCGGAGTCTCTACTGAAAAAGGTATTACATTTTATTACTATATCATATATATAAATCACAAAATTCATATACGTAAAAAGCAACACATTACATGTCAGCTCAGAAGAACACAATGTACATGTACTTATTTTTTACATACGTTTAACTGTCTAAATCATCCCCTTAATTGTCTAATCCTAAAGGTTAAACATTAGTTGTGAATATTGATGCATTTAGAAGCTATTAATTACATATTTTATTATATATTATTTTATTATATTGATAAATAAGACTGACGTAGCATGCGCGCGCTATTGTTTACGTGTACTGGCGTCTCTCCGAATGACGTGGACTATATCAGCTTGTCACCATATTATTCCACGCACTGTAATGGTAATTAAATGCACCGTGCCAATATAAACAATGGACTTTACTCATTTGTATATAAAAAAGTTTAATATACAAAAAAACATTGATAAAGAATGTGTCTTTTATAGGTTATGCTATAGTTTTCCAATTGCAAAACAATACATGTTTTATATAATTTTGCAATTATGCACGTACCCAATGTAATGATATAAAGACACTGGTCCAATAAAAGAAAATATATCTTAGCAAAGTGAGATGCAGCGCACATACCATAGCAGAAATAAAGATGTAATTTCATTGAGGTAGACACCGTAACTCTGGAATAATACCGTGGTGTATTCAGACTGACAGTTTGTAATTTCTCATCCATATGTGAACAACGTGAAACGGCTACCGAAGCTCTCACAGGTGGCTTTGTTAAAGTCTTGACTGAACTGTCTGCCCATGGGATGGATTTGCGTACACAACATAGGAACGTCTATTCCTATCGACGACTCCACGGCAGCAAATTTTTCGTAAGGCAAAATATAATTTTTCCTGCTGATATATCCCATCAGTTAATGTTTTATTTGAGAAACCCCTTAGGAAGTGTGATGTTAGAGTTCTGTAAAACCGGTTTAAGCATTTGCCGACGGACCATTTCAAGGCGGTAACGGTTTAGTTTCCTCTTTTTTTGTATTATGTCCCGTCACAAGTTTGTTGTAACTTTTACCCCTAACAGACATGTGAATACATTAGTCCCGTGTCTTTTCAAATTTTAATATATGTTGCAGTACTCTGTAATCTTAATTTCTATAAGTACAAGTTTTATGCTTCCACTAATTCCAGTCATTCTAAAATTTATATGGAGATAATGACTATTCCATATTAATAATTTTCCACAATACCGCGAAATTTAAGTTTCTTTCATATAATACACACATATAAATCACATGATTATTTAAGATTTCATGATCAAATTTTGCCTTAGATGCATAGACGAACAATTGATATACTTGCTATATCATATCTATAGCTGCAAAGTTTAAGTTAAATAATATCTTCAGTGATACTGACATCACCTTAATTAAGATGAATAATCCATGAATTAAAGCACAACTGACACAAAAGGAATATATTACGCAGCCAATACTACATAGCACGCAACGAGCTCTTAAAATCATTTTTATTTTAAAGTGTAAATGAGTCAAATAAAAAGATTTGACAAGACAAAACAGAGGGATTATGCAGTCAGCAAAGCACATGATAAAATGAATGTATTATATGATGAGCATCGTGTATTGAAGTTTGGGACACAGGATCACGTTTGAAGTTAGTTTACAGGACATGTTAACAAAAATAAGATATGAAGGAAATTTTCTTCTTCACACAACATAAAACACTTCCTACATACATATAAATACGCCTAAGCCATATCAATATAAATAAGCCCAAGATAAATAGCTAAGCTCACAAGTTATTAATTAAAAATAACATATAAATAAAGGATGTAGTTATATTATTGTTATTATTTTCTAAGATGCATCGGCATAACGTTACCAATACCACAATATTGTATTAATATATAGATATAACTTTCAAGATAATTTTGAACAAGCTGAGCGAATGATAAACGATGTTTATGAAGACCATAAAGTTATTGAATATTAACGCGATTATAAAAAGCTATATAAGTTTGAAGAAAATATGCTTGATATGTGATGAGTTTATTATAAACAACGTCAAGGCAAGATCTTCTAAAGCACCTTTAAATTTGTACTTTTGACTTGCATTAAATTGAATTAAGGGTGAACCTTACACGGAATTTTCCTGTTCATGACTTTAAATGTCAGTTTCTAGAGATAACCGTAACACATTTAACGTTTACTTTTTGTCCCATTAATAATTGGCCCAGCGTGACAGATTTAATTATTTATTTAACAGGAGTTTTACTCTCCAGTACACTTCATTTAACACGCACATAGACTTTTATCACGGCATGGTGTCATCATTTAATTGTGATTGAATCAAATCCTTCAAATAGGATTGAACAGTTAGCTAGGTCAATGTATTATTGCACAGGACAATTAAGGACTAAATAGCAGATTTCCTTCGATGAATTAGGTTTCTATCCTGTTCATTACAGGCAAGCTGTTCCTTTTTCTTGCGTTACCATACTCTTATATCATGTCAGCCCACACAGAAGCAAAATAAATTATAAATATTTGACAAATTTTATAAAAGTTTTTCTGAGACCGGTAAATTATTTTTGTAAATACCCATTGTTAAAATCTCCAGAATCGCTTTTGGACGTCCTGATGCGATTAGGATATACTTATTTGTTACGTTGATCTTCATTTTTTTATTTATTGATATTGGTGGCGTCCAAACTCTTTCTTAAGATTCTTTAAGATGAAATCCTTTAAAGTAGAGTAGTCACAAGATGCACTCGATATATTATAACATTGAATGATTATAACAAGCTATTGTAAATAAATGATATGTCCAGATCTGCTTTTCACGCCCTATTGCGATGACAAATCTAAACAATCTAAAACAATACTGTCACATTATTTGATTTTAAACTTCGACGATAAAATTCACGAGACTATTTTCAAGATATTGACTTTATAACTGTTTAGCAGAACGAATTAATTATGTTAACATGAACAAGTACAAAATCACTTCCAATATTGTTTTGTATAATGTGAGCCAAAATGAGATCATAACTAAGTATATTTTATATGACCATCATAGGAACTTGCCATATTTTTATAAAATTATTCAAAAACATTCTTACAGATAAATCGAAACATTACTTAGCAAAGTTAATGTTCAGTAAAAACATTTTAGCAATGCCAATCATTTTTGATAACTTTACCTCAGAAATAACAGTGGACCTTTCTGGATTGGAATTTAGACTGGCTTTTGTCATTTAAATAATAGTTATAGAATAGTAAATAAATATGACGTGAGGATATCGAGTGCCACATGCTTTAACACTATTTTGTACTACAGAATAGTACGTTCGCAAAATTATCTCTCGTATATGAATTCCACTTTTTATGAAGGAGCTTTTTTGGTAAAAGATGTAGAATATATAAACCAGTTAAAGCATATACGGTTTGGATGTGACCAGATCTTTGTGGCCATAACATTTTGAAAAAATTCCAGCGTTTTGCTTTCATGCCAATAAACAATAAATTCCTTTGTTTAACTTTAATAATTTATGTGCTTGTCATTTATTTTCTTCTGACATTTGGATCGTGCAATGTTTCTGTTAAAATATGATGAGTAAGGGAAATAATATCATGTTTAAATTGTCAATACTGTGCTGCACGCAATGACTTAATAAAGTTATCGTTCTGTACTTTTAACATGGAAATTGAATTTGAATGTGCAAAACATATAGAGTGTGTGATCATTGAGGCACATGGGTAGCAGAATTTATTAATTTTCAGGATATACGGTCACAAACAATATTGTATAGACGTGTTTTCAAAGTAAATTTGACACAATAATACACAAAAATACCAGGTTAGTGTTGATATAAATTAATTTTATCATGCGAGGCTAAGAAAATCAGAAAACACGAGGCTCAATGCTTTCTGATTTTCGGCCGAACATGGTACCATTTTGAATATCAACACTTACCTGGTATTCTTTTCATCCCACCATCAACAGTTTTTTTCAAAAGGATTAAATAGGGAAATATTTGAATTTACCGCTACTGCTCCTCCACTACATGATCTGACATTCCAATGCAATGTACGAAATTCATGCGCGTGCATAGAGAAATTTGGCTTTAAGAAATAGTTCTATTTAACAATAAAAATAAGACAATCAACATGTTATTTTTTATTTTATTTGCGCTATACGTAAGGGTGTAATTCAATTGATTACGATAATTAAAAAAAATAGGTTGGAAAATAACAACAACAAAAATCACACCCTCGTATAAAGTTATACATGTAGTGTATAATGTCATGGCCGTGTAATATTAAAGTTGCTACGCACATGACATTGAGAAACGCGAATTACATTCGAGGTTTGTGTGTGTTTGTGGATGTAACAAACAGTTTGCTCATGGATTATAATTGTTGATGACATTTAAATTCTGAACATGAATATAGCGCCATAAAATTGTGCAGATAGTTTTGTTTTGGACAGGGTGGCTTGCGAAATTTGGGGAAATGTTGGGATTGGAGGTGGTGTGCTGGCGTTCATGTTTAAGTCTAGAATCTGTAATTTATTATCACATTTGTCCAGATCTGTGCAGTCAACTAAAGATTGAGCTCTATCTAAACCATTTGAATGTTTATCATGTTACGATATTTGATCATCAGGGTCTGTCCTCAGATTAGGCAGCTGATTGCTGCTTTCTGAGACAGTCACAGATTAAAGATCGATTTTCCTTCTCAAAAATGTGAGTATTAAAGTCAAAATGTGTATCGAAATCATCGTAGCTCATCTCTACAACACTGCCTAGGTTTATACACAATTCGTCATCACATTATTTCAATTCACACCAAATAACATCAAAACATAACCTGAAAATTTGACAGTTGTTTTGCAAACTACAAATTCGTATTTTTATTGATTTTGTTACTATTCCTAAACTGTTTTAATCATGTGCCTGTATTACATTTTGCTTCAGACTTTTGCAAGTTTTTGAATTGTAAATGTGTAGATTTTGATAAAGCTTCTTTAATTTTGTTGATTAAATTTTTTCTATATCATTGTTAAATAGAACTTCGGAAGATGAGATGATTTTGCGGTTAGCTCAGTCGGTTAAGGCGCCGCTACTTATGTTTTCAATGTTGCAGAACAGAGATCGAAACCGCGCTCATCCCTTTTTTAGTGGCCTCGTCTGCTTTTTTAACCAATTTTTTTATTGTGGACATTTTTAGGGTGACCACAATCATATTTACGCGACAAATGAGTTTCGTTCACGTAAACATTCCTGATCGTTTCGTCAAAAAAGTAGTCCGGCTTAGAGCAGGTGCGCGAATATCGGTTGATAAAGCTCAGCTTTATCACACGGGTTGTATCAACTGATAATTATAGAGATGGTGGGATAAAAAAGAATAACACACGTGAAATCGTTCACCAATTGAGCAAGTACTGATAGTATTGATACTTAGACCACCTTCTCTACGCTAAATATTTATTAATCTTTCTCTCAGCTAAAAGGACTGTTAGGGTTGCTGACATTGATTTATGTTAATCTACAAAACACTGAAATGACAGTACACATACAGAAATAAACATTCACCGCCTTTGAAATGTTTATCAACAAAAGAAACGACGAGTTTCTTAAACCAGTATTTGTACAAGTAACAAAAACTATTATAGAGGCTTTAGCCAGATATAGAATAAGAACAGTCGAAGACGAGTAAGTCAACAAAAGATATGAATTGGTTCCTTAAACCGGTTTCTATAAGCCTCAACCTCCCACTACATACAATTTTTTCACACAAATCAGTGTAGCCTCTCAGTAGCAGAATAATGAGGCGTGTATATCTATGTACGGTCGAGACATGAGTATAAATATATGCCATAAAAAGCACACTATAGAAAAAATATTTTCTCACGATATTATCTTCTTTATTTTCTTCTAACGCTAACTAAAATAAACCCGTTAATAAATATTTATATCCTTTAGCAAAATTCTGTGTTTTGTTTATTAATGTTGTGTCACATTTTCGTAGAAAAATGTCATTTTTTCAGGTAGCGTTAATCCTACCACATGACAAAATATTAAACCGTTCTTTTATTGTAACCTTATGTTGTCATACGGTTCGTCGTCTTATTTAGAAGTATTCAATGTGATAAGACATATTCCATGAAGACAGTCGAATTCAATATATTGTAATATAATATTTTGAAGCAACTTTTTATTCCCTTTTGCATTCACGCTGAAATATAATGAATGCATGCTTTGTCATAACACTAATGTTAACAGATACTTGTATTTCTGGGTGTAAATAATGGCCAAGTCCACTGATATTTTATGTGCTGAAAACTTGAGACAATCTTCAAGTGCTCACCAAAATTCCTTGCAAAACCAGGCTCAACATTTAACAAAAAATACAAAACCATGCGTCAGGAATCACTTTCTATAAAAATATATAATCTTATTTTACTGATTTTTTGTTCTTTGTGCATTTCTATCGTGTAACTGTTAATATAAATGTAAAGGCATTATTATATTGTTATTGAATCAACTTCCGCTAACAAAAGGTTGTGCAGCTTGCCAGAAAGCGTAAAAAGCGTACTTTTCCTTTTACGACAACTAATCAGATTACTTTTCTTCAGGTTACAGCAACACGACATTAACTGTGTCTGTCCATTACATTTACAAGAGCAAATACAATGTTCGCTGTTCTTGGATGACCAAAGTCTTACTGGTCCTCTATGAAGCTTACCGAATGCACATAGTGCAAAAGCTCATAAAAATTCTGCATGAATAAATAAACATCAAGTGCATTAGATAAACCAGCTGAGACTGAATTTCATATTAAAAATCTAGAATTAATATATATTTCAAATTTGATGAATTAAGAAAACAACACTATTTATATGTTTATTGTGGATTTCTTACTTCCAGATTGAACTAAGTTATACACTAAAAAAAGCTTGTAATTCGATGTTTCTGGGATAAATGGAGGTAATAGTATAAAATATATTTGTGTAGGTTAAGTAAATAATTATATAAAATGATTTATGGATAATACAAATGACGTCAGATTGTTTATGTTTAGTATATACTGATAAACAAACATGATTTCAGTTATATAAAGCAATAATATTTTAAGTTCAACCATTATATCACTCTATAACGATGTTTTGATAAACACGCTATGCACAAACATCCGCACGCCTATTTTCAAGTTAACGATATTTCCCGGCTAATAAATGTTTATAAATTTCGAAAAAAGCGCGCGAAAGCAGACGAAACTTTTTTGTTGTGACGTCGTTTCATATTGTGAGCAGCAGTTAAAGTTTAGACGACGTCAGTACACGTTAACGTTTTCCGCGCATAGATGAATATCCGTTGAAACAAAAAACTTGATAAAACGCCACACACGCGCTTTATTACATTTTTGTTACAAGCTAGAAAAATCGCATCTGGAAACGATGGATGTGGTAAATTTAACATATGGTGAAAAGTCACTGGATGATCGTGCAAGGATGGGAAGGCCAGCAACACGAACTCAGGGGTCAGCGATTTAAGAACCTACGTGAACTACAGAAGGGGAGCAACCGCATACTGTCACGACTCCCTTTCGATTGGTTTGTTTTGCGAATGTATTACAGAAGTGGGTTACGAGGCACAGACAGTGTATCGAGTATGGTAGGCGTTATTTTGAGAACGAGTGACGTTGCGGTTTTGTGAAATTTGTTAAGTAACGTCGTTGACGTCGTTTGTGTGCGGCGCAGGTCGTTGATGTGCTGTTATTTATTAACCATTTGGTTTCTGTGGGTCAAACTTTACATGATATTCCGTAATACATTTATTCATATGTATACCGACTTTGGTTGTTGTAATATTACTACAAAATGTGTTATAAGGGCAGTTACAAAACTTTTGGATCATTTGTTAATTAATATTGAAATATGAACCACTTTCTTAGTAATTCGTAATTTGTAATTTGAAAATCATAAAACGTTTGAATTTAAAAAGAATAGTCGGTCATTAAAAACAAACAAGTAAACGAACAGACAATCCAACAACAACAAAACAAAACACCAACTTTATATTGCCTTTGATATTACTAATAAAGATAATGCTTTAATGGGATGGGATCGTTTTATAGCACAATTTTCCGCAAGCCTTACATTGCATATTAAATTGTATATAATTAACCAATAATTTGTCATCATGTTAACATAACCAGCCATATAGCCGTATTCCTAATACAAACCTTTGATTTGTACAGAGACATTGCGGCTTGAAAATATAGAAAAGGTGAATATTTCAGAATGATTTTTTGTTGAAAGGTGATAAATTATGAATGTTGTATATAATAGTACTCTGTGATGATTCATCTACAATACTTTATATTTCGTTCAATAGAATACTATATGCGTCTTGCTTATGTATGCTGAGCAAACGTTTTTCAATCTCTGTTCGCAGAACTTTGCTCACTATGACTCATGCATACTAAATACTTTTGAGTCTAGATAAGTTGGTTCCTGAAATCTTAGCTTGGTCCACATCAGACTAAATGCTACGTGATTGGGATACTAATGTTTTGCGTAGTAATAATATTTACAACTGATTTTGAAACTTTATTACATTTCCGTCAGATTGGTGCAGGAAAATGCAACGAAATTGTATTATTGGATAGGAGTTTTCAACTGTTTTAACACGAAAGATGCAAACATTAATACTAAAATACTAAAATATTGTCATTGCGTTTTAGACAATTTAACAGATTATACCTAATAATGGGCATCGAAATATCGGTGGATATTCATCAATTGTTTAGTATGTGTTTGCATCAGTCTGGCAGTGTCTGACAGTACTGGCTATGTTCTATAAATGAGGCAACAGAGATGAAAGCAGAATAACTGGCAGTAACAGTTTCGAAAATGATACATAGTTATGGGCACCGAAAGGACATCGAAATATACATATGGACAACCTGTTTTTCTAGCTTAAAACGTGCTACATTTCGTAACTGTGTCACAGATATATCACCAAATCTATATAAACAACCCCACATCACGTGTCGGTCCAGTCGAACATAAAGTACAAGTACTTATTATTTTACATACGACTGACACACTGAATCATCCATTTACTCATTTTATTCGAAAGTCTAAGAATAATTTTTGAATATTGTGGAATTTAAAACTGGTTATTGCATACTTAATTAAACATGCAGAGATTAAGAGCATTTTTTTCGCCTAGAAAACTAACTAATAACTCATAGAATATTTTGATAAACGAGACTGGGGTATTATGAGCGCATATTGTGTGTACGGGCTCCGACGTCTTTCCGAATGACATGGACAGTGTTAACATAATACCACATAATTCGAGCACTGTTTTTGTACAAAAAAACGAGATATTAGGGCACAGTTGAATGGTGTTTACTGATACGGTTTGAAAGATTCTTGAAAATATAGAAAAGACGGTGAATTTTAATAAGTCGATATTTACACCTTAGTCAATCAGAGTGCTCTTCTTATAGGTTATATAATAAATGTTATAATGTAACCATTGCAAAACCACGTACTTATAGTACTTTTAGCACGTATGAAACACTAATTGCAGCCTCTTAAGGGCACTACTCAAATAAAGGAAAATATAAGTCTTATCAAATTATGATGCTGAGAGCACATCATATCAGAAAGGAATCAATCAATTTATTAAAAATGGGACAGTATTGTTGGTACAATTCAGTGGTGTATACAGACAGGCGGTTTTTAATGCTTCATCCAAAGCTCTCATGTGTGTCTTTGTTTGTTGAATTTTTGATTGACAAGTCTGCCAATGGGCCGGATAATTCTGACTAAACCGCAGCATTTTTTCGTAAAGCAAAAGATTCTTGCTAATACATCTTTTAATGCAAATTATCTTTAACAAAATGTATGATTTCAATTAAAAAAAAACTTTACTGATTAATTGTGGTCCCAGAATTTTATAAACCATTTAATATTTATCGCTATTTTATAATTTATAAATATAATTTATTAAATATTGTTGGAAAGTCTCTCCGAATGACGTGGACAGTATTAGTACGATACGACACAATTCGACACAAATTGAATAGAGCTTACTGATACGGTTTTAAAGATTGTTGAAATTATAGAAAAGACGGTTAATTTTAATAAGTCGATATTGACACCTTAGTGAATCAGTGTGCGGACTTCTTATTGGTCATATAATAAATGCTATAATTGCAAAGCCACGAACGTTTTGTACTTTTTGCACGGATGCAATCACTCATTGCAACGATATAATGGCACTAGTAAAATAAAGGAAAATATGTCTTATTAATCTGAGATGCTGAGCGCACATCATATCAGAAAGGAATCCATCAATTTATTGAAGCAGACACAGTATTGTTGTTACAGTACCGCGGTGAATACAGATGGCGCTTTGTCCACAAACATCACAAACAACGCTCTCATGGGTGGCTTTGTTTATTGAAGTTTTGATTGAACTGTCTGCCAAAGAGATCGATTTGTTTTTACAACTACAGAGCGTCAAATATTATCGATGACTCAACGGCAGCAACAGCAAGTTTTCGTAACGCAAAAGATCATTTTCAATGCTAATACATCCCAACTTGTAATGTAAATAATGCATTAACAAAATGCATGATTTCAATTTTAACACCTTATTGATAAATCTTAATCAAATGACCATATAGACAATATACTATTTATCACTAATACTTGGCAATTTGTTATTTTTATAAAATATCGTTTATAAGTACTGTGTTGATTTCAATGTCTGTGTTGTTTTCAAATTTTTAAATATGCTGTGATACTAAAAAGAACTTGTCATATTATCTCATGAATAAAAGATCTGTTAAATGAACTTCTTGCCACCATATACAGACAGAAGGCCAAACAAACCAGAAAATAGATAACTTATTAGGAGCAAAAAGGCAAGGGCTTTTCTTTTATATTCCGTTGCGCCGTACAGTACATTGACATATGCAAATCAACAATATGTCACATTATTTTAAATTGTTACCTGATCTAATTAAAAAGTGATATTCAAATCTATTAGATTACTTGTCAAAACATTCGTAGAATTTAATTGAGTCTGAAAAAAGTCTCTATGGGTCCATCTATTGATCTTCTTTCATTACTAGGTGTTTTTTTAAATAAAATGCAGGGCATGTAAGACTCACAAGCCCAATGATGTGTATGTTTTGCAGAAAATATGGAAGGGAATTCTGCTGTCGAATCCAAAATCGAACTGTTATTGTCAGGCCTTACTAAAATACTCTGGGTTGTTTTAATTAAATATGAATATATATTTGTCATAAATATGTGACTTAATTTAGTAAATGATACAGGTCAAATAGGTTTTTGATAATTTGATTAAATCAAATATTTAGTTAACATGACTTTGCGTTTCAAATATTTTTGTTGCCTTCACCGTTATATCTTATGCTATTTCATAAACTTATTTTACATAATTGCAAGTAGCGAATTTAAGATTCTTTCATAAGATACATATCATTATTTAGGATTTCCGGATTTAACATTTGATGCATATAAAAAGATAAATAATTAATAATAGCCGCAATGTTTATGTGAAATATAATTTGTCACTATGCTGACATCACGCTGATTAAGATTATCTAAATATGAATGATCCATGGGTTAAAGTACAGGTGTCAGGCAGAGAAAAAATACGCTTTCAATACAGTATGACACTTAGCGTTTTAAAACAACCAGTTTTATTATGTCTTTAATTTTACAAGATAAATGGGTAAAATGCTCCTTGGCAAGACAAACTAATTATGATGTCAGCACATGATAAAATAAATATAATATATGTTGAGCATCGTCGTTTGCAACTTAGGACACAATATCATAACTAAAGTCTGGTAAGAACTATACACATTTTTTATGGAAAGTGCCTTGAAAAATAAATAAATAACGTTAACTGCCCATGTTTTAGTGCAAAAATGTAGCCCTCGAGTGAAGACAACTCTCTTGTGGATGTAATATGTAGCCATTGAAGGGAACAGCCCAACGCTCCGTTTTTGGACATCTTTGCATTGTTACTTAAATGATATTAGTTAAAACATAGTTGCCGGAATAACAAAGGCTTATAATCATACAAATATTAAATTCACAATATAGTACAATGACTATACATCAAACTGCTTAAATAAACATAGGGACAAATGTGCGTTTAGATTCTTTTTAGCATAATGCATTAATGCGTGTATTCAGTGAGGCCATTTTAGACTTTATTTTTTACTTCAGACTAATCTGCCACAGATTAAATCAATTGAAATTCATCAGTGGAATTAAATAATAAAAATATTTATCAAACATGTTAACACCTTATATCTATATATATTATTCCTGACTGTCAAGTGTATTGTCATTGCAAATAATGTATGGTCGGTATGGTCGTATAATATTGCTTTTTGATTGTAACGATCAATGCACCCACACACAATTATTTCTAATTATACAGACATATCTGTAAACCTTCCTCTGTCTTTACGCGACATTAAAGAAACATTTCTATAAACACAACATTAAACGCTTTCATAGACATTTCAACAAGCCTTAGACGACTAAGACATATGAATAAACTTAAGACATATAAATAAGCATATTACGTCACTAAATAAAAAAACCATATCGATAAAGCATGTAGTCATCTAATTGTGAAATAGCTTCATGCGGAACAAACATAATAGCTGCGTCGATATTTAAATATATATTTCTCTTTATCAATTAAGCACAGAAATATGTATGCTGCGATAGTTCAGATAGTTTAATGTTTCATTGTAAACTAATGTTATGTTTAATGACAGCATGTTTAATCATGTCTAAGTTAGCTCTACTTCTACTCATTATTGTTATTTAAATGCATTTATCTTGCTTTTATCTAACAACAGTTGACAAAGGCTGTTGACGATAAAATATTGACTCTTGAAGTTTATAATTGTAAAACATTGAGAGAATAATAAACGATGTTTGTAAAGTCATTTCTTTAATATTAAACGCGATTATAAGAAGCTATAAACGCTTGAACAAAATATTCTTAACGCATGTGATGCGTTTGTTATAAACAACGCCAATGCAAAATCTTCTAAAGGTCGTTCGTTTTAAAATCTGTTTTTTTTTTGTTTCCGAAATACATTGCAGCGACCATTTATGATTCTTATATCAACCTTCAGCTTTTTGTTGGGAGAAGACTCCAGGCACATGTTTGGGCAGAACCCCCGGCGCACCGCAAGTCAGCTTGAAGACCTTCTCACATTTGGTCCTTCAACCCGAACGGGACTCGGACCCACGGTCAGAGGCTAAGCAGCCAAAGGAGTTACAAATCGGCGACTCTACCACTACGCCACGGGCGTCCCGTTTAATACCTGTACTTTCGAATTGCATTAAAATGAAATGAAGGGTAATCCTGCACGGACTTTTCTTGTTCGCTATTTTAAAAATCAGTTTCTAGAGATAACCATAACACGTTTAAATATTGTTTGATGATAGATACATTAACAATGGGCCCAGCGTGACTGGTGTAATTTCTTTTTGTAGCAAATCATTAAACTAGAGTTATTAATGACATAAATTTCTCTCCGGCAAACATAATTTAACATGCACATGTACTTTATCTCGACATGGTGTCATCATATAATTGTGATTTAATCAGCTATCCCTCAAGTGGGATAAAGCAATGTATTATCCTACAAGACGACTTTTCCCACATAACAGCAACAGGACAAAGGTTTCCATCACATTCATTTATGCAAGTGATAAGCCGCTCCCTTTTCTTGAGTTACCATACTTCATTATCATGTCAACCCACAAAGAAGCTTAAAGAAATGACGTATTATGCAAAGGTTAGCATCATGCAAAAGCATAAGTATTTAATGAAAAATACATAAACAATATTTAAAAGTATAACGCTAGAAGGAAATTTTGACTATGAAAAAAATCCATTTTACAAATAAATACGTCACTTGCCAGTATTAAACTCCAGAGCCTCATTTTGTATCGTTTCTTCAAATTCCTTTATTTTTGCAGCAATCAATGAGCACAATTTTCAGATTCTCTTTGCGCTCGAAATGAAGATTACGAAAATAATGATGCGTGGGTACATGATAAATGCCATTTCTTTCCGCTTTACGATGAATTAAGTAGAAGAAATATACTTTTGTAGCCGAGTCGATAAAGAAATGATGTATTGTGAGTGATTTAATGGTTAAAGTACTTAGACAAATGCAATTCAATTGTTGTGAATTTATTTTCTTATCCACATTTAAAAAGTCAACTTCTTACTGAAAGGAACGTTGACAATCTAAATGAAATATTTAAATATATATTTAATTATATTTAAATATAAATGCCATTTAAACGTCTCTACTGAAAACCAGATGTTCCAAAAATAACTAAGTGTTGTTGTAAACCAGAGGTTCCAAAAATAACTAAGTGTGGTTGTAAGTGGTTTTAAGTTTTGAATTTCAGTTTTGCATTTCGAACTGTTCAGTTTGGAAATTCGAATTGTTATTTTGAATTTCGAATTGTTGTTTTCTCCAAGTGACACAGCGCTTCTTATATAGTCTGCGGTCAGCTTCCAAACATTAGGACTAAGGAATTTCAGCCAATGAAAGATCACTTTAGGAATAGTAACCAATCAAATTTAAGTTTAGGATCCGAAATCCTAACGTTTTACATGTATCTAGCTGACCGTTTACAATAATAATTTTGTGGCTTTTGCATAGAATTTAATATCATCTGATTAAAGCTTACATGTTTACAATGAATAAAGTTATTTCATAAACGTTACTGCATCTTAATAATAACTTATATACATTTTACCTTTTGAAACAACAAGAAATATACAAATAGCACACAAACACTCCCAAACAATGATGGCGGCAAATTGTGTTAAACATAACTCATTTTGAATGAAAACTATATGTTTGGTGATTAAATTGTATTTTATGGACATTTATGTATGATAATAAACTATTTAAAAATAATTATTAAAATGAGCGTGCTAAAAATGGTGGAATTACAACAAGTAATACAAGTATAACAAGTTGTTTGAAGTAACAATCATCCTACAATTGCAAGGCAATGTCATACTGTGGTAAGTGGGTCATTACAATACTCATCACGCCATATTGTATTGAAGGAACTTCTTAGTTCGGAAGACTAAAATATTAGAATGTCAATCTGGCCAATGTTTTGAATATGTATTTAAAAAGTATAACTGGTTTTGCCACTTCATAACATTTCCGTACGAGTGATATTAGTTATACAATAGTCTTCTCAGATGGAGGCTTCTTCACTTTATACTAAACAGACGCGAAATTATAAGATTTTTTTTATTTTTTAAATCGACTTATAGTTTTTATCCAATGCATGTAATTCAGTCGTAATAACAAGCTTTACTGGCTGTCTGGTAAAATGCATTGGACGAAACAATATAAGAATAAAACATAAAACTGAGATATGCAAACCTACAAACATATAACAAGTTTTATCCAAGTTATTTTGGTTATTTCAGACAAGTCTTTGTATAACCCAGTTCGTTTTCACTTGATCATTGTCAGCATTGCTAATATAATTTTCAAGCATGTAACATTTTACATGATTTTGTCGTCTCATTTTATTTAAGAAATGCATTTAATTGATAGAGTAATTTCTTACTGAAATAATAATGAATTTTAATAATTTTAACGATGATCAATACCGTTTCCTTTCAGCAAAAAGCAAGGAAACTTTAAAAAATAAGGTAAACTTTTTGGGTGGCGTTTAGATATGACTATTTCTCTGTGACAAAACCTTTTTATTTAAATCGAAAGACTTATGTGTGTTTTTTTAAACATACATTTATAAATAATTTATTATGTTATTTGGCTAGTTCACTGCGTCTGGCATTTGAATTGAAACTAATATAGCGTTTGTTAAAAATACACTCATACTCCTAAAATTATAATTTGCAATAAAGAGAACATTAAAAATGTCAGGTCATATACCACTTCTTTTATAGGTTAAAGAAAGCTTATTTATCCGTTTAATATCATAACAAGCTTGGAAATAAATATCGCAGGTGCGGAAAATAATAGTGATGTAGGTCATATGAAGAAATAGTATCCGTTTTTTCTTTGAAAGAAGTCAACAGTAAACTATTAACATTACTAAAACGATTGGTTACAATAACGGTTGGCTGTACAGTAAATTTCCATTATTTACCTGCTGGTGCATTTGCATGGATTTTTTTTGCCAAAAGCCTTAAGATTGTTAGTCAAAAGAAAAAAAAGGAAACCTATAGTATTCAATCAAATTATAAATAAAACATTATTAATAAGCTGCATAGCACTTGTTGTATTTGCATTGGTACTAACTCACTGTACCGAATACAAAGAAAAAAGGAAACAGGTAAAACATCTACAAAAATAAATGTAAATTGCATTATTGTATTTATGTATTAAATTAAGATTTGTATACGTTAACATTAAAAAAGCAAGCTTTATAAAAAAAAGTAGTTAAACATTCATTTGTTAGTACTGCCAAGGGACGGCTGATTTAAATTTCGCGTCATTATCAAAATATGTCATTGTCATCAATAGTGGCGTCTTTCGTTATATTATTCCGAAATGTCATGTGTATTGGCATAGAACTATTGTGTGATTTTAAAGATTACTTACTTGCGCGTCAGCTGCAGATAGTAAAAAGACGCAATCATATTTTAATTTATAAAGGAATGGCTGTAATTTCAATTGCTGTTTATTTTGTATTTTGAGTGCAGGATATGTGGAAAGATTATTTCTTTTAACCCAACAATTTAGAAATTTCCTGACAAATCAATGAAAGCATACATTTCCTTATGGAAGACAGACAACTTTTGTCGAAGTTCCTACTGAATAAGTAAAATGTTTCGTTTAAATAACATTTTTTATGATGGAATATCTCAACAAAGTCACATTTGTGTCACATTTAATATCTCAGCAACGTAACGATAACCATAGTTATCAACTTCTTAGGAGATTGAAGAAGGTACAGAATCCAGCGAATTTTCTGTGGGAAATCTGATACAAGCATACTTAACAAAATGCTTTCATTTTACTAATGTTGTGCGTAATAAATAATTTAATAAAGTATCAAAAAGAGTTATCGCCTAAAAATTACAGAGCACAGCAGCAGGTATACGACGTATGATGTTTACGCATGGACAAAAATGGTAAAATCCTTACATAATATTTAGAGAACATTTATAAAATTAGAACGATAAAGTAAACCCATGTGAGGGATTTATCAAGAATTATGATTAAGATTATGATTAAGGCTTTTCCCATTGTATCGTAACTCGTCTCAATTGTCCTTGTAGCAACTCTATTTCTAATTCTGTATTTTTATTCAACATGTACTATTATAACACTATTTCTTTAATTTGAAGCTCTATTAGAGATAAATTCATTAATACCTTTTTTTAGGGATACTTACCCGTATCTTAGTTGTATTGTATAGTATGTGTGTCCTGCATTTAATTGTAATTTAAATTGCCTGAAAATCTAGAAAAGCAAGATCTCACTTGCAAGCTATAGAGACATACCTTTCTAAACGCTTTTATTTTATTTTTATTAAACATATCAATAATAGACCCGCATGACGAGAGTAACTCACTAACAAACCACAATTTTCTAAATTATAGTTTCTTCTAATGACAATAGGTAAAAATAATAATACAAAAACAATTTATCGATTGAGATTTTTAGTTATATTCAGTTATAATACCCCCCGCCGTTATTATGGAAATAATTCATATTTATCAATTATGCTAACGTCTTCCCCCGCTAAGAATTATTTCTAAAATGTCGATGAACAATTTGAAAAGTACTAGAAAAGTCGCTAAAACGACATTGCAATATTACAATATTTCGTGACGGCATAATTGAAACAATTTTATTTGTCTTTGTATAATTATTATTACATTAACACTCCAGAATAATCATATATTTACATAAGTTATTGAATTTTAAGCACCAATAATATAATATACAATCATACTCGACATATGAGTTTAAAATAATAATTTAACAGTGAAGAAAAGTACATATGTTTTTTTTTCTTTTCGTTGGGTCCATTTACACACTGCAGTATCTTTAACAAATTCCTTTGAGACGTTCTTTCCAGGAAAACTAGCTTTCACCGGAATCTCAGAACGACTTGAATATAATAATGTATGTCTGGGAAAAGTCACCAATAAAACTTAATCAAAACATTCCTTATACAAATGGCGGTTATAAAATTACAGTTCTTTATTACTTTGTTATAAAGGTACAATATGTCTGGAGACATTTATCTTAATATGGTAAGCGTTATTAAACACATATGTCAGTCTGAGTTGTTCTCAATAAAAATGGAATATTCTCGATGGTCACGATTGTGGTCGTTCGATTTTTATCTTCATCGCATAATCGGAAGCTGGTCACATCTTAAACTCGCTTTAAGTTACTCATGTAAACTGTTTTCATGTTTATATGTTCTGTAATATACTATAATTAATGTGTCAAAATAACAATAGGAATGTTATAACCATACATATATATATATCTCAAAGATTATCATTATTTAGTCTTCCTTTGGTTCAGTTTCTGGACGTTTTTGTTAATCATGTTCCCAGTCGGTCCATATTGCCGACTGACCGTTCCAAGGCGGTAACTGTCGGGTTTGCTCTTTTCGTTAAGTGACTAATCACAAAGTTGTTCTTACTTTTCGCTTCGCTTGCATGTGAAATACCTTTGTTCTGTGCCTTTTCGAAGTTTGGTATATGTTGCAATGCTCATATGACTTTGTCATATATTCCTATATTAAAAAAATCAATAAATAATAAATACTTATAAATGATGATTATATCAGACAGGCCTTGCTGGTTACCTAAAAAGCTATAAGAAGCAGTAATTGTTTTCAAATATTGGAGGATTTTCTTTCAGATAAATATGCTTTAAAAGCTTATAATATGACTGGGTCTATTTGTTGTGTTCACTTTCAGCAATATCAAATAACTTTGCTTCCTCATTTTAATCTTATCACCATTTGTAAAATGTTTAAATGTAGAAATTTATTTTGGAAATGGAAAACTAAAAGACATATTCCCAAAACATATTCAGCTTGTGTTACATTTAAATGCGAAGTCTGTGTTCAGATTGATGCTTCTATGCCAAGAAATACATTATTCAAGTTCTACATTTTAAAAGTACACCAAGTGTTGCTGTCATAATTATAACTTTTGACGTTGAAAATATAACTGTTTACTGATCGTAAATTTGTCATGCATACTATTAGTTAAAGCCGTTATGTATCTTCTCTGAATTAAAATAATTTAAAGGAAAGGTCGTATGAAAATTGCCTCATATATTAAAATTAAATCTACCGCTAAACAAAGGCACACACGCGTTATTGAAGAAAAATTACTATAACACAAAGACAAGTCATAACAAACAAAAAGAAAAAAAACAAACAGAAATGATGAGGGCAAAACGAATGACTGGGTGCTTAAAGTTCAATTAAAAACAAAACATGGGTTTTCACGATGAAGTGGATGAAATTAAATACTTTTTCATATTAAAATAGCTTCTATCATTAACTTAGTGTTTGTAGTCAGTTGTGTCATTTCACATTTTGTATATTACTTTATACAAGTATGTCACGGCTTAAACATCGCAAGCTATACTTGAAATTAAATAATAAAATATAATCATGTTAACTTCTTCTATCGTTAAATATTATTCCTGAAAGTAATGTTTATTGTCATTGTAAAAAGCGTGAAGTAGTAAAATGTTGATTGCTTGCCAGCTACAAATTATATGACGCAGCAATATTATTTACGATCACAAAGACATGTCTTCTTACGTGTTACCGTCTTTTTTACAATTAATGTAACATATAAATAAATTATGTAGGTACTTCACAAAGTTTCATTTATGCGGAACATGTATGTGGATTAGAACAATTAGGTGATAGTGACATATTATCTATTTATTGTCGATTTATTATCTATTTATCATAGAAATTCTGTTAACACAGCTTGTCCCTTTAACACTTCTCTTGAGTATCATATAAAATATGATGGCAATTTAATTCCGTAGAATACATATAACATATATTGTGTTTTATGATGATATGATAAAGCAGGTGTAAGGCCGCACTGCTTTTTTTCTCTAAAGGAAGATGAAATCTAGCCACATGCCAAGATACGAGTATTGCATAGTAAGTCATAGTTGCAGGAAATCTAACAAGGAAAGAGTTTCAATCCGAACATTGCCATTACACAATTTATATACAACATAATATAAAAATAAGCTTTATTATTAGATTGATGAGTTTAATTACATTAAAAGCCAAGGCACGATCTTTAAAATAGCGTTTAAAATCCGTGTTTTAATTGCATTAAACAATAAAATTAATCGGTGAGACGACAAACCCAATAAACAAACATTAAAATTAAGCGCCAACATTGCAAGGAACATGACTTCAATATTCAATATCTTGAGATAATCAAGTTTAAATACTGTTTGCCCTTTTTGACACATCAGCAATGGACACTTCGTGACTAATATAATTATATTAATAGCTAACAATTCTAGCTAATGTTTGTCGTGATACGTTCTCTCCAGCAAACATCGTTCACATACTCATGGGATGCCATCATTTAATCGTGATTGAATCAACCATGTACAATTTGAAATTCAAGAGGCGATTGCTTTTCCAAGGATACAGCAACACGACAAAGGATCCTCCCAATTAATTTATTCAGGCGGAAAGCTGTTTCCTTTTCTAAAGTTACAATAACCTTTTATCATGTCAGCCTATATAGAAGTTAATCGAACAGAAGTCACTTGTCAGGCGAAGGTTAACATCATGCAAAAGCATGAATATTGAAAACTGCTTGAAGGAAAAATATAATTCAAAGGTGTTTTCATATGAATAACGCAAGAAGTAAAAGTTTTCTTTTTAATTTGATGGACAATAAATACACTTTTACAAATAAATTTATTTGACATCACTTGACTGGATTGATCTCGATAGAGCATCATAGTGTATCGTTTCTTCTTACTATTTTGTTGTCATTATTAAATGAAAAACACATATGTCAGATCATTTATGTATTCCTTAAAGGTTTTGGTCTGAAAATAAGCTCAATATATCAATACACATAATTAAACATGAACTATTCAAAGGTGCCACGAAAAATTATTGTGTTCGTTGGCTACAAGATAAATTTAATTTCTGTTCGAATTAAGTATAAGAAATTTACTCATCGAGTCATGTTGGTTCATATGGTCTTAGCTCGACCTATTGTTACATGAATGTAATGCCACATGTTTTGAATATTTTTTTAACAGTCTTGCCACTTTATAACATTTCCGAACTAGTGTTATTCAAACAAAGATATAAGATCATTTTCTCAGATGGAGTATTCCTTAATTTAAACTCAACATACGCGAATTCATAAGAATGTGCTTTATTTTTAATATTTTATTCGCCTATTATAAAATATCCAATACCTGAGATTAAATATAAGACGAAGCTATGCGTACTGTCTGCTACAACGCGCCTGCTTAAATTATATATATATATATATATATATATATATATATATATATATATATATATATATATATATATATATATATATATATATATATATATATATATATATATATATATATATATATATATTCACGTACCAGTTACTTATAGATGTTTACTGGTTAAACAGATCAAGGTCAAGCTTTTATCTAATTTTTCTCTAATTAATCTGTTTGCCACTGTCATACGTTACAGTGCCATTCGAAAACTTGAATATTATCTTAAATAAGATAAAAATAAACCATTGCAAAGCCGTACCGGCATTGGGGAAATTGCCTTCCTTGCATATATAACCAAAACCAACAACAACAACAACGGTATTGAACTAATAGGTCTTCTTAACTTAAGCAGTTGAAGGTTGAAATTGTAAATACTACTACTACTACTCATACATTTCTATAAAAAGAGACAAGATCACTCGCCAAGTAACAAATTCAGTAAAAAGTGGAGTGAAAGTGACCGAACCCCAAGTCAGAAATGTAACAATTTTTTTATTATAGTAGAAACAATGTCTGAATGCACAAAGGAGTCATGTATTTAGGCAAGCATCTTGTAATTTATGACATATAAATGAAAAACACGAATGGTGCTGAGTAACCTCTCGTGGGTGCATTTATATAATTCTCATATGACTTTGTCATATATTCATATGAAGATCGTTAATAGTCAGTTTGCGTTTCAATTATTATATCAGTAGCTTTCATGGTTGTATAGAGACATTTTTGTACATATTTTGTTAATTTATGAACGTTGAAACAGAGGACAACATAAAACCTATTGCTCATATGCAATGATCATAATAAAAGTGTTAGAAATTTCTGTGAGCTTCAGCATTTTGGGTGGTTAAAATTGAACACAAACATACAATGCATCCATCAAAACATGTATATATACAAAGTTTATCTAACGCACACAATTAAAACAAAATGTATGCGATTTAAAGTCGTATCCAAATAACATCAAGATAAATGAAATATTTTCCATTTATGGCACCATGCCTGACTTAATTAACTTTTGGATGGTCTAATCTAATAAAAATTGTTTTCAAATATTTAATCTAATAAAATTGTTTTCAAATATTCATTGATTGTCTCAGAACGTACATTCAATAATTTAGTTAAGACGGAATTTGAACCGCTTGCTTTATTAGAGCGACATTATAGATTAATAAACTACAATATGCGTATGGTTTAAAAATCCTGCGCAGGGAATGTCCATGTCGTTTTTGCAGGGATAAATGGTTTTGCTTATTTCCTACTACAAATAGATAACTTAAAAAATATTTGGCGGATTCAAAAAATAATATTCTGCAGATATTACGACGTAGGTATTACGTGCAGTCGACTGTAATACCACCACTAAATGTTTCTTTTTCCAACTACATATGATTATTTAAACTGTCCTGATTCTATTTATGCATTGATGCAGACATCAGTTGATTCATTACCATGGCCATTATGTCGTATCTACAGTTAATGATATTGACAGCTGCTTAATTATTATAATCACTTAATTTTCCATTCTTCAGACATGTTACAGTTGTATTAAACTGGCTTCAAGTAGTCATGGTCATGCGAATCAATTCAATTTTAAAAGCAATCGTGTGCCAGATGTTACTGTTCTTTGTTAAGGATTTTTATTCATAAACATCCTTCACTGAAAGATGTGGAATATCTAAATCTAGTAATTTGATTTGACATTTAGAACAGCTTTCTATTAGCAATCCTTCTTATTGAAACCCAACCTAGTTATTTTCATATATATATATATATACATGTAACACACGTATACATGTATATATATATATATATTCGTAATTATGTGCCAATTATTTTATTTTGACGTTTGGATCATACATGTAACCCCGTCTGCGGTGCTGTTTGAATTTAAACAAATATTGCCGTTAAAAAAAACAATCATGCTCGATAAATTATAATTTTTAATTAATACAATGCGATTTGATTTTTTTTAATCTCTTTAAAAATGAGGTCAACAGTAAACATTTTCTTTATGGTGTACTGTCTGGAAACTAATTCATCAAAGCATAGTTTTTCAAATTGTAATTTATTGAAGCAAAGTCTTTAAAATTACAACTTGTTAATGCAAATTCTTAATTATGAAGATCTTCGAAAGCAAATAAAACAAATGAAATAATGAAAGAGGTTGTAATCCCCTTTGTAGGACACATCTTTCCAGTCGTGTCAGCCACTGGTCAAATATATCACTATAATAGTTATTGTCTTATTGGGCGATACTCTTTGCAATTGCTTACTTTAAACCCTGAATAGAAACACATTCCTCTCAGTTGTGACTTGATTTCCAGAAATATGACAAAGTCTATGGGCATCAGGTTAGGGATTAGGGTGGATGGTTTAAACACTCAACACCAATAATTTTCTCTTTTGGGTGTATTCCGATACGTGTGGTGGGGCGTTGTCCTGGTGCAGAATACAATCTTCCAGTTCGACAAATATTTAATGTCGTCAGACAGCCTGTAAAACAACAATTGGTTACTACCGAATCTAGAAGTAGAATTACTACTATTATTTTTTCAGTTTTATTATTTATTTATTATTTATTATATTTTAAGATTTACAATTTATTTTTGAATGGTTTGCAGATTTGACTGTTTTGGCCCTCTGGGAATGGCGTGACGTACATTCACTGGAAAGCTCTTCTTCGAAGTGTTTTTGTATAAGGCAAATTTGAACAGGCTAATAGAATGTAACGAGTTATGTTACAAACCAAATTGTTCATTAGCACTCTAAAGACACAGCTAATTTCAATCGCGCTTCAATCAAAATAAGATACAGTCATCAATCACACACACGAATTTTCATGTTACAAATTAATCAAGGATGTCTTGTGTATTTGGCAATGTACTTCTTGCGTGATATTAAAATAATGTTTGCGTACCAGAAACAGATAACAGATGCAATTTTGTTTCAATCTTTAAAACATTTACCGAAATTTACTTGCGGTCCGTTTTGTATTTTGTGTGCTTGATAATGATATCTAAAAGCCTTACTTGTTCTTTTACTGCAGTTCGTAATCACGATGTTAAATATTGTGAAAAAGTGTGAGAAAATGCAGGAATTAACATTGTCTTTTAAAATTCATTTGAAGTCTTATACAAATTGTCGAACTTTAATTATGTAATGATCTGCAGTTAATATTTATGATTTATCACACTGTACACTTCTTTATCACGTTATTTTAGTTATAACAAAATTGACTATTCCCATTATAAAGATGTTTCCTCGATAGGAGCGATAATACATTGCATGAGATGAAAAACATATCTTTTACTAACACTTTCTGAGATAACTTTACTACGTGGATTGGTATGGATGTGACTGATTCTTTATGTTTCCTATCTGATAGTATATGGCATATGACATACGTTGTCACTTTACTTAGACAAGTAATTAGTAACCAAATGACCCCTTTTATTGCTTTAAACGTGATTTTATATTCACTTTATCCACTTCTCACCAACCTGCGTTATAGAAGCTTTCAATTCAGCATCACGCTATCTTGACGATATTCTTATTATAGATAACCCTTTCTTTGCTTAAATGAGTCATCTGATTTATCCTCCAGAACTTACATTTAATCAACCAAATACCTGACATTTAAAGGCAGCATGAAATTTCTAGACAGTAAGAGCAGTATTCAAATGTCAATGTCACTACAATAACCTTTGACAAGAAAGATGATTTCAACTTCAGTATTGCAAATTATGTATACCTTGATGTGAATGTTATCTTTAGGAAGTGTGAGGTTGGAACTCTCCGCATACAGCGTTCAAGCACTCCAGTCGGTCCATTTGTCAACTGACAGTTTCATGGTGGTAACTAGTGTTTTTCTTTTAGTGTGTAATAATATCTTTTTTCTGTGTTTTTGTCACTTTTACATTTTCTCTGTATACCTCTGTCTAGTGGTAGTTCAGATTTAAATAAAAATGGTATTCTTAGAATAGCTTTTCATATTTTTCTATAAAAATGACATTTTCCTCTCACAAAACAATTTAGAATATTTCCTGCAATATCAATTACGGTACAAGTTATCGAATTAAAAGCCACGATTTATGCTTGCGATAGGATGACTTTCCTACAATCATACTAATCAAACACCGTTCCTTTTTTTATCTTTTTAAGAAAAAAGTTTAAAAAGTGCAAATAGCTACACACCTATGATTTTCTTATTTACAACTTTTAAATAAAGAGAAAATTCAGAAGACATTTAATTTAAACACTGATGTGAACTCTCTGTTAAGGCGACGATATAAATCAATTACTTTACACAATATGTTTTATAGATTAGCTCTTACAATAATAATCGCCTACTGTTTATTCAAAGCATGTTTCTGAATATGTTATTAAGTTACGCAATATCTGGTAATATTGTTCTTGTGTTAAGTCTTCTATTCTTGTCATGAAGGAACAAACTTATTGTCGAAGTCCCTGCTGAATAAAAATAGTTTATTTAAATTACCTTTTTTGATGTAATATCTCAATTCATTCATATTTTTTCTCTCTCAGCATCTTAATAAATGGCCATATTAGGAATATGGATAACTTATAACTCAACGAACTTTCTGTGGGTAAACAGTTGGATGTCAAAAACTTTCACTTTGCAAATGTTGAGCGCAAACAATAATCTTGTATAATAAATCAAGTTTATGTAGTAAAAAATAAATGATAGTTATCGCTTTATACGTTCATTTTATTTTATAAACACATAATTTAAGCGGATTGACGATCTACGATGTTAACGAAGGATAATAGTTTCAAGTGATTCAATCATTTACAAAATTAAAATGATATAGTATACCCATGTGTAGTCTTTATGATGATTATTAATGACTATTTCTCCATGCAACCACAAATTGTCTCAACTATTCTTGGCGCATTCGTATTTCTAACTCTAAATTTGGCTTAAGCATTTACTGTTAAGGCAATATTTATTTTCATTTAAAGTTCAGTCAGAGCTAATATGTACGGTAAATTCCTTTTATACGTGATACCCATCCATATCTAAATATGTATTTATTAAATTCCGTGTGATAATAAATTGAATTACTTTTTAGCCTGTGTGGTAAAATTTCTAGTTACATTTTCATACTGTATCATAAGTTGTGAACGGCAAAATTGGTTATCAATACTCGAAATGAATATTACTATAGAGCTTTTGAAACAAACTTTTCTACATAAGTTTTTATGTTAAACATATGAATAATAGACCCAAATGTGACGAACAAAACAATTATAATAACAAACAAGATTGCAGAATTTTCTAATGGATTGTTTCTCTTAAAGCGGACAAGTAATCAAATATAATTTTATGCAAGTGTTCTTTGAGTAATTTTATGATGACAAGAAATGCCATCAGGGGGATTGAATTAACAATCCTTCAAGCCGACAGCCCGGTCGTGTATCATTCCAGAGCAGATTCTTTTAAAGATTTTCAGAGTACATTAACATGACAGACATTTCCGTCCAATTCATTTACGAAAGATTACACTAACATGACATACATTTCCGTCCAATTCATTTACGAAAGATTACACTAACATGACAGGCATTTCCGTCCAATTCATTTACGAAAGCAAAGAAGCCTGTTCGGTTTCTTTGAATTGCTATCTCAATGTTCTAGTGTGACCACTAACAATCAAATCGAATAGATGAATTGTAGTGTGTATCGAATCATGAAAAAGGTATTGAAAACTTTAACAAAAGGATGTACTTATGTAATGTAAATTGCATTGAATATACGTAATAAATAGGCCATTAGTACTTCAAACGGTAGAAGCAAAAACCTGTTTGTTTTAATAAACAGAAAAACGATAATAATCCATTATTTGCATAACGATTTACATCGCTTTGCAATGGCAATTTTTATGTATACACTGGATTTTTTTAAAAACTCTCTTATATAGAAGACGAATAAAATCATAATAAATAATAAAAGTAGCGGCTAATTAACATCAAAAGTATTTCTGTCATAAAATTCACATCTAATTCTATTATAAAAATCATATAAAACACTGTTATAACATTAATACATAATACTGTTATAACATTAAAATAATATATTAAACTGTATTCTTTTAATATATACTACTGTTATAATAATAATATAATAAATAATACCGTTGCAACATTACTATATAACTCCGATATAACATTAAGATACAATACTGTAGAAGCATTAATATTTATTTCGCGCGTATACATTATTTAACTGAATTACATTTTGTTGTACAAGTGTTATGCATAAAGGTGTGTATTCAGCATGACCATTTTACTTTTTCATAATTTCTTTTTTAATTTAGACAGGTTTACTTTGGCTAAAAAAGTATTCACAAACTATAAGTGAAATTAAATAAATAAAACATATATTTATCAATCATGTTAGCGTTTCCTGTAGTTGGGCATTATTCCTGAATATCATTTTTATTGTCAGTGTACATAGTGAAAGGTAATAAGATGTTGATGGCGTGCCAGATGCAAATAATTACTGCACAACAATATCATTTAAAATCACAAAGTTTTGAAGTTTTAATGTTCTTAATGATGAAATAATTGTTTATATTAAAACATTGCTAGTCGCACAACACTGAAAATCGTTTTTTTCAGACATAGAAATTAGCATAAAAGTCTTAAAACAAATTTAACATATAATAAAATGCTGCAGGTTGGTCAATATGTGCCTTCATATTATTTCATTCACGTGGAACAAACATATGCAATAAAACTATTTCGTGACAGATAATTGTTTTTTATTATCTATTTGTCATAAAGTTTCTATCTACACATCAGGTTCATTTTACACTTCTCTTTGGTATCATATCAAAATATGATGGCAATTTAATTTGGTTGAATACACATATAATAAACTTGAATATCAATTGTGCGTCGGCACTTACCAGAATTTTGCTATTTTATTATTCCACACAGATATGCCATGAAAATATTTCTATGGAGCCTCTAGTTGTTGTTTTCCTGAGACATGTTTATTAATATGATACAAGGCATACGGTATATATTAATATTAATATTCTCTTGACTTTACTTCTCTGTTTCAGAGTTGTGAGCCATGTAGATAGTTCTGATAGCTAAAATTTACACGAATCCGATGTTGTGTTTTATTATGGCATGATTAAGCAGGTCTAAGGATGCACTACTTTCTTTTCTAACGGAAGATGAAAAGGTAGCCACATGCAAAGAAATTGATCGACAAGTCATATTTGAAAGCTAACTATAAATTATTTCCAATCCAAACATTGATATTATACAACATAAAACCAAAATTATGCTTTATTATTGGTTTAATGTGTTTAATTACATTTACTTATTGTGCGCAACGCCAATGCAATATCTTTAAAATGCCGTTTAAAAATCTAGTTTTAAATTGCATTAAACATTTAAATTAAGCACTAACTTTGAAAGGAACATAAATTCAAAATTCCATATCTTGAGATAATCATAACTTGTTTAAATACTACTTTTTCCGATAAAACACCTTTGTAATGTATACATAGTGACTAATACACTTAAATAAATAGCTGACAGTTCAGGTTTATTAATGGCAGTTTCTCATTATGCACCCTCTCCATCAAACAAAATTCTCATGCTTATGTATTTAATCATGGCCGGGGGCCATTATTTAATCGTTTGAAAATGTCATGCCTCTAGTAGTGTTAAGCAGTTAGGAAGGTCAAGGTTTTATTCCACAAGACAATTTACGATTCAAGAGCAGATTGTTTTTCCCTTATTACAGCAACACGACGTAGGATCCTTTCCAATTCATTTAGAAAGCGGTAAGCTGGTCCTTTTTTTGAGTAACCATACCCTATTATTATGTCTGCCCACAAGAAGCTAATCGAACAGACTTATTACATGTCACGCAAATGTTCATGCAAAAGCATAAGTATTGAATTATTTATATCGATTGCCTGAATTAATCTCGGCAGAGCATAGTTTCGTACCGTTTCTCCCAACTCTTTTTAATATTGTCAGTATTAAATGAACACGAATATAAGACCCTTTATGTACATTTTGCTAAATTTATGTTGATCTGACATTAAACTCATCATTTCCGCACATGCATTACTCAAAGTTATTAGATGTCTTCTCGGATAAAACATTCCTAAATTTAAATGTTTAAATGTTGCAGACGAATTCATAAGAACATTTTATATGTCGTAATGTAAATATGTCTTTTGATATTGTAATTGACTCATACGTTTTATCCAGTTTATGTTAAACGTAAGACCACGCTTTACGAGCTTTTTGCTAAAACGCGCTAAAATAAATAATTAGTTTAGTGAAATACAAGAATAAAATATCATCTGAGATATCAAAACCTGCAATAAATGTTGTGTTTGAATGAAATGTGTTTATTTTATGCTATTTGCAAAGCCATACCAGCACAAGGGAAATTGCTTTTTTACATTTACTGTTAGTTGAACATAAGAATATTAACACATAATACTACAAATAGAATTGGGATGGGATGGGATTAGCCGGCATTTTTGCCGATACTGCGCAGCGACATTTCTATCATTATAGCACAGGGGCACTTATGAGGTGCCCAGGGACTGAAACCCGGCCGGTCCATTATACTGACACCGACGAGTCAGGCGTAATGCTGTTCCCTTAGCCCCGAGCGTTAGGAGGGAAGCCACTACTACCACCTTTAAAGTCTTTGGTTTGACCCGGCCGGGGTTCGAACCCACGACCTCCCGATCCGCAGGCCGACGCTCTACCACCTGAGCTATTGCGGCCGGTCCCAATAGAATTGTAAGAAACAAATAGATGCATGATCACTCGCGAAATGACAAAACAAAAGTCCAATCCAGAGGCGGAGCTGAGCAAACATCATGTCAGAATGTTGCAATCATTTTTATTATAGCAGATACAATTTCGGATTGCAAAAAGGAGCGAGGCATTCAAACAGGCTGTTGTCATTTATTACCCATAAATGAACAAAACGAAACGTGCTGAGAAACCTCTCATGGGCGAATTTGTTTGTTGACGTTTTAATTAGAATTTAAGCCCATGGGATAGATTTGATTTTACAAACTGAAAAATGCCAATCAATATTGACAACTCCTCGGCATCCTGCTGTGAAAGGTAAAAAAATGCTATAATTCTCATAGGACCTCGTTATATTTTAGTATTCATTACGATGGCATAATCATTAGTATGGGAATACATTCCAACATTTAGTCGTGGTCGTTTTGCGACATCCCAAATAATTTTAATTCTTCGATATTTCACATATGCTTTCATCGAAAAAACTACAAATGCACTTAAATGTATTACTACTTATTAAGATATTGCATAGTCAGTGTTTTAATCATTATATCAGTGGGTGGTGTCATGGTTTTATATAGACATTTGTTGTACATATATTGTCTAATTATGGGCGTTGAAACAGAGGACAACATTAAACCTATTGCTCACGTGAAATGATGAAAATTAAGGTTAGACATTTTTTTTTTGTGAATTTCAGCACTTTTGGTGGATAAAAGTTCAAATACACCCACAATTTCTACGTTTAGTTGATTGAAACATCTATCGTTCCATAGTTGTTCTAACGTTCACAATAAATATAAAATATTTGCGATTTGAAAACGCATCCCAAACTTAGCAATATATTACTAATATTTTTAGATAAATTAAGTCATGGCTAACTTGGTTAATTTATTTGATGATCAAATTTCGTAAGATTTATCTTCAAATGTTACCGTATTTAAGTGTCTCAGTACGCTAATTAAATGCTCTAATTGAGTCGGAATTTGAATAATTCCTTCATTACTGCCTTTCTTAGAGGGAAAGGAGAAATTTTGGACAAATTTGCCACAATCTGTTTAGGTCTAGACCAGGAAATGTTAATAGTCACGCCGTTGTTGTAGCGAGAAATGGTTTTCTTTTTTCCTTCTACAAAAAGATTAATTATTTTTATTAATTTATTTGGTGGATTTTAAAGATGATATTCTGCAGATATTTAGACGTTTGTATTAAAGGCATCAGAACTTGGAATATGACCTTATCTGGTTTTAGACTGTGTTATTAATGAGATCAATGAGTTGAAAGAAAAGTGGCGCAATACTACCCAGCTAATCACAACCTCACTGTTCATGGCATATATGTGTATAATAAACATATTAAATGTCCAGCTGTGATATCACAGTGCGGTGTCATCTGTGAGGGACTATAAAACCAGTTATGTCCAACGCCTTTTAGAACACATGCCTTGAACACAATGAATAAACGTTTCTTTCTGCAAGTTACATATGCCTATTTAAAATTTTAGAATTCTACTCATGATAGCATTTAAAATAAACATTTGCCCATTATCTTAGCCGTTGTGTTGAATGATATTGAAGGCATCTGGAAATTATCTTAAGTTGTAGCTTAACTGTGCCAACATACTTGGTCTTATGTTCTGCCTTAGTGTTGACCGTAAATCTACCAAAGGAGCAACAAATCATGATGATTAAAGATCAATATCAAGAAAATGTACGAAACGTAGAGGTCATCTTGGATATTGACGTTTAAGTCTTAGGGTCACAAGCAACGTTTTGATAGGCAAAATGATAGCATAGACAGTAATAAAATGTAATCGAAATATTTAAGTTGCTTAGCAACGTATTAATTTATTAATCGAAAACATACGATAAAAAATATGATAATAAAAAACAATGTGCTTTATACTTTTTCTAGCAATCTATTCTTATTGGCGCAGATCTGCGTTTATAATCTAATACTATTTTTTTAGCAAACATATGCAACACAAAGTTAATTTTAATTAAATTACTCTCATCAGTGTCATATCATTTTCTGTTTATCATGCTCTTTTCATGCATGAATTTTTTTTATAAGACTAGCTTACCGTAGTCTTTCGTTATACCTCTTTACTTAAAGCTGCAGTTTTCTTTGTATAAAGATTTTGTGAAGACAGTCAATTACACCACTACGTTTATCGTTCATATAATACAACTATACATTGCAGTTACTTTAAAATTATAATGCCCAAAAAATATTAGGAAGATGTTAAATAATACCCCTGATATATGGCGCTGATATCAAACATTTTATACTACAAGGATAATCCAGTGTGGTCATAAATCTGCCAATTAAGCCAGATAGATGCACCACCTCTCTTCGTGTCCAAACAACCTTCCTGACCCCCTCCACAGCAAAGGAATGTTAATTTTTCATGACAGATAGGGTGAAAGAGAGAAAACGGGTAATTAAAAGAGAATTTGTCAGAAACTAAAACACTGGCTTGATACCTATCAATATAATGGGCATGTATAGTAATTAATCATGACACCTACGTACGTTTATTCGAGCAATACATTATCTATTTTCCACATTTTTGGACTAACAAAGTTAAAATAAATATAAAAAACATTATAAAAACTAAAAAAAAACAAAATGGTTAGTTAATATTGCTTTATAAGGTCAACATATAACAAATCTTTGGCGAAGCCCTTATGCACATTTGCAAAGATTTCGGTGGAGTTTGCAATTGTTCTGACGTATCATTTTATGATTAAATGCACTTAAAAAACATTGTCAGTCGATAAGGTGTTGTGCAAAATGACTGATTTTGCATCTTGTCAGATGCACTCAAGACGTGCTCGCATAATTGATCATGTGACACGAAATCAAGGACAGATAATCATGTCAGCTTCATAAAAAGGCTCCGACTTTTTTGAAGCACTTTATGTGCTATTTAATATTAATTAAAACAAAGTGTGGTCAAAATATGTTTTCTTACCCTTTTAACATATTGGGCACAACAATTGCCAGAACTAAATCGTGTTATATGACCTTAAAGTTAACAATATCTGATATACATTTAACTTAAGCGAGTATACGACCAAAACTATTTAAAAATGACAAGCTTCTCATCTGAGAGTTAAAAAGATTTACAAAATGTGAATGATTATCTCTCTCTCTCTCTCTCCCTCTCTCTCTCTCTCTCTCTCTCTCTCTCTCTCTCTCTCTCTCTCTCTCTCTCTCTCTCTATATATATATATATATATATATATATGTATATATATATATGTGTGTGTGTGTGTGTGTGTGTGTGTGTGTGTGTGTGTGTGTGTGTGTGTGTGTGTGTGTGTGTGTGTGTGTGTGTGTGTGTGTAGTCTTTACCAATAATTATTTATGATGTCTTTCCTTGTCTCCACAACTTGTCTCAACTGTTAATGACGCATCTGTATTTTTCCTATAAATTTGATTTTAGCACTTCCTGTCTAAACACTATTTCTTCCATTTGAAGCTCTGTAAGGGCTAATAGTAAATATTTAAGTAAATAAATTTTATAAGAGATATACAGCCGTGCCTAGGTATTTTTTAACCTTTTATCTTTTTAAAACTATATCAAAATAGCATTTTTTTGTTATGGTGTATAACATTTTCATAACAAGCATAAATAAACTAATAGTAAGATTTTCTTACTGTATTGTACTTTTGTTACCAACAAAATTGCTTATTAAAACTGTTGGAAAAGTATCTCGCTGTGGAAATTTCATAACAAAACTTTCTAAACACGACTATTTAATTCCTGTTAAACATATATATATTATTAACAGGTCCATCGTGGCGAAGGAAACATTTCTTATAAAAAACAATACGTCAGAATTGATGTTTCTCGTAAAGCGCCCTCTAAATAAAGTGCTTTTAGTAAATTTATCATTACATCATTGGGATTGTATCAGCTATTCTTCAAGTAGTTAGCCAGGTCATTGCAGCAATACATTTAACAAGGAGATTTACGATTCCATAGCAGATTGCTTTTCTAAGTTAACACTAACACGACATAGGTTTCCGTCCAATTCATTTAAGCAAGCAAGGAAGCTCTTTGTTTTCGTATTTTACCGTCCTTCATTAACAAGTAAGACCATAAACAAGCTAATCCAATAGATGAAAACTAGCGAGTGTCACGCAAATCCCACATCATGCAAAAGGTACTGAAACTTGAATGAAAAGGTGTAATGATGCAATTATAAATTGCATTGAATATGCGTAATGAAAAGGTTAAAGGGAAACTTGCTTGTTTTAAGTTAAATGAACAAGATAACGATGTCAATCCGTTATTTGCATGGCAATGAACATCGCTTTTCCATGGCGATCTTTATGGATACACAATAAAGTTTGTTTCTTTCTGTGATAGACAAGATAATTAAAATCATTATATATAATAAGACAGAGGTTAATTAAAATGATGTAATACTGTTTTAACATTTATATCTCCTACTGTTTTAACATTGAAACATTTATTTAATACGGTTTTAAACAAATATATCATACTGTCAGAACATTAATATATTTTTTTTAAAAGGGGATGGGGGCGCCCGTAACCGAGTGGTTAAACTCGTTGACTTGTAACTCCTCAGCCGCTCAACGCGAGGGTTCGGCTCCCGGTAGGACCGAGAACTTTCCAGCTAACCTGCGGTGCACCGATGGTTCTACCTAGACATACATTTAGGATATTCCTTCACCAATAATTAGCTATACGTCGTCAATATGACTATGTTAGTTTTGGTGCGATGTAGCAAAAACCACCAAAACAACAACACTATTATAACATTAATATATACAACTGTCATAACATAACTATAAAGTACTGTTTTAACAATGTTATATTATAATCTTATAAAACTAATATAAAATATTGTTATAACATTGATGGGTAATGTATATCATTTTATTTAACCTCAGCGTTCAGTAAGGTGTCGAGAAATATGTTATATTTCTGCATGAGTTAGGCATAAATAACTGTCATTAAAATGGGAGCAAATGTGTTTATCCTCACATACGAAGTAGTTAATAGAAAGCATTTATAAGTATGCATTTCGGGGGTGGGGAACCTTGGCCTAGGTTTTGTAGACTTCTTTCGGTATATCCAGTATTATTTTCTAGACAAGCTTATGTGACTAGAAAGCCCTATTACGTCCGTCAGATGTATAAAAATAATTTTAAATATGCATCATTTTTTCTCAAGTCCAAAAAGTAAGTACTTAACACATAAAGGTGTTTCTCATTTCAAAAAATGCGAAATAATAAACAAATTTTATCCTTGGTGAGAAAAGTGAAATCCATATTACCAATTACGTACTTAGAGTTTATGTAGGTATTAACACGTGACTGGTGTTCTGAAGATGTATCTGTTTTTTAAAAAACAGAATTGTTATTTGCTTGTTAACAGTATTGTTATTTTCTCGTAAGATTTGCTTCAATAATTTCGATTTCTAAGAAATTATTAAAGTGGGATTCAGTGCCAAGTTGACTTCGGTAAGGACATTCATTGATATTTATCGCAGCATTTGCCATATGCCTAATGGCTAACGGAAATGACAGTATTAATTATAAAACAAATCATTCATAAAATAAAATAAAAATGTTAACGGGCAAATATTATTAAGAAAAAAAAACCGTTGTCTTCAAACATAACCTTCCATTTATAATATATTATTAGTCCAGTGAATATTTTATCATTTTTAATATAATTGTCCCTTTGTATAACATCCAAGACAGAAAAAGAGAAACAAACAATAGTGCACAGAACAACGTGAATTTTATTTAAATGAGACATTTATGAATTATGTTATCGTCTTTTCTCGTTAAAAATTACTCCTCAAATTCATGCATATTGCCATCGCACCTACAATAGTTAAACTTAATCACAATATGTTATTACATCATGAAGGCAGGTGACATTTTTGTCTGTCATTGCATAATTATTGTACACTAAACAATCTCATTAAATAATCATTTAATTACTGTAATTATAGAGGTTTAAGTACCAATAATGTAGAAGTTACGTTGTTGCAATCATACTTAACATTTGTGTGTCAAATAATACTTTACCAGTTATGACATGTACATACGTTTTTTTTCATGAAGGCCATTTTCATACTGCCGTATCTTTAACAAATTTCTATTATTCTGTCAAAGGAAATTAAGTTTCACTTGAACTTAAGAACTTGTTTAATATAAAACGGTAAATATAAATCTGCTTAAAGGCAACAGTAAATCTTTTTTAAAGGTGGTATCCGACAGTTTGCCGATATCAAATTCGTGTAACAATACCTTCCAACTGCTTTGGTTAATTAGGGCATAATGTCAACATAAAATGGTACTTTAGTAAAAGTAAAGAGGGTTTTGGACACAGACTATATGGTTAAACAGTACAAATCGCAAAAGAACACCAAAGTTCAATCATTCCAAATCAAAAAATTATCACGATAGTCATCTTCGCCAAAATAAATATAGACGTCGGAGCCCAGTATCCGGATGGAGATATAGCGTTATCTCAAAAGTGAGTTGACAAGAAGTAATTTTCTTTGTTAACAATAGCTCAGCGGCTCAGATAGGAATAACCTGTTTGCAATAAGGAATAGGGATTTATGTTTCACTGTTCACACCGATCAAGGGCATCAATGAACAGCATTGTGCAGAAGCTTTTCAAGTAAAAATGGCTTATTTTGTTATTTTAGAAAGATATTTTGGTCCAAACTGTCAGTACCACCTTTGAATATGCCACATACAAATGTTTCAATGGTAAACTTTTGTGTGTGGCGGTGATAAAACGACAACTCTTTATGGCAATGTTATGAAGTGAAGAGATATCTGAAGACATTTTCTTGGCATTAGAACTAAACATGATAATTGTTTTTGAACAGATATGTCAGTCTGCGCTACTCTTTATAAATGATAGAGTTTTCACGATGGTCCCATTTCGGTCGTTAGAAATTAACATCCGTGCATGATAGAACGCTGATCACATCTTAAACTTGCTACATGTTGGTTGTTTTGACCGTTTGTTTTTGTAGCTTTTGCGTCGTCCATCAATAAATAGGTAGTGGTAGACACCAGACTTTTGTTGATAGGACTACGGGTACATAACAATTCAGCTGGAATGCCTCCCCACACGAAAGTTCTCATCCCGCCTTGGAAACAAAACAAGGGCTTAGAAACTACAAATGGGGCACTTTCACTGCTTGGCCAAGGTCGCCTCTCCTCGTTGCCAAAAAGTAAGAGGGTGTAAAATAAAAATATAACTTTTATGTGGTCTTATAAATGGCGTTACAATTATTTTTAATAACATCTTTGGTATAAAATTCACATTAAGAGGATGCGATCATGGTATCCCAAGACGCCTTTACTCTCTATATTCTGTGCAAAAGGGCATTGCAGCAATACATTTAACAAGGAGATTTACGATTCCATAGCAGATTGCTTTTCTAAGTTAACACTAACACGACAAAGGTTTCCGTCCAATTCATTTAAGCAAGCAAGGAAGCTCTTTGTTTTCCTTTTTTACCGCCCTTCATTAACAAGTAAGACCATAAACAAGCTAATCTAATAGATGGAAACTAGTGTGTGTCACGCGAATCCCACATCATGCAAAAGGTACTAAAACTTGAATGAAAAGGTGTTATGATGCAATATAAATTGCATTGAATATGCGTAATGAATATGCAATTCGTACTTACAAAGGTAGAAGGAAAACTTGCTTGTTTTAAGTTTAATGAACAAGATAAAATGATCATACAAATGGCGTTACAATTACTTTTAATAACATCTTTGGTATAAAATTCACATTAAGAGGATGCGATTATGGTATCCCAAGACGCCTTTACTCTCTATATTCTGTGCAAAAGCAATTCACTGGTACAACTTTTTGATACAATGTCGTCTTATCTTTTATAATCAGATATGCCCGCAACTAACAAGGTATATGCCATATAATGTTCACGAGTTCAAATGAGTCAACGGATTTCAAACAGAGATTTAAACGAGCTAAATATCGTTAAACTAGTAAACTTACTTGATGTATTTTGGTCTATTGTACTTCAAGGCTAACACATTAGTTCTGGCGTAATATGCTTCGCATAACAGTTATAAACAACAATTCCTTTTAAATAAAAATAATCTAGTCCTAAATTTGCTTTCGCTTAACTAGACATAAACGCATGTCACTATTTTATTCCATTTTTAAGAAGATGTATGAAGCAACGACAGGGTGTTTTCCGGATTTCTGTTTCCAGCAACCCGAAATAAATCTCTAACTTATCAATTTTCGCATTCGAAGTATTTAACATATAGAACAAGCTGTCCAGACTACTAAGAAGCTTATGGAAGAGACAAATTGCTTTCACTGTCACAAAATATATGACAGGAATGTTTCATTAAAATGTAATAATAAATTCTAAATTACATTGATTTGCATTAGGCCGGGCAGAAGTGTTAGGATTTCTATGTTTTATGTAAGGTCTCGTTAGAGTTTAAATTTTACAGTTGACTAGCATGTGAATGCAGTGCTTTATATGTAATGCAATAATACCTTGGCTTATTTTCTTAACTTTTTTGGTCCGAATTGCCAATATAGTGTCAAACTGGCAATCCTTTTATCTGCTTCGGATAAAGTTAATTCAAACATGACGTAGAGCTCATTAAAAGGACAAAAAGGACATTTTTTTTTTATTTTTTATAATTTCCTGATTTGTATGTTATTGAATCGACAGCATATCGTCGGGTAGGAGTTACAACCTTGACAAATACCACGTATAAAATAAATGTGATTTTTCAGGAAAGATATAGTTTTAAGAGTCCATAATCCAGCAAAATCAAATTAGTCCAAGAGATAACGTATACTTGGATCCAAGTAATGACGTCATAAATGATAAACGGTGTGATGTTATGCAAAATAATAATGTATTTATTGTATTTGGGTGTGGGCAGAAGTGTTATTTCTATATCGCCCTTGAAAAAGTGAACAAACAATAAATTAAGCAACGTTACGTTCACTTTTAGCGAACACGGTATCCATCTGGCAATAAGTAATATTATACGTTACTCAGATCTTCCCCAGAAACACTACAAGTCTCAACTATTTCGTTACATGGATCTGTCTCAATCGACAGAAATGTACCACTATAACAATCTCAATCTCAAATCTTACGTTGCCTACACGAAACACATATGTTTGTTTATTACATGAATTATTCATTCTCCGCTCACGGTGAATAAGACATCTGAAACGGCAATACAACGTTTTCCAGACAAGTTGGTTCGCAGTAGCTTTTTCGCTCACTAAAGTGCTACTGGATTGAATTGCTGACGTTTTGATATTCATGAAATATGTACTACTTGTGCCAGTTGTAAATATTTCGTTTTCGACAAATAATCGTAGTTAAAAACATGAAGCAAAGTACATAAAAAAATTATATAACAAAAAATCGTTCTTGATTGTTCTTTGATGTCTCCCCAGATGTTTATTTTTCACAAAGCTAGACCGCTTGAATTACAGGCGGAACAGCATACGCCAAACTCACAGCAGTACAAAACTTAATGCATGTCTTGCCTTACCGTGTAATTTCTAGCCAGCTTTAAATTCAATGTCTTGACATTAAGTTCATTCCTTCAGGGAACAATGTACCAAAAAACGCAAAACAAAAAAAGCCACAAAGAAAATAAATTTGCCAAGACATGGAAGCTTTATATTTTAACTAAGTTCATACGCCAAGGGTAATGGTAACATAAGCCCATCTTCTCGATACGACTGTTCATAACCAGCTGTCTTTTTAAGCCATGCAATCGAAGAATTAACAAGTGTTAATTGGCTTGGACTAATTGGAGCTATTGTCAGCTTATAGTTAAATCTCTGTCAAGATGACATAGTAAATGAATAATAAAGCTGTCATCATGACAAACGATATTACAATGGAATTTAATGTTTTATACTTTTTTTATCTCTGGAAAAAGAAAGAACTGAAAATAACTGTTTTTTGTTGTGTTCTTTTTTAACTCGAAAGCCTTAAACCAGGGTCACTTACTAATTAAGTGTGTGAAGCTTTGCCAAACACAAGCGTTTAAATGACTATATACAAAAGCTTTATCCATCACGGCTGTATCCAAATAGATCAAAACTAGAAACTGCAAGTCACCCTTCCTTTTCTCTAGCAGACAGTTTAATGTCACACACACACACAAATATATATACCAATCCAAAAAAAAAAGGTGGAGCTGAGCGAAATCCACGTCAAAAAATAGGATTTCTGCTATGTTCAACTCTACAAACTGAAGAACGTCAATCCCAAAGACAGCTCATCGGTATCCTGCTTCAAAATATGTTATAATTCTTTAGGATCTTGTTATATTTTCGTATGCATTATGAAAGGGATGATAACATTAAACCTATAGCTTATTTGAAATAATAAGTGATAAAAATTTAGTCAATTAAGGCATTTATCTGAACATATTTTAAATATTCGCGATTTGAAGCGGTATTATCAGAGCACCAAGGTAGCACTAACATATTGATAATAATCGCGTCATGATTGACGTTGACAATTTACGTCATAATCAAATCTGCTAAAATTAAACTTCAAATCTTATTTGAGTGTCTCGTTTGTAGGATGTTGGAGTTAAGTCTGAATTAGAACTTTTCGCTCCATTACTGCCTTTTTAGTGGTAAACGCAAAATTAAAGACTAAATTGCCTCAAGCTGCGTGTGTCTTAAGTCTCGTGCAATAAATGTCGACGGTCGTGGTTTGCGTGTTTCCTACTACAGAAAGATATTTTTATTTATTTGGTGGATTTAAATCTAATATTCTGCAGATATAAGGACGTGGGTATTAAATGCACACGTCTTTAACATAACGACTAAACATTTCTTGCCAAATTACATTTGTTTATTTAAACTTTCCAGACTCTCTTCAAGCATTAATGCAGACATATACCGAGTCGTTATGGCACATCTCAATTACCTTAGCCATTATGTTCAATTTAAATTTCAAGATATTGAAGACATCTTGAAATTATCGTTAGTAATTCCTTTCCCCAATGTTTAACTTAAATTTACTTGAAAGACAGAAAAGTAAGCAGAAATGTAAATGTATATACTGTGATGATTAACGTTCCTTTTACGAGTATGTACCATACGTAGAGTTTATCATGGGTTTTGGCATTTAAGTATTACGGCTACTTCCAACATTTGAATGGGTAATAACTTAGTACAGAAATTATTGTATGTAATAACAATATTGAATGTGTATCTTAGCACAATATGAATTAATTAGCTGAAAGGCAAGATGATACAATCTACGTGCTTTATAATTTCCAACGATCATTACATAAGGCAGAGGCAGAGCTGTTGTTTTTTTCAATTATTTTATGACCATATTTCAGACACACTATGTATTAAACAGTTATTTTCATTAAAATACCTTCATCATTTTCATTTCATTTTGTCTTTGTTAAATAATCAATCTATATTAAGATAAGCTTAAACAATTTAACGCGTGTAATTTTGTTTTGTCTTTTAAATAGGAATATTTTCTTTGCCTAGGAATATATTTCGTTTATAAATCCAACCCAGTATTTCTCCTTTTAAACATAAATTGATATCTTAAATTATATTCTATATTATGTGTCTTTCATTGTGCTTTTGACATTTGGATAGTTTACTATTTTAATGTAAACACACGTTTCTTTTGCTCGACAGAGGCATTTATGCTGACCGAATTACAATTTTGATCAAAAGATCACAATATTTAAGATCAGATACACTATTTCCTGATTAGGTAAAACAATATTTATTTATCCGTTTCATATCACAACTATTTTGGAAATGAATACTTTAGGAATGTCTGCCATTTGAAGAAATAATCATTTTTCCCTCTTCAAATGAAGTCAACAGCTATTTTTAAAACGGGGTTATCTACCACAAATGCCCATCATTTACTTGCTGGTGCTTTTACATGGCAAATAATTTTTATAAAAGAAAAGTTTCAAAAATTGCATTTTGATACAGCATAGTCCTAAAGAAGGTCAGTGTAGAAATAAAGAATTAATCATTCAACATAAGGATAAAAATTATAATTAACTAGCTGAAGGCTTCTTCGTGTGTTATCACTTTACCGAATACAATATAAAATAAATGAAATAAGAAGACATCAAAACGACTGAAATTAACAGCGTCATTATATTTATATATTAAGTTTAGATTTGTGTACTCAGTTGAAAGATATTCTTTACCGTGCATTAAAAAAGGAAAGTAAAGAGTTATGTTATAAACAATTCTTTGTTAGCACTGCTAAGAGATGGCTGAATACAATAGTGCTTCAACCAAACTAATAAGTAGTCATCAATCATACACATATACCTGGCTTCTACCGTTATAAATTATTCCAGAATGTCATGAGTATTGGCAAAATAGCTTTGGCGAAATATTACAACGTTGCATATGCGCTAAATAGATAATACGGCGATGTAATTCTATTTTACACTGTAACAGAATATATACATTTTAATTTGCAGCTCATGTCGCATTTTGTATTTTGTATTGTGTGAGGTCTATATATTGTAGAAAAGTCTTATTTCTGTTAATACAAAAATTAAGAATATTCCTTGACAAATCAATTAAGGTACATGGGTAATTCAATTTAAAGCAGAGATTTGCGGTAGAATTATTTTGATGTTACCACAACAAAACTAATTTCTATTGGTTACCTTTTTAAATAAAGATTTTAATACTGAAAACAGTTGCACAACAATGTTTGTCGCTTATATAATACACTTATAAGTATTGTGATAACTTTAAATTAACCCATATGCCAATATTGTTTCGAGAAAATTGGGAAGATGTTTCATTAAGTCACTGAAATTTACTTCTGTGTTACATGTAAGGTATAAAACAATGCATCCTCTCCAGCAATAATGAGGACACGCTTCTGAACATGTTATGAAACCATGCAATATCTGGTAAAATAATTCCAGGATTAATTCTTTCATTCTAGTCAAGGAAGACATATAATATTTGTCAAAGTTCCTGTTGAATACAGCATTTTTGTGAAGATTTATTAAAATATTGTCACATTTATGTGGCGTAATTTTGCTTTATCAGCAACGTTGAAATGTCCATAATTCTTCGCTTATTAGGAGAAGGATTTGGAGAAGTATGAACGTATAAACCAACGAATTGTCTGTGGGTTATTAAATGGGTGCGAAATAAGCCAGAAACTTTCATTTTGCTAATGTTGAGCGCAAACTATAATCAAATAAAATAAATCAATTAATCTAATAAATTGTTGATGACATGTATTGTCTAATAAATCATCCGATATTCACATTTCTTAAGTAGGTATACGACTTACAATGTTTATGCATAGATTTTCTTTTCAAGATCCTTAGCTTTGATTAAAAACAATGAAATAAACTAACACTAACATCTTCATATTGTATCACACTTTGTGTCATGCAGCAAATGATATTAGTATTGCTCGAAAAGTAATCTAGGTAATGTGATGTCGAAGCAAACATTTCTTAATAAATTTATTTTATTATCTTTAAAACATATAAAGAGAAACCCCAACGTGACGAGCAAAATAATTCTTATAATAAACAAGACTAAAAACAATTTTCGAAATTGTAATATTTCGTGAGGTGGCCTCTTAATCAGAAATCATTTTATGCATGTATTCTTTAAGTAATTTTATGACGGCACGAGGAGTCATCATCATGATTGAATAGAATATTTCTCCTAAAGTACAGTCAGCAGTAAGCCAGGTCATTGTGTTAATCCATGTGACAAGAAGTTTTACGAATCTAGAGCAGATTGCTTTTTCTAGGCTAGACCATCACGACAACAGTTTCCGTCCAATTTGCAGGCGGTATTTTTTTCTTTACTTACCATTCCCTATTATCTAGTAAAACCACAAACAGGCTAATCGAATAGACGGAAAGAAGAGAGTGTCAGGCAATATTTGCGTCATGGAAAAGGGTATTTAATTTAGAGTGCAAAAAGTTAATGGCATTGGTTATACATAATGTTAGTTTTTTATTCTTACATAAAATGCTGCTATTAGTATATAAAATGTTCCGCTATTCGTAAATAAAATGAGGGAAAGTTTGTTTGTTTCAAATTTGATGGGAATGGAAAGGATAATAAAGAATTATTTGCATAACGTCAAAAATCCCCTTTATGATTCAATCTCATATTATTAATCTATGAATATTTTTTTCTTTTCTTTTTGTGATTGAAAAATGAAAGTCAATGTATTTTTAATAATAAGTTATAAGGGTATAACATTAATATAACATACTGTTATAACTGAATGGTTTTTTATCTTTCTTTATCTCAGCGTGTGTTTAGGTGCCAGGATCTACGTTGCTTTATTGTATGTGTCAAGCATACATCGATTTAGCATTCTTTAAAATGGGAGCCACAATGTTTATCGTCTTATACGAAATAAGTAATGAAAAGCATTAATCACCACACATTTCCTGGAAACGAAACTTTATATTTGGATCCCGAAGACTTAATTCCAGACATACCCAATATTCATATCTAGACAGCCTTATGTGACTTAAAAGTAGTCGAAAGCCCGTCAACATAATGAAAACTATTTTAAATGCAGTAAAGCCTCTCCAAAATGCACCTCTGAGCAGCAACACCCTCTTAGCAGCAACCCTTTTATTTTCCCCATAAGTTTAAACCTCTTAGCAGCACCTACTCAGAGTAAAGGTAAAAGGCCATTCAAATCTGTCCGTAAAGGATGTAATAACCTCTGCTGAGCACCACCTGGGCCTGCTTGAGAAGTTTCACACTTAGTTAATTGGTAAGGAATCTTGGTTGACTGATTTAGTATAGGTGCTAATCCTGTGTTTGTTTGACAGGTAGCCAGTTAGGTGTGAAAAACCCTGATAACCTGGTTTCAAAATAGTGCTTAAATACAGAATATTATCAGTTAATTGGCAATAGTAACTAATAATGTGTTTATTAAATCCACAAAAATATTGGTGACTTTAAAGGACGTGAAAACGACAATGATTTCTCTTTATCTGCAGCCTACAATTCCAATTTAGGGTGACTAAATATTAATGCATTTATCTACTTCATATTTTAGTGCTCAGTTTTATATTATTAGTTTACTTAATTAAGTTCTGTTTAATTTAAGACATATCAGATTCTACTAATAGGAATTTTGACTGTGTTTTAAATTACACTGTGTATATTTGTATGACCTTCTAGTTCTTATATTTCAGCAAAAAATGACTACATTTTAAATATGCGATACCATATTTTGATATTATTAAAGCATCCATCATGTAAAATTGAATTAAAGATATGTTTTATATAGGGTATTTTAGATAGGTAAATAAAAAAAAAGTCCTATCAAAATTTTCACAGATATTTAAATTTTATCTATCTGTAAACAAAGGCAAACAAGGTAAATGTAAATGTGACAAAATCACAGAGACGAGACATAACACACACACACACACACACACACACACACACACACACACACACACACACACACACACACACACACACACACACACACACACACACACACACACACACACACACACACACACACACACACACACGCACGCACGCACACACACACACAGACACACACACACACACACACACACACACACACACTTGCCAAATTTGATTGCGGTAAGCACATTAATTGATAGATATTTAGCATTTGAAATTTGCTTATTTTAAATATAAATATAAAAACATTATTGATATATTTTTTAAATATTGCAGAGAACCCATTAATTAGAAAATGTTGTCTTCAAACATAACATTGCGTTTCTAATACCCAGCAAACACTCAATCCTGGAATGAAATAATATAGAAATGTTATTTATGTTGAAGGATTTTTTATTTATTTACAATATAATTGTCCTTATGTATAATTGCCAAGATACAAAACGAAAGAATAATGCACGGAACAACATAAACTGTATTTAATTACATTCAGTCATATAGGCGTGTTCTTAACTATGAAATAAGAAAATATATCAACCATTTTGACGTCTTCACTCCTGAATGTCATATCAGTTGTCACTTAACATTTTAGTAGTGCTGCACGATCGCTTGTGTATGCACTACACTAAAACTTCATCGCAATATTATATTACCTCGTGAAAGCATGATGTGTGTCAGGTTATTTCGCCTGTATAATTTTATACCCTATACAATTTTCTAAATATGCATTTAATTACATAAGTTTTAGAGGTTTAAACACCAATAATAGAAAAGTGACGCTGCCGCGATCCTAGTTAATTTGTGTGTATATAATAAAAGGTTAGCACTGAGGACCGTTACACATTTTTTCTATTTATATGTCTACTAAAGTACTGCTGTTTCTTTAACAAATTTCTTTGACGCTTTTCTGTCTAGTTTTGCCAGAATCTTAGAATGCCTTGAATATAAAAGTGATATGTCTGTGAAAAGGCACCTATATAATTATTTATTCCCCATTCAAATGTTTAAATGTCAAATGTTCTATGGAGTTGATCAAACGAAATCTCTTTGTGACTTTGTTATGAAGTCAAGCGATATATGAAGGCATATCATTGGCTTTAGCGCAAAAAATGGTAATCGTTATTGGACAGATAAATCAGTCTGAGTTATTCTCGATAAATAATGGGAGTAATTATTTAATTTGGTCACATGTTGGTCGCTCAATATTCTCTTTCTCGCGATAGAAACTGATCCCATCTAAAAGCCGCTTAACGTTATTTATGTTTATTGCCTTGCTCGTCCTTTGTAACATCGCACCGACATAATGATGATCATTTGGCTACTCAAGCAATATTTAAGTGGAGGTAGACAACAACATGTAGTAGGTAGATCCTCCGGTATATAGATAGACTAAGGCCGCCTACCCTCGTTGCCTAGAATCCATAGTTAGAAAAGAGGGTGTAAACTTTAAAAAAATCTTACTACTATGTGTTTTTTTCAAAGGACTATTCAATTACCCTAAATCATTTCAAGAAGGGTGACATTAAGGGATGCAATAATGAAATCCCAAGACACCAGCCCATACTCTCAACATTCTTTATATTAAAGACACAACTGTGGAAAGCAATTCACTGGTATTAACTTATATAATCAAATTTTATAATCTTGTAACTTAAAAAAGGTATATATACTATGTTCATGAGTTCAAAGATTCAACGGATTTTAAACAGCGATTTGAATGAGCTCAATACTGTAAAACAAATAAACTTACTTGATGTCTTCTGGTCTCCTGAACTTCAAGGCTAACCAATTTGATCTTGTATACCATGTTTCGTCATTACAATTTAGTTCAATCCATTAATGTCTTTTTAAATAAAACTTATTATCTTTAACTATTAAATATGCTTGTCCTTTGTTGTTATTTTGTGATACGTTTGCTGAGATTATGAAGCATAAACGACGGAAGACTGAATTGTAAATCTTTATGAATGCAATATTGTGTACTACATCAAAGGACCAAGGACAAGTTTGATAATAAACTAATCTTGTTAAACAAGAAATTATTAGACACAGGTGAATTATGGAATGATAGCAATAACAAAGAATGCATGATTCAAACTTTATTTTATTGTAATGGATTTTGATACCAAAATTCTGTTATATGCAGATGCAAACACTCCTTTTTTGTTTGTCGGGCTTATCTCCAGCTTGTATGCTTTTTACCGTAATTATATTTTATTTAAAACTATTAATAAAAAGAAATAGATAACGCAATGCCAAAAGGACACATGCCATTGTTGTTATATAATAATTGAATTAACTACTGCTTAACTAGGCTTGAACGAATGTCACGTTCATTTATTGTATAACATTCATTAAACATGCTTTTCCCAAATTTCTGTATCCTGTTACCAGACAATCGACGATTTATCCATTTACACACACGAAGAAGTTCGTTTTTTTCAGTTATCACATAGTACTAGATGTTCAGACCACTAAGAAGCTTATGAAAGAGACGAATCGTATTCACTGTCACATAAATATACGGAAGGATAATTTATGTTTAATTAAAGCATATTCAATGAGTGTAAACTATATTTATATGCGTTATGCAATGTAGAAGTGTTAGTTTTTTTCTGTTTTATATAAATGTCTCGTCACAGTTAAAGTTTCAATTTGACTAGCATGTGAGTACAGTGCTTTTTCAAATTTTAATATATGATGCAATGACACTTTGTTTTATTTCAACTGTTGCCCATATATTTTCACACTGGTAATAAGTTCTTCTTTAACATTCTAGAGATTAATTAATTTCAAACATGATGTAGAGCTCAGTAAAAGTAAAATACAACGTGTTTTTTTTTTATTTTTTTATTTCTTTTTTAATTTTCTGATTTGTATGTTATGCAGTAGCTATATTTTGCTGGTTTAAGTACTATTGGGTTGAATTGCCGATTTTTGAATATTCGTGAAAAATATACAACGCGTTTATTATCGTTTTATTATCCAATTGTCTAAATGATTTTGCCATTGATCAATATTTAAATAATCTTAGTTAAAAGAATGAGCAAATTACATATTTAATTTATTTATGTAAACAAACGTTCTTGCTCTATCGTTAATGAATCCCCAGATGTTTATTGTTCACAAAGTCAAACCGCATTTCAAATCGAATTTGAAGAGAAACAGAATAGGCCAAATTACCAGCAGCTCATAATTCAATACATATTATTCCTAATGGTGTAACTTCTAGCCAGCTTCGAATTCATTTGTTTTGACATTAAGTTTATTCGCTTTGTGAAAAGGTTCTAAAACACGACACAAATAGCCACCAAGAAAATTTGCTCAAACATGGAAGCTTCATACGTAAACTGATGAGTGAAGGCGACAACTGTTCGATTTTCCCGATTTTGGGGGCAGAAATATAAGAAGGCTGCATTTCAGAAGCTCACTCTATGTACACTGACAAAAAATCTGGTGTTCAGGAATAATGCCCAGCTACAGAAAACGTTAACATGATTGATGAATCTGTTTTATTATTTAAATTCACTTTTAATTTGTAATTAATTTTAGCCGTGGCGTACTTGTCTAAATTAAAATTGATATCGTAAAATTGTCTTGCTGAACTCACACCTTATGCATAACACTGGATAAAAATGTATTATATGAGAAAAGAATTTGCTACATCCTCTTAAATTTGTTGAAATTAAATTTCTTCATTTTTCAGTGTATTATGTTATGCAATCAATCACTGGAGACATGTTTTTCTATGTTTATATACTCAGGTTTAATTCTTATTACTGCAATGCAAATGTGTGACAACATTACCTAATCGCATCTTTCTCAATATTTAGAGGGTTTGGTGATTTAAATGAATGAAAACTAGTTGCAATAGTTAGTCTTGCATATAGCATTTTAAATGATATATAAAATTATAAACTTTAAAAAGTACAATGGTTAACATATAAAATTCCGGGTCTGAAAGATTCGTTTTACTTAAAACCGATATCGTTTTAATAACTTTGAGCACCCGATCGTCCTTTTGCCGATCCACTGTTACTTGTCCTCTTGTTTGTAATAGCCTGTCTCCGTGTATTTGTCACGTATTCAATAACGTGTGCATATTAATTTGTCTAGTATAAACACTTTTGAACAGTAAGTAGTAAAGAAAGTATTTCTTGACAGGAAGATGCAGCCTAAACACAGATGGTTTCGTTTAAAAATTACATAAACATGACTTTTTCTGGGAAGGTATATGTTTAAGTAAACCTATGTCAAATTCACTTTCTACAAATTTCTGTTGGTTTTATTATTATATTTTCATCTGTAAAAAACCTTCAAAAATTGAAAACATGAATGGCTTTAAGTAGCTACAGCAATCAGATGTGAATGATGTCTGTCGTTTGAATTATTAATTTTAATTAATAATCACCTTTATAAACACGTTTAACAAAAGAAGCACAAAACTGCACGAAAAGAAGATTTAAGAATTTAATGTCTGCGATGCACAGGTAGTGTTATAAATTTTTATTATTAAATCATTATTTTGGTACTTATTTTAATGTATGTTACAAGCATCCCGTCTGGACAACCAACAACAGTATCTTAAATCCAGCTTTCGATTACGCGAGAAGGAAAATATCAAACGACCAAAAACCTTGGTCATTGTGAACTGTCTATTATTTATTTGGAAGAAACAGACACGTCTGTCCAAGAACCATTACCATGTTTAGTTCTACAGCCAAAAATATGTTTCAGACATCGCTTGACTTCCTAACAATATCTGACCTGTTGTTTTATCATCGCAACAGACGACTGACACCCCAACATTTTTGTTTTGTGAATACTTAAATTAAGTTTCATCGGTGCATTTTCACAAAGATGACCTTTATGACCTTGACTACTCGCGGTCAGTTATTCACGCATGGGTAATGTAGTGAGTGTACAGAACAAATAAGTATGTCTAAGGAGACTAGACTCACAACTGTATCCAGACATGCTTCAAATGATAACACTAATATTGTTGTGTGCTTAAACCGGAAGTTTATTATATTTCATAATGAAGATATACATTAAATGCAGATTCATGAATGAACAAGAAATATTACTTACTGACTATAGGTAAGAGTCGAAATAGGCAGTCTAAAGCTACAGCTCGTGTTCGGAAAGAAATGACACACTCTGGAATTTTAGATTTAGATCAAGGTAGTGCAAGAGGTAGTAGTTAATTTCAAACTCAGTGTATTTTGATCATACCCGGTACCATTTATTTTAGACCTAACTTAAGTAAAAATGCAAAATCACAGCAAAAAAAAGTTAATATCTACGACTTGTAATATTTCCTTACTATTATGATGTAATAAGAACGACTGTAATGGGTTTTGTCTTTATCAAAGTAGTGAAACGGAAGTATTATTGAAAGACGTTGATAGTTTAGCTGTGAATAATATTTTATGGAACTACTTAAGAAATAACTACTGTCTACCAACCATGTTTCCAATTAATTTGCCATGGCAATGTGAAAAAACATAAAATCATCACAAGAGTACACATCGATCTAAACTTACTTCGACCTGTTTACACTGCACAGCCTTTATAAGAATTTATGACTAACCCATTGCAACATATACCAAAATTTGACACTGTTACGTACACATAATAAGATTTTACGGTTTCTTATAACTGTCTAAATTGCAAATGATTAAAATTCAATCGCATTCACAAAGCGTTTGTGTATTTAAATAAAGAAATTAAATGTAACTGACGAACTTGTAAAATAACATCTTTCAGACGAAGAAAATTGTATTTTAACTGTGAGAGCAAATTGAGAATAAGGTACATAGTGGGAAATGAAAAAAGAGATGTCCTTTTATATTTTGAAAAAAACATAAGTTATAGATATTTTCAAGGTGGTCAGCAATACAAGTATTTTAAAAAGATAACACATGAAAATACTTTTTTTTTCTGACCGAAAAGACATATATCTAAAACAATTGTGATGATGCCATTGTTGTAATCAGGAAAGGATAATAATTATTTTGTATTTTAGAAAAAACACGTTAAACCTTAACTCTTTCTGAAAGATGAAAACAATTTGCCGTAGAAATAAATATGATAATTTCAGAAATTAATAAAGTTCATTTCCCATTGAACAAATTAATCTTTTTTAGTACTAAAACAGCCTCTTGGATATGTAGATATTTTGTTTAACCAAGTAACATACTTGTCTGGAAAACATTTACAATATGTACTGGAGATATGAAGAGACAGAATTCCAACAGTGACTGACTGTCCAAATTATGACTTTTAGTCGCCGTATTAATGTAGTATTAACGATTTGTACGGTCAATTCTTAACTGAAAAGAGTCAATTGCAGGCAATTCAGCACCAAGAAAAGATTCCCTGATTGTAACAGCCCTCATTAAATTCTTCGTTAAGTTTTCCATAATTTACAGGATGATTTATGCCCTGTTGCAACATTTTGTGTACTGTTTTTTTAATTTATGTATGAATATATAAATATATCAACCTCAACAACAAAAATTGAGAGTTACATAATTCACAACCTTACAATACGCCCAACTATGCAAACGGAGGGAGAATATAATGCTCATTTAAAAAAAGACTTGCCAGCGTCAAGATCCCATCATAATGACAGGGTTTACAAAACATAGTTGATTTAGTGGATTAGCGAAAATGATTACGAAACCCTGACATAATGGATGCGACATAGTTTATAGCTGTATCTGGAATGGAGATTATGTGATATTGTCTTACAGTTATAATGGAATAAAAATTGCCCTAGGACATACTAACAACCATACCGCTGATGCAGCAGTGATATTCTGAAATGTGGCCATCTATGAATGATGGATATTGAATTACGATTTGAATATTGACCAAGTTTGTCTAAATATTTAATATTTCCAGAAAGTCATAAATTGATATAATTGACATCTACCACAAATGGAATAAAGCAATGCCAGTACATAAAATCCGCTTTGTCAGGCCAATATTAACAAAGAGCTTTGCTGACTTCGTAGTAAAATCGATGAGAAACGAAAATGTTATGGATTCAATAAAATTAGGTTCATCCAACTATGGTTAACCGAAAAAGTTGTGCCTATTTATTTAATATTCGTAACCTGACACAAGCTTTTGAGATTTGTTCCCTAAAATATCTGTCAACATTAAAAGGAAACCCACCAAGAACAATGGTTTAGTATCCGGTTGTCTTAGTTAAGAGCGGTCATGTCTCAAATTTCAGAACGTTTGTCGTTATTCTGACATATATTGCAGGTTGTTAACAATGTGATTTTTCGTAATTCCCAAAAATGTTATTTTAACATTTAAAAACAATGTAACTACTTTGTTATAATTACTGTTTGATTGTAGTTTATGCTTTGCATATGTGATATATTTTGTAAGTGCATCGAAACTTTTTTGCATAGTTCGTGTTCATTTCTAATTTCTATTTTGCATTCAATTTTGAAACCTACGACTTAACAAATTGTAAAATGTGTTGGCTTTAATGGAATCGGGCTAAATTTGAAATAAGTTTAAAATACCATCAGGTAGTAAACAGTAGCTAACTTGATAAACTTTATTTAATCAGAAGCTGTCCTTGTTTAGATTGTTACCAACCTAATATCAGGCTTACCTGCATCCCCAAATGCACGTTGATCTTAATAATTATTGCAGTCATGCTACATTTGTAGTTAATTACAATCAGAAATATCACTTAAGAAGTGGTTTAAACACCCCAGTCGGCCCATATTGCCGACTGACCGTTCCAAGGCGGCAAGTGTCGGGTTTCACAAATTTGTTCTTGTTTTTCACTTGGCTTGCATTTGAAATACCTTTGTCTTGTGCCTCTTCAGAGCTTGGTCTATGTTGCTATAATCGTAGGACTTTTCATAATTTTTTTCAACTGAATTATATGTTCGGTGGCTAATGTTTTCATAAAGTAAATAATGCTAGCATCGGGTTTTAATGTAATGATTTCTCTCCTTGGTTTCCGGGAGTGTAACAGTCGATATACTAGATTGATATTGGCTATTGTAAATGGTGATACTGGTTGAAATTTCATTACATTTTATGTTTTAGCCAACCGTTATATCTACCATATGTCTTAAATTTTAAAAAGTTTGATTTGCATTTGTTTACATTGCACTAAGTTCCCTTATGTTTCTTGCCTAATATATTTACCATTGTATTTTTAATATTCGATCTGTTTGAATTCTGATAATTTTTGTTGTTGTGGAAACGAATACCAATTTTTTAAAACTTTTGCCAGAATGTTACTAAAATAAACAAAATTAAATTTTAAAGAATATGAACCTCAAGAAAATCACACAACTATATAACATATTTAAGGCTTACGGACTCTGAAAATTCATAATTTTCCATGTAATTTCGTAGACCCTAGGATGCTCATGTTACCGACCATGTGACCATAGTAAAACACCATGTGATCGCGACATCCGGTTTGCAAAAATGGAGTCGAAAAGACGAGATCGCCGCGGTCGATTTAGGAAATCATTCCCCAAAAGCACTGTCAAAAAGGAAATTAATGAAAAACAAGATCACTCTATATTGTGAGTGACCGTGTTTGTGATTATGAGGACATTGAAAGTTTGCCCAAGGGAAATGAAAGTTGGAAAGTAGGACGCAGAGTGGTCGAATTCTCCGTGTTAGTTGAAGGACTTAAATTTTGTACATTATGTAGACTCGGGCCGATTCCATTGTGTTCAGATAGTGTCATACCGGAACTAAAGAAAGGATTGGGGGTTATTTATTTATTAAATGTTTAAATAGCGACTGTGAACATGTGAACAATGTGGTATATTGAAAGATGGTCAGAAGAAGATTTGCCGTGAATACAAAGATTGGAACAGGTAAGAACTGATTTGTATAACAGATGCATAGAACATCTGCAATCCAATTGATTTTATTAGTTATTGATTTATTTTCTTACCTTACCATTGAAATAAAACTCCAGCTTCGCACCTTAAACATTTCGTACCAATATATGAAATAGTATTTTCTAATTTTTTTGGTTAAAACAAATAAATATGTTTACATATTATTTGTCTTGTATATATTTAATTTACTTGTACTACTGGGCTTCAGTGGTGAGTAGGTCTTCTTAATTTTTTTACAATCTTCTGTACCAGCCAAACACTATTGTGTTAATTATTTTAACAATAAATGATTATTTTAAAGGCGTACAACAACTACAACCCAAAGTCTTTTTTACTGTTATGCTTACACAAATAAAACAAAATTGTTAGTCCCAGATACCATGCTCATTATTCGTTTCTTTCACAGTTATGATTGTCAGTCTGAGAGGTCCACAAAAGTAAACCACATTTTAGCGACACTTTACATTCCAACTATTAGCAACGCCAATCTGAAAAAGATTGGGAGACGGACAGGGAAGTCCTTTGAGAAAATTGATTCAGAGTCCATGAAAGCAGCAGCACACGATGCTAATAGGAGTGAAATAGAGTAAGCCTGTCATGTTTTTTAGTTTTTTTCTTTAGTTCAATGTATATTATGTCAAATTAAATTAACCAGCTCCGCTGTTTACTAAAAGATTTATTCATATTTTTTAAGGTTGATTACGAAACAAGTTATCATAATTTTTATTGATCACTCCACAGCTCATTCCATCTCATTATTTTGGTTAGCAAAAATAAGATTTATTAGTTGTACATATATGCAACTACATGTGTATCTATTGTTTGAAAATATGCTTATTTTATGTTTGTGATTGAAATATTTCAGAAATTTGTCTTCAAGGTAAGGCAGACATAAAAAAATACCAGATGCTGTGCCTCGGGGAGATTTCAAGCCAATCAACTTAGAAAATTCAGCCCCAACTTTTGTTGTATTAGACTTGGAGACAACAGATCTCAGTAAGTATATAAGCATACATTGGGTTTTTAAATCAAAGACATGGTTTATTGGCTTTGTTTACAACACTTTTTACAACACTTTTGAAGATCAATATATATTGTAGGGTTTTGATTACTATGGTTCAGTAAAAAAAAATTATTCTCATAATTTTTCTACCAGTATCTGTAAATAAAGACAACAACTGTAAATAAAGTTGTGTGACTGAGGTGACACTTATGATTTTTTGTTGTTATTTAAGATATGAATTTTATTTATGCTTTCAGTTCCTAATGGAAGAATGCCACATATAACACAGATAGCTGCCAGATAGGTAGATAGTGGTAGCGAGTTTTCAACGTATGTGCTGCCAAAGGAACCTATTTCGCATGGAGCGCAACAGACCACTGGAATAAGTGTGGCAGATGGTGTTACGTATGTTAATGGGGCTACAGTAGAAGCTGTTAGTATACAATGTGCTGTTGACAAGTTTATAAAGTGGACGAAACGGTTTGATCAAGTTGTGTTAGTAGCACACAATGGCAGGAAGTTTGACTTCTATATCCTTTTGTCAGGAGTGTCTAATAAAAACAAGTTGGACGACTGTTTTGTCAGTGTTGCTGGTTGTGTGGATTCATTATCCTTGTTTCGTAAGACATACGCCAACAGAGGTAGGTACAAACAGGAAGATCTGGCACGTGGTATTTTGTGCATTCAGTACAATGCAAATGATGTTGTGGCAGATGTGCGCACTTTGGTAAAACTCAGCCAGCATTCACGCACATCCTTTCAAAATTGTCTCAAATTCTCTTGTTCTGTAAAAGCATTGTAACATCATCTTCTGTCGTCTAAGGAAAAAAAAATCTTCAATCATTGACATGTCTGGTAGCCAGCAGTGTCTGTAAACTGCCAACAGCAGAACATATAGCAGCATCTGGACTCAACATGGAACATCTCGGATAATATTCGCACGTGATGGAGTAGATGGACTGCATTCTACCTTTACATCGAAAAATAGTGAAGGACAACCTCGTGTTACAAACACTAAAAGAACACTTGTTATTGTTGAGTATAGCATTTAAAATTTGAGAGGAAATAAGTTTCTATCTATTTTTCAAATAATTTCATTATTTATGTATAAAAGGCATTAGTTTATGTTTGTGAAGAAAGATAAACATTTTCTACAAATTTGCGTTAGATTAACTCCCCTGAAATTTGACACCATAGTCATAAACCAGCATGTTGTGAAATAACTACGTGGTAAAAGTTATTCTTTTTTTATATTTTGTCACTTATACATTGTAATTTATATATAGGTTTCTTGGGATAAATGTTTATAGAAATCTTTAAATTTTTAGCTTGAAAATCACACATTTAAAAATAAAGTGAAAAAAATCACTTGTGCTTTTGGGATGTTGTTCATAAAAAATCCATTTTGCCTATTTTCTGATAGTATAAATCCAAATAAAATGTATTTTTCAGTTAAAGCAAATGTATATGTACTCTGTTAAGAAAACTTTGTTAATTGATTTATTTATTTGGCAAAATTATAGAGGATTTTGTGTTGTCAGTTGTTGTCATTTTTCAGGTCATATCCGAAACAAGAGGTACAATCTTAAAATTCGCATTTCTCAAGTTTAAGCTGGTAAAAGTTGTCTAAACTCTATTTTAAAATGTCTTTTAGAATGCTTAACAAGAAATAAAAAAGACTATTACCAATTTCTAACATGCATTTCAGAGTTCGTAATCCTTAAGCATTGTCCGAACATAAACCCTTGACGAAACGTAAAAATCTATCAATATTAATGACTAATGATTTGACTAACTCCAAGGTGGCTGATGTAATAGTATACAATATCAAAATCCACCACTATTTTCTAATGGCATTGTCTTGTGACATGTAAAATTTACGTGGAACCATTTAGCCTTTGGCTCTGGAATACTGACAAAACTAGTTTAGATAAACCACAATGGTTTTATTTTTCCAGAGTTTATGTCTGAGGTTGTTTCAAGTACTTAGAACCACAAACATCTATGTCGTTTTTTTCATACGCATTGTACGTAAGGGAAGTCCCTGGGGTTGTTTTCATCAAGAATCTTAGTTATATTTCCTGACTTACACTAATAAATCTTAAATTTTGAAACATTTTTCTAAGATGTAAGAAATTTCCTAAATTTCGTATACAAAACAAATAAATATAAGTAATTTTTTTAAAGGTTTTCTAAATTTAAGTTCTTTTAGCAAAAAATAACTAAGCTTCTTAGTCATCTGTCTTGAGTAGAAACATTGTATTATCTGGTCAGACTAATAAGAAGCTTATAAAATCTACAGAACAATGTGATGTCACATTCTGGATGTTATTGTTTAGAGAAATCTGCAGACAGAACAAACTACATGAATAACCTATTTATCCTGCTTTCACGCGAAAATGTGCAGGATAAAGCCTTGCCAGATAAACTTAGTGATATCTAGTCAAAAGGTCACGTGACCAAAACATGCGTATAAATACACTTTGAACTTCCTTGCTTTTTCGCCGATTTATGTAATCATTTATAGATTTTTTTAAACATTTATATATGTTGACATGGAAAATAAATAACATTTTTTGAACGGAGGATCATGTATAAATAAAGAAGGAGTAAAACGGCTTTTGTTTTTCCGTTGTTTTTTCTTTAATCTTCCTCGTTTGTTTACCGATTTCCTATTTTTATTTTTATTTGTTTTCATATAAAAGATAAAAAGCAGGATTAATAGAATACATGGTTGGTGCCGGAAATAAGAAAATTTATCTGTTTCTATTATTTGTTCGTAGATTGGGATTAAGATGTTTACGTTTGCTGATATACCTTTCACGTTCATTCGTTTGTTTATGTTCTCTTCCTTTGAATCATGAACTTATTATAAACATAACTATCAAACAATGCACTTTTTCACTTGCTTGAACCTCAAAATGTATTCTCATAATAAACCGGGTGCAAAATTAATCACAAAACACCTAAGATAAGCTGAAATAAACAGTCTAGCAGCTATGTAGTCTACCGGTGGGTAGGTATTTTATCTTGTTTTTTTTTAAATTTATTTTGTTGAGTGATCGATGAATTAAAATCCCTATTTTATTTATGTGTTTGCAAATTAAACAAAATAATCAAAATAAAAAAATACAAAATCAAATACAAAGAAAGATGGCATTACAATTGCTTGTGATACTAGTTTTTTTATTAACACCATCAGAACCAGCACTAACAACACCATCAAAAACAATATTTCCCTATAGGCAATACACTATATATTACTGTTTTGCAACTCGAAACATTATATATTATATATTTGTTTGCAAACCATGCACGATGCCAACTTTCTTCTTGGGTTGTCTTTTAGCGGTGTAATATCCTTTCTGTGGGCAAACGTTCAAGACAATGTGATAGAGGCCCACTGGATGAAATATGACTAGACAAAATTAATTTGCTTATATGTACAAGTTGAACGGCTGCTTAGAACTTTGCAGACACGATCAATTTAGTCGTCTGTCATATCTATTAATCACCCAAGTGAAAGACAGTAAGCAGTTCATGAACTAAGGATTTATCGACGTTGGGGAAGACCTTTGAATGTATTTAATTAGTAATTTTTAGCTGGCATTACGTTTAATAAATTATACCATTAATAAGTTAATATGTCAGAATTCTTTTATTCGATAATAAAATTGGAGATTTTTATTCTTCCTACATGGCTACAGTCGGTTAATCAACCAGAAAGAAATATAATTACTGCATGTTAACTGTCCGAATTCCAATACCGCAGTCGGTGGACTATACTTAGGCCCGTTTGGTTTCAACAGACCAAGTGTCTAGCATCATTGGCTAATGTCAGTATTCTTATTTGTCGATGTCCAAACTTGAATAGCACAGTCATGATTTCACAGGACCTACAACTGATTTCATAAGACAAGATGGCTGCTTAAGACTTTTCCAGCTTGCTAAATACTGATGGACAAGTAGAGATACTTGCCGTAACCTTCAAAACTGCCCTATACTAGTGATGAAGTGAACGACACACAAACAAAGCTGAAATACGACATTTTACACCAACAGTAACCTGATCTTAACTTTAGGTGTATTATTATTTAGAAAATGCAACTAAAAACGAAAGGTCCATTTAAAGTCACTTTTCCTGCGAGCGTAATCGTATATTTATCAAGTGCAAATAAACAGCTATGTATTCAAACAAGACAAACATTGACGTGAAACGACGAAAACGACGAAAGAAAATATTTAACTAATTTTAGACATACATTATGTAAGTTTTAACTACGTTATCCATTTGCAAAATTAAAAGGTATGTATTTCGGTAAAAAATAAGCTACTCACTTGATAAAACCCTGAAAAAAATCCAAGCATAAACACATTGTCCTAATTGACAGACATGACTGACAACCCCATAATGTCAGTACATGTACATCTGTGATGAGGTACATTCATTGAAATAAGTGAACTGCCATATTTCCTTGCTAACGCTACTTTAGCTTTAAATGATTTTACACGTGTTTCCTGTGTTGCACATGCTAGTTAATAAGTTCATCAAAATGTAAGAGGTTCATTGTAAGGACGAAAATTAAAAAAAAGACCTTATAAATTTAATTATGGTTATACTTTTTATTCCGTATAAGAAAAACACAAATCGTTTAACTATGTATGCGTCTTGACAATCTGTAAAATGTGAGTAGAGCAACAAAAGTATTGGATGAATCTTGTTTGAAGTAAAATTTAATTAATAAACTGCGGATCACAGCAGTCAAGACTGTTTGTGATTTTGACTTTCGTGGTTAACATTGTGATGTACAGATGGTCAAACAAGACAAATCACCACATCTTTACACATCTATAAGCACATTCATTTTGGCTGAAGAAATTTTATGCTAGTATTGGTTTGTGCGGACCTTACAGAATTGGCTATATATTTTGCATAATATAATAACAAACATGCATCTTGTTTCAGATGTTACCTTGTTAAGCCAATGTTGTTGTTTTTACAGAATAATCCACTGTTTGCTATTTAACTGTGTTGTTGCTATGTTTCACACTATATTATCTTTTCTATAAAATACGAATCATTATTGTCGAAAGTCAATGTTCATTACTACATTTACTTTATATAATACCTATTTATATCAAGGAAGTTGAATTTCATCTGTAATGAAAATTGTTATTGTTTACATTTTTTAGATGAACTTCTCCTATAGTGTCGGGCTCCAAAAAAAGACTCCCTTTCCCCATGTGCAAATTTCAGTGGTCATTCCATAATAAAGTGTCGTGTCCCAGCGTGTTGCCAATAAGAACTGACAATGTATTCTAGCTCAGAGGTAACAAATTTAAATCAGACGTGTATTGACAGTTTCTAATAACAATGCCGTACCGCATTTTTATAGTTGGATACTCGTGTAACCGTATCAATACCACGGACATTGTGAAGTGTTGGAATAAAACATAAAATATGGAAATAAGTCATTACAAGAAAATGTAATAACATAATTTATCGATATTTTGCATTACACTAATGGAGTGTGCTTAATTTCAAACTAATTAAGGAATAATTCATCTGGTGCACTTGTCACCGTCAATTAACTGGTTATTCGCTTTGGTCAAAACATTAAACAACAAAAAATAAATGAAATGAAAGTCAACGTAATGTATATCCGAACGCATCTAAATGAATACTGAATCAGTTATTGTTTTTGTTTTATTATTGTTGGCTAATAAAAAAAATACTGACTGTTTTGACTTTAAGGAAAATGGGATAAAACAAAATCGTATTGTTATTTTAAAGGTAAAGCCTTTCAGCATAATAAAGTATAAAAATCGTTTTGTTTATTGGTGTTGGTTCAGTTCAATTAATTTATTTTTTATATGTAAAACTCTAATGCTTAAAAAGATCACATTGCAAATGAAATATTATACAAGTGTTATGTTATATTTTAATTGATTCTAATTGTAATCATAATTATATACTGTCATACAGGTTTAAACATTTTAGTACTGTATCGACTACTTTATTAGAAAAGTGACATCGATTATTAACATGCCGCAATGTAGATATTAAATTTTAAATTACATTACATTACAGTTAATATCTCCTTTTAAACTAAATACATGGTAAGATTCATAATTCCCATTCTTTTGGCTGGTTCGTGGTAATGATCGGAAGATGCACCTCATTCTATGCAAGGTGTGAAAACGCGCGGACTTTAGGGAAAAGTAAATGGACAATTAAATTTGGCTTTATGTTGCAGAATGTTGTGTCTTTATGTCTCTCATAATTATCGAAAATAGCAAAAATATAATTATTATTTAGAGATTTTACATCATGAAGCGAAATATTAACATATATAGCCCCATAATAACAGACCTAATGCTAACATATACTGAACCCTTTAAAATCAATGCTGAGTTCATCTTCCCAATTCGTATGTGTAAACAGACCTTCTTTAAATATTTTTACATGCCGTTTCCATATTGCTGAAAAGTTGGTCTTACGGACAAACATATTCCCAGTTTAAACTTAGTCCAGAAATATTTAATTAAACTATTTTATAATGTCCCTTTTTTAAAATACCTCTTGATAGTAATGTAAGGATTTTCCAAGCAATTTTGTTAGAAAGTAGAAATATGTACATAAACTGCAAAATACAGTGATAACTACTTTATCGCCATTGAGGACGTGAATGGTCAAAAAACTTTATTGTTGCTTTATTGTTTATATATATATATATACATATATATATATTGTCGAACTTTATTGCTGCCCATTAGTATTGCTTTCCAAGTGTTGTATTTCGACACATTAGTATTCATGTTAGTATTCTAGTGAGATAGTTGATTACAATAAAGTATACCATGAACGTGTTTAGCATTTAGAAAACTCACACACACTCTCACACCAAACAACAACTAAAATGTTCATTTTAAGACAAAAAGATAATTTGTCAACATTGAATACTTTAAACACTATTTTGACACACTTTCGCCACCAGATAACTAACCTTTTTATGACTATTTTCCCAATTATCAGAAAAAAGTTTTACGGCTTTAATTATATAATTAGTCTGGCAACGCGGAAGCATATTTGTTTATTTCGACGTCACATAAATATAATCACATGAAACTGCACGTTACTGTCATTTCTTTCGCCACGTCCTAGCAAATGCCTTTTTGTCATGAATGTAGATATGTAAAAAGCTTATTCCCATTTGTAGGACCGTTTTTTATAGCGATTCCTGAATCGCTGAGTTCATGATACGGGTGAGGAATGTCACCAGTCCAAACACGAGCGAGACTTACTTCAGTCAATGCAAATTGTATAGTTTATCATGTGTCAGCTCTCCACTACATGATATTTATAAAGGCAACATCATATCTGATACAAGTGGGGATGAGCGAATGTATCTAAAATATGATATAATGTTTTAAGTTTAAGTGTGTTTTTATATCGTTAAAAGCCTTTAAATTTCAATACAAATAATCATTTTCTAAAAAATAATTGTTTCATGAAAAGTTAGACATATCAGAAAAACTGTTTCAACACTATTAAGTAAAAGATATTAAGTACCAAACACACCAAAGTCCTTTTCAAATATGTTCATCAGGTATCCTGATAACTGCATGTACTGTTACATTATCAAAAAAGTTACTTGAAAGTGTCTTAATATTCCATGAAAAGGTTTTAGGTAGGCTACTGAAAACAGATTTTAAAATGGTGATCACATTGAAATGCTCGATGATATATGGCCTCATTTATGATAAGCAGTGAAATATCGGAATTTATTAGTGAAATCAAATTGTATTTTAACTTTGGAAAATAATAGGATTTGGGGGTTAAATGCTTATAAGCCACATGTCTATCTTAGTATCCATGTCAGTGAAACTTTTTTATTCACAATCTGACAATTAGACCAGAATTGTGTATTAGTCAATTTAAATCCATTGATTTCTTCGTCGAATTAGGGACAAAATTTCGGCTATACTATGTGAAAAAAAGATCCCACACCAAATAACAAAACAACAAAAACAAAATGATCACAACAAACGACAACAATATCGTTCTTTGACCCTGCACTACTACACACATACTTTTATATTTTAAAACGCTATTACCTCCACATTATAAATAATGTTCATATTTTCACAATCTATACAATTTCGCCTTAAGTACGGGTTCGTTAAAAGCGGTCTTCCTATGTGTCGTTTCTACAATACGAACTCTCTTATTCATTTAATACGGGAATTAACATTTAGAGATTTAATATTAATAGGTTTTATTGCTAAAACAATGTAAGTGTATATTTAGAACTTTGCTAAGCATTAGGTAGTGCTGAACCTGCCAGAAGAAAAGAATCGTATAACCATTGTTTCAGATTGGAATACCACTTGTCACAAACGAAACACGAATTATTTTAACTACCATTAAAATTCGTGAGCATTTTCCAAAAGCGCAAAAACACAAAACCATTCCTAGGCAGTGTATGCATAATAACCACTACAGTGCTATTACAACAGGTCTTGTTTATCAGAGTGACAACTATCACAGCAAGCAGTGTTGTCATGGTCACACAAATCTACATTTAGATGGTTGGAATCGATTGACAGTGTTGTCTGCCAATTTGCTTTTTTGTTGCTGATCAAGTCGTGGTTTTCTTCACCACTGCTGTCCGTCATAGGTTGTCATGTCTCATATTGTGGTGTCAGTCAAAAGTCAACATAGATACAAAGGTGGCATGGCACTTTCTTAGCACAATATACTGTATATCATAATATTTTTAACAACTATTGTATTACCATGGTTACAAAAATGTGTTACATTATTTATTATAGGCACATTATGCTGTTTAAAACGGTTCATCCTTCCTGATTTTTCTCGGGTAGAAACTTTTATATTTGGATTATATATTCTACCACATGTATTGGATCGATCGAAAAAAAATATTAACATGTTTAAATGTCGATGGAATTATAAATAAATAATTAAGATATTGTGATAATGTCTTTTTTCTTAATGTGTATCAAAGATGAATTAGCAAATAAGAAGAAAGGAAGAATACAGCAAATTTAAATATAAAATTAGTCTCACATTATCATAGATACAGATACAAACAAAAGAAGACAGTCAGACAATAAGCTCTAAAGAACTGGCACTGTCATGCATTGTGTAAATATGCGTTGTTGTTTTTTTGTGACGTTCTTTTGATTTTTAAGCCTGCAAATCATTATCATTATCATCTGTGACCGATATAACCTTTCCGACGTACCAATGCATTGAGTATGGTCAAGAGTGGTAAGGCTTTCCTCATCGTTGGCAATGGCACATTGCTCCGCAATGCAAGTACACAGATTTGCGCCATATGTCACTGCTGTTTTTTTACGACTAGAGAATCCACAGTGAACAATAAACTGGAAAATAGCTATAGACCGGGCTGTTATGGCCTTCATTGGTGTAGGAACAGCACACTACAACTTTTCCAAGACTACCTTTCAGTGTCTAGGATACGTAAGTAAGTGTTGAAAATTGTAGGCCAATATAATCATTCAATTTGGCTTAAAAGACGGTATGTTAACTAGTGTCAGTATTGAGAATATATGAAAAAGTCAGTATTTGTTAGAACTGAGGATTGATCTGAGTGTTTTTTCAAACGGAAACTAAATGCATAAAACTGTCTAGGATACCCGCCCAAGAAGTATAGGTCTTTAAAGATGATTGAATAAATTGTTTTTCACGGATGTGTTGAACTTGCGCTTAACCTACTGAATAAGTGTCTGTGAAAACTTGAGGAATGGAGATTAAAGGTGAAAATGGCAATATATATTTTATTTTCTCCCGCTCACAATTCAATGGATTGAGATCAACTTTTCGTGGGGCTCAAAATCCACTCCTGACTGTCTACATATCGCTCTTTGCCGCTGCCATATTCAACCCACATCGACCCACATCACGCAAAGTACACTATCTGTCAACTAAACCTTCTGTTTATTCTTAATGAATATAATTATTCTAGATGCTTTATGGAATGTCAAGAAGATAGGGTAAAATAGTACAGGAATAAATAACAAAGACATATTGTATTAATCCAAACAACAGTTAAGAAGAAATTCCCATGATGAACTTTGGTAAATTTGGAATGAATGGACGTTAGTCTCAAAAACTTTGTATCGGATGTACTCAGAGACGGCACATTGATAATACTGCTCCGGTAAAAACACCTACCAAAACGTACAACCTAAAACGAGAAGCACAAATTAAATATATGTAAACAATGAATTATTTATGTGCAATTAAATTTATGTTATAAGTGTATTAGAAAACTGTAATTGTAACAAGAAGTATCCTAAATTCATAAATAGAATATAAAAGTGTACGTATGCACAACGAAAACAAATTCGAACTTTATCAACATGGATTGGACAATGCACAAGGATATAGACTTTCATAAGTCATATATTGTCCAATGTAGACAGCGATTTCATAGGTTCAATCAGTATTATATACATTATATACAATTTATGCATATAAAACTTCAACACATGTACAACTTAAGCAAATTATGGGAAAGCGATTGTTATCTTCTATACAAGGTTTTGCTGACTATATAACTAAAATTCGGAACGTGATAATAATAAATAATCTAGAAGGATTGAAAAGAAGTTATGAAGCATATGTTTATGATTTAGAAATAACAGTTAGGAACAAGCTCCCATGATAAACTGTGGTAAATTCGAAATGAATTAAAGCTAGTCTCACCAACTTTGATACGGATGTACTCGGAGAAAAACATTAGGATGCAACTGCTCTGGTGAAAATACCAAGTCAAAGTACAGCCTACAACGAGATGAACAAATTATAGGAAAATACTTGTTTTCGTCTTTGTAATTGTTTTGCCTGCAGAATAATTAAAATCCCAGAAATTATAACAAATTAATCATTTTATATCATTTGTAATATGTGACGCGAACTGTGATTTTTGTTCCAAATGCGGTAATGACGTTACGCTAAACTAAACTTTACAATTTTTTTTACTTGAAAACCTCACGTGTGCGCGCACGTGTTTTACTTGTTTCGAAAATGTAGAAATACGAAAGTTACAAAATGTACAACTGTGACAATAATTTTATAAACAAAAATTGCTAAGTAATCCCCTTGAATACTGCTGTAAACGTCATTACTTTCTGCTTGTTTTCGTGACCTTATTTTGAGCGGGAAACGCGTCGGTGAAATTTCGACGAAAACAGTTTACTATTTAAAACAAGACTACAACTATATCAAGGAATATCACAGAGGATCACATTATGGTTAGGTTTGTTTACGCTTATTTGATCGCTTGACGTGTTATTTTTAAATTTTGTTATGCAGTAGTTAAAGTAAATGAGCATAGCGAAATCAAAACCGGAATTCCGTTGGTGAGATGTCACCATATTTTCGTAAACACTGATATTCTATCAAATAAAATAAGTACAGATATTGCTATTTTGTATGCTAAAAACACAATAAAATGTAGAACCACCGGTGCACCGCAGGTTAGCTAGACAACCTTCGCACTTTCAAGTTCTTGCCCCTATCAGTACTTGAACCCATTCGGTGAGAGATTAGGGAGCTACAAACTAGCAACGCTAACCACTTGGCCACGGGTGCTGCACAAAATTCATTATCTATAAATACAACATTATTATATTTAAAAATAGTTTTTTTTCATAATTCTGTACTGTGTTCACCATTTAAGGCGAATCGATTATTTAACAATAATTAGTAGTTTGGATTAACATAATTCCAAATGTCATTTTATTTTCATAATAACTGTAACATAATTACCTAATGTTTTAATTTTTCTATCATGCATCTTTAACAGAGGCACCTCGCAGCACAATGAAGTAGTAAATGTTGTTTATTGTATGCATTTTCTGTCAGTGTCCTAGTTCCAACAATGTTGCGCAGCACTACAGTTTCTGCTATGCACAACAAGTCATCCAACCTCACTTTGCCCAACAAGATGGTCCACTATATTTTCAATCCTTGTAGAAATTTTGGAAATTGCATTGAGGTACCAGGCAAGTGTTTACTATATATTAAATACTTCCTTTATCTACTTTGTCTGTATCTATTGAAACTTGAATTAATCTATAAAAGTCAAATAACTTAGTCGTATAAATTAATAAAAAGGTCTTAAACTTTTAATAGATTGAGAAAATATTTCAACATTTTAGTAATAGTATGTTGTTTAACCATGCATGTTATTGCTCAGTCAGTGTAGTTGTTGTCTGGTATTAAACTCTTTCACTGTAACTTATATTTCAAGAACTCAGGTATTATAACTGCAAGATGAGCTTGAGTATCCAAGGGGGGCCAACAGTGTGGTGTATATGCTACACCAATAAATTGATTACCATATATACAGACGAAAAAAGTAATTCACCACATGGACAATAGCCGTTGACAAAACAAAAACAATATTGTAATCGGGTAAGTGGTATCTGTAGTTGGACTAGAAGAATATGTTTTATATAAATGCACATAGCTAAGTTGTGTATAATAACTTTTACCAGGCATGGTTTATGGCGCGACATGAATGGATTGCATTAGCAGATAGAATTCCCTACTATGGAAGCAGGGTATACCAAGTTCAGTCCAGATTGGTAACTTGGATTGTGGAAGGTATTTTATATTACTAATACATAGCAACCAGTTCATTGTATATAAAATCTTCATACACTCAGGACAATAAATAACCCTTTCAAATACTGTAGTTTGTTTACTACTGTTGCATGTGAATTACTTATTGTTTCTGTTCCATTATGCACCGTTCTATATAAAATAACCTGTTCTATGATGTTTTACATTAGAACTGCCAATAAAACATATTCTTTTTCTATGCATGAACAGCTTGAGCAAAGAGACTTAAATGACATTAATTGTGATGCTTTGATATATCTCAGTACTAATCTAATGCTTATCAGATACATTTTACCGTATAAATCTTTGTCTTTTAGATAATTGTTTTGACTTACTTTTTAAAAACCAGTAAGCTGTCAGTTAATTATATGTTTTCAAAAACGTTAGGTGAGTAGGTTGCACTAGTTTTAAGCTTAGTTTAGCCTTTACTAAACTTATCATGCTGTCTCTTAGGCAGAACAAGATGCCAGTATTATGAAGGGAACATCATTCTGTATTTCCTATGTAACTGATTAGTTATTCCTATTTTGTATATGACTGTTCAATTTGCTATATTGGCTTATGTACATCACGATCTACAAAATCAGTATGTTACTGCTAGTTTCACGGCAAAAGGCATCTCTGTGACTATAAAATACCCATTTTCTTGGCTGCCATGGTAACCATTTAAAAGTTAAGAATGCATACTATTTTTTTATTTTTAGTTATAAAATTGTTTATACATTTCATTGTCAAAGAACATATATTTAATATGCATTTCATTCAATGATATCATTCAAAGTAAACATACAATTACAATGTTCAAAATGTCTGTGTTATTGGTTATTTTCGCTGGAAAGGGGTCGATACTGCCGTCATAAAAATGTTGTAACTATAGCATTTTTCGAATATTTTGAAAAAATAATCAGTTTTGAAATCAGGAATAGTGATCGTTTTAGAAAATATATAAAACCCAATTTCGGTCAGGTACATCATTTGGATCAAACTTACAGATCGTGTCACACATATGATACAAAAAGGACTTTTAATACATAAAATGACATACGTTGCTAAATTATGGTAACTTGCAGCAGTTAAAGTCATTTTCAGTTGGATTTCAAGGCAGCAAAACACAAGGGAGCTAATCCACGTTTTACTGTTTAAGATCTTCATAATACTCATATCATAAGTAGTGCCTGTGGTTTGTTTGCATGACGTTGATTTAAAGTTACTCTTTTAGTAACTAGGCTACTAATATTTATTAACCCCATTATTCGATCAAAGATGACCCCCAAGAGTGTCAGATTCGATGTTTTACTTTATACAATGTGACAATGTATATTTAAAAGTGTTCTCAGTACCTTGATATTGTGAAAACAACCATTTGTATATGTTTTCTTAAATTGCATGAACGAGTTTTGCAAAGAAAACAATTTTCAGGTTCGTCAAGTTCGGATATGGAGTTACTTTATTTTGTATAGATAATTAATTTAAAATAATGTTCAAGTATGTTACACTTCATAACATAAATTGTAAGAAATTAACCCTATACTTAATGTCCACCAAACTGTAAGAATTCGCGAAAGTAAACAAACTATGTCGTGATCTGTGCAGCAGTCTCACAATGACAATTGTCAAGCCAAACACAGACATTAAAAACCAAGGCTTGTTACTTCATTTAATTTCAGCCAATTAACACAAATTTGTGAAAAAAATCAACGGGCTTTTACATAAATCTGAGTTTATCAATTATTCCATTTTTGAATAAGATTACAAAAGACTATAATGATAACAAGTGTTCGTTCTCAAGTCTCTTATGACTAATGACAAATGTCTGGAGTAGAATGTGGAATCATAAAACTATGTTTATCTTTTGAGGAGTAGTGTTGAAAGTTTGCTTAGAATTCAAACAAAAGAGTTGTATGCTTAAACGAGTCATTGATACAGAAACAGGAACAATACCTGATATTATAAAACACGTGAACAGTAACTTGAACAGTAACTTTTCAAACAACGTTGTTAGAATCATCTGATAAAATTCACATTGCAATATATTCGTTACTAAATAAAAATACCTTCCCATAACCAGTTTGAATTTGACTGTTCTTAACACTTTACAAAAAATTGTATGTAGTACTTTTCGGCGTTTTGCCGACAAGCCGTTCAAATGATGTAACTGTTGGGTTTGTTCTTTCTATTAAATGACTCATCACAGATTTGTTGTTACTTTTACATTTAGTTTGCATCTGAATACCTTTGCCATGTGCCTTTGCAAAGTTTGATATATGTTGCAATGCTCATATGACTTTGTTATATATTTTTATACATGATTAAATCAATGTGCAGTTTGGCGGTCGTACATAATCTCCCCGTGCATGTAATCTATGTTGTCATTTAATTCTTCCTATAAGGTTTGTTAAACATATTTCCTTTGACATTGGACTTTGGTTTCTTAATTCCATCTTAACTTTAACAGGGTGCTACAACCCTTGACACTTCTCTGGTCGTTTTGTATCTTGATTCAAAAAATAAATAATTGACAATCAACCATTTTGTATACTTCTTCTAATAGAATAAAATGCTTCTCTCTCTTCCAGATACTATGTGGACATTATTTTAAATGACGTCACTACTTGCATCAGAACTTTTCAAAGAAAAGTCAGCTCTGGTATTTTTTATTCGAATAGATAGGTTTTCTTTTAATTGCTTGCATTTTAGAAATCCTTCAGGAAGTGCGAAGTTTGAACTCGGTAAAACCGGTTTAAGCACCCCAGTCTTTCCCCTTTTGCAGACTGACCGTTCCAATGTGGTAACTGTTGGGTTTACTCTTTTTGTTAAATGACTCATCACAAATTTGTTCTTACTTTTACATTTGCTTGCAATCGTCAATTTTCTTTTGTCCTGTACCTTTTCAAAATTTGGTATATGCGGCAATGCTCATAGGACTTTATCACGTATTCTTATTAGAATGGAAATAATCTTTGGTCGTTCGTTGGTAGCTGGCATGTATACCATGGTTGGGAGCTGAGATGAGCAATAACTCGTCGTAAAACTTTGGCGCCTCTCAACTCCCAGCCATAATATTCTGACAACCGTCCACGGACGACCAAAATTATTTCAATTATCTATTTTGTGTGTGTGTGTGTGTGTGTGTGTGTGTGTGTGTGTGTGTGTGTGTGTGTGTGTGTGTGTGTGTGTACATACATGTTAACTACATATATATTTATAAACTTACATAATAGAGTTAACAATGGTGTTCTTGGTGCGACTATCATGATGACGGACTAACAATTGAAGAGTCCGAAGTTAAACCATAAACGTGTTTTGTGATGTAAATACCGGATCAAATCTCATTTAAAGTAGTTATACATAGAATTATATCACTTTAAAATGGTAAACAGAGAAGAAACAGAAACTAATCCATGTAATATTATGTTGGTAAAACTATGCTATTTAAAGGTGCTATGATTTAGAAATTAAAATCTGGTATTTCTTTCTAATTTTTACCAGACCATATTTAAACATATTTAATAAAAAGACAATTTTACGTGACCACATATTATATAAATACGTATACATTGTCATGTGTTCAAATGATGATCAGTTATAAACATAAGCATGGATTATAAGTAAATTCAATTTAACAATAGGTAAATAAGAAAAGGTCCTATCAAAATTTTCACAGATATTTAAATTTTATCTACCTGCAGACCAAGGCAGACAAGGTAAATGTAAATGTGACAAAAAACACAGAGACGAGACATAACACACAAAAAGAAAAACCATCAGTTACCGCCTTGGAACGGTCAGTCGGCAAAATGGCCAACTGGGGTGCTTAAACCTGGTTTGTGGAGCGCTCCAACCTCGCACTTCCTGACGGTTTTTCTATCAAACAAACAGTGTAAATAAAAGTATCCCGTCAAAGTGACACAACTAACAATAAGCACCTGCATCGGGAGTTAAAACAGATATAATGAACATATGTACAGTATTTACAGTAGATAAAAGCCTCGGCAACCAAAAAATTCCAAATGAGAGAGTAGTTTAAAATAAAATAAAGCAGTACAAGCGCTGATATATTATAAGAACCATATAACGACGTCATAAATGCCATGACGTCATATGCCAAAAGTGTCAAAAGTGAAATGTAAACAATATGAGAAGAAACAATAGAATTTTAGAAAATCAACAAAATAAAACGTAGTATTGTTTAGAGTTAATCGTTTAAAAAACATATTATAAACGCCGAGGATTTATCCGCAGTTGACATATTATATATGATAAAGATTAAAAAAAATCCCGATGTTATACCTACTGTGCAATCTCACGTAAAGGGTATGGAGACTGCTCAAGTTGTCCCACCTATATAGGGCACGACTGGAGAGATGAAGAGACAAGAAATCCAACAGTGACTGTCCAATTATGGCTTTAAGTCACTGTTTTCATATAGTCTCAACGACCTGTCCGGTCATCGTGTAATTTAAAAGCAATGCAAGTTCTTGACTGTAAAAGGGTCAATTGCAAGCAATGCAGTACATCGAAGTATTCCCGGGTTGTAACCGTCTGCAATACATTTTCTGATAAGTTTTGTAAAGTGGTCAGAAAAGTTATTGAGACCCTTGATCTTCTTTAACTTGTATAAAACATTTCCATAAAATGCAGGATGGCTTATGCCTTTCTGCATAAGTGTGTTCATACTGCTATTATACTTAGAAGCAATAAAATCATTGCGGTGAAAGAATTTTGAAAACGCCTTTCTTAATTTATGAAAACGAAAGCCTTGCTGTAACAGTTTAGAAGAAATAAACAGGTTTCTAGCATTGAAATCTTCTACTTTAGTACAAACTCGTGCAAACCTTGTAAGTTGTGATATATAAATACCATAGGAGGTAGCACGAGGTGAATCACCATCAAGGTATGGATAATTCACAATACTAAAGTTGAAATCATCTCTCTTGTCATAGATTTTAGTAGAGACGTTGTCATTGGAAATATTGATCTCAATGTCTAGAAATGCTGCATTTAAATGTCAGTTATTTGCTTTATTAAGGGTAAGTTCTGGAGGGTAAATCAGATGGATCATTTGAGAAAAGAAAGGATTATCTATAGTTAGAATATCGTCAAGATAGCGTGACGTTAAATTGAAAGCCTCTATAATGTGGCTTTGGTTTGAACAAACATTCTACACTTACATCATTAACTGTAACTGAACTTTTGAACGTTTGAATGTGAAAAAGCGTGAATATTTATACAAAAAAAAAAAAACACGTTTTAAATGGTGCGGAACAAGCCTCTAGCTCTGAAAAGAATATATATCAGGCGCAAGAAAGTATATCTTGTATTTACATGTATGTGTAACAATTGCGCGCGTCACTGCAATGCAAAAACGTGAAATGTGGCCTTGTTAATTCGTATTTTTTACAGAACATGATCAACATTAATAGTTCAACATTATAATGTTTGGTTTTCAAACTTCAAATTACACATTCGCAAGCTTAATACGTCAAATTAAATGCAATTCTTATAAATGTATAGATGTATGACAGAAAAAGGTTAAATGTGAGAGTGTAGTTTGTTAATTTTTGAAATTACATGGTCCATGTCGAAACTACCTGTGTGAATATTTGGATAGTAACAGGTCCACATCTTAGTGACTATTAATATAAATGGGCGCGTCGTTTAAGTGTCTAGACATGATTTGCAAAGATTAATGATCATGAATTTTATTTATTTTGAATATGCCAATGTGATTATGCATTCTTGTGCATATCTGTATTTTTCGTAATTGCTGAAGATACAAAAAACACGTGTAATTCTAAATGAAAACATTTTCTAATAGGTATAATAATTATCTGGTACCAGAAGGTATCGCAGTTTAGCGTACAACAACATTTTATTAGCTGTTTACTAAGTAACATTTGCGAATGTACAGTAGACATCCTATATCACTGTTAAATGATCAAATCTTACTTGATACGTTTTTGATAGGGGAACAGGCGTAACAATCACCTGAAAAAAATAGAGCAACATTTACAATTTCTCATATCAACGAGCACCCTGACTCTTTTAATAATTAAAATAACAGGAAGACTTGTGAGTATATGCTCCATACTTTTTAAGTGCTCAACTCTTACATAAAATTTGAATTCAGCTCACATTAGTATATTTATATAGCTAGTAAAAGTATCACGAACGTTGCTTTCTTACGTAAACTTACATCAGCAGGCTATTTAAAAAGGTATACATAAAAGACATGCGTTACATATTTCGTTTTACCAGTTAATGAAAATCTTAACTATTGTAACACATATTTTCATAGTAATATATTATTATCTTTACATTTATTCACAAGTATATTCTGAGAATTCTTAGCCAAGAGACAGCAAAACACATAATACAAGTTATAAGACTCGGAATCAAGGTATGACTAAAACAAAAAATTGCAGATGTTACAGATATCTTTTACTTATTGCCTTTTGACTGAGACCTAATATTTATGGACATTTGTCGGAACTGTGTGCTTTTTAAAGGCAGTAACGCGCCAGAATAATTGTGTTTAATACCATTTGCTCTGCTCTGCTCTTTATTCCTATCATAACGCGTTAAATATTTCCTTTTGTGGGCTGTTCAATGTTTATGAACGTTTATGAAGTTTTATAAATGTTTGCGATTGTCAAATAACTGTATTAAACTTCCTCGACTTGTGTTCCAGACCCTTTGAACAATGTAGTTCTAGACTTATTCTTTTGTGTCATAGCGACGTTACCTCGATAATGATGTCTGTGTTTGCATATGTGATTAAGAATGTAGGAATTGTCTAATGATGTCCACTCAATCTTTTTAAATAAATAAATAAATAAATAAATAAATATATATGTATAGAGGAATTTCTACCTAACGGATATAAAATTAAACATGTTCCACGGCCTGGGTCTTCAATTGGGGATGGATTTGATCTTATATATGAGTCACCCATTTAACTGTCTTTTGCTTCATCTGAGCATAAAAGCTCTTTAACAGCATTTAAACATATTGACTGTAATGTTTCCGTGAACAGTTACTTATTTTCGTCTTGGTGTTATATATAGGCCACCACAGAGCACCATAATGGACTTAAAAATAACGTTTTCTTGAACAGAGAGTGGCCTGAATTCTTGTCAAACGTTGCAACAAGTGCAAGAATGTTATAATTGTTGGGGACTTCACCTTGATTTGCCTCCTAATCGTAATGCCGTTACGTTGACGAGTGCTCTCGAAGGTTTTGGTATGAAACAACATGTCAGAGAACCTACCCATGTACGTGGTCATTTACATGATGTAGCTACATCAGGAGACACCGATAATATTGTGTAAAATCTTTACGTGACTGATCCAGGTTTAGTTGATGGTAGCGGAAAACTTACGCGTGATCATATGGCAATCATCTTCTATGTAAGACCTTTTAAAGCTTGTCCGGATACCATAACAGTCTCTTACAGAAAACACAATTCTATTGATGTGAATGCTTTTAGAAATGACATAGAGGACACTCAAAAATAAAAATCTGTAATGACATCTACAAATGTCGATGAATTAGCAGATACATGTGTACCTGAACTCCCTTCTCTTGTTGATAAACATGCCTCACTTCGATCAAAACATTGTTTTACGACCATCCTGTCCATGGTTTACAGAGCAGCTGCTTAATGCCAAGCATCTCAGGCAAAAACTGGAACGCAAATGGTTAAATATCAAGCTTACAGATGATCATGAGATCTACAGAAAACAATGTATAACTGTTAATAAACTTCTGCAAAAAAATGATTACTATTTAAATAAACTCAATGCATGTAGCAAAGAAAAAAAAGCCATGTTTAAAGTAACTAAACGAATGATACTACCCTTTCTACTTTATCATCTGCCTCTGAACTAGCTCATCAATTTAGTGACTTTTTATTAGCAAAATGTATACCGTAACATCTGACATAAATACGCAAAACCAGTCTGAGCCTTCTTGAGCATGTAATTACATTGGAATGCCGAGTTAGAAAAACTCCTTACCAACTTCACCCTGTCGTCCGAAAAGGACAATGAAAAGATAATAGAATCATCTCCAAATAAATACTGTAAGCTAGATCTACCTACTACGCTATTTAGGGTCTGTCTACCGGAGATCCTACCCCTGCTAACAAAACTCATATTCTACTACTATTAAAATTAATTAATGAACCTTCTGAGCAGATACAGTGCAAAAATACTATTCGGACAGAATACACCAGTGTGTTTAATACTGCAAATTCTTTTTCACGAAAAAACAACTACAACCAAACAAACTTTGATACCACATAGGTTATTATTCTTAGCTGATCTTACTTAGGAAAGTGAATTCTAACCTTATCCGTAATTGTTTCAGTAAAACATGTACACAAATAATTTTTTTTAATATTAAAACAGATTTTCTACGTTTTTTCTAATTGCACAACGTTGTTGTGTTTTCTTTTCAAATAAAGTCGTAATTTTTTACCCAAGAAGCGATACGTGTTTTATCCGTTAATGTGCACTAACGTTGAGTAAGTTAGTTAGGTTATGTCGTATGCGACAATATGAGACTGCTATACCACTGAACTTGTATACATCATGGCTATTTATGGATTTTTTTGTACTCTTCATTTCGTACTATATTTTCGGTGTGCAATTTAAATTAAAATTGTAACCTCAAAATATACAACTAGGTATCTACAGTAACACCTAAATGGTATCTGCATTTTATAAATTGGTTCAAATCCAGTATTGTTTAGTATTTATTTTCTCGAAAGAGAGATTATTTACTATAAGTGATTAACTTGCTATGTCGCTAACACACCTTCTGTTTTTCATAACGTAAAAGTTTGAAAATACTTCAACTGCTATCTCGTACAAAACAAGAAAGCTCAAGATCATAGACACAAAAATGGCAATATCAATATTACCATGTTACTACAATATTGACATTAATTTTTGCCCTAATAAAACATTACTTATCATAACAGGCATTTATTGTTCTTTTGCTCAAGTATTTTCTTCTTGTGGCAAAGAAACCTTTATAAAGAAATTTTATTCGCGAGGTCTTTGTTACTACTAGTCATACTTATAAACACTTTCAAACCTGCATATGACATGCATGTTCCTTATCCGTCGGATTATTGTTAAATTATGATCTACCTCTTTATAAAATCACATTTAACCGGGTTAGAAAATTGTTTATACATGAACACCAGCAAGGTTTGGGGTCGGCAATAAATCTTGTCACTTTGCTGCTTTGGTCATTTCTAAGGACCACCTAGTATTTATCAAACAATTGATATGGTACCGAAAGAAATATTGTTATTCCTACTTGATGATCAAAACACATTAACTTCGACATCACCTCGATCAATATGCATGTATTGCTTTATTGTCATTATACATAATTGTCGAAAGAAGACACTATTTACTGGACTATTTACGAAATGTTAGCAAGTTTAATGAAGGAAACCTGAACATGTGGCAGTGACTGCTTTACTACTCTAAATTATAACACCAGCAAAACCACTTTAAAAATGTATCATTTTGAATCATTTTATCACTATTATAACTTAATAAAAGTACTTGCGTCTATTATGGCTTTTTTGTTCTTGTCCGAAAAATTATTTATTATTATTGTTAATTAAGGTAACTTGTAGAAGTATTGTTTAAAGAAGTGTGATTCCTCCACAAACATGGCCGCCTGGGCAACGGTTATTTTCCCTATATGGTTATGTATGAAAAATTTTCGGTCGGAAACTGCAAGAGGTAGAGTCTTGTTAATCGGTTTACATGCTCCTTGAATGTCTGGACCTGTATCAAGATTGTTGATTTTGATCCGTCTAAATACATGACTGTCATTTGCCTTATATGGCTATTCGATAAAACTTTGAAATCTTCTTGTCGCAAACAATAAGAGCTAGACCTTTGATATATTGTATAGTACGTTGCATGTTTCTAACATTGCCTTGTATCAGTTGTTATGCCAGCGTGGTAGAAGTGTTTCTTTTTATCATTTAGAATAGTAGTGTAACAGTATTGTATTAATTGTCATGCTGACGTTACATCATAGTTTCTTTTTATTCAAAAGTATGTTGAGAGAACAGTATTTGTTTATTATTTTTAATTTTTATTCTGGCTTAACAGAATAGTTTTTTCATATTGAATCGTATGTTGTCCTTACAGTATTTGTGTACATTTTCATTTGTTTCGCCAGCGCAACAGAATAGTTTTTTTTCTTATTGAATAGTATATTGGCCTAATAGCACTTCTGAACATTTTCGTTTATTATGTCAGCATAAAAGAATATTTGTTGATAGGCCATTTATGAGTTTTTTTAGTTAAGCTATCCAATCTTCAAGTTTGCATGTATTAAATTTAAATACTGTAGCATGTTTTCCTTATTTTGCTGTCCTTTTATATTCTAGTATTGGTCAGAATCCTTTATTGTACGTGTAATTGTATTAATAAAGTTGTCCTTTCAAATGAAATTTTGTAAATTATATATTTAACCAAAAATTCGAGTATCCATTTATCCAAATTATGTTTCCTAAGTAGAAAAGATTAAACATTCCTTTTCTTAAAACTGGACGCTTTTATCAAAATAGTTGTTATCATCATTCTGAAAATGTTACAAGTTATATTATAATAAATAATATTAAATAATATTATTTTATGAAAATAATAATTATAATTGTTAGCATTAGTAGTAATAGTAGTAAAAGCAGCAGCAGTATAGTACAATAACAAACTAGAATAATGAACAATAATAAAGATGAGATGAAGATTTGGAGAATATATAACAAAATGTGAATGTCATAGAGAGAGTCAATTGAACAAGGGAAATATAAACTTTTTCTATGAGAATTGCCACATATATTTAAATTTGACTTTTCACTGTCTTTAGGCACATACATGCGTTAAATGTAAAACTGACAAGAACACAGAACCCTGGCATTTTTACAAATACGAGACAAAAACAGTAACTATCTTGAAAATGACTATGACCGACTTCGGTGCTTAAACCTGGTTTACGGAGCATTCTTACGTCACTTTTCGTAAAGGGTTTTCTAAAGATGTAATATAAAGTGAAGTAACTAAAATAAGATTAATGCACCGGCAATATCTTTAAAAGGTCTGGGAATAAAAAGTCTAAGTGATAGCGATCAGAAACGTAAATACGAATATAAATAAGAACAACAAAAGTTTTGACGAAATATATATTTAATGCATACGCGGATATACGTTTACAACATAAAACAAAATTATGCACACTGGACCACCTTTCAAATTATCATCATTATTAACCTTCTTATGTCCCTTGTCCTCATCTTGCTTAACCTCAGAATCTTCTATAGTATCCTGCTACAATTGTACTAACCCGCTTCCTCATCATAATTAAAATAATCATAATAACTATCTTAATTATCATTTTAATAATCAAATTTACGCTAATCATTTATAAATAATCATGTCATACACAGAATTGATATATGCTCTCTCTCAAAATAAACATCCTATTAATGTTCATGATTTTATTTCTCCTCACATATCATTCTTATTCCAATAATCATCATGATTGCTATCATAATATTTATTGTTTTGATCCTGCTCTCTCGCAGTACCATTTTCTCAATAAGAATAATCCTAACAATCAAGGCTTATTTTAATCCTTTTTAGCGTCGTAAGCTTTATAAAGTATTCTTATCATATTATTATTTGTTTTCAAAATCATCATTAAGTTAAAGCAAGCCTATTTTACTTCAAATTATATTATGTTCTAAATATTCGAATAAACAACAATTTAAGCTGAAAAACATTCAAAATGTCTTCATATATTCAATTTTATAACCAGCTTAAATAAAAGCAGCATTTTTAAAATATTACTAAACTAATGTTGAAATTACCATACACAACATTAAACTTGATATATAAGCAGATAATTCATTCAAGCCTATTATCAACAATCACCTTTATTTAATTTTATTAAAACATAGAATCGCAATCAGACTTGTATTAATCATCAAAATCAACATTGTTATCTTAACATTATAACATTTATATATATATATATATATATATATATATATATATATATATATATATATATATATATATATATATATATATATATATATATATATATATGTGTGTGTGTGTGTGTGTGTGTGTGTGTGTGTGTGTGTGTGTGTGTGTGTGTGTGTGTGTGTGTGTGTGTGTGTGTGTGTGTGTTTCTCTAAAATATTCGGTATCCCCACTGATCGTTATTATCATTCATTATTTAATTGAGAAAAACCTGATATTAACACACTCTAATAAAAGAAAACTATTTATTTTAAGAAGCTTAGTGTAATGTTCAGGTCTTCTAGTCGTTATTAGATGTCGAAGCTATAATTCAGACAGACAATTTTAAATTATATTTTCTGCACTTATTCTAAATAAAAAAGCAACTTAAATATTAGTTTTCAAATAATAGAATGTTACGTACATTATCTTTTTATTTTCGCTTTATTACTGTTTTTATTATATAGATGTTAGGAGAATCGGGTGTATTTTTTCCTATGTAAATTATGAATCATATAACCTTGAAAACACAGATAAGCAGATGCCATGCAGTAGAAGCAAACAACTGGATAAATCAATTTTGCAATTAGCCACCAAAAACCAATTGAAATCCATGTGGTATTTAGGTCACTCAATAAAACCATTATTGTAGGCGGGAAAAATATGTTCAAGAACCATTTTGCGAAATTACTCACTCCGATATAGATAATTAACCAAACCTCGAGATCGAACCTATGTGACTTTTTTCCGACGTTTAGAAAATTAAGTATGACTAACGACTGACTAGATATGTTCAAAACGTTAACAAATATGAAAAACCCACGCAAAACCTTATTGCGAGTATTAGTAGATTCCATCTTTATAGTTTCGATTAACTCTAAGAAAATCAGTAATAATTGTACAAGTGCGGCACAACTCAGCAATAAGAAATCAGAGTCTTTTGATTTAATAAGTTTTAGATTATCCCTTTTCAGAGTGAAGCAGACTGCACAAAACACAAGTATGCCCAAAACTAATTGAAACACTGTCTGGGAAGTGGCTGCTGCTGTTAAAGGTAGTTTAAAGTCTATTGAAAATTCCTCAGAGATGTTACATTTACTCAGTGGTTTGGTGAATGAATTCCGATATGTAAATATGTTTAATAATAATAATAGCAAAGCTGTAAGTATAGAAAAGTACAGACTGGCGGAACGTGATTTCATGCAATCGCATAATAGTCTTTTAGTTTTATACAACTTTTTTATAAACGGACGATTGGTCGCTTTCCAGTTTTGTTGCGTCTCAATCTCTACATTTATTTCGGAGTTATGCTGTTGTGGTCCAGGCATATTATAATTTAGAGAGAGAGGGTTTTCACTTCGGCTGTAGCCTAAAAAGGGTAACATTATTAACAGAGAGAAAAGGAAATAGTTTACCTTAAAAGTATAAAGGTATGCGTCAACGTAAATTGAAGACGAAGTGGCGTTTCTATTCACATAACATGTGTTAAGATCGGTGAAATTGACACATACTTTTGTAAAAGGAAATTCGCCAAAATCATTTAATCTGAAACTGTTCAACGTGTCGTCGTAATATTGTACAATGAAGATGCTATTATTAACTAGAATCAATAAAATCAGTTTTCTAATAAACGTTAGACCTTTAAAATGCGTTGGTTTGATCGTAAGAATGCACTGGAAAAAGAACTGCAGCACAATAAAAACTATTTCTAAAACGCTTCGAGAGAACTCGAATACACGCTCGGTATCGTGGAGACATTTTGCTACACCAATAATATGATTAATATTAAATATTATAGACCCAACGAAAAGCAGACCTAAAAGAATCATTGAACAAATTCTTAGGCACATGTATGGTCTATAATGGTTGTTATTTCCTGTGATGTTTGGCCGTTTTATAAAAATACCGATAATTGCCAAAGAACCGCAAAAGCTTGAAAGTATTGCTAGGCATTGTATGAAAATGCTAATTTCAGATTTATTCCAACAACTCCTGTTGATCACTGTGACAAGGAATACAATCAATAGTGTAAATATGGCCGTAATCAGTTCACACTTTGATATTGGAACTTTGTCTGGCTGGTTGTTGGCGAGTACCGAGGTGTTGCTATTGTTTCTATTTTCGGAGTTGATCGAGTCAGGTCCGCTACTTCTCGCCGTAAGCTCTAAATAGGTGGACATATTCCCTGTCAAAAAACAACACTCCAATTAATTTGGACACTTGCCTTGCTACATGTGCATATTATTTATACCAACGAATTTAGGATCATAGTTTTAAGAATGTATATAATTGCATAGGATACCCGGGAATTATTTCCCGGATTTAAAGAGTATTGAGTAAAAAGATTGTCAGACAGGTTCTGCAATTTGGACAACTGTGTGAGAAGGAGAGCAAGCATTATGCAAAAGACGTGTACTTCGCTTGCGAAAATTGATGCAAATCTTTAGGAGCGATTTTCACTTGCGAACAATATATGGCATGAACAGAAAAAGCGATTATCAAAAGTCCAAGTGTTTCCTTTCGATACATTCAGGCTACTCCTTTAAACCGTGCGATATTCGTCGGTAAGGATCTTTGAGTCAAAATTTCAGGGTATCATGCGGGAAATGAATCCAAAATGAATCTATGAATCAAGGATAGATTTAAGCTGAATGGGATAGTTTTCTTCGAAATCTATTGATCAGCGAATATTAACCTCTGAAAAGGGTCCATACATTATTTGGGCGTGTTTGTGATAAAATAATTTATAAATTGCGACTTGTACTTTGCTTTGTCCACGTAGTTTGTTTTGAAAACTTCATTGTACTTCAACATGGCACCGAAAGTGTGCCCAGGATGACACTGCCTATGGGAGATTATTTACAATTCATTCGTTATTAATATGAAACTGACAAAGCCCACCATATGTGAAGATTTCGGCATTATCCCAATATAATTTCGACCTTTTATCAGTCCTTTGTTAAAGGGGAATTTCAGTTTGAGTGGAAATGAAGGTCATATTTTGCAAAACATTGAAACTTTTTATTACGGGGATAGGTTTGATGTCTTATGACTTTCCTGATTTTGTACAAAGTACCCAAATCTGGTGTGAAGAGTTTAATGAGCGTCTATGATGATACTGAGTCTTAGCTCCTACCTTAAGAAAAAAATGAACCGCGTCATGATGAAAAGTATCAAGAATTTTGTTTGCTATATTTTCTAAAATATTTACACTGCACAAACTTACCAGAAACCCAAACAAACTGACCGTATATGTATATGCCACCCTTCCGCTTTCCTATGCTTAACACATCACACTAAAAAGTACACGACATGGTTAACCCCACCCTCTACGTTTTCTTAATGAATAATTATGAAGAATTATTCAAGAACAAACGAAAAATGCATGAGTAAAATAATACAGAATTAAATTATAAAGATAAAAGTAACAGTTTAGGAAAAGTTCCCACGGTAAACTATGATAAATTCGGAATGAATGGGCATTAGTCTCACCAACGTTCTTACGGATGTACTCGGAAGAAAACACTTGGTTGACGCTGCATCTGTGAAAAGACCGAGCCAAAGTACAGCCTAAAACGAGAATCACAATTTGCACTTTTTTAATAAATCTAAAAAGTGAACTAATGTATGCGCATATGGAATTTATGTTATTAGTGAATTAGAAAAATGTAATGGTAACAAGAGGTATATTAAATAAATAACTAAATGAATAAAGAATATAAAGATAAGCATTCGGACAATATTAACAAGTTTTAACTCTATCACTCTTTCACAAGTCATGTATTGTACAATGCAAACAGCGATTTAAAATGACCAAACTGTCTTACATACAATGAGTGCAACTCAAGCATATAACACTTCAACACATGCACAACTCAGGCATACTACGGGGAAACACTTGTTTACATCTATACAAGTTTTTTCAAGGCTAAATTATCAGAATCACGGAAGTGATAAAAAAATAATTAATGCAGAAGGAATGAAAAAAATGGCTTAAAATAATACAGGATTAAAAACACAGATAAAATATGTTTACAAAATCCACATAACAGTTTGTGTCACTGATAATCTATGGTAAATTGGAAATAAATGGGCGTTAGTCTCACCAACTTTGAATTAGATGTAGTCGGAGGAAAACACCTGAAGGACGCTGCTCTGGTGAACAGATCAAGCCAAAGTACAGTCTAAAATGATAAATACAAATTATAGGATAGCATTTCTTTTCATCTATGTAAGTTTTTACTGGCTAAATAATTATAATCCCCGAAATGACAAATTAAAAATTGTTTATCATTTGTAAAAGACATACAAGAACACATTAAATTCCATATGGCCACCAAGAGTTCAGGTCCAAGCTTTGGTTTATATAATGTATTATTCTATCTTGAAATAGTGTCATCTGTACCTTTATATATTTAAAGAAATTTCATCTGTATAGATTTTGTTTCATGACCTGAATGAGTTTTGCAGGTGTGTTCACTGTCAAGTCTTTTTATCTTGTAAGGATTAGTGTTGTTCGTTTCTCAACATTTTTTGGCACGCAGTCTTAAACAAGATGAACTAAACTGACATTATTCAGTTTGACACTTTGACACATTAATTTGAAATATGCCCACTAATTGACGTGCAATTTTAATTGTTTTACTTTTAGGCAGGTATGTATTAATTATTTATAGTTAAGCAAGTGTTGAAAATATCGCTGTCACATGGTTGCAGTGCTTACCTTTAGTGTAACACATTTTAGTCACCTTCATCTCAGTATGGTACATGTGCCTTGTATGAGTATTCAAAATCAATCCATTTTCAGTTTTAGATTGTGTTGAATTAACTTTACTTTGCTTTAAATAGATGACAAATATGTAGGTAAATGCTAATTTGTGGTCATCTTAGCCATTTTCCGTAATTTTTCTCCTTTTCTAAAGGTCCAATGTACCCAGTTTTGAATATTAATTTACAGTAAAACCTCTCGAAGCGGCACCTCTAAGCAGCGGCTACCTCTAAGCAGCGGCAGTTAAATTTCCCCCCAGTAGTTTTCAGCGCATTTTATCCTCTAAGCAGCAACTTCTCCGTTAAGCGGTAAGCGGCCGTGTAAATCTCTTCCCTGAGACCATTTTAACCTCTGCGCAGCAACACCAGTACAGCTATTTTTAGAACAGTCTGTCGCCTACACCAGAAATGTCACGCGGTCGGCTGATCACTGCTTGTACCCTGTTGAGAAGGTGTTAATTGGAATCAAATTACAGTTGGACGGGAAACCAGCTGCATGCTACACACATGCCGATGTAGATCTAGGGTATTGCGGGAACGTGTGAAAGAAGTGTCAACTATTGATGATGTTAACGGTAGGTTTGTTTTCTTTAATTGATCGGAAGATCAAAAGAAATCACTGTATTGATTGCTTACTTAAAAAGATGTTTACGTTAAGTGCTAAATGCAAACTGTCATTGTTTTAGGACGTCTGACTATAAATTTGTTTTTTTAATGGTAGAATAGTCTTTGCTTGACTCAATACTGGAATACTAGTCATTTTGTCTTGAAATGTCTTCTAAAAAGGTTTACCTTACGTTAGAGCAGAGGGTTACTGCAATTAAGTTGTTAGAACAAGGAAGGTCTGCACAGTCTATTGCTACCGAGTTGGGCTGCGGAAGAACTCAGATACAGGTCCGTTACTGACGATATTGTTTTTGTAATAGACAAGCAAATGCTGATTGCCTATATTAAATTATAGATATGATTTATATTAAAATAAATTTAAATGTAACCTGTAAGTTGTGTGCTATTTTACTTGTTGTCTAATGTGACTCTTTTCATTTTCCATTTCATAGTTGTGTGGGAAGCGGAAGGCAGAAGTCTTGGCAGAGTATGAAGGGAATGCAAACATCAAAGCAAAACGACAGCGCACTTCACTTAGCGTTAACCACGATCTAGACACCCTATTACTGAGATGGATAACAGACTGCAATCAGCGCCGCATCGGAATTTCAGGACCTCTTATTCAGGAAAAGGCAAGAAAATTAGCATCTGAACTTGACATGACGGACTTCAAGGCATCAAATGGTTGGCTTCAGAAGTTCAGGAATAGAACGAACATAGTGTTGAAAACTGTGAGTGGTGAAAGAGGGGATGTGAATGAGGATATTGTTAGCGAATTGAAAAATCGTCTGCCAACTGTGTGTGACGGATATGAACCACGGGATGTGTTCAACATGGAAGAGATCGGTCTGTTTTTTTAAACATGGAAAGACTACAACAATGTGTGTGTCTGGGACTGATGTGGCAGGTGGTAAACGGGCAAAAGACCGGATCACAGTTGCTCTTTGTGCGTCCATGACTGGAGAGAAGCTAAAACCTCTAGTGATTGGAAAGAGTAGAAAACCGAGATGCTTCAGCAGAGTGAATGTGAAAACTCTTCCAGTGACATACACATTCAACAAAAAGAGCTGGATGACTGGAGCCCTGTTTGAAGAGTGGTTAAAAGGAGTTGATAAACAAATGAAGCGTCAGAGTATGAAGATTTTGTTGTTTCTGGACAACTCACCAGCCCACCCAACACTGCAAATGGAAAATGTGAAACTGGCCTTCCTCCCACCAAACACCACATCTGTTGCTCAGCCCATGGACCAGGGGATTATCCAGACAATGAAACTTCATTTCTTCAAGCTTCAGTCACAGCACATTCTAGCCGAAGTTGATAATTCAACCTTGTGTGGAAGCGATCTCCTAAAAACAAGTCACCATCCTAGACACTTTTTTATGGTTTTAAAAACATACACTTATTTGATTAAAACTAAATCAATGCTTAAAACATCATAAAAGTGTAGTAGACTAGAAAAAGCCACTAAAACAGGTTGGTACAGAAAATGGGTGTTTTAAAGTTGACGGTAGCATCTTAAAAAATCAAACTAAAATTAATGATCAATGAAAAGTATGCCTGATTTCTAAAAATCGAGAGAGTCTTTCTCTCTACCTTGAAAAAATAAGTATCACTCCGATCTTTTCATGAAAAAAGGGAACACTGCTGTCAAAACGAAAGTCGAACTTACTTGAAATGTCCTACTTGTATGATTAAACGTTTAAAGATAAAGTAATTTTTTGCTAATGTGTAATAATGTTATGCACTTACCAGTCCGTTTTGCGGGACCTCTTCTATGCTTTTCTTTCACTTAGAACTGGTCACAATAATCTTTCTAGACCAGGAGTTATCGCTCGACTAATCGCTGTCCCCCAAGAAGGCTGTTTTTATACTGAACCTAAGATAGAAGAAACATCCAGAACCGTCCAAAGTTTAAGACAAATCATATCAGAACGAGCCAGACCAGGTCGGCCTACCTTTACTTCACAGATATAGACCTGAAAACTAGATACGTTTCACTGTATTAAGTACAAAGTACTTATACGTACATACCGATACAGTATCTTTACCACCATTCATTTTTTATATCGAAAGGACCCTATTTAAAGATGTACTGAAGCATAAGTATCTATGCTTGTATTTTCAGTAGGGCAATTATAAGGAGACTCTTTAGCGTTTTATTTGTCTTTGCTATTATCTCTTAAAGATGAAGTAATAAAGAAAGTGCTTTTTACTGTACGAATAAAATTATTTACATATGTATGATGCCACAAATATAACGTTAGTTTAAGTTATAGTATGCTAGCATCCTTCATATACAAAGAAAATAATAAGTTGTCAAATTGTTTTAATCTTTACAGAGTAACTCATTGTGTTTTTTTCAGTAAAATTTTGTTAGTCACCAGATTAAATTTAAACTTCAACTTAATAAACTACAAAAACAAATAAAATCATTTAAAACATTTGCAAGCTTGTGTTTCAGTGCTATGATTCTGGTGTAATTCTAAATAAGAATATATGACAAAGTCCTATGAACATTGCAACGTATAGCAAACCCTGAAAAGGCACAGGACAAAGGTATTCACATACTAGCCTAACGTAAAAGTAAAAATAGCTCGTAAATGAGTCATTTAACAAAAAGAGCAACCCCAACAGTTACCACCTTGGAACGGTAAGTCGGCAAAAGGGACAGACTGGGATGCTTAAACCGGTTTTACAGAGCTCAAACCTCTCACATCCTTACTGGTTTCTCAAATGCAATCAATAAAAAGAAAGCCTATCTATTTTAATAAAAAATGCCCAATCACTGACGTTTTCTTTGAGATTTTTTGACGAAAGTAATGGCGTCCTTGAAGAATAATGTCCGCATAGTATTAAGAAGAGACAGAAGTATTATTTCTATTAGAAGAACTACAAACTTCGCACTTCCTAATATTGTTTATACCGACTTCCAAAAAACTAAAATTAATAGAATTAGTTTTAAATGACAAGGAGTTCATAGAGGTCATAAGAAAAGTTTCGGATAACTTACCATATCTAAGCTTGCTAAATTATAGTTCCTATAATCTTAAGCATAAAGATAATTTCTTCAGTTATTTCTTGTAGATCTTACTTTGTTCGGCACTTAAGGTAGCAAAATAATTCTGCGATGCAATTTTATGTTTATTTTTTAAAATTGTCCAGTCATTGTGTAAATTTTCACATGTAAATGTTCAGGGACTATATATGGAAGCATTTTGGTAAAGTCCGTTTTACGCTTACACAATTGTTGTTATTGTTGTTTGTCTGGTATATTTAACCATTATAAATAAAAGTATGCAAAAATAATACAAAACGGATTTATTTTTAAAAAAAGGACGAAATCAACACAATACTAGTTTCAAGTTATTAAAATATGTAAACTGTTATGTAGTTTTGATAAAGACATTAACATAAATAATTATTATTGCAATATTGATCTACTTAAACGAGGTCTTTGATGGACTGTTTCTTCTTCTGATCGCTGTTTTGATAATGTTTTATGTCAGCACGCAGGTTGTAAGCTTTGTGTAAATTATCTTTGCTTTTAATATCTGATTACGTAAAAAATGCAGAAACCGAGATAAAAACTTAAAGGAAACATGTACCTTATAGTGTGTGTTTTTAGTAATTTCTATAGTTGTATTACCAGAAGATTAAAGAGAACCGGTTTTACGTCCATACCCTTTATATGCTACAGTATAAGCATAATGATTTTTTGTTTCTCTTTTAATAGATATCGTTGAACAGTCTTTTGACATCAATTTTTCGCCACTTTTATTGTAATGATATTTTTATAAGATCGAGTAGTGAACATTGTTTTAATAGTATAAATGTATTTATGGGGGAATATATTTCGAAGTTAAAGCCCACACGTTTGCCTGAACATGTTGATGAACATTCCTAACGTCGGTATTTATACATTAACACAGATAGTTTATGCATATCTACTGATCAAGCTTAAGTCACTGTAGATTTTTACATGTATGTCACGTGGTTTCATGCATTGTCAGTCTGATAACGATACACGGAGAGTCGATAACCGAAAAAAACACGGACAGACACATTTTTGTAATCTCTCGATATTCTTACAAGTGGGGTGAATCTTTACTGTGTTATTATTAGTCTATAAATATATGCTTCAAAAGACATATAACAAACGAAACGTCAGACTTTTCAACAGGTATCATTGCGTTTGATCTTTATTTTGAAGAATTTAGCGCATAATGTTATGCTGACGCATATATCGACCGTTGATATTATTTAGAAGTTTGAAAATGGTGAATTATTAATTTCACTAGAAATATGGCTGCTTTTGATACATTTTATTTATATGATTTTGGCGATGATTTTTCATATTTGTTTTGGGTGTTTGTATAACTTTAGTACCCCATTTAACTGACGTACTTAACTCTCTACAAACTTAGTTTGGAAAGTAAAATAACTGCTGAGACGATGTTGTTGTTGTTTGTTTTTTTTTGGGGGGGGGGGGGGGAAGGGGGGTTGATTAATAAGATCATTAAATCGAGAAAATGTTAATCAACAAAGCTAGAGTATATTGACCCTGTCACATAGTACGAGGCAAAAGGTGGGAATAAAGAAGACCAATATTATCCGTATACCTTTTGACGAAGTAACTATAGCAAGGTTAAACAGGCCGACCATATAGAAGATTAGCTAGGTCAGGGTCGCTCTCTATTAACAGCTCTTGGTACGACATGGTTGTATTCTGTTGAAGGTTTAACTCAGTAAGCGATTAAATGTGTGTAAATAAGGGTCAACATTATTTCGTGGTAAAGCAATGTACAACGCATTGGAAAGCATGCAAGTCCTCAGCTACAAAAAAAACTCTTCCCAGAAGTTATACATTTGGACAAAAGATACGACAGAGTCATTAACATCCGATACTATAAACTATTTTATTACACATAAAATACTTTCTATATGATAGCATTTTAACTTAACGTAGATTAAAAATAAACCCTTATAGATGCTACCGGATGCGATCAAAATACACAGAGGTTAAAATTAACTCCCAGATAGTTATTTCGTCAAGATTACACCCCCCGTGTCTTGAATCTAAAAAAAATCCGATTGCGTCATTATTACCGATAATGTTGGCCTGAGATGTTGAGACTACACGAGTGACCTCGGTCACACATAACCTAGGTACATGTACAGAGCCCAGACAGTGGGGATACGTGATGAATGTCGCAAATATCTCGACCTACTACTGCATAGTCAGACCTCTTTCCTCGGTACGGGATTAAATCTAATCATGTTTCCTAGTAACCAGTAATCTAGCTGAGATAATGTTGGTCAAGAGGGAAAAAAACGCGGGTTAGATAAGACCAATATCGTCACATCATAAGATAACCCGATGAAACGATAATGACAACGAAAATATAATCAAATATAAAACTTTTACTGTATCAGCCGTAGTTTGCTTCACATTCAAAGGAAAAATACGCACAGTTTAATAGCTGTCGCCGAATTTGATTTGGATTTGTTTACTTTTATCAAAAAACAAATCAAAGAAAACAAGCTTTAACGAGGTCAAATTGTTTGTACATTTTCGGTTTTTGTATTGCCACTCAGTCCTGCATTTAATTTCATTTAATGAAAAATTATCTATCTATTTATATACATTTATATAAAAGACAGCATGCAATAACAAAAGTACAGATAGCCTAAAAAACAATATGAACCTAGTGGTTTGGGGAATATCAATTGGAAACACTTTGTAACCAGGGCTCTTAATGCATGGCTTTATATAGACCGCCAACTCCGGAAAGCAGATTCTATGTTATTTTATTTCATGATATGAAGTAAAGCCTGGAATGAACATGAAAAGAATTTCTTAGCCAAAAGTGACTTCAAAATTATCACCAGGCTTTAATGGAGTTTCCACCTCTAATTATTGAAGTAATAAAGTTGTATCGAATTTCATAAGCTGGTTTGCTGGTTAGCGTAGGAGAGAGACCTACCCTGTCTCTTATATAGTAAGTATAGAGGATTAGAGGTCACTTACAAGTTAGAAAAGTATTAGCTTTAGAACCTTTTCTCTCACTAGACAGTATCACACAGTGGACATCACAGACATCAACAAGGGACAGACACAACAACGGTCAACAGACGATGTAATAATTTAATGACATATTTGGTTTTATAATAAAGTAAGATCTGGAAATATGAACACTGAGTAACATATACCCTCCCATCGAATAAAATGTCTTCTTGCATTTTTCCATATCCATAATGACTAGATTATTGCCAGAAATAGTAAAAGTATCCCGAACATACAGCAATTAATCTAACAATAACAGCAATATATCTGAAAACTTTTTTCAGCAGTTAACTCAAACACAAACAGATTTATAAGTGAAATATATATGCATCAGATTAAAAACAACATTGAGTTAACATCAGCTGTAAATAAAGACAGTAGAAAACTGCATGCAAATTACATCATATAAGTTATACACAAATATCCATAAAATACAATCTGCAATATTAAGTCAAAATAAAATACATTTTTACACAAAATAGTCTATGCAATGGTTGCCTTGCATTTGAGCATCAGATGAAGTAGACATCTGACAAACCCACTGACCATATTTGTCAGGAGCTCTACTCACCCTTGATGATTTTTTCAACACAGGAATATTGGGTACATCCAGTTGTAGTAACTCTCGTATGGGTAACTCTCGTACTTTTGATGTCCGATTAACAAATGGCACATTATCTTGTACTGTACTCTGCATACTGCGTGCGGGTGTACATTGAGTGCAAATGGAATCTGGACTGACTTCACTATATGAGTTAGATGGGAAATTGTTGACCGGATCAGTTACTTTGACACTTGACCCTTTTCTTTTACACGGAGTGGAAATCGGAACAGACAAGATATCTTCGGTGCAAAGTGCAAACTCTTCCAAGACCATCTTCTCTCCTTACACAGGAAGTTCAGAATTTGGGATCCACTGACAACACTTGTACCCTGTCACCAACTTCAAACTTTGGAGCCCTAGCATTTCTGTCTGCCTGATTCCTCAGCTGCAGCTTTGTATGCATACTGCACGCTGTCCCTCCACTTGAAACATACGAATGTGGCTTTCCTGTTCCAAGATATGCATGAACAGCGAGTCTAGGATGCCATCCGAACATAACATAGTAAGACGAAAATCCCATAGCATCACATTTTGTTGCATTATATGTTTGAACCAAAGGACCAATATATGCTTTCAAGTCAGATTTTTGATCGGTGTCTAAAGTACCTAGCATTTTAATAGGGTTTGATTGAACCTTTCCGATGAATTTCACTGATCATGATACGAAGTGGGATTGGATTTGCCGGCATTTTCGCCGATACTGTGCAGCGACATTTCTATCATTGTAGCACAGGGGCACTTATGAGGCCAGGGACTGAATCCGGCCGGGCCATTATACTGACACCGACGAGTCAGGCGTAATGCTGTCACCTTAGCCCCGAGCGTTAGGAGGAAAGCCACTACTACTAACTTTAAATTCTGTGGTTTGGCCCGGCCGGGGTTTAAACCTGCGACCTCCGATCCGCAAGCCGACACTCCACCACTTGAGCTATTGCGGCCGCTAAAACGAACATGATACGAAGTAATGCGGGTTTTGGCAGTTCATGTCAATTTGCATACAGTCAAGCTTGTGTTAGCGGTTACGTGTTTAGAGCGGTCACCTTGCTGTAAGCGGCCAGTTTAGGTCCTCCCAAGCAATTTGTTCTTTAATTGTCGTCTAATCAGCGGTCACGTGCCTTCTTCGGCCAGCGGTCAGCTTAATTGGGCAAATCCTTCTTTAATTGACTCATAATTAACGGTCAGTAAGCATGTGTCAATCGTCAGTTGTGATCACACAATGAATGTGTGACCGTTAATCCCCCTGCTCCCCACCCACTAGTCAATACTATCACACTAACTGTCCCGATTTCCCAATCAAGATAGATTCCTAGATATCATCCATCTGGTAGTCGAAGCAAAAAAAGTGTCTCAGCCTATATATATATATTCAGCGTATATCGTAGTGAAACGAGTAAAAGAAGAGTTAATTTATAAGCGAGTCCATTTACGCATAGATTAATACCATGTACCGAATTTATTTGACTATATGTTCATAAAATTGTCGCAGTTTTAGTTATTGTTTATACAAAACTTTCTAAAACGATATTCAACATAATTTAATTTGTCTAATGACACACTACTTGCTGTTTTAGTTTAAAAAAATGTAAAAAACTTGCACAATCCGGAACTTAGATGTCCGAACATATGTACACTTTTCAACGATTTGTGACACTACAATTTGACGAAGATCTTGGTACCGGAATAAATTTCATGTGAAATATTTAAAATGGTATGGTTTGTACTGTAAGTGACCAAAATACTATTCGAACAGTACTTTGTAATAGATCTACTATTTAAGTAATACTTTTTTATAAACATACATGCTCATATTAATAGGTAAACAATCAATAATAACATATTTTGTGTTAAGCAGCCAACTTGTCTTAAGCGGCCAAGTTTACACTGTTATTCCCTAATGACCTTACTCTCGACGTTTCTACCCTGGTCACTATGCAAATTTTCAGGAAATAAATAGAACCAGATGAAATTCTCATAAAGAGCGTTTGCATAATTTGAGCTTATTGGTTGCGGCATGGCACAGCCTGCGCATACCTAGTTAAATAATCTGTGATGACCAAAATATGCTCGTAACCTCCCTTTGAAGCTTCCAAAGACGAGAAATCCGTACACACCAACTCCATCGGCCTAGTAGTTTTGATGTTTACCATTTCAGCTGTCGCAACCGGAGACTTTCTCCTGACACAGCGCCCATATGTCTCTATTTTAGAGTTGACAGTTTACTCCAAACCTGGCAAATATAACCGTTGTCTCGCCAACTACAATGTTTTTTTTCTTTAGCAGGGTGACCTACATCATCATGTACAACTTTCAATGCACTACTTTCATAGGATTCTGGTAGTACCAACTGTTTGGACCATCTTGAGTAGACATCCTAAATAAAACACCATTTTCAACCTCAAGATGATTCCATTTCCTAATGGACCAATGGTAACTCAAGTGTCAAGCTTCGTTCCTTTAGACGAGAACCGCTTTGAATCAACTGGCAAATCTGTGTCAAAAGCTTGCTCTACCCTCCAATGAATCTTATTGAAACTGTCAAACTGGACTGGACTTTTTCCTCCCCGGCCGAAGGAGGAGTAACTCCAGTCAACACATGTGAAGACTGAGGGACATCTGCAATAACAACATTACAAATGCACAGCTTCCGGGTATATCAAAGAGTCGGGAATGCGTGACAACCCATCAGCATCAGTATTTAACATTCCTGGCCTATATTGGATAGAGAAATTGAAATAAGCCAGCGCTGCGACCCATCTTCGACTTGTTGCATCCAACTTGGCTGTTGTCAATACATAAGTCAGCGGATTGTTGTCTGTGACTGCTTCGAATGAATTACCCCAGAGATTATCTCTAACTTTCTCTGTCACCGTCCACTTTAAAGCCCAAAACTCAAGCTTATGTGCTGGATACCTCTTTTCATTCGGTCTAATCCACGATTAGCATACCGATTACACGCTCTTTACCATCTTGTTTTTAAATACTGCCCCCAAGGCAGAACCAGAACTGTCTGTATATAGAATGAACGGTTGAGAAAAATCTGCAAAACCGAAGTTTATACAATATCATTGACTGTTTCAAATGCAACTTGTTCATCATGGCCATGACACTAGATTTGGCTTTTTGCCTTTCTTTGATTTTGTCCCATTTAGACACCAACCAGTAATCTATTCAATGGCTCTACAATGTTGGAGTAAATTGGAATGAAACGTCTGTAATAACCTGTGAAGCTAAAAACTGACGTACTTCCTTTACATTTCTGGGTACTAGCCAATTCTTCACTGCTGAAACCTTATCAGGATCTGCATGGATACCCTCTCTAGATATAACATGACCCAAATACTTAACCGAAGACAAGAACAACTCGCACTTGTCTGGTCAAAGCTTTAAACCATGTTCAGCCAGTTTTGAAAAACAGGAGTCATGTCTGGAAATATGCTAATCAAAATCTTTTGAGAAAATAAGGATATCATTCAAAAACACCAAGCAATCCTTTAGGTGCATATCTCCCATGGTACGCTCTACAAGCCTATGAAAAGCAGCACCTGCATTTGATAGCCCAAAACCCATTCTATTCCACTCATAAAATCCTAAATTCCCAACTGATAAAGCAGTATACTGTTTACTGTCCTCATCAATCTCAACATTCCAATATCCTGATCTCAAGTCAAGTTTAGAATACATAGTAGACCCTACTAGAGTATCTACTATATCTTTAAAACGTGACAACATGTATTCATCCTTCCTGGTTTTGGAATTAAAAATTCTCCACTCAATACAAAATCTCAGACTGCCATCTTTTTTGTTGTTGACCAACACCACATAACTAGATTATGGACTCTCTAATGGTCTTATTATACCTGCCTATAACGTAACATTAATGATTAATATGTTGATGCATCTCTTCATACATTGCTGGAGGATTTTTTCTGTAAGGCTGTTTGAATGGTTTGGTATCTTCTAACACAATCTTATGTTTCAACACATCAGTTTGACCTATATCTGTGCGTCTAAATGAAAACACATTTTCCAACCTACCTAAGAGTTGATGAACCGTATGCAACTCATTTAAAGATTTGTCAACATTTATTTCGACACTCATGTCACAGGACGAAATTATCAACCACTTCAACTTCAGTGAGTTGACAAATTAAAGTTTTGGAGAAATTTCTACCATGTGAGCTGTTAGTTTGCTTATTTGCACTGAGACCTTTTTTTTACTGAACCAGACTTTTTCACCATTTCAACCCTAAGACACACAATAATCCTCTAATCACTGAAGGCCGAGTTTTCTGTAACTACTTAAGATGCCTTGTTATTCACATTTGTAGCAATGCAATTCAATGTTTTACTCTTATACGGCCCTAACTTGTAACTTCTTCTACCACACAACTTGGTTTTGCATGAGAAACATTTTGTACTGTCAATAGCAGACTGCATCTGTTCAGGGACATGACTGTATGATGAGAAAGATTGACTATCTCTAAAAATACGAATTATGTTCGTACCTAGAACAATAGGACAATGACTTGTGGAGGCGTTATCTGGAATAACCAGTAAAAGAACATCAGATGCTTGGTGACTTAAATTAACGTGCAAAGAGCACTCAATATATCCACTATTCACTATATAACTACCTGTTGAAACAGACAAAGCTAAAGCTAAATTTTCAATGGATAAAACCTCTAGTTTTGGAGAAACTTATTAAGTGCTGATTTACATATAACTGAAACCATGGCTCCTGTGTCTAACCGTGCCTTAAATCTAGTACCATCGATTTGAATATCCGATTCATTTGACTCTCCAACTAAATGAGACCATATGCTTTTTTATTTCTATCCCTACCAAACTCTGTTTGGCACTCGTTCCCAGCCTGACCAACCTCTCTTTGGCCAGCAACGGAGGTGGTTACTCTTTTGACTGAGAATTGAAGTTGCTACTATGAAAGTTACGGCTATTGCTCCACTGGCTACTTCGCCCTCTGCCTCTTTTGCGTATATATAGACCTTCGTTTGTGCCCCTTGTTGACTGGTTAGTGGTAGTACTTGCCATCTTCAACCCATCTAATCTTTGCAATTTTTTTCCAAACTGCGAATCATACTTTTTCTCTAACCTTGCTTCAACAGTTTTCAACTCTGACATGAAAGAATGTTCCACTGATGCCAGTCTGTGCTCAAATTGTGACTCCAAAGAAAGCAATATTTGTAATCTTTGCTGTGTTGCTGTTACAAAGAGTAATCTCTCTCCAAGTAGACATCTGTTAACATGGATGTCTAAGTCAGAGATAGCGTTATATTCATGCCTCGTTTGGTTTACATCTTCAGTTTTTCATTTGCAATGCAGACCAAAGTTTGTGTCTAAACATGTCATCTTTAGCCCCAAAGGATAAATGTTCGTTTTCAATAGCTATCTGTAAAATGTTCTCCAAGCGACAAGCAAGGGCGGAAACAGACTTACCAGGCTGCTGAACTGCATTAAGGAACTCGTGCATAACCATACCTTTAGTTGAGACATTACTAAGGCTGCTTCCAATATGTCTAAAAGGGTTGTTTTCGCAGGTCCGCATACCGACCTCTTGACTGCCTGTAATAAATTTCTAAATTAATGTTATTTCTGAATCATTCTTCAAACAAGAACTTCATATTTCCATTCAAGATATGAACAACACTTCTTCTTCAATGGTTCTTCTCTCGAAAACAGTGGTAGTTCCGGTATAGCATGTGTAGTACTGTACTGAGCAGGTACCCATTCACCTGACGGACTGGAAATTATACTCTGTATAAATTTGCCCCTTCTTTTGTGGAATGATGGTATTGACGAAGTCATTCTTTGCTCTCAACACAACAACAATTAAAAACTATAGGTTAAACTCTTTATCTACTATACATATATATGGGATGTAGCGGATCACTAACGACTTTTTCGCTGCATGCGCATTAGAAACAAGTGTTTATACAGAATATAAATTTAGATTGCAAAAAAATCCTCTTTCCAAAAATGCTTACCATTTTAATCTCTGATGTATGTTCATTTGCAAACGCTCCAGTTTTTTATGCAATTTGGGTAGTAGCGGATCACTTTAGGGTTTAACGAATCACTTGATAAACGTCACGTAGGGATCATCTCAAAGCACCAAAAACGGCATATTTATCACAATAATGCAACTTAAATATATTAACGGTACGTTACTTTTTTTTCTCATGAATAATGCTATCGCATTTCAGATCATATGGCTGCGTCCTCAAGTTGAGTCCAATGTTTCTAGCAGCTGTCTGGGTCTGCGTCTCCTCTATGCTCGTTCGCGCGCGCACACAGACACACACACAAAGTTAATCTGGATGGGATATAAATACAAGACCAAATAGCATTGAGTAAATACTTTAATTGAAATCAGTGATTGGTATTATAAGGTTTAACTTATAATGACTAAATCACATGCATTTTGTACTTTTTGTCATATCAATCATTAGTTTTCACAACAAACCCGGATTTTATTAGTATGAATTTAAGGGAATTTGAAAGGCGGGTAAGACAATGGGATATGCATGCAGTAAAACATCTGAAAAACAAACTTGCAATCAAGCAAACATAACGGATCTAAATAAGAATTTTTTGACCTGTGGCTGCTTTATTTGGTTATTAGTACGAGATGTATGTGAAAGATAAAAAGCATTTTAATAACAAATAAGGCCAAATGCTTAAAGGGGTCTTGACACAGCTGGTATATTCTGTGATAAACATAATTTAAGTGCCATATATATTACCGATCGCATTTACAAACCAATTTGAAACCTTGTCCATTTAAACATATCAGCTACATCCGTACACCAGACATGAGTTGGGATATTTCCGTAATAATTTTAAGGGCAGTGCAAGACGTTATTTGTTGTGATAAATACTGCATTTTCATTTCAAATAGTGTGTAACACATGGTCTAATCACTATTGTTTGCCGATGATGCATGCGCAGTTTGAGAATAGAAAATCTGTGTTCAGGCAGCTTTAAACATCATTGCAACATAATCAATATAGAATGAAGTCTACCAAATATGTAAAGACAAAGGCAAATCATTAAAAAAGAAACCAAAACCTCCCCTCGACAATTTCCTATGAAATTATACAGAATGTACACAAAATGCCACTGACTAGATCATATGTGAACTCAATCTAACTACTTAACATTTGTAAATATTGCACAAAAATACAAAAACAAGGATCGAACACTAAGAAAGACCATTTATTTCAACATACATGAAATATTATTGTACTTTTGAGATCTATTTTTCGTACCTAAAAGAGGTTGCATACCTTATGCTGAAATAGTTGTAAACAGTTAACTTCATATATCATTAATATTTATCACAGCATATTGGGTGCATGATTTTAATGGGTATTTTAAAGATATTTCTTCTTGATGGTTTTGGCATTTTTACAGCTAGATTTAATCTGATTTCATGAAGAACTATTTTTATTTGTTTGTCTAAGCATTTGTTTTGATAAAAAAGAGATGACGGTGTTGTTGATGATGATATATTAAACAAAGATGATGATGAGGAGGACTATAGATATGCCAGTGTATATTGTTTAATCTCAAAACATGTCATTCATCAATGGTATGATATTATAGTGAATGCATCAATATATATCACTACATATTCAAAGTTGATACTGTCTTCATATTTATGCACAATTGTTGGTTGGATGCTTATATAATTTGTTACAATAGTGATATGATGGTGATATGATGTGAATGATGATAGTAGTAATCGTGATTAGAATCTTATATTGATGGGAGTTGAACACAGCTAACATAATTTCAGAGAACGTTGTAATGATTATGATGATGAAGTGAAAGAAGAGGTGCAAACCGACTTACAATCAATGAAATAACTGAATAACATAGGATGGGTTTATAACTTGGGATAAAACGTTTGGCAGATCGTATTCATGTTCACTAATGAGACGGCCCCCTACATTAATTGATCCGTTATAATCTAAAATATGTGCGTTCTCTTTATCAGCTCAAACATCAAAAAGCTGTTTGATACTGTCTCCAGTCCAAAGAACAAAACATTTCTTGTGGTGATAAAGGACATATACTCCCATCAATTGATGCCATTGGTTTGATCAATTACCCTATATTGCTAGAAAATTCGCTGTTGATTGCACTTTCGTTTTTGTGTATTTCGGTAGGAATGTCAACTTCCGGTGACCTCTATTTGGCTACGCCATCATTTTCGGTTATTGCAAACTGCTAGGCTGAAAATTTCTCTGTGGAAATCCTAACAAGACATCAATTTTTCTAATAATATGCGTTGTACTTGGTTTAAATCAAGAAAAGTAGTAAAAATACCAACTCAGATTTGGCTGATGCGCAAAATCTTTAGATCCGCTACACTCCAAACGACTGTATATCTACAGTTAAGACAGAAGTCATGAAACAGCAGTAGTTCCGAAACGACCTCTTGATTCTTGTATGTTTGCTCGTACAGTACTCCAAAAATTGGTTCTTATCTATCGAATACGGTATTTTTCACATTTTCCCAAGTTTTTCCGAAGATTTTCGACGCGTTTTGAAGTACTGCAAAATCAACAAAATTCGATTGAAATATCACCTGCGTAACAATTTTAGTCAACACCGTTTAACGAAACTGGGGGGAAAACATTGTGGTCAGAAAAAAACACACAGTCCTAAAGTAACCAATCACACTTATGCATCAAAATGTATTATCTATTATCTATACCTATTCTTTGTTAACTTAATGCAAAGTCTTGTTTTATGATTGTGAAAAGCAAAATATACCATATTTTATGTTTGTATGAGCAGCTATTCCGGAACAGCTGAGAGCATGTTAGATTACATCCCAGATGGGGGGGGGGGGGGGGGGGGGGGAGGGATCTCAAACGTATTGAACGATTTTGTAAAAAATTCTTTTATTCAATAGATTCTGTGCATCTGTTGTTTTATACCACTCACTTACCCCCCCCCCCCCCCCCCCCCCCCCACACACACACACACGCATTATATCTCTGTCTATCTCTCTATATCTCTATCTATCTCTCCCTCCCTTCCCCTCTCTCCCTCTCCTATCTCTATTTTTCGCTTTCTCATTTGATTATCAGTTTTTGAATATGTTACTGAATGTTAGTTATATCTTATACATATATACGGGAGATCTATCGATACCTTAGATTCATACAACTTCCACTTATTTTGTCTACAAAAATTACATGATTAGCTATGATTGGATTGAGATTCCAGCAGTTTCCTTTGAGTAAATTTTTGACAGTCGATTTCATTCTTTTGATAAAACCCGAACTTCTTCCTGTTTCTAGACAGAAAAGAAAATTATAGGATTTTAATCGCTTTACTTTTATTCTTTTAATTCCCACCTGTTCAGAATAATATTGTATGTACATGTTGCTTCAATAACCAAATTAAATATGTGCTATGCAAAATGAGTTTTGTTTCACTAAAACAACATTTGAAAATATCCAGAGACAGTCCTGCATAGTAGGAAAGAAATACTTATAATAGACCCAGTGACATTTAGAATGTCTCAGTGTAATCATGGCTTTAAGAAAAGTTCAGAAATGATTATGCATGTTCAACACATCTTCTTAATCAAAACACACCTTTAAATATGTATACCGAGACAACAAACTGAAGGCCTGTTGTTATGCTGAGCTATGCTGTACATCTGCATTGGATTAATATTCTGTTACTTACAATAAAATGGGCCAATCCATATTGTAATATCAATGAAAATGTGCATCCCATATTCATACACATATATTAAAGTGATTTATTTATCAAAATCTAGTGAAGTGATGTGCTTTGATATCATGTATGTGTGCATGTTTTCCAAGCATAACATTTCACTTTTATTTGTTCATATTATAATGACAATCATAACTTAATACATAAAATAGCATTTGTTTTATTTTTCTCCAGGTGCATCTATGAACAGAGCCAGGTGAATGTACATGTAGCTTGCCTGCTAGAGAGGCGTCTGTGACTGTCAGATATTTCCACTTTGGTACAAAACGTTGTAAAAGGTTACACTTCAAAAAAAAAACTCCCAGAACTGATCCTCCCACTAGATTACCTGTAGATAGCAAATATACTAACATTCATGATGAAAGTGCATGTCTTGCCATGAATCCCAGAACTGTCCACATTTCACCCTAGTTTACACACTTTGTTAACCAATGAACAACGTAATATTTTTGGTCAGATATTGCAGGACTCCCATTTGGCCATGTTCTAAGAGAACTGGTATTTTGTTTTAGGGAGGTGTTAGATGAAGGGGGAATAGTATATGCTGAAGTCTGTGGTGACCCAGTACCAAGTTCATACCCCTGGTCAGACCAACATGATATTGGAGGTGGGGTTCATATGTCTTGTAATTACTTCATCAAGCAAGTAGCAAAGTATGTTGATCAAATACTTGCACAAGTTAACAAAACAGTTTCAGAAATGGAAGCTAATAAACTATTTCAAATGTATTTTTAAGAGACTAAACGTATGGTTGGGATACCATTTGTCCTGTTGTACCTTTATTGCATGTTACACATGTAGTGAGTGTAGCAGTAAACTTGTTAACAACAACTGATACATCTTCCATTAAAGTTTTTGTTTTTTATAGATTTCACTTGTAATAATGATGTTAAATTCTTAGTCTACCATTTCTGGGGAAAAAGTACCTACTGGCGGGGGATATACAGTCATTGGCAGGTTCTTGTTCTATTTGTAGTTACTTCTTGCTTTGTTTTGTTTTGTTTTAATTTGTGTAGAAGTACCTCCATAATTCTCACGTCAGAATTACTTTATTTCTTTCATTTTTTGCATCATTGTTTTCTTGATTTACCTTGAAATCCACCAAAACTATGTGTTTTATTTTGGTTTTCTTTTTCAACCCTAGTTTCAATTGTTTATTGACATTAATTTTCGAAATCATATTTTGCATTGAATGATATACAAGAAAAAATGTTGTCTCTGTTTCAAATATTTACCAACATTTCAGGTTCAATGTATTGTCAAGGTAGCAGAAATTTTGAAAACTAGGTTGTAAAACTTTAAAGGTGGTATCCAACAATTTACATATATTAAATACGCACACCAATATCTGACCACTGCTTTGGAGAATATGCCCTATGGGCATACTTTTTTGCATAAACCCATACTATAAAGACGATTTTTAACTCTTACTTTATTTTTAGACTGTACTTATTGCGAAAAAAATAGTCTAATGTTCTGTCTTTCCAACTCTATAAACAGTGTGATAGTGGTCTCTGCTAAAAAAAGATACCGATGTCAGAGCAGATTGCCCGGATGACTATATAAAAGTAAGTGGTCACATGATTTTTCTAAGTTGAAAAATAACTATCTATGCAGCGTGGCTCGGATAGGAAACACAAATTTGCAATGACGAGTGGGGATTTATCCTTGATTGTTCATACAGATCTTTGGCATTAATGAAGAGCATTTTCAATAGACCTTTTCAAGCGCCAATGGCTTATTTGGTTATTTTGAGGGAAAAAACAACAAACCTTCGGATACCACCTTTAATACTTTTAAAATCAAGACAAATTTACTCTTTACTAGATTTTACTTCAAATATCATGTCCTCATAGAAATTAATCGCCATAAAATCACTATGGTGCATACTTCAGAGAAATAAGCTTTTATTATGAGCTATAACGATGGGCAGATAGATCAGACCTTGACCAGACTGTTTTCTAATTTGGGTCAGCATTGTCTGCTTTGTCAAAACCTCTAAGACCCAGAGGGAATGTGATAAGAAAACCATTAAAGCCATAGATGCACACAGGTTTCTAACTTCACCAAAGTTATAAAAGACATTTGTCTTTCACAATTTCTAGCATAACGTAACTAGTCTTTCAAAATATGAAGCTTAACCTTATTATCGGTTCTGCTTATATTGCAAAATGATTGTCATAAACTATTGAAATGAAGTGATATTATTTGACATCACTCATTTTGTTGTGTTTTTGTTTGTTATGGGTTTTTTATTATTATTTATATACGTTCATCTCAGGGACAGTAAAGCTGTATGCAGAAATCTGTTTTCGTTATTTTGTTATTCCACCTAAAAATTAAATGCTTACAGTGGTTTGTCTTTCGAGTATTACCTATTGCTGTGCGCTTAAGTAGAATAGTGACCGGTCATTTGACAATACAAAAATAAGTTTGAGAAAGTCCCCAACTTCCGTTGTGTACTGCAACGGGTGGAATATGCCAACATAGAGACATGTTCCGGAACACATGCTCCTGTTTCGAAACTACTGCTTTTACTATAAGTAGAACACATAGATTTAAACGGCGAAGATGGAAACTCCTCCCAAATGTTTAATATGTGTAATTAAGAAGATACATTAGTGCTTTCAATCACAAAAAGTTTAAATCAATCACAGAAAACAACAATGAATAAACAAAGATTGTTTCGTTAGTGTTTTGGAACTACTGCCTTAACTGTATAATATACAAAACACAGACATTCATACACACAAATTGAAAATACTGCAATGGTAAAGTTGTTTGTACAAAAGAGTGAAAGGAAAGAAAGAAGATAGTATAAAAAACCTATATCTGTTTCGCTATACCCCTAAAATTATCCGTGAATATTCTTACCTTAATAATAGACAAAACTTTGCGACTTGCGAAAAAATGCTACTGAAAACAACCTCGAATGAGCCTAAAATGTTACAATAACCAATTTTAATCAAGGATTACATGCAAAAACATGCAAAACATGATATAAACACAAAATATGCTCACATTTGATTACTACTGGTAAGTTTCTGACTTTTAAATAGGAAATTTGAACAAAAATTGCACGTTTACAATCTTCAAGGTAAGTTTCATCCTGTTAGGAAAACACCGAGAAATGTCGAAAACAACTGATAAGTAGTCTTATTAACCAAAAGTACCAAAAATAAACAGAAAACTGACCGGCAATAATCTAAAAAAACACAAATAATGTTCAACAAGTATTGAAACAAATACAAATCACTATTTCACAACGAAAAAGTCACAGTTCCGTTGAAATCTGAGTTTTGGTTTACAATTCCATCCTGTGTCGTGATGAGCACACAGACACAGTTATCTAGATATCGCGAGTGTGTACCCACGAAGGTTTCCCGTTGAGTTGAAAACGAAAGTAATGTAATGTTCAATGGCCTGGAATGAACATGACAGGAGTTTCTTAGCCAAAAGTGACTTTATCAAATATCAAGACTCAGTTCATTCATTCCAATAATACTCACAAAAATAAATCACAAAACAATTTCAATTAGATACATCAAACAAAAACCAAAATACCATTACACAAATGAAAATACTCCTAACATAAAGTAAAGTTAAACTCACAAGGCTTCAATGGAGTTTTCACCCCTAATTATTGAAGTAATAAAGGTGTAACCGAATGCTGGTTAGCGTGAGAGAGACCTACCCTGCCCCTAATTAGTCCCTTATACAGTAAGTATAGAGGGTTAGAGGTCACTTACAAGTTGAAAATAGATTAGCTGTAGAAGCTGTTCTCTCACTAGACAGCTATCACACAGTGGACACAACATACATCAACACGAGACAGACATGCCAACACAGGACAGACACAACTGTCAACAGACCATGTAATAATGTAATAATATATTTGGTTTTACAATAAAGTAAAACCTGGAAATATGATCACTGGAAATATGATCACTGGGTAACTGTTTAATAACAAACAAGGAATAGAAAAGCATTTTATTGTCAAGACAAAGACAGATGAAATGATGGTAATTATCTGCTGTTAACAGTTTAACATCTAAAACAAAATTTGTATTTATAGTAAACACAAATAAATAAAAAGTAATCCTGCCTTACATTTAGATTTAACTGTTTAACACCGCCGGCAATCTTGTATGCATGTATTCATATATGCATGTATGCGTGTATGTATGTATGTATGTATGTGTGTGTGTGTGTGTGTGTGTGTGTGCGTGTGCGCGCGCGCGCGTGCGTGTGTGTGTGTGTGTGTGTGTGTGTGTGTGTGTGTGTGTGTGTGTGTGTGTGTGTGTGTGTGTGTGTGTGTGTGTGTATGTGTGTGTGTGTGTGTGTGTGTGTGTGTGTGTTTGTGTGCTTTGTGAACACTAGATACATTTCCTTATCTAAATTCTTGAGCCTGATTGTAAGAATCGGTTTTGCCCTAATCCCAAGATTTGCAATAAATATTGCAAAATGCTGAGATTATTGCGAAAGCTTGCGACAACGCAAACAGCATTTGCAATAACAGGGTGTGCAATAAAAAGTCAAAACTAAATTAAAGGTCAATAATCTATACCAGTGTACTTATATAGGTGCGTAATTAATAAGAAATTGTTAAATTTTTAATGAGGTTAAAGACATATTTAGACCACAAATGAAAACTTTTAAAAACATAAACTTTGTTCTGAAAATAGCCAGAAAAACAACTTTATCGCTTTAAACGCTCGTAAAAGTATTATGCATTGTCTTTTTAGTAAAATATAAAGTTTTTCGAAAAATTTGATTTGACCCAAATTCAACGTGAAACAGTCTTCTTTGAACAAAATTCACTTAAAATACCCCTAAATGACAATTTACTAGGAATGGGATGGGATTAGCCGGCATTTTTGCCGATATTGTGTAGCGACATTTCTATCATTATAGCACAGGAGCACTTGTGATACCTGACACCGACGAGTCAGGCGTAATGCCGTCCCCTTAGCCCCGAGCGTTAGGAGGGAAGCCACTACTACCAACTTTAAAGTCTTTGGTTTGGCCCGGTCGGAGTTTGAACCTACGACCTCCCGATCTGCAAGCCGACGCTCTACCACCTGAGCTACATATAGAAAATGGTTGTGAAGATGTCTTGAGACATATTGACTGTCAGCAGCTTTTGCATTAGTGTCATTGCAAACGCTGCGATTACGAAACTTACGAAAAACGTCTATAATCTACACCAGTGTACATACATAGGTGTGCCATTAATAAAAACCTGTTAAAACTTAACATTATATCAGGTTAAAGGCATATTTCGTCCAAAAACGGAAAATTTTAAATTAAAAAAAAAACACATATTTTGTAATGGAAGTAGCTAGAAACATGCTTTTATCGCCTAAAACGGTCGAAAAACTATTATACATTGTCCTTTCTAATACAAAATGATAATTTACTAGGTAGAAAATGGTTGTAAAGGAGTCCTGAGGCAAATCGACTCCCAACAGCTTTTGCAATAGAAGGGTCTTAAACTGCCCTCACACATACCTCGCGACCTTACTGCGTCCTTACTGCGACCTTGCTACGACCCAGGACGCAGCACAGTCGCCATGGACGCAGCAGGGACGCAGCGAGGTCGTAGCGAGGAACCCAAGGACGCACAAGGTCGCAGACCGTCGGCGAATATTTTGAACATGCACAAAACAGTCGCAGAAACTCTGCATTCTTGCTGAGTCCTGGTTAGGTCGCCGTGGGATCGCAGTGGAGTCGCCATAGTCGCAGCAGCATCGTAGTAAGGACGCAATAAGAACGCAATAGACGTAGTACACTCGTACTAAGGACGCCGTAGAGTCGCCGATGAAATTACAAGAAATCGTCTTCACTCGTTGAAGGTCACACTCAGAATGAAATTTATGGTAAAAAGTATTATTTTTATAGACGTAGCAAGGACGTAGTAGGGTCGTCGTACAGTCGCAGGACAGTCGCCGGACAAACGCAATAGTCGCCGTAGAGTCGCCGTAAGGACGCAGAGAACGTAGCACAGTCGCATCTGGGTCGCCGATGATCGCCGTGGGGTCGCCTTGGGGACGCAATATAGTCGCAGTGGAAACGCCATGGACGTAGAAGGGTCGTATTGAGGACATAGAGAAAACGTACTGAACACAAGACTGCAGAGCCCCGGACCGTCTGCGAGAGAAATTTGAAAGAAAACCAAACGATTTTCGAAAGAAAAATGCTATTTTACTAGTTTTCAGGTCGCAGTAAGGTCGCGAGGTATGTGTGAGGGCAGCATAGTAAAATATCAAACTTTCAAAATAGGTCTATTATCTATACCATTGTAATCAAGTTAAATGAAAAGATGTTAAAACATAACTTTTGATAAGGTTAAAGACGTATTTCGTATAAACAATCGTATATTTTTTACCTTTAAAATATTTTTTCTTTATTTTTATCGCATAAAACAGCAGGAGGGAATTATATAATTGCTTATTTTTATGAAAATATGTTTCTCTTAACATTCAGTTTTAACCAATTCCATTGTGAAAAAAAACATTATTCATCCAAAATACCACCAAAAGATAATGATTATTGCAAAAACGGTTGCTACACTACTTTATACGTCAGACTTATGTTCAAGCTGTTTCTGTTATTTCTTTTTATCAGCACGTATGATTGTTTGTTTTTCGGGGTTTATCGTCCCACTAACAGTATTTCGGTTATCTGTAGACGGTGTCAATTTGAAGCAGATATAGTGCTGCCTTCACTGTGTATAGCATACAGTAAACATCTGACATGTTACATAACCCAGACACATTATCCTGACACCGGGCCACCCAGTTCTGGAACTACCCTTATATTTGCTTGAGCGTCAGCAAGGGAGCTATACCACTACCATTTTTAACGACTTTGGTATGTCGCGGCCCAGGATCGAACCCGGGGCCTCCCGTACCTGGAGCCGACGCTCTACCGATTACGCTACCAGGTCCGGTTTTAACGGTTTTAACTTTGGTATGTCGCGGCCCAGGATCGAACCCGGGGCCTTGTACCTGGAGCCGACGCTCTACCGATTACTCTACCAGGTCCGGTCAGCACGTAAGAATACCATCTACTAACCTGATACATCAGAAATGGAAAATTTCTAACATTTGTGTCTAAAATCCATTCTTTCTTGTCATTGTTCACTTTAAATAAATTTATTTCGCCGAATAATCAATTCAAACTATTCTTTAATAATTGCCATGAAGTGTAAAACATTTAGACTTTAATTAAAGAATAAATATATATAATGTCTTTGGGTTTCTTTTGACACAAGCAATTTTATTGTGAAAGTTTAACATCGACTTCCCGAATAATAATAAGTGACAGAATATTCGGATTGCCTTTGATATATTTTCTTTTGTATAACGTGCTTGTTGTTAGTGTTGTTTTTCTCGGGATAAAATCGCATGTACGCTGTTGTTGTTAATGAATTGGAGCAAATTAAACTTTCAAAGTGAGAATTTAAACAACGACGTTTGCTGTTGTTTTTGTTTACATGCTTTGAGTTGTGCTTTTTACAAGAGGTGGAAACTGACTTTAATGAATTAATCACAAGTCTATTCTTAATTTTGTGAAGTTATAATTCGATGAAGCCGCCGCCGATCGCTTCTTTGAAAACATGCATTAAAGGTCATGTTCGTCAGATGGTCGTCATTTTTAATAGATTCTAAATAAAATATATATAATTATAAACTTTTATTTTCGTAAAATACATAAGTAAAAAAGAAAGTATTTTACAAGGCATTTATTTCTACTTAAATATAAAATATGAAATAAAATGGCAAAGTGTTGGGTTCAAACAGGGTTTTAATATTAAAGGGATATTTTAGAGGCTATCACGTTATTATTTAACCCTTCACATGCTACGTTTTCCGCCATTAATAAATATTGTTCGATAAACTTGAAATTATCAAAATCATTGGCGATTTTTCTTAAATGTTCTAACTAAATACTTACTTTGTTAACTTTCACTTTATTACTAGCTAAAAAAAGATTTTACGATGAAAAAGATATGAAAAAATCTGTCGGAAAATCAATGTAGAAGAAATTTAAAATTGCCTTAAGCATTTTACTGAACTTAACGCAGCAGATGCGGTGGTACGTGTTTTTTGTTTCATTTTTTGTAACCATCTGGGCGTCAGACGTTCTGTTTATATTACTGCAAGTAAACCCCTCTTATGGACACGTTTACTACCCACTCATAATTACCAATAAATAAAGCCATTTATTAGTCTTTTGTTTGAGTTGAAAGCCATCACCACGTGACATGTGTATTGACAAAACTAGACGATGTTGTATTTGTGCGAGTTGGATATCAACGAGTCAACGCCGCTCAATAAATAAAGATCTACCCGGTGTGTTTGGGATTTCTAAACGGCAGTGGGTTTATACGGGGCATTAACACAAGTAAACATGGGGGATGAACAAGCGGCAAGTAGGAGGCAAGGTTCGTATAAAATTTTTTTTCTTTTATTAAAAATATTTACATACAACAAACATGTTCGTTTGAACAATTATTAACAAGATGTGTTACAAGTCATCAAGACTTCATTTTATAATTTTACTATGGTTTCTTTGTTGAATTACAAACAACATAACATACTAGCTTAAACTGTAGTTAAAAATGTGCATTAAAAGTCATCCGGACTTGTGGTTATAATTTTACTGTTGTTTTCTTGTTAAATTATTTACATACAACAGAACACACTAGTTTAAACTGTAGTTAATAAAGAAAATTACAAGTCATCAGGACTTGAAGTTATAACTTTACTATTGTTTCTTTTATTTAAAATATTTACATACAAAAACACATGCTATTTTAAACTGTAATTAACAATGTGTATAACACATAATACCGAATTGAGGTTATAAAATTCTGAACATAAGTTTTAAACTACTTTAATGTGATTGATTCGTCATATTTCAAATTTCATTTAAACTCTTGCATATTCGATCATTGAGTATTGTCTTAGAATCGAGCTAAGATCTTAATAACATCAGGCTTTAAAATACCAGTGGATTATACTCGTACCTTTTGAAACTTACTGTACATGTTTAAACTACACAGTCTTGAGATCAAGTTACTTCAAGTGTTATTGACAGCGAATGCTTTCTACAACGACGCATGTATGAACCTTAAGTAAAAGCAATCATACGTGTAAGTGCATTGTTTTGTTATTGATTTTGTGTCATGATTTATAAGTTTAGAAAGACCGCAAAAATACACGTGCATTAAATTTCTCTTTAGTGTATTGCGTTCCACTGGTAAAATATACAATTGCAAATATTTACCCCATGCAGTGAGAAGATCAGTTCATTTAAACTATTATTGATAGTGACTGTAATATACAATGTCCTTTGTCTGCATCTTTTGTTCGATCAACAATTACTGCAGTTTCGTTGTTTTGTTATTGATTTAAAGAAAACCTTTTGAAAGAACACAGTATGATAATTGTGCATTGAATCCACACTGTAATTTTATTCCGCTTTGAAAATGTACGCATATAAATATTGCCCCATTTGGAACAACAAAATACGTGCTATTGCGCTATTTTGCTGTTAATTTGTATTGTTTGTTATACATGTAAAAATTTGATTGCCTATATTATTCAAACAAATTTTTGTATTACCACTTTAAGTACATCGTAAATATATTTCTATTAAAACCTTTGGAAGAAAACACACTACATACAACAACGTTGACCACTTTTTTGGAGTATACATGATTTTATAACCCTCTACCTCCTCTCCAGTTGTCAATCAGTTGAATGCCCCAAGTACGATTGACAATACCTGTTATCTATTAATATAACGATCGTAAGTGCAATCGAACGTTTGTTTGTTTATTGCGTTTATCGTCCAGTGTCCTGGAGACGGTGTCCACTTGAAGCAGATATAGTGATGCCTTCACTGTGTATAGCATGCCTTGAACACCTGGCATGATAACACGCCCAGTCACATTATCCTGACACCGGGCAAACTACTCTTGTATTTGCTTCAAAGTTAGCAAGAGACCAATACCACTACCACTTTAACGACTTTGGTATGTCGCGACCCGGGATTGAACCCGGGGCCTCCTGTACCTGGAGCCAACGCTCTACCGATTACGCTATTAGGTCCGATGCAATCGAGCGTATTTGAAACAAGACATGATATCTCAACTGTTGTGTTCGTAAAAGCTCTCCACCGACTTATCTATTTGATTGTTTTTCGTCTGAGATATCCTATCATATATTGAAACATACACGTTTCTTTTATGCATGTCTTAGTGTTTTCCATGATGATAAAGTACATGCACTTAAATGATTTATTGGAAGGGAGATTGATCTCTTTAAACAAGTTTATGTAACATATAGCTTTACATAGTTTTTTTGAACACGAGTCTCTTGTATAGCATATCAATAATGAGATACTGTATTATGTTATGAATAATGCGTATAAATTAATGGCCTGTTAATACATGTTTTATAGTTCAATTTATAGTTAAAAAGTTTTTAAATGCCATGTAACTAACTCTAATCATATTTACAAATGTAACCTAAATGCTTTGCAAATTGTATCTGTTGCTTTCTAGCAACGAGTAATATGGCTGTGATGCATCCACTGAGGTTTTTACTGCCTCGAAAAAATAGTCGTATTTAAGACAATGAATATCTGTGTAGATAAACTGGCGTCCTCCTTTTATCCTATTCAACTTTTCGTCAAGTATAAACTGGCTGGACATACTATTGTGAACATTTGATAATTTTGTACTGCTATTTATATATTTATATTTCCTACTAGGTGTGAATTGTGTGTCTCTCTTGCCAATCTGATCACCTCGGCCTTTATGCTATGCAAGAGACCATACGGAAATACCCGAAGTTTTACGATTGTCTCTCTTGCGTTTCAAGTCCTGAAATAAAAATACGCGGAACTATTTTTTCTCGCGGCAAGTCGACTGCTTTTCCATAAACAGTAACTTTGTATTCACTGCTTGCGCAGTTAAAACGAAAAACTTTCCTAATTCATAATAACTTTAGTTTTACTCAGAATAAGCAAATGTGCATAACACATCACGAATGCCTGTTTAGTGTGTGTTCCCGTTTGAGGAAAATCAAACTGAACTCACTATAGCAACCCCCACTTCGTTGAGATACCTTGGTCCCTTTTATTTTATAAGTTTTATTTTATTAGTTTTATTTTATTAGTTCTTTATCAAGTCTTTTATAAATTGAATCTACATCGTAAATCATAAAGATTGTAAGTGTATTTGAAAAGAAGCCTGTACAGCGATTTTACATTCACATATAATACTGAACATGTCTTTTGGTTTAAAATAGAAAAGATAAAATATGGTAATATTAGAAAATATAAAAAAGTATTATAATGTAAATAGCTGTCATTCAAAGTAAATTTGATTTGACATTCAGGTTCATTTGATAAACATGTCTAAATCTAGCGGTGCTCACCCTTCTTGTCCTACATTTTGATAATAACCCAAACAAATGTATCTCGAGACATAATTTTAGAGACTAAGCCGGAAATCATGCAGATCCTGATTAAACAATTTAACTTAATTGACTTATAAAGACCTACACCTTCTGCATAAGACTGATCAATTCGTACTTAGCAGTTGAGGAGTGTACACTTATCCAAATATTGAATACACACGTCCTGTATTCATGTAAAGTGCAGAATAGTTCGGGTTTCGCTTTGCCAATATCTCCAGTATAGATTTTGTTTGTATGTTATAAATTTTTTTTGTTCATATTTGCTCCTTCTAATCTGAGAACGCCATTGATTTGTTTTATAAACACTTGCATAAAGGGTCCAATCAGGCATGCTAGAGTGAGTGGGACGTCATTCACGGACCTCAGTGAGAGGTATTAGGTCCTTTCACTATAGATGTATGGTGATATTGAAATCTCACTAAGGAATACATGGTTTGTCAATTTGGACCCGATCGATAATATAATTGGTGTGAATATGTTCTTATAGATTACTTACAATACTTACTTTACATAGATACACCAGGCGTACATCTATTGAAAATTTAAATAAAAATCTGTTGAAAATATACCGAAAGAAGAAATCAGTATAATTGATTTTTCTCTCTAAATCTACGAGTATGACGCACACATATATTTATATTCATTTACATTTGTAAGTTCAGATAGGTACATGAGGCGAAAATGTATAACAAAATATAATGAAAGTATACTGAAACTTGCAAAACGCATTTGGTGCTGGGTTTTCTCTCTCTCTCTCTCTCTCTCTCTCTCTCTCTCTCTCTCTCTCTCTCTTTCTCTCTCTCTCTCTCTGTCTCTCTCTCTCTGTCTGTCTCTCTCTCTCCCTCTCTCTCTGTCTCTCTCTCTCTCTCTGTCTCTCTCTCTCTGTCTCTCTCTCTCTGTCTCTCTCTCTCTGTCTCTCTCTCTCTGTCTCTGTCTCTGTCTCTGTCTCTGTCTCTCTCTCTCTCTCTCTCTCTCTCTCTCTCTCTCTCTCTCTCTCTCTCTCTCTCTCTCCCTCTTCTTCTTCTTCAAACGCTGCATAATTGTAGCAAGAACAATGTTGTATTATACATTTCCATAAAATCGCTCACAATATTGGTGATCTATTATATTTTACATAGAATTTTATATTGCATTTTATTATGTTCCTCTTTTATTATTTATAGGAAATGAATCTATAATTTAAGTGTTAACAATTTAACTATATAACTTCTTGTATATTTGAGCACTGAAAAAGTTTTTCAGTGATTGGCAAATACAATGTACGATCTATATATCTTTATTGGTAATTGAGAATAGTTAATATGCGTAGGGTTTAAAAACTAGTATTATCATTTTACTGACAAAAGTTACCAACCTTTTACAATGCTGGCATTTATTTATCTCTTGAAGACGTGTTTTCAATGCCTAAGAAATATGTTTTTCACATTAATGACTCGATATTGGCCAGTTCTATATTATATCCTATTGAATGACATAATACGTCTTGGTGTGAATACGATTTGGTTCTTCGTAATTTAACATGTCGATTTAAGATGTAACATGTAACAGACGATCTTTTTTTAAAATTTGGCGGTAAATATGTTTTTAAAACTTACTAAACTTGTGTGACTTTCAGCACTGGAAAAAGTTTTCACGATGCTTGACAAAGATGGGTCAGGTAAATTGAACACCAAAGAGTTGGAAAATGTCCTTCGCTTCCTTGGCCAGAATCCAACTCGTACAGAACTAGACGAGCTCGTAGCGGCCGTTGGTAAGTCTATATCAACAGACGTATATTTTTAAAGATATATATTGTTATGCAATGTCAAAACTGTCCTAATACAAGACTTCCAAGGCAATCGCGGTAGAGGGAGACCACCACTGAGATGGCAAGATCAAGTTAGGAAAGACACTGGTATTCCTATAGCTACTGCAATAAGACAGGCACAAAACCGCAAGAAATGGTCTGCTACTGTGAAAGGTGCCAAGGGCCACCCGGCCTGAGCATTTGATGATGATGATGATGAATGGTAAATATCAAGAAAGTTGTAGCTCATTGGTTATTATGCATTCGCCCTAGCCGTGTTAACACAAAAGAAACGTACACGAAATATGTTCTCAATGGAGAGGCTATGTTTACTCTTTACCTAGGTATTTATACCTGTGGACCGTTATGCATCCTCTAGAAAAACAGCATTATTACATTTGCCGTGGCAAATTAAGGGGCAGATAAATCTATTTTTATTTCTTAGTGCATTCTTCACAAATGCACTTTCTTTAGATGATATGCATACACAACGTGCATTTTGCTCTTGTTGAATATTGACTCCAAGAATACTTCCTGCATGGAAATGATAAATTATAATATAATATGGTTTTCTAATATGACAGCGGCCATGAACGTTTGCAAATATGTAAAGAGAGCAACTGTTTGTTTTTAACTCTTGAAACGGGCAATTTACTGAAAATTTGAGTGTGACGCGTTTTTTTAGAAAACATATAGTAACTACAGTTCTCTCTGGAAAAAATTACAACATTGTATAATATAATGCCTTATTTTTGTACGCCATTAATCTTACAAGGTTAAGTCATCTCAGTTTAACAGGACAGTGTTAAAGATGCCGCAAGTAAATACTGAAAAGAATTGAGCTTAAGCTAAATGTTAACTGGGAAATCATTCTTCATGTAAGACTATGGTTCATAAAAGCAATCCCGAGCAATCACTTCACGATACTCCCACGTATTTGACAGATGATGGAGATGGCGAATTGACGTTTGAAGAGTTGGAACAGCTGATTGACACCAGGGTTCAGATTAAAACGGAGGACGAAATCGTGAACGAGCTTGTTGAAGCCTTTGCCTCGTTCGACACCGATCAGGACTACAAAATAAGCAGGGAAGAATTTATGAGCAAGATGACACAGTGCGGGGATGATCCTCTAACGGAAGAGGAGGTAGAGGAGCTCTTCAGTGCCCTTAACACTGAAGGTGGAGATGATAAACTAGATGTAAATGGTAAGACACACCTCACAAGCTTAGCTTAATAATATATTACTGTATTTTCTACAAATAAGACTTTTATCAGTGTTAATTTCTATTACTTAACTATTATGACTATTATCCCATTCATTTTGATTTTTCTGAATCTCATTCTCTTCATCCATCTACAAATATCCGTCTACGCATACCAACGATACTAGTAATCGACTACCACTACTAGTCTACTACTGCTGCTGTTGTTACTACTACTACTACTACTACTACTACTACTACTACTACTACTACTACTACTACTACTACAACTACTACTACTGCTGCTGTTGCTACTTCTACCACCACCACCACTACTACTACTACAACAACTACTACTACTGCTGCTGTTGCTACTTCTACCACCACCACAACTACTACTACTACTACTACTACTGCTACTGCTGTTGCTACTTCTACCACCACCACTACTACTACTACCCACCACTACTACTACTACTACTAGCACTACTACAACTAGTACTACTAACATTACTGCCACTAGCATTATTACTATTACTGCTGCTACTACTGCTTCTTCTACTACTACTACCATAACTACCACTCCTACGACAACAACAACAACTACGTACTACTACTACGATTACTACTATTACTACTGCTGCTACGTCTATTACTACTACTACTTATACTACTATTACCACTACTTCAACAACAACAACAGCAACTACTACTACTACAACTGCCACCATTACTACAACTACCACTATTACTATTACTACTACCATTACTACCATTACTACCACCACCACCACTACTACTACCACTATGCCTACAACCATAAGTGCCACCACCACCATTACTACCACTACAACTACTACTACAACGACCACTACTTCTATTACTACTACCATTACTGCCACCACCACCACCACAACTACTACTACTATTACAACTACTATGCCTACAACCATTAGTGCCACCACCACTGCCACTACTACTACTACTACTTCTACTACTATTACTACTACAACGACCACTACTAATATTTCTACTACCATTGCTGCCACTTCTACCACCACCACCACTACTACTACTATGCCGACAACCATTAGTGCCACCACCATTACTGCTACCAAAACTACTACTACCACTACTACAACTATTACTATTGCTACTACTACTACAAATTACTATTAATATTACTATTACTACTAATATTACTTCTACCATTACTGCCACCACTGCTACTACATCTACTGCTAACTATTACTACTACCATTACTGCCACCACCACTACTACTACCACTACTACCACCACTATTACTACTACTACCACCATCACCACTACTACTACCACTATTACTACCACCCCGAATACTACTACAATTACTACTGACCATGCCCTACCATCGTTATCACTTATACTATTTCTCCTCACCATGCTACTACAATTACTACTGACCATGTTCTACCATATTTATCATTATACCATTACTTCTCCTCGTGCTACTACAATTACTACTGACCATTGCCCCTCCCTCGTTATCACTTTATACCATCATACTTCTCCTCGTGTACTACAATTACTACTGACCATGTTCTCACCATATTTATCACTTATACCATTACTTCTTCCTCGTGCATACCTACATGTTACTTTACTGACCATGTTCTACCACCGTTAATCACTTATACCATTACTTCTCCTCGTGCTACTACAATTTACTACATGACCATGTTTCTACCATATTTATCACTTATACCATTACTTCTCCTCGTGCTTACTACAAATTACTACTGACCCATGTTCTACCATATTATCACTTCTACCATTTACTTCCTCCTCGTGCTACTACAATTACTACTGACAATGTTCTATATTTATCACTATACATTACTCTCCTCATGCTCCTACAATTACTACTGACCATGCCCTACCATCGTTATCACTTATACTATTACTCCGCCTCAGGCTACTACAATTACTACTGACCATGTTCTACCATCGTTATCACTTATACTATACTTCTCCTTATGCTACTACAATTACTACTGACCATGCCCTACCATCGTTATCACTTATACTATTTCTCCTCATGCTACTACAATTACTACTGACCATGTGCTACCATTTATCACTTATACTATTACTCCTCCTCATGCTACTACAATTACTACTGACCATGCCCTACCATCGTTATCACTTATACTATTACTCCTCCTCATGCTACTACAATTACTACTGACCATGCCCTACCATCGTTATCACTTATACTATTACTCCTCGTGCTACTACAATTACTACTGACCATGCCCTACCATCGTTATCACTTATACTATTACTCCTCGCCATGCTACTACAATTACTACTGACCATGTTCTACCATATTTATCACTTATACCATTACTTCTCCTCGTGCTACTACAATTACTACTGACCATGTTCTACCATCGTTATCACTTATACTATTACTTCTCCTCATGCTACTACAATTACTACTGACCATGTTCTACCATCGTTATCACTTATACTATTACTTCTCCTCATGCTACTACAATTACTACTGACCATGTTCTACCATCGTTAACACTTATACTATTACTTCTCCTCATGTTACTACAATTACAACTGACCATGCCCTATCATCGTTATCACTTATACTATTACTTCTCCTCATGCTAAAACAATTACAACTGACCATGTTCTACCATCGTTATCACTTATACTATTACTTCTCCTCATGTTACTACAATTACAACTGACCATGCCCTATCATCGTTATCACTTATACTATTACTTCTCCTCATGTTACTACAATTACTACTGACCATGCCCTACCATCTTTATCACTTCTACTATTACTTCTCCTCATGTTACTACAATTACCACTGACCATGCCCTACCATCATTATTACTTATGCTATTACTTCTCCTCATGTTACTACAATTACTACTGACCATGCCCTACCATCATTATTACTTATACTATTTCTCCTCCTCATGTTACTACAATTACTACTGACCATGCCCTACCACCTTTATCACTTATACTATTACTTCTCCTCATGTTACTACAATTACCACTGACCATGCCCTACCATCATTATTACTTATACTATTACTTCTCCTCATGTTACTACAATTACTACTGACCATGTTTTACTATCGTTATCACTTATACTATTACTTCTCCTCATGTTACTACAATTACTACTGACCATGCCCTATCATCGTTATCACTTAAACTATTACTTCTCCTCATGCTACTACAATTACTACTGACCATGCCCTACCATCGTTATCACTTATACTATTTCTCCTCCTCATGCTACTACAATTACAACTAACCATGCCCTACCATCGTTATCACTTATACTATTTCTCCTCCTCATGCTACTACAATTACTGTCGGGTTGCTCGTACTGTTCTCATTACAACAATTTCAGAAATGCTGGCACTTTTCTCCCCGTCTTCGTAGCAACCCCGACCAGTACACCACATGCCATGACGTTGCTACAGACCTTAACAGGCCATGATGTCAAATAATCGGATTTCGTTGTCTGGATTTGAAACATCGCAGAGTGCATTCTTGCGACTTTAAATACCATGTGTTATTTTCTTGCAAAAAGTTGAACGACGCCTCAAAATTGAATTTGCCAAGAAATTAAATGTCTATGGAAACTGAGCTTATTTTGACTTATAGGTCAACTCATAGTCTATTGTCACCTTATGCACACAAAAGCGATATGACATACATGTATTATAAAAGTATGTAATACACTACCGAAGAAATAAGAAGCCGGAACAATTATTTCTGGATTATTTCAATATATATGATTTATTTTATTTAAATGCATCTATGCCGCATTACCATCATTAAATACATTTGAACTTCACATTAAATTCCATGGTAAAATAACGAAAAATACATTACTAATAAATGTGTGCGTTTTATTTTCATTTCGTTAGTGTACCGTAAGACCGCCATGTAATTGTTTTATTGTGTGTGCTTATTAACATCAAACATCTAAACAATCGCATGGTTAATTCAATGTTTTGTTTTTAATTTTAAAAGGTTTATGCGATTAAAATAAAGAAAAAAAGGAAACTAAAAATAATATTTATACGACATAGTTTTTATGTAATACTATTTGAACTGTGATGGGAGTAGGTATAAATGAAACACTCTGGTCGCTGTTGTTTTGCTGTTGGTGTCTTCACATCAACAAAACTATGGTCGTTTAAGCAACGCCCTGTTATTATTTTTAAAGAAGACCCCCAAACAACATTCTGGAAAGAAGAGCCCCTCAACAAATTGAACGTGTTCGCTCACACTGGGACTCGAACCTACGCGGTAAGGGGCCGGGGAGTCAATGGCGTGGCAAGTCGGCGACACTAACCTTAATACGTTCACCTAATTTACATGTGCTGCCTTGCCGAGTAATATTGTATAAAAAAAACTTCCCTTACGTAACTTTGTTATTTTTTTATTCTTATTCTTTTTTATCGCATTTTAATGTGTGTTTTGTTTATTTGAAGTCTTTCTTTAATTTTAAGCAATACTCTTTTTATTAGAAAATGGGGTTTTTTTCATTAAAAATTGTTTATTGACCTTCGATGGACTTATTTCATAGCAATATCAACAAAGGGACGCATAAACACACGTGGCTATTATTAATAAACCAGCACTCTTTCTTAGTATCGATTGCATTTTAGAACTTTGTAGAATTTTCCCACCAGCGTTGCTAGAATCGTTCTTTGTTAGTTGTTGCTGGGGATTTATATCTAAAGCTATGGGCCAATAACTTCTCCTTGAGTGATTTGCAGGTCAATCATTCGGCCACCGCCAAGATTTATTTGGCTCAATTAACTTCCCCTGCCAGTATTTTGTTGAGCGAGCAGATAATAAGGAATTCAAACGAAAACGCCAACTGTTATACTAAAAAAACTGAAACTATATACAGAGAAAAAGAATTCTGATGACAAAGTCCTTTACAGAAAGACTGTCAGTTCATTACGTGAGAATAAAGAACAATAACTCTGCGTAGGAGGATGATACAGAAAGACAAAAGTAATACATATACGCACTCACACATGGGCGCACGCACAACCGTATCGAGTCACACCATGCATGCACGCACGCACGCACACAAGAACTTGCGTATATAGAAATTACAAAGGTGGAATTAAAATTAGATCGAATACAAAAACGTGTCCATTCACTACAGTATCCAGGTATTAAAATAACTCTGCGGGCATTTAGTAAATCCATACAAAAATCAAACTTAACAGTTGTTTTACTATATATTAATGCTTAAACAATGGTCTACAAAAGAAAAGCATTTAATCCGCCGCCCCCCCCCCCCCCATTGATTGATAACACTGATAATATGTATGATAATAAATTAATAAATTTTAGTGCTTGTACTTGACAAGGATGATACCACACCCAGGAACATTATCCTGCCATTCACATCAACCACTGGTGGAACTAACCTGATTTTTGTTTGTCAGCAAGAGATCTACACCACTACCGTTTTAACGAATTTGGTACGTCGCAGATCCGGGATCGAACTCGGGGTATCCCTGGAGCCGACGCTCTTAATTGCGCTACCAGTCCGGAGCGCCTGATCTCTGACGTTTTTTTGGGAGGGAGTACTATCACTATATGGACATTAATTTGTTGATAAACCAAATAAACAAAAATGCAAACAACATTGCCATTTTATTGGCAGAAAGATGTTTCAATATCAAACCGACGTTTATGAATACAATGAGATACAAAGTAAGCGAGTGTGACTAGATCATTCAGAAGCATATATTGCCATGTGTGGTGTAGCTGGTGACTAGCCATTGTTCATATGAAATTCAGCAACTTACCAGAACCAACTTCCAGAACCCCTACCTCTTTAGCCAAATTCTGGTCTAGGTGTACATCACCGGCTAATAAGCCATTAGTTATAGTAGATCTAGGGATGGTCACAGGTCCGAAACATGGCCAGTTTTTACAGGAAATATTTCAACCTAAGTGGTGGATTTTTAATGGTAGTGCTGGTGGTTCATCCTGATTCCTAAGCTAAAATGTACCCAAAAGATAAATGCAATAGTGCTTGTCAAATAAGTTTCCGACTACAAACAATTCATATTGGGACATGAAAGAAATAAAGTACAGCCACACTTGATATTTTATTGAAGAATGCAGGGTTGCAATGTAAAAAAAACACCAGAGCATTGGACGGATGTTGGACAAGCACTGATAAATAATTAAACGTAAATATTTTAACCAAAATAATGATTTTACAGAAATCTAAGAAAAAATCAGAGAATTAAAATTTAGCAAAGATGTTTTGAAGATAATAATTATTCAACAAATATAAAATTCATGCAAAAAGCCCTTTAAAGTTATACATGAATTTTACACAAACAATAACAAAGTCTTAATAACTGTTTCCAGTAAAGTAAAATTTTTATCACAAAAGTCACTAACATCAAAGAATACATTCTTAAGGTATAAAGGTATTGTAAGAGAACTTTTATTTGATGAAACTCTTAATAAAAACATTTGAACGTTATCCTTTTAAATTGTCCTTTCAAACATGCATTTATATATATAACATTGTCTTTTTCTGACTGAGTAAAAAAGTTGACAAGGATTTTTCTTAACAAATAAATATGGTTTACACTAGATGACTCTAAATTAAGAGCCTTTTTTGTTGTTGATTAAAACATATAGTGGCTTCAACAATTGGCTGCATATTATCTAAATGGTTTCTGTCCACAGTCTTAAAAAGAACCATTTTCCATTCAATGATTTTAAGTGATATTAAAACCTTTACACATGTTTGGTATAAATATAAATATCTATGTTGACATCGGTATTTTTTTGGATATGTTCCCGTATGTTTAGAGGCTATCTGCCCCTGTCAAGGAAGGTTACTCTGTAGCCCCTTCCTCTGGGTTAAGGTACTTGCCGGTGTCATTCACCTTCTGGATGTTCTGTTTAATCACTTTCTCCGAGCACATTGGACAGTTCTCCTCTGTCTCTAGCAGCCTAGAGTAATATAAAGATAAAAAAATTAACAGTTTTTACAAAGCATAACTAAGACAGATAGAATGCATTTCAGATAATATAACTTATACAGTTTGTTAACTGGCAATTCGATGTACATTTTAACAAAAACTGTTGTTTTTTTAACAAATTTAAATATATAATCACTGTATTTCTTTGGCTAAATAATTTTTCAGAAATAGCATATAAATCTTTGTTAGTGTATCTTGTTTTTATGTCTTCTTAAATCATCTTATATTTTACATATTAACATAAAGCTGCCTAAGAAAAAGAAAACAGATTACAGTGGACAGAAAATATCTGAAACATGAACTTCTGGGTGCAGGACACAATTACTGAGGATTGGATCAATGGACAAAAGTAAAATAATCTAAATATTGAAAGTAATTAATATGATTTTTATTTGAAAGTTTTCTTAATAGTACTCAGTTGAAGCAATCAATTATTATATACCGGTATATCTCTGTGTGATTACTTATGATAACTTTATGATTTTTGTCACTTTCGTCTTAAAAACTTTTATTGGCTTTATAATGAACTAAACTTGAAATATACTGAATTAATAGTTCACAGCTGAGCAGGCAAGGTAAAATAGTAATTATAAGTAATTCTACCTTTAGTTCCCTGGGCAGGACTATTCACTGCACACTGCAAGGTTGTTACTACCTGAATACCAAGAAAGAGGGCAAATATAGGTTTAAACTAAACTTAACAATTATTAACAAGTCTTAGAGCGGCCATACCTTATGAACTCTGAAAAGATGGCTGGGAAATCACAGCTGGGGCAGGCAGTCATGTCCTCTTTTACTAGGTGGCGCCCCTGTCAGACACATATAGTAGAATACAGTGTATTCATAGTATAAAGAGACAAGTCTTGAAGACACATAGAAAAAATAATCAAAGTTATATTTTGGACATTTTACTAGTATCCTAAATTGTTCAGTTTTGATAAAATAGATGTTGCAATTTCAACTGATACTGAGTGGGATTTTTTGGGTAGAACCACTTGTGCACTGCAGGTTAGCTAGAAAACCTCCCCACATGTCTTGTATTTGTGTAGAAGCACCTGCACACTGCATGTCGAAAATCAGCTTGATAAGAGTTAGGCTAACAGCTACTTACAGTGATGATACAGTATGGTATGTTGGATTTACACTCTGGACATAGCAGCTCAGTCTCTGGTAGCTGGAATCCACAGAAGGGGCAGGGAGACAGGGGTTCTTCTTCCTCAGTCTTGTCTGGCTTCCTCACTATCATCTCGATCTTCTTTTTATACTTCAGATCTATCTGGTTCCTAAAGTTATACAGGTACACAGTGCTGTTTTATGTGATCTTAATGCTAATCTGTATACCTGCTATGTGTTGACCTTTACACTTGCTATATGTTAACTTGCTATACTTAATTCTTAAATTTTGAAAAATGTAAGTTTGTTGTAAATTTGTTTTAAACAAATAGTGCAGATTCTGATCTTAGAGCTCTGGCTTTAGATCCAGACTACTTGCTCTTGCCCAACCAACTGATACCACATCCAGCTATTATTGGAAGAAGGCCCAAAAAAAAAACTTGAAATAGAACCACTCTCATGCTAAGGCCAAAGCAAATATAAGGGTAGTTCCACGACTGATTGGCCCAGTATCAGGATGTGACTGGGTGTCGTATCAGTCGAATAATGGTATCATGCAAGGTGTTCACGGCATGCTACACACTGTGAAGGCAGCACTATATATGCTTTAAGTGGACACCATCTCCAGATAACTGAAATGCTGTTGTTAGGACAAAAAACAAACCAAAAACAAACAAATTACCTATACTCTGGTCTCATTAACATAGCAGCATAGCTGAACGACGAGTTCTTCAGACCAGCTCGATGACATTCTATCACCGTAGAGGTAAGGATAGGAACAATGTCTGCAATAAAAAGGATGGAAATATATATTTACTTGTATGCAAGAATTGATAAGGGCTTAGGCAAAAAGTGTAGATCTATATCATTCAGCTTCTGCTGGGTGCTGTCTGGTAAGGACTGGCACTATTTGCTGCTGAATCTTTATTAATTTGTATCGTTTATTGTATTTGTATGTGTTAATTAGAAAATAGTTTAGAATTTTGTAAAGGTCTTTAAATAATATACCAGACTAAGAGTTAACTAAGGTAATTCCCTTATTTAAATTCTACAATGTTTTGTATAAAAACTACTTTTCTCAGTGCTGGATAGAAGAATGAAAAGCCACCAAGGGCATAACTCTATCAAAATTAATTTCAGAGTTATGGCCCTTTTGAAATAAGTTCTCATTTTAAGAGTGAGCAAGTAATTGGAATATCTTTGAAGGTTACAATAATGCCAGAAGGATAGTCATGACAACAGCTCCCAATTCTTTTCTCATAAGAAACTTCCATATTAAAAAAAAGTTTTGAGCTTAAATCAATGAATCTTGCCAGCTAGAACCTAACTTACACCCCCTCTTAAGCCCAAGTTTAGCCAGCTACATATAAATAACATAGGGAGACTCACGTGAGGGGAACTTGCTGATGTTGTTGGCCACGCGGATCAACATTCGAGCTCCTTTCAGATGGTCATTCCTTTTCACAAAAATCTATAACATGTAAAATATGAAAGATTTATTGTCATACATAAGGTCCAAATGATTAATCAGTATACTGAAATAATGGTATTAAAGAAATGGAGATGAGTTTGCATTTTTTGAAAATAAAATTTAATATCATTTAGGTGAATTCAATAATTAAGAAAAATGAACAAGAACAGGCCAATAATTGCAATTCCCATATTCCCTTGGATACCATAGAGGCATAGGGAAAATTTCTTTTTCAGGTGATAGAGGTGTTGACTTTTAAATGTGGGCTTGCCACTCATTGCATGGGTATCAGTCCCAGTCGGGGATAAAAGACACATTTGTCTGGGGTATTGTGCCATTAAAAAAGCTGGATGTTGCAATTATGATCATAATTGTGTCCCTGCAATGAACATTTAAACACAATAAAAAATATTCACTCCTGCCAAAATGTAATCTTCCAATACTGCATTATATCTTAACTCAAGGACCAAATGGCACCCAATACAACCGAACATACCACAAGCACACATAAAACCCAACTTCGTCTAACTAATGCAGGGACCTGACTGACTACTGCAGCTTTCCACCCATTGTTCATGGTCAAGACCAGACCCCACCACAAACTTGACTGATTATTGAGATGGAATGGGATTTGCAGGCATTTTTACCAATACTATGCAGCAACATTTCTATCATTATAGCACAGGGGGGCACTTATGAGGTGCCCAGGGACTGAACCTGGCCGGTCCATTATACTACACCGCCGAGTCAGGCATACTGCTGTCCCTTTAGCCCCGAGCGTAAGGAGGGAAGCCTCTACAACCAACTTTAAAGTCTTTGGTTTGACCTAGCTGGGCTTTGAACCTGCGACCCCCGACCTTCAAGCCGACGCTCTACCGCTTGAGCTATTGCAGCCGGTTGATTATGAAAAAAAACTGGTTGAAAATAAATCAAATCTTATGAATCTTAAACTAAAATTTCAGCAAGGAAGCTATACCACTAGCATTTGTAATGAATTTGGGATGTGGCTGCCTGGGTTTAAACCAGGCGCCACCTGTACAAGAAGTGGACACTCTAAATATTGTGCTATCAGGTCCGTAAATAATCAAGCATAAAAAAACATTAACCTTGACAAGGATATAGCTGTGTAAAATCATAAGATTAGTGGCCATCTCTGAGGGGATCTTGATCTTCTGCTGCTTCAACTCTTGGAACATGCCAAACAGGACATCGTGGGCATTCCTGTAGTTGCCTGCAAATGCCACATAAAACATTTTGTCATTACTTTGCTACCAAATCAGTTATTAAGACACAATTTATTGATATACATGCATTAAAATTCTTACATAGCAATAAAAAATTATAAAGATATTTATTATTTGATTTTTTTTTAAATATACAAAGTGGACATTAGCATAAAAAAGGCTATCAGTGACTGTGTATTACTGATAAGAAATCAGCTATAACACTCTGTTGGGGTTAATGTTAACATGTATGGATCACATGTCTACAAAATGCTATTGCAGTAAAACATATGCCTTGTAAAATCCACTGAACTTGTATCTCTCTTGAAAGATAGAATTATGAATAGGACCTGAATGAAGGCAGCACAGACAAACAAACCACATTCAGCAGAATCCTCAAAGGGTAAATAGATTTACAACAAGCAAAAAAACGGTAGCATTAACTAACAAAACACCAGGTACCAGGTAAGAGGTTAGGTCCTTCATATGTACATACCAGCACTCTGTTCCTCCCTGGCTATGATGATAGCTGTCCTACCAGCCTCCCTGAACTGTTTCAAGGCCATGTACAGACGGAACAGGTACTTGGCATCCTGCAACATTGTATACCATTCTGTATAAAATATGCTCGTCTTACTTAAATAATTTAAATCTGAAAAGATCTTTTTTCACCACAGTAAACAGAATGAAATAAATTTTAGTAACATTTAGAGCAAACAGCTCACAATGTAGAAATATGTTCAATTATAGTAAAAGGGGAGTAATAGAGTACTCTGCTAATTAGATCAAAGGGCTCTGAGGTAAAATGGTCTTAGTGTAAAAGTTCTATTTATGTCTCTCTTTAAAGTAGGTTGTTTCTTTTTATTTTTTGTTTGTTTTTAGAAATACATCCCAAATACAAAATATGGTCATTGTAGAGAAGTCCTATGGTAATGGTCTTTTTCAGAAATACATCGCAGCAACCAATTATGATCATTATGGAAATGTCAAGCTATTTTGGTGGATGTTTTTATTTTTTTTTTTTAAGTACATTGCAGTGACCTTTTATGATTAATATAGCAACATCCAGCAATTTGGTGGAGAAAGACCACAGAAAAATGTCTGGGTAGAACCACCGATGCACCACAGGACATTCCCATATTAAGTCCTTTGCCCCCAAATGGGACTTGCAGTTGACAAAAAAGCAAGCAAGATCTACCTACCTTTGGTACACCATCTGTATCTCCCATGAGAAAGTTGACCAGTTCATGGGTCAGTTGGTCATCATTGGCTCGACCCACTGTCTCTATGGCCAGCTCTATAGCCTGACTGTTTTCCCCGTCACACCGTAGGAAATGCTTCATTGCCTGTCATAGAACAAAAAGACACAGTAAGTGATGCCAAACATTTAAGATCTGTTGGTGGACTAAATATAAGTGAAATATATCTTACTGCATGTCTAACATTACAAAGACAGTGATATAATTACATATATATATATATCAATATTACATATAAATATATTATATATAAATATATCATAATCAGGCACGTGCAAAAACTGTTTATGTATCACTTCTAACTCAACACAATTACGGCCAACATCCAGCTTTTAATGGTGAAGGAAAACTCCGAACATATGTCACGTAGAATCACAGTTGCAACCCAGGTCAGCTTGACGACTACATCACATGAAAGTTTCTGGCCAGCCAGGGACTCAAACCCGAATGATTAAGGGCAGAGGAGTTACAAGTTAGCAACTCTAACCGCTCAGCTATGGGCACTCCTCACCCCACATATATCAATTTTTGAGAATATAATGCAAGACAATTACAAATAACAATCTGACCTATAATTCAAACATTGTAAAAATAAAATAAAATCCTTCAAAATGTTTACTATCACTTATGTTTGGCTTTGAATGTTATCTTTCTTTCTTTGTAAAAAAAATAAAAAAAATTATAATGCTAAAATCAATACCGATATAAGTAACATGTATCTACTTTATCCTTACAATGATGATTTGTCAGAAAAGACAAAGTCTTTGATAAAAGTGAATACAACATAATATAAAACGACAACTTCAGCATTTATAAATAATTAACAGCTTATCTTTAAACCTCATCATGGTAATATGTTAATAGGTCAAAGGTTCTTAGTAAAATGCTATTACCAGGATCTGTAGATAATAAAACATATTGACTGAGACCAAGAAACAAACTATGTAGATCATGATTTGACAGCTCTGGACAGTTTATCAAAGCCTGAACAATTTGTGAATGATAGGTTAAGAGATCAGGGGTCATATTTATAAAGAATCTTCATTACTTTTTCTGACTTAAACGAAGACATTATCTTAAATCTTTAAATATTTCCTAAAGTATTTCTTAAGAAAATGGTCTTTATTTCATTCACAAAACCATTTTATCTAAGAAATTTTTGAGATTTTTTTCTAAATTTAAGGATTTTTTTAAGTTAAATTAAGGAAAAAAAAATTAGACTCTTTATGAATACAATGCTAGAAGTATCAAATGAACAAATCTCTCTTCTACCTGCAGCCTTGGGATTGGGATTGGGATTAGCCGGCATTTTTGCCGATACTGTGCAGTGACAATTCTATCATTATAGCACAGGGGCCCTTATGTGGTGCTCAGGGACTAAACCCAGCTGGTGGTATTGCTGTCCCCTTAGCCCCAAGCGTTCGGACGGAAGCCACTACTACCAACTCTAAAGTCTTTGACCCGGCCGGGGTTTGAACCCGCGACCTCCCGATCCACAAGCTGACGCTCTACCAATTGAGCTATTGCGGCCAGTCATGAAGCCTCGACTTACCCTGCTGTACTGTCCGCTAAGCAGGAAGAACTTGCCAGAGAGGAAGTGGTTCTTCTCATTCTCGAAGAACAGGGCAATACTCTGATAGTCCTCAGGTGTGGCGTCAGGACCTGTGATATCAACATCATAGCTTTATACGCTTTGTCATGCAAAATATTTTAACTAATACATAGTTATTCATAGTTACTTCCCAATTCTACATGTAAAAATACCAAGACATATAGCTAAGGGTGTGGCAGCACATAGTTCAGATCCTAATCACAAAGTTCTCAGCAGTATTGATGGAGACATACACGGTGTAGCAGCAAATATTGTAGCTTCTTACCTCACCTCCAAGCAGGAGGTGGCTAATTGGCATCTACACTCACTGTCTATGATGATCTTTTAGTGCTAAGCCAACTGAGAGTAAATATTTAAAAAAAAATGTCTCATCTATTAAAGGACGCCTTACCTTCACAAGAAGTCGCACCTATTATGAGAAGTCACCACAAGCAGTCTCAGCTAATACAATGAAATATCACCTTATACAAAAAAAGTCTCACCTATTTCAAGACATCTCACATATTGCAAGAAGCCTCACCTATTACAAGAAGCTACAAGAAGCCTCACCTATTACAAGAAGCCTCACCTATTACAAGAAGCTACAAGAAGTCTCACCTATGATATCAGCATAGATCTCCATCTGGTTGTGTTGCTGGGCCAGCTGGAAGGCCTCATCATTACACTTGGACATGACCAGAAACTGGATGGCAGAACCATAGTCATTCAGTTTCTGGAAAAACCTGAAAGAAAATAAACACAAGAATAGATATACAGCAGTGTTTTGTTGTAACAATACATTCCAGCAACTAAATAATGGTCAATAAGAGCAAATATCCAGCTTTTTTAAGTTGAGAATGACCCCAGACAAATGAATGGGTAAAACCACTGGTACACGGTAAGTCAACTAATACACCACCTTACGATAAATGTGAAAAGGTTAAAAGGTCCGCGCAATTAATAACCTCTTGGCTTAAAAATGACAGATGTATGGTAGTTTTTTGTGAAATGACAAAATTAAGTATTGTCCATGTCCATTGGGAACAGAAAAACATTTTATTTGTATTGTTTTTATGCAATTAAATACCCAAGGTCTAAATATCTTAATGCTATACCAAATAAAACTATAAAACATTCCAAGCAACTTCTTTAACATGAAATGCAGGGCATTATATTAAAAAGAAAGTTACAACAGAAAAGACACTGAAAAACTCTACAAACTGTTCAGGTGACTTACTTGGCGACCATCTTTGCCCCTTCGACTGACTGCACATCTCTTACAATACGAACCGCCTCCTCTGGATTTTGCAGAAACTCCAGGTTTATCCTGAAAAAGAGAAAATAAATTTTTCACTGCCTATACTTTTTATAATCAACGAAATGTAAAAGGTTCTGCGGTAACTGCAGAAATAAAGATGCACAGGTTGTGAACTGTTTAAAAAAAATAACAAGCTGAAGCATGATGCTTTAGTTTACATTTTTCTCTTTCATTTAGCAACAACAAAAAGAAACCAAATGACTATCATAGTTTAGTGTCACAGCACAGTTAATAACAGCTAATTTATCTTCAACTCTCAGCCAGTAACTGCTTTACAAAGTTCTCCAAACCTTCTTCCTCTCTATGCACTTGCCAAAGAGAGGGTAGATTACAACCCTGACAACCACAATGAAACTAAGCAATATTTAACCATGATGTACCTGCAAAATATCTTGGAATAAGTACAAGATAAATAAATTAAGCACTTGATTATAGAACTAGAACAGATACACTTGCCCAAAAGAATAAAATAAAAAAAATAACAACGTTTGTATCTTAATTAGAGATCTTTAATTCAACAAGTAAAGGCTACCTGATGACATTGTCCCAATCCTTGGCCTGTTTGTAGGCCTCGGCTGCCTCCTTATATCGACCATCTGCCTCCTTGGCCTTGGCGTACTGAATGTGAATCTTGGGTGATGTGATGTGATTCAGAAGGTCTCCAACCTTTGTCCTGGGAATGTCACAAAGTTACGATTAGGTGTTTTTACTTTCTGGTACTTCCAACAGCAAATATACAGCGGCTATTACTTTCTGGTACTTCCAACAGCAAATATTCAGCGGCTATTACTTTCAGGTACTTCCAACAGCAAAAATACAGCAGCTATTACTTTCTGGTACTTCCAAGAGCAAATATACAGCAGGCTATTACTTTCTGGTACTTCCTACAGCAAATGTACAGCGGCTTTTACTTTCTGTTACTTCCAACAGCAAAAATACAGCGGCTATTACTTTCTGGTACTTCCAAGAGCAAATATACTGCAGCTATTACTTTCTGGTACTTCCAACAGCAAAAATACAGCGGCTATTACTTTCTGGTACTTCTACCAGCAAATATACAAAGGTATTGTAACATTAGCAATCCAAGGTATGTCATTCATAGTGAAGGTAAGTGCAATTAAAAAGTCAAAAGTTTTATAAATTACACCCATAAACAGATATTTTTAACTCATTAAACATTGTTTAATTCAAGGTACCTACATTTTATAATGACAAAAAACAGGAATAGGGAATATAAGTTCTCCTAATCAAAATATTCTGTGTTTAAAGTTGAATCAGTGAACAAATTTGCCTACTGTTCCCATTTATGATGAACAAATGTGAACATTCAACAGTAATGTCAGTCTGACATGACAGTTTTATTATGAAATTAATTATTAATTTGCATAATTATTGAATCAATTAGTAACACAGGTTCCTACCAGTTCTTGCCCCTGATATAGACAGAAGCCGCCTTGTCATAGAACCCTCCCTGCTCATACAGTACAGCAGCTTCAGACCATTGCTAGAAACAAAAAAATATATATTTCTGATTAACAAAGTTAAATGTATGAGTGTAAATTGGATAATAAATAAAATACATAAATAGTCTGTCTTTTGACCCCACACTGTGTTGTTTCAAGTCTTATTCAGAAATGAACTTTGATGTGGGGAGGTCTTCTAGCTGTATCTGAGGTCTTTCATCACCAATAATAAGTCTCCAATACGACCACCACAGGGTCAGTGCAATTTATAAACAACAAAAACACAAAAAAAAACATTTAGGGAATTGTAATTTTCCTCATCACTACTTTCTTTGCTTTCTTTTTTATAGCATTAACATGTTGGAGGAAAAGGTGTATTAGATCATCTTTCAAAGTTTGAGTTCATGTCTCCTTTGGTAATGGTATTTTCTCTTGCCTAAAGTAAATATCAGTACCAATAAAAGCAATCTTACTAAGTAATGATATGTGTTGTGTTGTTTGTTTTTTGGGGGGTTTTTTTGTGTGTGTGACAAAATATTCATTTATTAAACAGGCATCAGTGAACAAGAAAAAGAAGGCTTTCATAGCCAAAACTGAAAAAAAATGTGAATTGAGATTGCCACCAATTTCTCTCTCAATGTACAACACATAAGCACCAAGACATCAACTACCTTCATGCTTTCCAGTATGCCAGCACACTCCTTCTTCAGGATACGACTGGGCATCTTGCTGGCCATGCCAACACCCCTGTAACACAGCAATTCAAGACATGAACATCATTGTTAAAGGTTGTATTGAACAGTTTGCCTATATCAAACACAATAAACAAAAACTAAACCCTATTTGGGGGGATTTGGGCACAATTTCTCATGCTTTCATCTACATAAAGATGATCTGAAGATTACCACAATTGTTAGACGATACAAATTGCAAAAAAAATCACTCAAAATATTCAATTTGTCCAAAAATTAAATAAGCACCGTTAATGCAAAAAATAGCAGTATTTCGCCCCAATAACATTCCATGTTTAATAACTTTATCCAATGCTTATTATTATGGGAAATTGTTCCTTAAGGGAACTACATACATACTGACTAAATAACAAACTTTCTCAATTTTATTTCTGAGTTACTTTTTTCTTGAAAAAAGGTTGAAGGGCTAAACTTGTTTGTTCTGTTACATCACACCATTGCAAATATGGTCACATTGGTGGCATCCAGCTAATTATTGGTGAAGAAAGACCCCAGACTTATGTCAGGGTAGCACCACAGGTCAGGTGGAAAACCACATCACAAGAAAGTTCAAGAAAGAGTGTTACTTAGTTTATACCTATTACCCAACTATGGTTTACCTTCGAATATCTCCAACTCGTATGGACATCCTGGCAACTCCTGCAGCACACACCTCATCATGGTCCCTGTCAGCCTCCTGTCGTGTGATGCCCTTCTCGTAGTGGGCCAGGGCAGTCATGTAGTCCCCAGTGAACTCTAACTGCTGGGCATATTCCTTGGAGATGTAGGGAATTTGGTCAGGTGCTAACGCCTTTGCCAGCTGTAAGGCACTGTCCCAGTGGAGAAGGTCACGTCGCATCTATATGGACATTGGGTATGGAAACTTTTTGGTCATGATCCTCGGATGGCTTTGCATATTATGATGTGTGCAGGGAAAAATATTGCATTTCCTTTTTTTTCTACAGTAGTTTCTTAATAATAGCTTTTCAACATAAATAAATGTTTAGTATATACCTACTGATATTTTAAATTTTAGGAGTTGGTTGTAATAATTATCGAATTTGATTTAGAAAAATAAGTTTTAAACTGTTAAAAAATATATTATTTCTAAATTAAACCACTTGCTTAGGGAGTGACAGTTTAGCTGCTAGAGGTGCAAGAAGTTTGATAGATTATACACATTTTTTTCAAAGAAAGGGCTGCATAATATCAAAAACAACAACATATATTAAAGTAAAGAGAAAGAAGACCCTGTTTACCTCAAGGGCAGCCAATGGTTTGCTGGAGGACAAGAACAGATCCTGGGACAGGTTGAACTCGCCGAGGTACATAGCTATATAGCCTGACAGCAGGTTGCGGTCTTCCAGGGGCTGGTAAAAATATATATATACAAAATATGCATAGAGAATATGTGACGTGTTAATTGAATACCTAAAACAAGCTCAATGAAATGATACAAAATGAGGCTCTCCTAAGTTTTAAGTTGTTTTATCCAATGAGTGAAATATTTTCAGTAATAAATGAACATAATGCTGAATTTTATTTATAACACAACCAATAAATCAGCTGTTTTTGTAAAGAAGGACTAAGAAATTTTGGTACAGGAAGCAGGAAATGATTTATGTCAACAAACAAAGGCAACTTGATAAATAAAAAAACAAAACAATAGATATTAGTAAATGAATACACATCAAGGTATATGATAAATAAATAGTATATTTATCACATTTACACATCAGTCTGAACTAAAATTTTACTTCACTTAACATTGGCAGTTTATGAACATAAATAAATTAATCAGCCAGACAGCATGCAATTCAGAGACTGACATGAAAAACCGACCCATTCATAACAAATATATCTAAAACGATCATACAAACATAAAAGCTAAGTTTCATTTCTAAAAATTACTGATATGAACAATATACAGCATCTCAACTTGTACAGTCATACCATTTGAAAGAATATTACTGCTGCAGATTGCAGTCTTGTAACAGATAAGACAGAAAGTATAGTCATGTAATTTATAGATGTTTTAATCACTATTTCAGGCATATTATTTGTGCCCAATAACAGAAACTACTTAACCATAAAACAGCCTTAATGATATAAACCGCCTTTAAAACTGATGAAATGCTGTTTTCTGTTTGTGTGGATAAATGTCTTGAATTTTATACATCACAAATCTCTTAATTGACTTTTATTAAAGTTATCAAGACAACGCAAGCACTTTGTTTTCTGAATAATTTCGGTAGAAGCAATCATTATCATTCGCATGCAACAAGACATTGAACAATTGCAGGTCAGATAAAAGCATCCAAAGTTGTCAAAATTGCATTTATTTTTCTTGGTTTTTCATTCCCTTGTGTGCAAACAAATATAATTAAGACAGCAATTTTCTCCAAGTTTTACTACCTTGATTTGCTGGAGTGAAGAGACCATTCCCACATCACCTTGGTCACGAAACACACGAATAGCTGCAAGAGTGGAACAATTTTGATAAAATAATTTTAATTTATTAAAAATACACTGAAGGGAGAATGAGTAAAGACCTAAAGGTAATTCTTTTTGTTGCATTTTAATTCAGTTTTATATTGCAATATATGATAGGAAACTTAAGTAGAGTAGGGTATATCCATAATGGCTAATAGCATGGCAATGTAACTTTAAGTGTGTTTTTATACTTTTCTAATACAGTTAAATGCACCAACATGAAACACAAGAAAATACCAAATTATAATTGAATTGTTACTACCTGATAACATTTATATCAGAGAACTCAATAACAAAAGGTCAAATCTAATTAACTTTACTGTAAATAATGATGAAAGACAGAATTTGATTTATATACAAAAAGTTATTACCATTCAGATAGATAACTTTCAATTTTCCCATATTATTTGCCTTATACTTTTTTACATATTTTTGTATATAACTGGAAAGAAATCAAATCTCACCGAAGTCAACATCAAGACATTTAAGGGCAGCATAGCCCAGTTTGATCCAACTTTCCTTGGTGTTCAACTGCTGGCAGAAGATCCAGGCATCCTTGAACCTCTTCAGAGCTATACACTGATCCAGACACCCATCCAGCTAGAGAGGAATGGAAGGAAGAAGAAAACATTGTATCAAATTATCCAAACCAATTATGGTTATGCTGTTCTATAGATAAATTACAAAGGTTATGCTTTAAAGCTATAGATTGGCTGAGGCACCCATCCAGGTGGGGTTCAGACAAGCAAACATCATATCAGATAATCCAAACCATTTATTATTAAATTTACCTTGTGATGTATTATGAAGACTATTCTTTACAGCTATACACTGGCCTAGGCAAAACTCCAGCCAGGGTAGAGAGAATCCAACAATTTACTAAATGATTCAAATCAATTATGGTTAAGTTTGCCTCCAGATAAATTACAAAATCTGTGCTTTAGAGCTATTCACTGATCTTAGCACCAATCCATCTGGGGTCAAACATTGCATAAGATTATCAAAACCAATTATAGTTAAGTTTTCTTTCCTCTGAAGTAATATATATTTGCAATCTGTGTGCTCACTGTACCTCTTTAGGAGTCTTGCCTTCAATGGCATCAATGAAGAGATAGGAGTGAGTGTCAAGGGCAATAGAGACCAGTTTGCCACTCTGGGTTTGTAGAGTGACCTCCCCATTGTGTAGCAACACAGGCACCTGGCCATATGGCAGTTTGGTCTTCCCAACTAGGTCCACCCTTGTACCTGCAAACAAAACAAACAAGGATATAGTTAATATTATAAAATAAACCAAAATAAAAGAAGAACTCTCATACCTGCATAAAACTGAACAAGGCTCTAGTTAATATTGTAAAATTTACAATAAGAAGAATTATTAAAGACGAAAGATATCCCAAAGTCTGCTTTGCTACAGTAACTGTCACTATTAATTAAATTTTTATTTTATTTATTGGGTTAATCATCCCACCAACAATATTTCAGTTATCTGGAGATGGTGTTCACTTGAAGCAGATAAAGTGCTGCCTTCAATGTGTAAAGCCTGCCGTGAACACCTGGCATGATACCACAGCCAGTCACATTAACCGGGCCAATCAGTCGTGGAACTACCCTTATATTTGCTTGAGCGTTAGCAAAGGAGCTTTACCACTACCATTTTTAACTGATCGAACCCGGGGTCTCCTGTACCTGAAGCTGACCCTCTACCGACTGTGCTACCAGGTCCAGTCATTAATTAAATGAAAGGTTATTATTCATGTTAAATTAAGTCTATCATGGCGTACCATTGATGTTTGGAACTAGGTTTGGTACTTAACAGTCCTTTAAAGTTTGATCAACATCAGACAAAATGGTAGCAAAAAAAAACAAGGACAAAATCTAGCCTACTGATGGACCAAAAGACTCACAGACCAACACCACTCCATCTTGTTTTTTCCTTATTTCTACCATATAAAATTCTTAAAAGGTCATCTTGAAATGATGTTATTAATGCAAACATTCATGTTACTCTCAATATACCACTCTTTACCAACTTGCCTTGAGAGCTGCACTTACCTGTGACATGTTCCCTGGAGTACATATAGGTGAAGATGGTCTCCTCGTCATAGGCCACAAACACACCCTTGTCCAGCATCCACATCTCCCAGATGATTCCTCGTACACGTGGAGAGAAGTCTGGGATGTCAATCATCACATCGTTCACCTGGGAAACATAATAATGGTTTTATTAGCGTCAGCCATACATAGAAAAGCTGATAAACACCGATGCAACTATTAACATCATTACCCTGTCGCTTGCTACAGGTATTAATTAGCATTCTAACATGTTCAACAAAATATTCTTTATAAACATAGAACTATTGTATATACTGTGCATTATTTTCTGATATATGCACATAAAAACTGGTGACAAATCCCCTGGTTGTAAGTCAAATTTTTTTTTTATAAGTCATTTGGGTATTAGCAGTCAAACATAATTTCTGTGAAATTTGTTTCATGCTGCTCATTAAACCTCCACATTTATAAGTAATTTCTGGTTAAAAGGTTAAGATAGTTAATTTATTTATGTATTTTATAACAATCACTGATGGTCAAAAATGATGTTATCTGTCTTTTGCTAATGCCATAAATACAAGGGAAGTAAATTGTATAAAGTGCAATACAATAAACCAAAACATTTGATTCCCTTTTTGAAATTCTACATTCTAGTAAAGACTGGACCTGGTAGCACAATCAGTAGAGCGTCAGCTCCAGGTATGGGAGGCCGCGGGTTCGATCCGGGGCCTTAACATACCAAAGCCGTTAAAAATGATAGTGTTAAAGCTTGCAAACACTTAAGCAAATATAAGGGTAGTTCCATAACTGGTTGGCCTGGTATTAGGATAATGTGACTGGGTGTGGTATCATACAGGTGTTCACGTCATGCTATAGCACTACATCTACTTCAAGTGGACACCATCTCCAGGTAACTGAAGTATTGTTGGCAGGGCGATAAACCCAATAAACAAACAAATATTCAGGTAAATGTGTTAGAATGGAAACCAAGTCGAAATTCGCATCATATATCACATTATAATGCATGGTATTTTGTTAAGATACTTTGTAATGATTCACTCAGGGCTTTGGCCTTTAGGTAAACTGTCTTTGTGATTAGATAAGTGAGCAACTGAATGCAACACCCCGCATTAGTCTGCAATATATCCTGCAAAACCAAAATCAGTTTTCTAAATAGAAAATTATGAATTGCAAGTAAATATAATAAGACAGATTGCTAGAGACATGCAGCATATATTATTTTCCATTGACAATATTTACAAAGTGATTAATTTAGACTGTGATTCATTTATGAAAAATTGAGGTGTTATTTAAAGATTAAGTATATACAACAGTATAAATGGAGAAATTATGAAGACAAAAATGATGATATAATTTAAGAAACTAGCAGTGTGATAATGCAGCATATGTTAAGGGTTATTTAATTTTTTGTTGGTTTTTTGGGGGCAAAAAAACAACAACCTTTTCGTAAAAAATACTGTTTGCAACAAGTACTTAAGTCAAACTAGAAACTAGCAAATATGAATACATACAGGGTTGTAAACAAATCCATCCCGCTTGTCATCAATGACTACAAGGCGAGTTCCGCTGGGATCAGGAAACAGCTTCCGAATTCCAACCGTGTGGCGATACTCATTTACATACTGCCAGTCTTCAATAAAGAAATAGTTGATGCCCCCATTCTGAAATGTATCCAATTTAGAATATGGACCAGGGATTGATGTACAGGCTAAGGACAATTTAAACATCATTTTAAAATTGATCCACATGGATTATTAGTTCTACTCAGTATGTGTAAGCAGAGAAAAACTTATCTAATTGAGTAATTTGTTTCCCCAATCAACTTCAATCAAAATAATATTAAACAAGTTGCATGTATAATGAACGTAATGATATACTTGACAAAAGTAAATCTATATATAAATGAATATTTGCATGTACAGTATGCAATAATTTCATTAAACTGTTATTACTTTTAAGAAAAAAATCAAATTTGCATATATGTATCTGCATGGAAGTGTTATTTTCACATACACTGGTGCCAAAGATGAGGAACTCTGGCGTGATGTCATGACATGTAACGTGTGTCTGGTTGACGTCCTTGTCCGGGAACAACTTGCTCTCCCTCTCATCGGTAGTGCCTGTTGTCTCACCCTCAATCTGACAGACAGAACATGCTGATAGTAAACCATACCATTTTTTAACCATAAAAACTATGACAGAAGGCATATGTCAATAAGAACACTAAACAAAAATTGCATGGTATCTGCAATCCATGCTGCTTCACCAAAAATGACCAATAGAAACATACAAAGGGATTGGGATTTGCCGACAATTTTTGCCGATACTGTGCAGCGACATTTCTATCGTTATAGCACAGGGGCACATATGAGGTTTCCAGGGACTGACTCCGGCCGGTCCATTATACTGACATTGACGGGTCAGGCGTAATGCTGTCCCCTTAGCCCCAAGCGTTAGGAGGGAAGCCACTACTACCAGCTTTTAAGTTTTTGCTTTGACCCAGCCAGGGTTTGAACCCACGACCTCCCGATCCACAAGCCGATGCTCTACCACCTGAGCTATTGCGGCCAGTCAAACACACAAAGACATGGCAAAATAGCTTACTTACAGTTAGTAAGAATATTTGACAAAGTTCTATGAGCATTGCAACATATACCAAAATTTGAATAAGCACAGGACAAAGGAATTCACACGTAATCCAAATATTAAAGTAAGAACAAATCTGTGATGGGTAATTTAATAAAAAAAGAGCAAACCCAACAGTTAGAGCCTTGGAATGGTCAGTCGGCAAAAGGGACTGACTGGGGTGCTTAAAACTGTTTTACAGTAAATCATACATTTGTAAATATTGTGATCTTTAAGACAGCTGAGTCTCAGAACAAAGACCATGTTGGACAACTGCTCTTTAAGAGTATTGCTCAGGATAGTTGCCTGTAAGACTGCTGCTCTGATTTAAAGGCACTGGACTGGCCTTTTTCAGAGACCACCCCACACACAAGATAATATCATGCGGTAAGATCACAGCTGGAAATTTTGCTCGCCATATGCCAAAAGGTGAAAGGTGAGGATAAAAAAAATAAAGCTATTCTGTCGAACAGCTGGAACAATGTATTTGTGTATTATGCACAAGGCTGTCATGGGAGGTGGTGGGGAGGTCGTAAAACAATTAGTCTATACTTCTCATTATGTGTTATTTTAACAAATAAGGTCAGTACTACAAAACTGAAAATAAATAGAATTCAGCATTTTACACCATAGCCAGTGATAATTTTTGGTCTGCGTTTACTATACTTACTCATTATGTGTTATTTTAACAAATAAGGTCAGTACTACAAAACTGAAAATAAATAGAATTCAGCATTTTACACCATAGCCAGTGATAATTTTTGGTCTGCGTTTTGCGTTTTTCACGCACATTTCTGGGAAAAAACACACAGTTTCAAAATATGTGCGCTAAAAAAACGCAATGATCTTCGACAACTAAAAAAAGTTCGAAATTAATACTTTGCGGATGTTGATGCATTTTTTGAGTCTTTGCGTTTGTCTTTGCGTTTTTTAAGTGATTTTTACGCATTAAAAATTTACTATAACACCGGTGACGTAGGTATCATTGGTTCCCGTTTTGGATTGTTATTATTTCATAGTGCGCTCATTAACGTCAAAAACCAATATTGTTTTATTTTCGTTTCTGTCATCTGTTCAGCCGAAAGTAAAGCATGCCACCAATTTTTAAAAAAAAACCCATTGTTTTCAAAAAAAACCCATTGTTTTCCAACATGTGCACTTTTTTATCCCATTGTTTTGAAACGAAAAATTATCACTGACCATAGCTATTAGTCAGCGACATGAACCTGCTCTCATATATCTTCTGACAAAAATACAAGTTAATACACTATGTAAAAAGTAAAAAATGGAATGTCGCCATGTGACGAAACCAGGTTATCATTTTAAGTATTAATAAAAATAGAAGTATTCTTTTAATGAAAATATCTGGCTGATAACTGAAGAAACTGACACTTAAAAAAAGAAATGTCTATTTTTAGTAACCATTTACATTAAAAATTTAAAAAATACTTGTATTGGGGTGAGTAAATGTGGGTTACAATGATCAACCCAGACCCACCCCACCCTTGAAGAAATGTTTGTCAGTTTGAGAGCAGAAAGGAAAGGAAAAAAAATGTGCATCAGCCTGATTTTAGGAAGTTAAGAAATAAAAATGTAATATTTTTTTAATTTTATTGATAAACTGCTACTACCGTCCACCCTGACCCACCCCAACCCTAAAGACATTTTTGATGGGGCAGATTTTTTATACTTGTTAATCCTATTAATCCTGTTACATTTATATTAAGAATTCTGTGTAATGTGGATGAAATCCCTTCATTAGTTAAAGTTATACTCCAAAAACTGTAAATTGGCACAAATTTTGACATTTGAACTCATAAGTGTGACCTTGACAGTTGAGGTAGGGCCATGGTTCTTGGATGCAAAACTCTTGCTTCATCGAGGTGAACATTCTTTTATGCATCTAAGCTGAAGAACCATTTTTAAGTACTGAACTTAACTCCAAAAGCAACATTTCGTCATTTTTTGATGCCCTAAACCCTAGGTGTGACCTTGACCCTTGAGGTAGGGCCATGGTTCTTAGACAAGACACTCCGTCATATTAAATGAACATTTGTGCAAAGATATGTTAAGTTTCCAAGCTCTTTCATGAATGGTTACTGAGAAAAAGACAACAGAAACAAAAAAGTTAACAAAAATGCTAAGTGAAAAAGGGGCATAACTATGACAAAATAAGTCAAGATTTATGAAACTTGTCCTGATAATTGCTAGAGAAACATCAGACAACTGTGTTAAGTATCAAAGCTCTAGTTGTCTTGAATGGTTAATGAGAAAAGGACAACTTTCATAAAAAAACTTAATGAAAATTCCAAGTGAAAAAGGGGCATAACTTTTGCAAAGTAAAGTCATGGGTTATGAAACTTGTCCTAATAATTGCTTCTGTGAAGTCAGACAACTACGTTAAGTTTCAAATCTCTACCTTGAACAGTTACTGAGAAAAATACAACTTTGACAAAAAACTTAATGAAATGTTGATGTGCGCCGCCCACCCAACGACAATCCCCAATATAATAACCAGAATTGTCCTAAATAAATCCTGGTTTAAAAATTATTCTAACCCAAAACATAGCAAAGACCACATACTTTTGCATTTAAAGTGGTATACTATAGTTTGCTTATATCCAATGAACAGAATAATATTTTTTTAATATTTTGGGGAATTTATGCATAAATTTTGCATAAACTTATACTTCAGACTTTGTTAAGACAACTTTGAACACTTCCTATATTGTTAGCTACTATATACTTGACAAAAACACTCTACAAGTTCATTCTTTCCAAATCTATAAATAATCACAATAGATATTGATGTCACAGTGGACTACAAGAATGATGATAGAAGATGATTTCTGAAGTAAGTTATCATATTGTTTTCATGGTTTAAAAATAGCTATCTCTGCAACTGTAAAGCTGCAACAAATGTCAACTAGAAGAAGCTAAATTGTATGTGAAAGCAAAACTAAATTAAATCATATTTAAATACAAGCAGAATTATAATTGCGTTATGATAAGTAAAAATAAAATTTTCAATAAATGCTTAACATATTACAACATCAGTGCTGTAAAGAAACATTGAATTAAAATATATTGACACAACAGAATGCTGAAAGGTGTTGGTGCTCTAGCTTTAAATTATCACAATATACACAAAATATTTGTATTGTGGGTTCTAATTTTTTAATAATTGCAATACACAAAAAAACATTGTTTTGTGTATTCCAATTTTTTAATAAGAGCAATGCACATAAAACAGATGTGGTACTATGTATTCTAATTTTAAATAATTGCAATATACACAACTCATTTGTACTGTGTTTTCTATAATTTTATAATAAAATACAAACAAAACAGTTCAGGTACTATGTATTCAATTTTTAATAATTGCTAAGTACACAAAACTCTGTATTCAAATTATATTAACTTCAATATACCAGAAACACTTAAGTTACTGTGCATTCTAATTTGTAGTCATTGCAATATACAAAAAAACACTTGTACTGTGTATTTCTAATTTTTTAATAACTGCAATATACATAAAAAAGTTTTGCCGATGTGTAATTTACCGGTAATTAAAAAAATCAACAAAAAAAATCAAACATACGCAAAACACTAAGACTTCATACACAAAATTAACTTACTGCATCAGATAGCTAGCAACAATGAAGCAAGAAAAATTCAAATGTACTGTTTATTAATCTGACACAAAACAATACCATGGCAACTAAATTGATAATAAAATGATGACATAAGAAATAACACATAATTATTATAGACCATGATTATGTGGCACATTAAAAACTACTTAACACCTTCCCCCATTTCACAAAAATAATATAGATAGTTACATTGTAGTATATAAAATATACATAATATAAAATATGACCACATGAATGTTAAAAATATGACATTTCACAACTAAACTTACAGTGTTTTCATTGTCTGAACACAGCTGTGAAAAAATTCAAAGCATGACAGTACAATTAACAATGACCTGAATATACTTAAAAGAAAAAACAGCATACTGTTTAAAGTATCCATCATTTTATAGCTTTTTTTTAACAATATAAATAAACAAAAATCCAAGCTAAATTAAATGCCCCTTTTTTTTTAATTCTTTGTTTTTTAGAAAATATTATCAGTAATAGAGGAAAAAGTCTGCTTTAGAGGGTTTTTTTATGCTTCTGTTTTACCTTCTGGTTATTGGGTATAATTATATACTCAGTATTGGCAGCATAGACAAATGGTGTAAGGTAAATTGGTGGAAAAACTCATGGTTATTTTCTGGCTCAAGAAATTTGGCAGCGGCATGTCGGAGGTTCGAACCCAAACCTCGTGATCTAGTGTCATGCATCCTACCACTAGACTATCTTGCTCCATAATTATCAGAGATGTAACATTGCTTTGTTGCATGTTTATGATACAGATATAATACTGGGATTTAACATATATTCTTTGCAATAAAGCTGTTCCTAAACAACAAATTATTTATAAATCATGTTATAAAGTTTAACATACATACCAATTTCACAAATCTTATAAGTCTTGCCAGGCTAATTATCTGATTCTTGAAAATAAAAGCGGATGTCCATTGGCTATGCTAATCAGACTTCCTAACCTCTCACTGTGTTGGTTCAAAGGACTTATATTACAAGAATAATCCTTGAAACACTGATCTTTTACCCAGACTATTGTTGAAGTTCTTTCTTAACCGATACAGTTAGACGTCGCCATCATACAGTTAGACGTCGCCATCATACAGTTAGACGTCGCCATCATACAGTGAGACGTCGCCATCATACATTAAGACCTTGCAATCATTGTGTTGCTGTAAAAAACCTCACAAAACAGCTTCAAGAACTGAAGATTTAAATAAGAAAAAAAAGACCTGAGTCATACTCACCATATGAAGTTGGACTTTGTCTTCAAAGTGGGCTGCAGCATAGTCGGAATTCAGTTTAATGGAGTGTACAGTTCCAAGATATTCTCTGTCCTTCAGTTGTTCCAGACCTGCCAAGTAGAATCAGACAATGCTAAGATATCTGTTATAATGGCCTTATCTGTATGTTGTTTTTTCCTTGTTTATACATTCCATCAAAAACTTCTTGTGCATTAACTATTTAAGTTCTTGAATTTTATGATTAACCAATCACCTTTTGTGCTTCTGCTTTTTAAAAGGGTTTCTGTTTTTTTGGGTCTTAGAGCCCACCACCCCCATAATTTATTTATGCTTCCACTTCCTGTTTTGTTTTGTTTTAGCTAAGTTTAACATCTTTCCCAAAATAATTTATGCTTTAAACACCAGTTTGTTGTTTGGTTCTGTTTGTCACACCCCCATCCACCCACAAAAAGAACAAAATGTTTCCAACCAAAAGACCTTTACAAATTAACTATGTAGTTTGGGTTTACGATTTCAACTCTTTCTAAAAATATTAATACTAAAACTCTTTGATTTAATTTCTTATGCATTTTATAAACTTTTAGCAACAATCCTCAAGGGTGATAACATTTTACTAACTGGAATATTGCAAGAGAAATGAAGCATTGCTCTTTTATGCCTTACTGCATTAAATTATTGCATTAAATTATTGTATCACCATAGTGTTTTTCAAAAGCTTAAAAGTGGACAAATCTACAAAGTTTTCCGCAGTAACTATATACCAAATACCTACCCACAAGGGAGGTAAGAATGTTTATTTTAATAGTTACAGTAAAGTCCCTTTACAAACAAAAAGAGGGAATATAACTGAAAGCACCTTTCTGAGATATACAAGGTTGTTGAATAAGATTATGGCTGAAAACAGCTGAAAAACAACAAAATTCTTATGTTCTCCTAACCTAAGACAACACAAGTTTTTGAACTACAGCATGTTCCCATATACTCTAGTGGCCAGAGGAAATATTTTATTCCATTAGTCATGTTGGTTCAACAAGGTTTTGCTTTTTCTGAATATAAAAAATATGCAATATTGACCAAATGTGACCATGTCTCTTTTACAAGATATAATACCAGGCTAACCTGACCTGAATAACCACTGACCATTTAAAAAAGGGAAACAAGTGGCAAAGGACTCCATTCAAATTGCTGGAGACTTAAATTCAACTGTAAAGATTTTTGTCAAATCTTTAATCTATGCAAATATGTTTACCTTCAAATCTCCTCAGCAACAGTTTACAGAGAGGAAGTACTGTTTTTAGCATTATTATTTTACTGGGCCTAGTAGCCCAAGTGGTAGAGCATCAGTTCCATGTATGAGAAGCCTCGGGTGTGCACCCGGACAATGATATACCAAAATCATAAAAAATGCTAGTGATATGGCTGTCTTGCTAACACTTAATGATATATAAGTGCAGTTCCGCTTTTTGTTGGCCCGGTGTCAAGGTAATGTGACTGGAAGTGGTATCATGACAGATGTTCATGGCATGCTATACACTGTGAATGCAGCACGGTATCTGCCATTGTCTCTAGATAACAGAAATGCTACTTGTCGGACAATAAACAATATACCCAAAAATTAATGTTTTGGTCAACATATCATTGTACAATGTACAAAACTATGTAATCAAATTTAAATTGCAACAAAGAAGATGATAGCATGATTTAAGTGACCAGTTGTTACTTTATGTGAATCATAACAGCAACATTTCACACTGAAATGCTTCAACTTCAAAATCAGACAAGTGTGTTAGTAAACGTGAGAGTTCCTAGAAAAACATAAATACAATAATGAGTCAACATTTAGTTTAAATTTTGTTTCCATTAACAACAGAAATTTAATAGACATAAAATTAATAAATACAAATAAACAGACAGTTGGCTGTTATCTCAATATTTGATTCAAGCATTATCATTTTTTGTACCATATTTTTATAAAAGTAATAAAATATAAAGTTCAAAAGTCATAACATCAAAGTTAATACATGTACATGCTGTTAATAGGTTTTTTTTCTGTACATGGGTAGCAAAACAAACTGAGCATATCTGAAAATATAATACTGTTATATATTTAGAATATTGGCAATGCTGTAGCAAAAATATAATGTTTTATTAAACAAATTGTTTGTTGTTAGAAAGCGATGCTAAAACAGCAGAAGACATGGGAATTTTATGAACTATGAACAAATTTCTAGGTTTTATAACAGAAAATGTCCATGATTATTTTTATAGCTCAACACTGGGAGACATGGGCACTATGAAATTTCGAATTAACAAGGAATGTAACTGATTTGATGTTTAACCCCAAATTGCAATGAACTTACATATGATCTTAAAATGACATTGACTTTAAATGGGCGCACTTGTAAATGTTATCCATGAAAAAAATTCATGTGACACGTTAATTGACAGACATACATAATGACATATTTGCAAAAATGAAATGTAGTAGGTAATAACCTTAAAAATGACCTTGACTTAAATAGATGCACTTGTTACCTAATAAATTGTCACACATGACATTGTTGGGACAGAATGACAGATATATACAAGTATGTATGTATACATGGACTGAGAGGCATAAGATTTCAGAAATGAGTGTAGTTTTTTTATATTTTGCTTTAGTTTGGTATTGTCAATATTGACCGTTCCAATTGTTAACAACCCATACTAGAGTCTTAACAATTTACAATTTCATACTGTGACATCAAGGCATTTACTAATTAAAATGAGTAGCAAAAAATATTGATCCTGAGCAGACTTCTCACCACAGGAACTGACTGATCTAAATCTAAAATTGTGAGCGTTCCTGTCTAGTGATTAAGACGTTGGACACCCGCTCGGAGGGTCCCGGGTTCAAACCCCGAAACTGACCACGTGATGTTAGTCCTTGAGCAAGACTAATAACTGCACATTGCTCCAGGTATTCAGTACCTGAGTACTGGTTCTACCCAGGAAGTGGACAGTAGAGAGAGATTAATATAAGTTAAAAGAACTTGTTTTCCAATTGACTATAAATAAATAGGTTTAAACTAAACTAAATCTAAAATTATTTGTCTAAACCTGACCAAAGTGTGGAATCGGGTTAAGATTTAAAAGGAACACTTCATTTTCATGCAAAGAATTGTACTTCTTGATTAATCTTTCTTTTAATGAACAATTACATTGATGACTATACTCCAAAATATGTGCAAATAATACTTAAATCTACAATAAATGATTTTTATGTATCACTTATCTTAGTCTTACTTGATAGTCAATAGTTGTGCATGTTTGAAGTTTATGATGTTTGTGATTGTGTTTACATGGCTTAAAATTGAATGTTCAGACCTATGCACTTGCAATTAAAATTGAAAAAATAACTGGACAAAGGCTAGAACATTAAAACAATAAACACTTAAACCATGTGTCAAGTGTAAAAAAAAGATACTTCTAAAAAATGCAAACCTTTAAAATAAAAAGAGGAAAGTCAGGAGTGACAAATGAATAAATAAGAAAAATGCAATAAATAATACAGAAAAGCTTGTAAATGCAAACATAGGTGCTAAAACAAAAGTATTTGGCTATTATTTGTTTGAAATGCCTATTACTTGGTAGAAATGCTAATAAAATAGCGAATAGTAAATATTCAATAAATAATAAAGAAGCAAAAAACAGGTTAATGTGTGAAGATGAGTCAAACCAAACAAAGTCAGGTTTTAATTAGTTACAAGATAGTAACAAAACAAGTTTGTGATTGTCGATTGTTATAAATGCATGTATGGGTAGTCTTATGGTAAAGCTCAAGGTAAGTCAAATAAACCTACTAGTAACTTGTAGTAGCAATATAAATTATAAGTTAAAACTCCTATTCCACAGACCACAAAAACACAAGAGGTAAACATTTGTGAAATTAGAGTTGTCTCCCCTGACAGATATCAGATGCAGTCCAAATATGCAGTAGGTCCTGTTAATGAGGTAAATATATTCTTGTTAGAAAATATCCAAGGTGGTCCAAATGGTAAGAGGTCCTTTTTTACGCAATGTATCCAAATTCTGACTGATTCCAATGCTTCTGTAATATATTCTTGTTGTCCAACCAAAAATATTAAAAGTATAATAACAGACCTGAGAAAGTAAAATCATTTAGAATCCTTAAATTAATTTGTTAGTGATGATTCATGTTCTAGATGGTAAGGGGGCATAAGAAAACCCTATTATGTGGGAAGAACTTTGACTTGAAACTTTTGAGACAATTATGCTGACTATCAGCAATACAGGGATTGAATTTTGAAACATATCAAGAATTGTTCAGTTTAGGAAATAGATTTTAAGTTTGCGTGATCTAATGCTCAATATATCACCGTTTTAAGATCAGATGCGTATTAATTTAATCACTAACGTAAAAAGAAACTGTGACATATTGTGTGTTGGACCACACAAACTTAAAATCTATTTCCATTCTTACACGTTCTATAAGAAGTTTGACTTAAATGGGACACAAACGTGAATTACAATGCGAAGTACAATTTATGTTGTTAGGTTGTTTCCCTTGTTTGGCTTTTCTATTGCACCTGGCGTACTTTTAAAGAATATCAACAACCGACCAACCGACAAATTGCATATTTTATGTATTTATTTTTTTCATAATTTAATACTTTTGTTATTAGTATAACAAAACCTTTACTTTCCAAGACAGGGTAAAGTTTTAGGCGAAGGCCATGCGACTGAAAAGAACAACTAACCACAATATGTCAGCTTGGTCAACAATATAAAAATGGGTAGGGAAAGTAAAAGGAGCAGCTAATCCATCCCAGTAAAATAGTCCAGATTTATGCTGTGATATATCGTTTATTTTATCATGGAAGAATGCTTCTTTGTTTATAGAGGTAAAATATTGATAGTGTTAGAATATAAAATTAACTACAATCACACAAATATTGACATTAAAGCAAAGTCTAGGTATTCTGGTGGAGGAAGACCCCAGACAAATGTTTGGGTTGAGATGCCAGGATATATCAGGTCAGATGGAAGACCACCTTGCAAGTGGGAACTTAACCAAATGGGTAGTCAGTTCCACAGAAGAAGGGCCAAGGTGTTAAAGGAGTAATGTGTCAGTGAAGATATCAACTTGGTCAAAGGTGAGACAAAATTTACCATAAATAATGCTTTTCTTAATATGAATTCTACTTATCAAAGCAGTAAGGTGAGATAACAAAATTAGTAAGAAAAAAAAATGCATTCTCCTGTTCTTATTTTCCATGCTACTTCTAGTCTAAGGGCAATACAGGGATGGCATCCTAGAGGCCACATAGGTGAAGGTTAGGTATAGAACAAACAGGCTTTATAACCTAAAGTATAATAACAAACGGTGTGGCTACTTATGCACCTATTCAAAATAAGAATGTAGGAATATAATCAAGCTTTGTTATCATTTTATTACATCAGCGTATTAACTGCAAAGTTAAAATACATTTTCAGATTCACTACGAAAAAAAATAAAGATTATAAACATCTTATTTCAAACCATTGCATAAAATGTCTTTTTAATGAAATTCTGATATAAACTTAAGTTATAAATTTCTGACTTTAATATCAAGTTATGATTTCTACAAAATGAAAAAACAAAACAAAAAAACTCCTTGTATTAGAAGAATAGAATGACTAATTAACAATTAACTGTATTTGTTGCTCATTTTTCTGTTATGTTTCCTTTGTAAACCTGAGATTAAATAAAAACATTGAAATCATTTTAATTGAAGCTACACTATACTGTGAAATAAAGTTAGCTTACATGAAAGATTTACTGTTAAAACACTTCAGAGTTATTGTAAAAATTTGTATTAGAGTTTTCTTGGTAGGTTTACAAATAGCACAATGTTTGTTGTCCACTCTAGGCCTGTATATACTGTATGATCTACTCTTTGATCTTCATCAATTTCAGGTGTTTGATGTCAAATATTATGCGTACCTTGCTCCCTTGACTCTGGAATTGAAACACTAATCTATAACAATATGTGAATTTTAACAGTTATTTTACTCTTTGTCTACATATGTTATTTATAAAGTATTTCTAAATTGATTTGCACCCTTTCAATATGCCACAGTAGCAATTTTGAACAATAGTTTTAAAAATTCCACAAACAGCTAAAATAAAAGGAATAAATAATTAACATAAACACGAAATGCACTTTTGTCAACAAAAACATAGACTATCCACAATAAAAGTAAGTAAACTAGTTGTTAAGTTTTGTAGTTTAATTTTTGTTTTTTGAATATCATTAGAGAAAGGAAAAATTAGACTTAAACTAATTCTTAGCTTGATGTGGTGGTAAATGTCTAGACTTATTCAATATATTTTCTCAGTAAAAATGATTCATGTTTAATGTTACACTGTGTTTGTACACTTTTGCAGAGTTTCTTTTATTGCACAGACAGCAGATTTTCTGTAATTACACGTACCTTAGTGGCGACAACATGTTAGAAAATTCTAAGTACATGAAAAATATTAAACTTTTCTAAAATTTCCATCAGATAACACAACTTAAATAAGTATTAAATTAAGAATAAATATGAGGTTTAAAAAATAGCTTCATTTGATCGACCTGAAAATATCTAGTTAAAATAATGATAAGCATGTGTGGTTGACATATTTTAGTTATCAAACAAATATCAAAATCACATCAAACAATAGGGTCTTCACAAAGATTAGCAAGGACATTTACTTGTCACAAGGGCAGAGAACACTGCAGCAAACTTTTTTATTTATTTCCAAGGGAGAAAAACATGTACATTTCACAATATAAAACACCAGTACCATTATAATGTTCCTTGCCTTAATAATGCAGCAAGAAAATAAAAGCAAACATTCTTGATGTAAACTATTAATATGCAAACTAATCCACTGGAAGGAAAATGTCTTTTCTCAAAATACCAGACTATCATATATTAATCATACATTGATAAGGCTTTTTTTTACTGCAAGGCTCATGCCTTATAATTTTGGGGAAAACAGCATGATTTCTTCCTTATAAGGAAATGAAAAAGACTAATGGAAAGTAATTTATTTTTTTGGAAAATTGCAATATTTTAATGAAATTTTATTAGCGTAAGGCTCCTGTAAACTGCTTCTACTAAAGAAGGAAAAAAAAGCCATGATTGGTAAGCTTTTGTATACAAAAAAAAATAAAATTATTATACATATATTTTCATATACAGATTTATATAAAATTATATATAAGGCATAAGGCTAGACATGCATCATTCACTTTACTACATACTGATATTCAATGCGTAGTTTGAAAAACTTGGTATGAAGGGACTATGCATCCTTAGGTGTACACAGATATTAACATATACAATATAGGTATAAGATTGGCGTTAAGGAGTCAGGTAGGATCATGCCAGGGAACATTCTCACCGCTGAAAAACTCTTACCCGCTGAATGAGCATGGTGTACTACAGCAAAAAGGCAAACATTTATTTAATTAGTTGTTTAAGATTTTTAATATGTCGCTGCAACTTGGTTAAGTGTACCATAATGATGACTAAGCCAATTTTGGTTAATACAACAACACATGTCTCAAAGTCACAAGAAGTCTAAGTCACAAGGCAGTCTAAAAAGTCACAAGAAGTCTAAGTCACAAGGCAGTCTAAGTAACAAGACAGTCTACAAGGCAGTCTAAGTCACAAGACAGTCTAAGTCATAAGACTGTCTAAGTCACAATAAGTCTAAGTTACAAGGCAGTCTAAGTCACAAGACAGTCTAAGTCATAAGGCAGTCTAAGTCACAAGACAGTCTAAGTCACAAGGCAGTCTAAGTCACAAGGCAGTCTAAGTCACAAGGCAATCTAAGTCACAAGACAGTTTAAGTCACAAGGCAGTCTAAGTCACAAGTCTAAGTCATAAGACAGTCTAAGTCACAAGGCAGTCTAAGTCACAAGGCAGTATAAGTCACAAGACAGTCTAAGTCACAAGGCAGTCTAAGTCACAAGGCAGTCTTAGTCACAAGGCAGTCTTAGTCACAAGAAGTTTAAGTCACAAGACAGTCTAAGTCACAAGAAGTCTAAGTCACAAGGCAGTCTAAGTCACAAGACAGTCTAAGTCACAAGAAGTCTAAGTCACAAGGCAGTCTAAGTCACAAGGCAGTCTAAGTCACAAGGCAGTCTAAGTCACAAGAAGTCTAAGTCACAAGACAGTCTAAGTCACAAGACAGTCTAAGTCACAAGGCAGTCTTAGTCACAAGGCAGTCTAAGTCACAAGAAGTCTAAGTCACAAGGCAGTCTAAGTCACAAGGCAGTCTAAGTCACAAGAAGTCTAAGTCATAAGGCAGTCTAAGTCACAAGACAGTCTAAGTCACAAGACAGTCTAAGTCACAAGGCAGTCTAGGTCACAAGAAGTCTAAGTCACAAGGCAGTCTAAGCCACAAGAAGTATAAGTCATAAGACAGTCTAAGTCACAAGAAGTCTAAGTCACAAGGCAATCTAAGTCCCAAGGCAGTCTAAGTCACAAGGCAGTCTTAGTCACAAGGCAGTCTAAGTCACAAGAAGTCTAAGTCACAAGGCAGTCTTAGTCACAAGACATTATAAGTCACAAGGCAGTCTAAGTCGCGAGACAGTCTAAGTCAAAAGACAGTCTAAGTCGCAAGGCAGTCTAAGTCACAAGAAGTCTAAGTCACAAGAAGTCTAAGTCACAAGGCAGTCTAAGTCACAAGGCAGTCTAAGTCACAAGACAGTCTAATCCACAAGGCAGTCTAAGTTACAGGACAGTCTAAGTCACAAGACAGTCTAAGTCACAAGACAGTCTAAGTTACAAGAAGTCTAAGTCACAAGACAGTCTAAGTCACAAGACAGTCTAAGTCACAAGGCAGTCTAAGTCACAAGGCAGTCTAAGTCACAAGACAGTCTAAGTTACAAGAAGTCTAAGAAGTTTTAAGTTGGTATTTATCTACTCAGCTATAAGCACCCATTTCTCAAATAAATTCATAAACAATAATCTTTAAGTAACCAAGACTCTGGCTACCAAAAGCTTCAAATATGCTAATGAACTGGTATGAATTCATTCAATTATTTTGTTTTAATTCTTTACACCATCTAAGCACAGCAAACTTTAACTTAACAGGTCCTATAAATACATCATTTACTATGTAAGCATTTTCTATTTGATTCATTTTGTTTTGTGGTACATATATGTGTATAAGTGGGACCTACCATTGTCTCCCAGCAGGTAGAACCAGGCCCGGTTATTCATGCCAACAGCCAAGTGGTACGGTCCAATTCCAAGGAAAGATGGCTCTACATCCACAGCAATGGTGGCTGGCTGTTCCTAAAGGTGAAAAACAATTTTAGGATCATGATGGGACAACACAGACCACTAAAATTATACCTTTATGTTTTGTTCAAACTTGATGATTGATGAGTAGTTCATGAATAATGAATACTCAGTTTTAAATGTGGTATCCGACAGTTTGCCTATGTCAACTTCATGTAACAATACCGTACAATTGTTATGTGGAATTAGGGCGTAATTTCTACCTAAACACATACTTTAGTATAAGTAAAGACAGTTTGAACACCGTCTTTATTGTAATAGAGCACAAATCGCTATTAACACTTTTACTCAAGTTCAATCATTCCAAAGCTATAAATAATCATAATAGTGATCTCGGCTAAAAATAGATATCGATGTCAGAGAGAATTACCCCGGATGATGATATAACGTAATCTCATAAGTGAGTTATCATGTTGTTTCCTTAGTTAATAATTGCTATCTCTGCAGTGTGGCTCAGATAGGAAATATCCATTTGCAATGAGAAATGGAGATTTATGTTTTACTGTTGCACGATCTTTTCAGGTAACAATGACTTATTTGGTTATTTAAGAAAAAATATTTTGGTCAAAACTGTCAGATACCACCTTTAATTGGCAGAGAGAATTTTAGAAAGATTCTTCAAGGCATGACGTATTTAGGGAACAATGTTAATGCAAAATTTAAAAGACTTAACTAACATGTTTAGTAGATCTAAGATGTCTACTATAGTTTGGGCTAATCTCTTAAGACTTAACAAATGAGTGTGGTAGATTAAAGATGTCACTAGAGTGCTTGTCATCTTCAGGACATAACTGATGTGTGCGACAGATTTAAGACTTCAGCAATGCACCATACAAATGAATGAAATTTAAGCTAAAACCTTTATCATGTGAGGTCCCAGTAAGCATCTATTATGTGTATTGTTTACCAAATAAAGATTAGAATTTTAGCACAATAAATATGAAAAGAAACCATCTAAAAAAATGTAACATATTTTATCGCATGAGACATGTCACATCAGAATATCATGTGATATATCTCCCTTAAGACTTCACTTATGAGGTAAATAAACATAAGTACATCCGCCACACATGAATGAATGACGAGTACCTGCTGTATGTTATCCTCGATTGTGACCTCTAGCAGAGAGGTCAGATGTGCGATCCTAGTCTGCTGGGTGGCGTTGAGCTGCGGCAGACTGGTCAGGTACACATGCAAGTTACCCTTGGTGGAGGTGACCGCCAGCAGCTGGCCGTCATCTGTCCACTCAATACGGTCCAGGCCTCTCTCATCTTCCAGGTTAATGATGGCAAACATCTCCTTGAGGTCGGACAGATCATGGATCTTGATGCTGTTTGGATTTAAAGGAAAACCTTTCATGTACATTGTTTGAAGGGTTAATAAATGGAAAGTGGCATTATTGCTGATACCACAATACACACCTAGGCTTGTCATTGAAAACACATAATGCATGGGTGGTATAAACAATGTGTTAAAGGTGGTTTGTCACAATTTGGTCAAAAACTTTTTTTTTCTAAAATAACCAAATTAGTCATTGTTACCAGAAAAGGTCCTGCAGAAAGCTATTCATTGATTATCTAGATACGTCTGAAGTATAAATCACCACAGTTATAAAGAACATTTGAAGTATATTTTCATGAATGGTACAGTCTAACAGTATGACTAAAACATGGGTTTCTTCAGACATTATGCTAAAAGTCCCAGCAGTATAAACTTTGCAAAGTTTAAGTTGACATAATTTTTTGATGCTTTTGAAGAAAGATTTAGTAAATAAAAATATTTGATTAATATATATCTAAGGGGTTTGTTTCCAAATATATAAACAACTGTATAAATAATTAACTCAAATTAAAAAGGAAATACACAACTGCAGATATATTAAATAATATCCCAATCATAACTAGAACTATCGCTGAATGCGATTCATACCCCCATCAATGTCCTTGACAAAGCTGGTACAAGGGTAAGATGGGTTCTGCACATTGCCCAGTTGGGGTGAACATTTGAGTAAAGTTTGAAGAAAATTCTTCCATTAGTATAGGATTTATAGAGCGGACACAACATATTGTCTAATACTTGATTGTATGTAAATTTGAAGACTTAAAAGGGGCATAACTTTGTCAAAATGCAATACAGAACTATGAAACTTGACCTGCATATCCTAATTGTGACACTTCATATATATTTTAAGTTTCAAGCAAATACTTTTTCTAGTTTCAGAAATATTCAAATACATGTTAAAATTTAAGAATATTTTCTAAGTCAATTTTTGACCTTCAAGTGTGACCTTGACCTTAAGCCGGCAAAAGAGTAATATGGGTTCTGCACATCCCCTTGTTGAGGTGAACATTTGAGCCAAGAATAAAGAAAATCTTTCAATTAGTGTAGGACTTACAGAGCGGACATGACATAATGTCTAATATTTGATTGTTTGATATTTGACCTTCAATTGTGACCTTGACCTTGAGCTGACACATGGGCAACATGGGTTCTGCACATCCCCTTGTTGAGGTGAACATTTCAGCCAAGTTTGAAAAAAATCCTTCAATTGGTATAGGATTTATAGAGCGGACACGATAATGGAGACGGACGGACGGACCGACGGATGTGACAAAGCGAATCCATTATAGCCCCCCCCCACACACACATTTTGTGGTGGGGGTATAATAAGTATTTAATGTAAACTTTTTACAATTTAATTATAATTATTTTTATTAGTTGCAAAACAGTAAATGTTCTGTAAACCATTTTGCTCAATATCATTCTGTATACCAAATATTTGCTTTTTTGTGCTGTAAGCAATGAGTTTTCTAAATGAAATAAAAGTAATAAATGTATTGTGTTGTATAAAAAGGTCACTAACCAGTTGTCTCCACAGGAAGCTGCTTTGTTCAGGGACAGAGAAATGGCAATGCTGCTTAGGTTGTCCTTGTGGTTTCTAGCTTGAAACAGCTCCTGAAAAGATAACAAACCATACAGTTTTCTTTGAACAAATTTATTTATTTTTCACAAAATTGTAATTTATCTGCCGTAATTTGATAAAGTTATCAATCACACTTTTGAAAAATATGTTTTGTTTTTTGTTACATCGCACCGACACAATTATTGTCATACTGGCGACGTCCAGCTAATTATGGGTGGAGGAAGACCCCAGGCTCATGTCTGGGTTGAACCACCGGCACACATTCCTTCAACCATCTCACATTCTTTGCCCCAGGACTCGAACCCATGCAGTGAGGGGTTGATGAGTTACAAGTGAGTTCAAGAGCATGTAAGGGAAGGCTGAGGTACTTACTGTAAATAACCAGGAAGCTATGGCTGAAACATGAACACGTGACAGATGGTTGGTTGTACATTCAGGCACATGGTCATACATATAGACATATGGCTATACATACAGACATATGGTCATAGATACAGACATATGGTCATACATATAGACATATGGTCATACATATAGACATATGGTCATACATATAGACATATGGTCATACATATAGACATATGGTCATACATACAGACATATGGTCATACATATAGACATATGGTCATACATATAGACATATGGTCGTACATACAGACATATGGTCATACATATAGACATATGGTCATACATACAGACATATGGCTATACATACAGACATATGGTCATATATACAGACATACGGTCATACATATAGACATATGGTCATACATACAGACATATGGTCATACATACAGACATATGGCTATACATACAGACATATGGTCATATATACAGACATACAGCATACATATAGACATATGGTCATATAAACAGACATATGGTCATACATATAGACATATGGTCATATAAACAGACATATGGTCATACATATAGACATATGGTCAACATACAGACATATGGTCATACATATAGACATATGGTCATACATATAGACATATGGTCATACATACAGACAAATGGTTGTACATACAGACAAATGGTCATAATTATAGACAGAAGGTCGTACATACAGACAGATGGATATGGTCGTACATACAGATAGATGGATGGTGTGACTGCTTTCTGCCGCACTTGGGCAAGCATAAAGATACCCACCTGACCAATTTCTTTCATGTGTGTGGAGATGACCACGAAGTATCCATGGGAAAATCCAATCATGATATAGCCATCCCCATACCTGAAAAGGCGAAAAAAATATAAATCTTAAACATGGAAATGTTGAGGGCTCCAGGAAATTATTTCTAGGCATAGGACTGTTACAATATAAGAAATATTTTAACTGTACTTATACAATGATACTTTTATTAATTTACCTTGAATACATAATACCAAATATAGCTTGAAGATGTTGCATTTTTTAAAAAAATTCTTCAAGATTGGTGTCTCCTTATCTTGACTGCTCCAATCCTATAAGTTGTTTTTTTCCTTAGAATTCAGATTTTAAGACAGAACCATAGCATTATATATTCCTGATGAAACACTGGAAGCCTAAAAAAATGAGGAAATAGCAACTGCAATGGCTCGTACCATCTGTAGGACATGATGGTGCCATATTTCTGCTGGAATGCCAGCTCTATAGGGTTCTCAGGGTCATTCATGTTGTACAGGAACAGGGTCTTCTTGCCAATCACAACACTCACCTAGAAAACATGACAACTACGTAAAAATACCAAGTGTTACCTCAATAATACACCAAGAGGCCATCCAAATCATAGAATAAAAAAATATAAAAAAATTGTTCACAATAAAATGACTTATAATTGTTCCCAGCTTTCTGAAATTCTTGCAAAACTGAAGACACACACTGGTTGCACAATTAAGTAAAAGACTTTCAGAAAAGATCATATAATCATAATCGCTGGATTAAACCTTTTGTTTTGAAGATGACTATTCCTCACCTTCATTTTTATCAATCAACATATTTTTCATGTCCTTTACCAATCATGGGTTGACAATATGTGCTATTACCCTCTACAGGATGTAATATTTATAAAATTATATTTGTTGATACCAATAGTGAATGCCATGGGATGTGATATTTATATTATTTTTATGTAAATATCAAAAGAGAATGTCCTTTAACCTATTACAGTCTGACTTACAGTATTCTCTCCCATCTGTGACCGCTCATCTCCCTTCATCTCGGAGAACTGTATGTCTCCTGGGTTATCTCTGATAGAGGTCTGTCTTAGCGTATCTCCCTCGGGGTTACTGATTGTAATAGACTTGTCTTCACTGCCCAAGGCCAATAGGTTCTCATTGCTCCAAGCTCCACACGTGATCTTACGAGAGTGCTTGCCAATTATGGGAATTTTCCTGAAAAGTGGTGACTTACTGTTTTTGCACTTTTTAAAGAATTGCAGTGTAAAAATAAAAGTGAATGCATTGAGACTGCTAAACAAATAATTTCTTTATTCTAAAAGTAATTGTGTTATTGTCTTATATTTCACAACATTCACTGTAAGACTTTGAATAAAATATATAGTTTTTAACTTATTTTTATATTGGCGAATGAAAGCCAAAAATACCACTAATCATCCATTTAAATATGGTGAATGCTTGAGAATGTGATCTTGGTATCATGCAGGCACCACCTACTGTCTTAATGCCTCGCTCATTACTGCTTTAGAAAGTCATATGTGATTTAGAATGACACACTTGCCGTAAGTGATAGACTCCAACAATTTAACTAATGTACATCAATTATGGATATTTTCTTATTGTCCTAAAATATTGTCAAAACCCAGACTCCCTGTATATATCAACAGATAGTGTGTTCCTACCTGGAGGTCTGGTGGTTATAGATCAGTAGGTTCCCCTTTATTGTACCAACAGCCAGGTATGGGCCTGCTTTAGCCCATAGCAGAAAGGAGAGGGGATCTCTGAAAGAGGATATGAAATAAAACAAAGTTGGTAAAAATGTGCATCAGTTATTGCTGTTAAAAGGTTAATTAATGTATATACATTTGACTCTATTTAAAGTCTTAATGTGTTCAATATAAATAACTTATGTATTCAAGTAAATTCTCTAAGGTATTCTGGTTATATAATTAACAAGTTCCAATATTTGTCTTAACTATGTAACTTAGAATTTACTATTTTCTTGAGAAAGAATTTCCTGCACAAGACTTTTCTAACTTAAATCACAGGCAAAACTATTCTATCTATAAAAATTGCAATAAAAATTAATTTTTATAACAATGATTGAATAACCTTTACAATAAATTTAAGAAAGAAGACATTGTTAAAATACAAGGTAAAAATTGTTCACTATTGAAAAAATTAGAATTTTTCCATCTCCTTTAAAATTTTAAGAAAAAAACAACAACAGTTAAATAATTTTTTGTTGCTTCAACAGTTTGATAAGAAATTTTACAAGAAGTAAACTCTTAATAAAACAAGAAAAATCAGATTTTGAAGTATTAAATTGAAAAGAACTTTTGAAATACCTTTCTAAACTAAATACAAATAAATGTAAAGCTCTAAAATCTGAGTCTTTTAAAACAATTTTATACAAACTGTGCAGATCCAGATCAGTCAGGTTTCTGTGTGAAGCTTTATGACTGATCACAACTGCACTATTTGCTTCTATATCTCAATATATCATATGCATGGAATTATTGTCAGAAAGCTAAAACTTAGATGTGTTTTTTTTTAATGTAGCAGGCCAAGGGTTATATTCAAAGCTGCACTGAAGTATGAATACCTTGAAAAACAGTTGGATAAAGTAGGGGTTTAAACCTATGTCCAAATTGATAAGCCTCTAATTTTTGCCACTAAAATAGTGAAGTGCACAATACACACATGCTTATAACATACAACTGATTATGATTATCACACTTGCAGATCAAGACACTGTTGCCAGACTAGGTCTGCTGTGTTTGATAAAATCAAAATAATGTGTTTTAACTAAAAAAAAGACTAACTGAATACGTATGCATCTCAAGTAATGTATTGTTCACTCTTACCTGAGACCACTATCCATGACCTGTGTCTTGCCCGTGTTGGCATCCCACATGGTGATGTTGCTGTTCTTGTCACAAATGATAGCCAAAATGTCTCCATCTTTGTCCCAACCAAGTCCTGTACAGCCACTGTAATAGAGCAGAATTACAACACTTATTTACCCATTCTTGCGCCAAGAGCAATATGCCATTAATACACATATTACAAATGCTAAACTACAAAGAGAAGAAGACCTGTTTAACTATAATAAAACCAGTTTTTGTAGGGAAATGTTAAAACAGATATGTGAATTAAACATTTTGCATTTAAATTTGTTATACTGCTGAAATAACCAAAATCAATAACACAATCAACAAATATTCTCTTTTTTTCTTTGCAATTGTGTACTTTTATATGAATTTTAGCATAAACAAGAACTTATATGGCCAGAGATGGATGGATGAATGTGGCCTGGCTTAATAAACAAATCTTTAAAAGCTTTTACTAGCCATATATATTATACGCTGTAGTATATACAATAGTTAAACCTTCCTACCCTTGAAGTTGGATTTCCTGTTTCAGGTCACCATGACGATCATAAATTTTCACCAAGTTATCACTGCTGTAAAAGAAAGGAAATTGATGTAGGTTTATGCAGACATCTGTGTATTTCTTGGGCTTCTGACAAACATTAATTAGAAAATAAGTAAAGTATATTTATAATCAAGCTAAGCATTTACTCAACTTATATAAACAAAAAGTTCTCATATTTCAATGTTAACATATTGAAATGCTAGACCATCACCATAATACCATAGTTTATTGCTGGAAAAGAAACTTTATAATTTTAGTTTATGTTCAATCCCTTTTTAAATGTAATTTATCTTTGAATTTCTAAAACTTTAAATAAAATATGTTTGAACTAAACAAACAACTTAATGTGAGATACCTTGAAGTTGCTATGTAATTTCCTAGCGACTTCTGCCAGCTATACAAAACTCCTCCAACTCGTCCTCCACTTATACTAAATACTCTCTACAAAAAAAACAACAGTTTTTTGGTTACAAAATAGGTAAAGAACACTAAAAAAAATCAATCAAAATGGTTTTCTGTCAAATGTTACAGAAACCCCTACCATGACGTATTGTCTGGTTGCAAAATGTTATACTTTCATCTATTTTTGTATCATGAAGAAATTGATTCCTTAGATAGTAAAATAAATTGTAGATTCTCCTTCAAAGTTAATTTCTAATATGCATAACAATCATGAGGGTGCCAAAATTGTGACAAGTACATTTGATTTACAGTCTGGTAAATGGCCATTTGGGTAAATTGATCTTACAAAGGGATTATTGCGGTCGTTTCGGTAAATAGGTAATAGGTAATTTACCAAAGTGACCGGTAACCGTATATTTATTTCTGGCCAGAACTAATCCTTAAAGGTTAGAATAAACCAAGGGAAGTATTCCAAAATCATTTTTTAAGATTTTGGTTGGACTCAATCTTTGGGCATACCATTGCTGAAGCAGACTTTTTATATTTATATATAATGCAGATTAATGGATAGTATTTTCAGTTGTTTTGTTTGCGTTCAGAGCCCAAACAACAGTATTCACTCGAGATAGGTATACCTATCACTCTATACTGTCAACACCTCAATCTTGTGACAGTCTTCATAACTTTCAATTTTTAAGTTTTGGGTTTTACTTTGCCAGAGATAGAACTCTGTAGTCTCTTTATCAGCTCTTTATTCTGATGCCTAGTTCTGAGCCATGCAGCCAGTTATGGTGCTGCTATTAAAGTGACTTGCATGCTGTGAACAACTTACCCTTGCATAACAAATCCATATATATTATAACACCACTTCATTTAAGAATTGTAGAATTACGTTCATATTTGCTGGAGCATAGAGAAGGAAGCTGTACTAGCATCCCTTATTACAACTTAGGAATGTCCAGGTCCAAACCTGAGGTCTCCATACCTGGGGTTGACGCTCTACCTATTGAGCTACTAGGTCGGGTTTTGCTTTTAAATTAAAAAGTAATATGCAACTGCATTTTTTCTGTACAAAGTGTAAATAAAGCATGGATAAGTCTCAAAATATGACAAGCTTGAAATCGAACATAATTCTCTCAAGCTATCTACTTTTCACCTGGGACAATTTGTTTACATTACCCCACCCTCTACTTTAGCGTAAAAACGAACCGTCACCACTTGTTATTGTGGTAATTTTGATGTAAATTACAGGTTCCTTATATTGGTTATGTTTATTCTTTTGAAACACATACTTTCATGACTTCCTAAAGCAAGAGATCAGTCCGTTGCCATAAAATTGGAGAAAAGCCGACACTTTTTCTATTTTTGTTGAACCTGGAAACTGGAATGCCTGCGCATGCGCAGTTAATCAATTTGACAATCAATTGACCTAAAGATAAAGAATAAGCGGAACCGTCGACAAAGAGCCGCATATATTTTAATAAAATGCACCTGCATGTGTGTTTAGGTCTTTGATATAACATTAAACCTAAGCAACAACAACAACAAAACAGCAAGAACATAAAGAGAACGCCTGCACCATTTTGATACTGCGATGGGCCCTTTCTATTTTTTTTATTATAGGCCTACTTCGCATTATTTCCTGTATATCGTCAAAAGCAATACACGTATAGGACCTACCTTTAAGTTAAGCTGACGTGGCCATTTTCTGATTGAACAGGCTTTTTAAAGTTCTAGGTTCAATCGTTACCTCGAACATACTTTAACTTTAAAATCAAACACTAAATCTACTCAATAAAGCCTACTGGGATACAGTCAAAACGTACCTCTCGCCAAAACGTACCCCCGATGAGAAGTCAAAACGTACCCCTGTTAAGAGTCAAAACGTACTACTGACATAGGCATAGGCTAATATTAAGCTTTGAATTATGCCACGAGTTTATAAATCGACACAATTTCTACAGTGATGACGTTATGTTTACTTATCACATGATTCCCCTTGCCTTCCATCAATACACCCATTAGGCCCTACATATATCTTTTTTTTTTAAATTGCACTGGTGTTATACAGCATTTTGATTGATGTCATCATCGACGATAATGCAGATCGTCTCATATCACTATTTCACCAAGAATTGTTGTTACAATTTCGTAAAATCGTACAGCGGCGATTAAAATCATATGATAAAAAGAATTTCGTAGTCATTCAATACAAAAAATTATAGAACCCGTCCAGTAAAAATGATAGTAAGATTGCCATAGATTCGCTAACTATCACTTTAAATGTTTGTATTAAATGACACCCTGTGTAAGATCCTCTATGTATTTTATTTGTAATATTCAATGTTCAAAGTTCAGACATATTTGTCTAAAGTCGATCAAGTAACGTGTTAATTAAACGTTGTTTTATATTATAATTATGATTTCGTCTTGGAATGTGCACTTCTTGGTAAGATCCAGTACCTAGAAAGTAACTACCTGGGCACTGCATAACGAGGATTCATTAATAGATTGTGATTGATTCGAGTGTCGAACCTGATACTCCCTGATCCGGAGCGGAAGATTTTCGAACCTATGCGTTAATTTTTACATTGACATATATTGCTGCAACATGTCTCTTGTTCACAGCATGTTACTGTCGGATTTAAGTGATATCGTTGATCGAAATCGCGTTCGTATTTTTGAAGATAGCTTTATATTATTGCAAAAGTTGGCGGTTTATTCTAATAACAAGCCGGCAACAATTGACAATGGCAGAATAAATAAATTAAGACATAAATAATTGAGTAAAGAAAGAAAGAAAGAAAGAAACGCAAAAGATTAAACGGACAAATGACTAAACAAATAAGTGACTAAACAAATAAAGAAAGAATAAATGAATAAACGAGTTAATGAATAAGGATCAAAAGAATAATGAAATGAATAAATAAACGAATAAATAAATAAAAATATAAACGAATGAAGGATTAATTAATACCTGCATTAATATGGTTGTGACGATTCTTTATAATAATTAGCGCGTATATATTAAACAAGTCCAAAGACTCACAAATAAACAGACCACAGTTTGCGTTTCTTTTGAAAAAGGAATAGTGTCTTTAGCACTATAGCATTTTCATTGGCAATTCTAATTTCTCAAATTATTATTGCCAGATAAATAGATCGCCTGGCTGAAACTACAATACTAAAAGATTTGTTTGCTTGTTGTTGTTGTTTTGAGTGTTGTTTTTTATTGTTGTTTTTTCTTCTTCTTTTTTGTATGTTTTCTGTTGTTTTTTGTTGTTGTTTTTTTTTTTTTTGTTTTTTTTTGTTTTGTTATATCGCACCGACACACTTATAATCGAATTGGCGACGTCCAGCTAATTATTGGCGAAAAAAGACCACATAAACACGTCTGGGTAAAACCACCGGAGCACCGCAGGTTAGATGGAAAACCTCCTCAGATGAAAGTTCTCGCTGCAACCAGGACTTGAACCCACGCGGTAAGGGGCTGAGCAGTTATAAGTCGGCGGCTCTAAACTATGAACTACTCTTAACACTAAAGGGACATCTTTATATAAACTGTTCATATGTCTCCTTTTTGGACATTTTGACAAATTTGATCAATATCGGCATTTTTATACGTAAGGTTAATACATTTTGTTTTTACTTCAGAATATTACTTAGGAACAGACCAATCATAAGTATTGTGCGGAAAGTGAAAATATTCTTCAATTATAAAAAGTACAAATGTAATATTTCTTTTTTAGATTTCAGATGAAAAGCGTTTTATAAATTACCTTTTAGACCCCATTTGTTAATGTAAAAGGCATTATTGCATATAATGTTTTTGGATTATGTAATAATATTGCTAACAGCAATACAACAAATGATAAATTAGTTATTAATTACGTTATTGTTAGGGGACAAATGCAAATAGATAATAATAAATCTTGACTGTAAATTAAGATTTGTAAAATGATTGATTATACTCTCATTTTGTTTCCAAGGATACAATTGTAAAATTAAAATATAATATAAAAAACTGTTTATTATAATTTTTGTTTTTAGTTTTCCTAAACAGATTTGAAATAAAATAATGTTAAATAAATGTCTACTTCATTTTTGTCTGTATTGTTTTATCTGCTGCAAAATAATAACAAGTAAATAAATAAATTATGCAATTTTACATTCACCAATTAAATATAACACAATGACACAATACAATATAAACTATTATACAAATAGTACAAGTACTTGTACATGTTGTATTTATGTAGAAACCCCTTACTAAGAGGACCATCTTTTAAAGTGGCCCGCTGAGCGAGGTTTTACTATACAATAACTTCTAGCTCAAGATCTGGGATGGGATTGGGATTTGCCGGCATTTTTGCTGACATTTCTATCATTATAGCACAGGGGCACTTATGAGGTGCCCAGGGACTGAACCCGGACGATCCATTATACTGACATCGACAATTCAGGCGTAATGCTGTCCCTAAGCCCTGAGCGTTAGGAAGGAAGCCACTACTACCAACTTTAAAGTCTTTGGTTTGACCCGGCCAGGGTTTTGAACCCGCGATCCGCAAGCCGACGCTCTACCAGTTGAGCCGGTAGGTCGAGATCTAAATACCCGTATGGCCTTATGATCCATCTGTTGAGACAAGTCAGAACAAAATATTTATTGAAAGCAGTAGTTCTTACTAGTTATATTATATAACAATGTTATTGGCTACGCGCTATATATGGAATGCTGAAAAATATTTGCACATGCAAGCGGATGTCCTCGGACATCCTCGCACTAGCTAGAGAATGAACGAGGGAAAATCGACAAGGCGTTCCGAATTCCGGAAGTTTCGCGATGAACACATTCCCAACGTACGGGTCCTATTTCGGTAAATGACGTAATTAACTATAGCGAGTATGCAGTATTATTACTATTCTACCAGAATTTAATTATTCCAGTGATTTTAATGTTTACTTAATAATTTAAATCAGTAATCTCTAAATTTCATATAAATATTAATTTTCATTGTTGCGTCGACCTTTGATGCTTCGCATCAATGCATTTTTTGTGTGCTTCTGTAATGTAGTTCGACATACGCACTCCCAATGTCTGCTGTATTTTGAAGCGTTTCAGCCAAACATGAAAATCTATCAATTTTAATACCATGCAATTTTAGGCTAAAACTCTAACCTGTTTGTTCGAAAAGCAGTGATACAGTGGAACTAAATAAACTGCTTGTTTTTCGTGGGCAGTTTTATGCTTTCAAGCTAAACGGAATACATCACTTAATGTTAAAAGAAACTGTTCACCAGAAAAGAGGGCCATAGAATACTCACTGAGTATCTTAATAATTGTAATTGATATTGCCATTATTCTGACATTGGCAACTCGGTTCTGATAAGATGGCAATAAAAACACATGCCACATGCGCACGCTTGCTTTTAATGCCAAAGTGTTACGGATGTCTTACATGATAAGATTGTCCCCATTGAGTGATCATCAAATACACGTGTTTAATGTTGCGAAATACAATCGGCTGCACATTATTGTTACATTGAACAGTTTCCACATAGAAACAAATACAGAGACTGTGCAATATTCATGCAAATTAAAACTGCATCCAAGGCCTTATCTAAATTGCAGCGTGAATAACTACTTCCGGTTTATAATTTCCCCTTGTAGTCGGCGCACGATGTTTGACTAAAAACTGACCGGGGATTCTTCTGGAATCCGAACTTTCAGGAAAACACAACTCGCCAGAATCCGAGAACGTACACAATTACCTGTCGCAAAAAAACAAAAGCGATTCTGAATTATTTATGTCTCTATCCACCTATCTAAAGTAATGATCTTGTTTAACGAGATTCTCGCGTGCGGACTATCGCCTAACAAACCTCCTGTAAAGTAGTCCGCTAGAAAGGATTCCACGTAAATAGTCGCCTCCTGTCTTGGAGAGCTAAGTGCGCAATCAGTGGGAATTGGTATTGATGTGTTCCCCCGAAGAGGTTGGGATTAACTACTTTATCTGGTACCCACCTGATGGTCCCTTGTCATTAAACTTTTATAAACTGGACAGACAATACCTGAAGGAAACAGGAATTTAGCAGACTGTGTTTCTCGGAATAAAAGGTAAGTTGAAAGTGCTGTACATGTACGTCTTGGACTTTAATTTTAAAGAATATTTGTTTGTTTGGATGCATTAAAAATTTGTTTCAACTTTCACCTATCATTATTGAATATGAAATTTCGGAGCCGACTTAAAGCAAATATGGTGCGGCGTCATTTTTCAATCTTTCTATCGACTTGCCATCAGCATTTGAAATACAACAACACATAATGCCATTATTAGCTTTATCAACAGCTTGTAATTAAGAGAAATCCTTAAATTATTAGTTGTACAGTAATGTTAGTGTTGCTACGTTCCTTGTATGCATACATGTAGATGTTTTGTCAAGTAACATCCGTTGTAGACATCAATGTTTTAGACGCAGTATCAAAAATACATCTAGGTACGTATTTTGGCTCTTTAAACGTAAGTGTTACTTTTGTACATTGAAAGGGCAAGATGAAAAAGACAAACCGAATTTTATTTTTAATGTTTGACTAGCTTAGATGCAAAAGAACAATATGTTCAATAAGTAGTTCATTTCTATGAAGGCAGTAACAACTGCACAGTTTAGGAGCAGAACAGTTTATTGAACATGTCTGGAAACCATATTGGCGAGCATATAACAAAACGTTTCAATACAATGGTAATAAAGAAATTTATCGCACCTGGTAGCGCAATCGGTAGAGCGTCGGCTCCAGGTACGGGAGGCCCCGGTTCGATCCCGGGCCGCGACATACCGAAGTCGTTAAAAATGGTAGTGGTGTAGCTCGCTTGCTAACGCTCAAGCAAATATGAGGATAGTTCTACGACTGGTTGGCCCGCTGTCAGGATAATGCGACTCTGTGTGTGTGTGTGTGATCGTGCGTGCGTGCGTGCGTGCGTGCGTGCGTGCGTGCATGTGTGTGTGTGTGTGTGTGTTTGTGTGTGTGTGCGTTTTTACTGCAAGTTGAATGATTCTTGATTCAAAGCCCTTCAACAACCAAAACTTTCTGGATCGGTCCCTGGATGTGACTTATCAAACAAAGATAGAAAACAGTACTGATACTGCTTATAATACTGAATGCACTACGGCTGGGACGTATTAATAAAGAATTTACATTTTCTCAGTAAGATTTGATCAAACTCTGAATACAAAAGATGAATAGGAATTCCTTAGATTAAAGGTGGTACTCGACATTGTTTAGATAAAAAAAATCTCAAATAACCAAAGAAGTCATTTGTACATGAAAAGGTTTTGAAAAATGCTGCTCGTTGATGCCAGAGATCTTTGTGAACAATCAAGGATAAATCTTCACTCGTCATTGCGAACAGGTGTTTCCTATCCGAGCCACGCTGCAGAGGTAACTATATTTAAACTTAGAAAAGCACGTGACCGCTTAGTTTTACATCACCATGCGGGTAATCCGCTCTGACGTCGATATCTATTTTTTGTTTCTAGCCAAAAATTCTTTTCTCAAATAACCAAAGAAGTCAATTGAACCTGAAAAGGTTTTGAAAAATGCTGCTCATTGATGCGAGAGATCTGTGTGAACAATCAAGGATAAGTCTCCACTCGTCATTGCGAACAGGTGTTTCCTATCCGAGCCACGCTGCAGAGATAACTATATTTAAACTTAGAAATGCACGTGACCACTTAGTTTTACATCGCCATGCGGGTAATCCGCTCTGACGTCGATTTCTATTTTTAGCAGAGACCACTATCGTACTTTTTTAGAGTTGGAAAGACTGAACATTAAGAGTATTTTTTTCGCGATTTGTATGGATGGATTGGATGGATGGATTAGCCGGCATTTTTGCCGATACTGCGCAGCGACATTTCTATCGTTATAGCACAGGGGCACTTATGAGGTGCCCAGGGACTGAACCCGGCCGGTCCATGATACTGACACCGACGAGTCAGGCGTAATGCTGCCCCCTTAGCCCCGAGCGTTAGGAGGGAAGCCACTACTACTAACTTTAAAGTCTTTAGTATGACCCGGCCAGGGTTCGAACCCACGACCTCCCGATCCGCATGCCGACGCTCTACCATCTGAGCTATTGCGGCCGGTCTCGCGATTTGTATAGTCTAACAATAAAGTTAGTATTCAAAATAGTCTTGATAACGACTAAAATATGGAATTATGCAAAAAGAATTACCCAATTCCCCAAATCTGTGGTTAGATATTGGTAGTGTATTAAATATAGGCAAACTGTCGGATACATCCTTTAAAGGGATTAATTTCCATATGTGATATTGTCTCAGGGACTATTTCTCAATAAGTAAATCATACGTTAACGCAAAAAAAGACTAACGCAAAAAAATTACATTTGAAATCCTGATGGTTACAGAGCTATTAGCACAGAGTTTCATATGGTTGAATGATCGTGTAAATATCATCGGCCGATAAGGACTACATGGATCATGTATTTTATAGATTCTTTTGGTTAAATTGTATTCATACGCATTAAAATGATAATTATACGTATATGTATTTAATTTTATATATTAATTCACCATTGGGCAATCAAGTTAGTTTAAAGTAAAATAATTAATTATTAAAGTTAATTAATTGTTTTATTATTAAATTAATATTATATATTATTATTAAAGCAAAAACGAAAATCATTTGCAAATTATTGGATTCCATGTTTGAAGTCTATGAAGTGCGCAATTCTGTGCGACTGGATAATTATGATTAATTAACATAAGGCCAGTCGGGGCAGTTCAATACTGTAGCAGGTTCTTGATGCCTTATCGCCAAATCTTTGCAGCAACTTCCTTTTCAAGGGTAAAACTGGCAATTAAAATGGTAACAACATTAAGCACTCCAAACATTAAAATTATTAATTATTTATAACAGTGCTTCTGTTGTGCTAATCGATTTTATTCGTAAAAACATCCTAATAAATATCAACAGCAATTATGACACTATTTAAGGCGAAATCTATTTAATATTAAAAAAAAAAAATTGTTTATTTTTGTTTTTTTATTACATAAATCGGGATTATTAATTTGTCTGTTAGAAACTTGAACGTATACATGTGCTTTCAAGTTGGCAAAAAAATCTTAAAGTACATCAAAATGGCTGTTAATGTTAAACTTGTGTGCTGCTTAATGCATCATAACAGAATATGTTTTTTAATGAAATTAACTAAATCTGCGGGGATGCAATGAGAAAATTAGGCTAGGGAATGCAATCGAATATATATATATAATCTTCGTTTGTTATCTGTAAGCAAATCGAAACCACGATTGCTTACCTAATTTTTATTTTCATTTTTGTATCTATGTACTAATATAAACAGACATCAGGGCAATTTTTGGGAAATTATGCTAATTTTATGCTGCAAATAGCTTAGCGCATGCAAGAATAGTTACCACAAAACATGATCATTACCAGTTTCAAGCTTGTATAGTCAGTGTACATGTACAATTTAATGAACACCATGTTTTTTGCGCCACCTAAAAACAAACCAAATCACATAACAGCAACAGTGACACTCTCAGTTTGAAACACCATGACGCCAATATAAAATAAATATGAATAAATTATTTGAAAACAATATTAAATCGTTTATTCCGATAATATCTGTCCATTGTTATGGTGTGTAGCAGTTACGACCGACCTATTTTATCCGGCTGTAAATGATAACCATCGGGATTTGTCTATCTGAAATATTAATGCTATACATGCAGATCTCTAGTTGCATGCATAAATATTTATTATGCACAGTGCGAATCACCATGCTAAGGTCATCTTGGACATAAAACTACCATAAATTATTAAATAAATCCATACACAAGAAGAAATCTAGTCGCACCGAAATAATTAACACTACCCCACTCACATGTAGTCTTAGAATTAATTACTTATACATACGTACAGGTGCTTCTGTCTTAATTGAAATATACACGTGATTGTACGTATACTTTAATGACACAAAGAAATCATAAATAACTTGGGCTGATGTGTTTCTTGGAAATGCAACTCTGGTAGGTGGCAAGCAACTACACACTAGAAATTGCCTATCGCTGCATAAGATAAACTATGCGAAACCTATCATAAATGCCACCCGATGCATAACTTGGCCGCTTTTACGCTATTTAGAATGTTGTATTTAGAACTAGTTAGGTTTCATGGGCGACCGAAGTCGTTGTTAGCTTCCATTCTCTCACCATAGGGCGTGCTACACAAGTTTCGCTTACACACGCCGGGAAAAGTAGTTCTCATACACGTGATAGTGATCTTATTTTTAATTTTACCTCCGCAAAATAGTTCCCCGAAAATCTGGGTTAAAATATATCTTAAACATAGTTCTAAAAAAATAAAAATACCCATTTTCATTTTAAGTAAAATATACAGAGATAAAAATAATCTCACGAGCATTTTATTCATTATTTATATTTTGTACAAGAATCTTGTACACCGGGCGTTGGCAGAGGTGTAAGCGAAACTTGTGTAGCACGCCCTCTAGTGAGAGAATGGTTAGCTTCTAGTAATGCTCGCGGTTAAGTTTTATGTGCGTCCGTGGTATATTTAATGTAAAATGTTCGTATTTCTTTATAACTGCTAATCGGGCATGAAGCTCTCAGTCTCTCTTCAGATACTGCAATATCCAGATCAATTAAATGTTGCAATGCTGAGTGAATTTATATTGTTGACGTTTAATTATTTTGCATAGACGATTAAGAATGTATCATCCATTTTCGTGTCAAACGTAAACAGTTAGCAAGAAAACAACAACAATAACAACAACAGAAAGCAACAACAATAACAAACCCCGAAAACACGTACATTCGTATTATTCATGCATTTTTTTCATAACAAAACTGGTGTCTGTGAAAAAATCAAGCGCATTTGGTTATACCTTTGATAAGACTGGAAGTTTGTGTTTTTGCCGGGGTGGGGTTGTTGTTGTTGTTGTTTTATTATTTCATAGGTGTATGAGAAAAAATGAATGTTTACATATTGGGTTTATTAATAATGACTTATACTGAGGATCACTATGGCAGAAATGTTGACCACCAACGACCCATACACATACAATGCTTGGTAGACGTGCTAGCACAAGACAGTGCAAGGTAGACGTGCTAGCACAGGACAGTGCAAATCATCATACGTTGTGTAGACGTGCCAGCACAGGACAGTGCAAATCATTATACGTTAGGTAGACGTGCTAGCACAAGACAGTGCAAATCATTATACGTTGGGTAGACGTGCTAGCACAAGACAGTGCAAATCATTATACGTTAGGTAGACGTGCTAGCACAAGAAAGTGCTACTACTACGGACTACTTTTTAAACTTTGCTGACAAAAGAACGTTTTACACAATGATCATGATATCTGTGTGTATATCAAGCAGTTTACATGTTATAAAGACTTTTTTGTAAAGACAATAAATTACAGTTATATTTTCTTATTTATACACGGAACTGGTCATAAAAAAAATACGGAAGCACAAATCACTTAAATCGGCTAATTGTGAAAAGCCGTAGCACAGTGGTATCTAAAATCTAGTGACGCCACCGCTAATGAAATAGAACGGAGGTGCGTTTATTTGAAGCATATAAATTATTGTATTCACTGTGATACATATACAGACTCACGAACTCTTGAAATATTTTCTGACATTGGTAAGTCATCCTGAAGACTTTGACATCTTCTGACACTACCTGGGTCGATCAGTCAGTACCATAACAGTGCCATTTTAGAAAACGCTGCTACGTCTCTATCAGGTATTGCATCCGTTGCCACCCGACCGGCCCCAATAGCTCAGGTGGTAGAGCGTCGGCTTGCGGATCGGGAAGTCGCTGGTTTAAACCTAGGCCGGGTCAAACCAAAGACTTTAAAGTTGGTAGTAATGGCTTCCCTCCTAACGCCAACAGCATTACGCCTGACTCGTCGGTGTCAGTATAATGGAGCGGTCGGGTTCAGTCCCTGGGCACCTCATAAGTGCCCATGTGCTATAATGATAGAAATGTCGCTGCACAGTATTTAGAATCACTCGACAATAAACCTTATAATTAAATAAATAATAATACATGTACTTAATTTTACCGAATCCGGTACGTGATTTTGCTTCAATGTAATTAAAAATATAGTTTCACCATGACCTCGTGGACTTTAAAGGCAAGTCGATCAGATCCACCTTATCTATGTAAAACGAGTGTTATGTGTATTATTTGCACATTATAATCATTCATTTAATCTAAACTATTATTCAGAATGGATGAGTGGATCTATGTTTGATCGATAACCTAACGACGCGATACTTTTAACGGGCACCCATGGCCAAGAGGGTAGAGGCTCCGGCTGGTAACTGTCCTGACTCATCGGCTCCTAATCGTGTAGGTTAGTGCTCCGGTCCCGGTGCGGATTCTAAAATTTTGGTAGGGTTGGGGCATGAAACAAGATTCATTCAACTTTATCGCAGCAACTAGAAGATATATATACACATTAAAGGACCCTAAGCAGTCAACAGTCAAGATTTACTTGAAAGCTTTGTAAATTTTAAGCTAACATGTATATACTCTACTCTTAAACCTGGTTTGGGTGTGTGTGTGTGTGTGTGGGGGGGGGGGGGGGTGCGCTGATTCCCTCTTCCTGGATCTATTACTGCCGGTCGGGGCACGAACCTTCATTTGAGAATGTCTTTAAGCTAACATGTGTTGCGTTGTGGAGGTTCTTCACCCAAAATTGATCGTCGCTGTAATGAACATAACGGTATCGCTGAATGTATTGAAACACACAAAACAGACATACATTTGTATATTTGCATGTGCCATGTTTATAGTTTGCTGGATTCCACCAATACCATATCCAACATTCAAAATAGGTTCAACATATAGCAATTACATGTACACGTACATTAAAACTCCCTAATCCGACCTCCTTTCGGACCGCTCCGAAAATCCGGATTGTAGAGGAGTTAGGATTTAAGAACATTTTATTTATTTATTTTTTGATACACTATTCAGTAATGCTATATAGGTACAGCCGATTAATGTAAAATGAGATAGGCTACCACCTCAACTATTTACTTAAAATATATGACAAGTAATTCAGAAATTAAAATGAATAAAAATACACGCATTTAATAATCATTTATTTTGTATTTTTTATAAGTATAATCTCAAAGTGAAATGGGACGGGGTGGGTGGAGTGAGTGTCGGGGTTGGTGTGGTTGGGTGGGAGGTGGTATGTGGGAGGAGGCTGTGACGTGGGTATTTCATTCCACGTTTGGTCGGTCCGATGTAAAATGATGTGACTAGGTGTGGTATCATGTCATATTTTCCCGACATGCCATTAAAATTATATTTCTACAGCACTAGTGAACACCAATTTCTGATACCTGAACTATATTTGGTTGGGACGTTAGGACGTTAGACCAACCAACGCCCCAGAGAAACAACGCGTATATTGTGATATTGTTTATTATTAACTCAATGATCGTCTCAGTGAACACTTTAGGAATTACAGATCTGGATGGTCTTTTAAAGGTATTATGCTATTAAACTATGCAGTTATGCAATATTATGTTAATTACACCTACTAGTTCCTGGTCATCGTCTTTCATTTACATACAATAGTACTTTGACATATTGCAAGATACGCGATAGCAAACAGTGATCGGACAGCTTCCAGTGGGAAAAGATGTATACTATACTTAGGTGAGACGACACGTGAGAAATGCATGCTGGCACTTGGACGGTATTTCGCGAAATACCGACGTCAACGTCGTAAGTGACGTTGGTCGGTGATGTTGCAGGTGTACTTTCATGATTTTGAATGTTTTTTTTTTTTTTGCATGATATCTACGAGTAGCCGGGAGGGGACTGATCTCGATCTACACTTTTTATTTAACATTATAAGTGCGGGCATAAAATGGTTCGAATTGACGGTTAAGTCGTATACAAAGCTCTAATGTAATTAGGTAATATTGTTATATCCATCCAAACTCTTTTGTTATGGTTCAGTAATGATGACATAATTTTGTTCAAACACGGCATCAAATATTCATTATAGTAGGTAATAACGCAATTTGCCCCACCTGTATGGCGATAATTTCTAATTCATTAAGCCTTTAATATAGGTTACTATCGGTCATAAGAATTTTATATAAACACATCTATTTAGACATTTATCTTACAGGGTCACGAAATGCACTCGCAATAAAGGATACGAGATTAAATATTCATGCAAACCTTTCGTGATGTCTGTTGTAACAATTATATCAGAAACCTTAAATAAGTCGCGAGGACTATTTTCTGTTATGACTTATCACGTGATATTTAAGATAAACGTATATAAAACTGCATAACACGTGCCATTTACATCCAGAGATTTACGTATCGGCTTTATTGCAATACTAAAATTTTGTATTTAGTTAAGCTGTTTGAACAAAATGGGAGTAGAATAAAACATTTAATCAATAGTCCGCTGCCTTAAAACCAACGTGGACAAATTATAAAGTAAAACGCGGTACAGTTCGGACAGCTTGTTTTCTTTACAACGACGAGACATAGCTGGATTTCATAACGATTTTGGATACCTTAACACTTACCTTCAGCATACGACAAAATACTTTAAAATGATATAAATATCATAAAACCTGATAAAAATGTGACAAAACTTTCTGAAAATATGCGGAATGTTTGGCGGTCAACAGTTGGCAATAGCATCACTCATTTATAATTTGGCGACAAGTATGATTTTTCTTTCACCTTTTACATTATATTTTTTTTTCAAATTTTATCTTTATTGGCATTTCTAGTTTGGATTTGACTAGTTCAATTTGAAATCAGACTCAACAAAACGTCAGAATTTTTGGACTAGCAATAGAGACAACAGAATAGTTCACCAGTGGAATATTGAGAACTCAATTACCGGAGCGTAGATAAATATCTCAAGATTTGCTGTAACGGATTCAGTTTCCTGGACAATTACGGACCCATGCCTAGAGCCAAGATTGCGATAAATATTATAGATTTACTGATTTTGTCATTATAAAGCTTAACCAAGTAAGGAAGAGGAATGGTCTGTGTATTGCGAATGTAGTTCATTCTTGGAGACGGTGCGCTAGATTCTGACACTGGGTTATTTTTTGCAAAGCGTTATTAAGTTCGTTCATGACGCACACTTCTAATATTATTTTAAGTCGCCACTACCATCAATACCACCCCAACCACCATTACTACCATCCTTAAAACCATCATTACCATCCCCACCGCCATCACTACCATCCCCACCACCATTACTACCATCTCCACCACCATAACTATCCCCACCACCATTACTACCATTCCAACCACCATTACTACCATTCCCACCACCATGACTACCATCCGCACCACCATGACTACCATCCCCACCTACTATCACCACCACCATGACTACTATCCCCACCTACTATCACCACCACCACTACCATCCCCACCACCATTTATACCATCCCCACCACCATGACTACCATCCCCACCTACTATCACCACCACCATGACTACCATCCCCACCTACTATCACCACCACCACTACCATCCCCACCACCATTTATACCATCCCCACCACCATTACTACCATCCCAACCACCATTACTACCATCCGCACCACCATGGCTACCATCCCCACCTACTATCCCCACCACCATGACTACCATCCCCACCACCATGACTACCATCCCCACCACCATCACTATCATCCCCACCACCATGACTACCATCCCCACCACCATCACTACCATTTGCACCACCATGACTACCATCCTCACCTACTATCCCCAACACCATGACTACCATCCCCACCACCAACACTACCATCCCCACCAACATTACTACCATCCCCACCACCATTACTACCATCCCCACTTACTATCCCCACCACCATGACTACCATCCCCACCACCATGACTACCATCCCCACCACCATGACTACCATCCCCACCACCATTACTACCATCCCCACCACCATAACTAAAATCCCCACCACCATCACTATCATCCCCACCACCATCACTACCATCCCCACCACCATTACTACCTACCATCCCCAATAACCATCACTACCATCCCCACCACCATTACTACCATCCCCACCACCATCACTATCATCCCCACCACCATCACTACCATCCCCACCACCATCTCGACGACGACGACCCCCCCCCCCCCACACACACACACTCTTTTTATCTCCTCTACCTCCTCCTCATATCCCCTTTCTTCGTATTCTTCCTATTAAAAAACAAAGCGTTTATACAATGTCATCAACTGCGTGTTTTTCTGTTCGTCCATACACTATTACCTGTTTACAACATGGTCAATGATGGAAAATCAATAACAACAACAGACACTGCACTCACGATTATTGATATTATTTTTGATTAATATTTCTGACTATCATATTTACGAAAAAAAAAAACGTCTGGTTTTATCAGCACACTCAGACGCTCTCAAAACCGCTGTTTTCCACTGAACTTGACACATATGCGATTTCTATTAGTATTCTCTTATAAATGCATGTATACAGAAATGCAACTATTTTCTTTAATATTAAGGAATATTTTTACGGTGGTATCTATCTGTTTGGATAAAAGAATTGTTTTCTAAAACAAAACAAAAACAAAAAATAAAAAGCAGTAACAACAACAACAAACAACAACAACAAAAAAACACGAAAGAAACAACAACAACAACAACAAATAAGTCTTTGTTACTTGAAAAGGTCATTCAAAATGCGGTTCAAGAATGCTTAAATGTGTTGCTATAATTTTGTATGCTATTTCTTTCAAATTTTATAGTTTAGGCGCCAAAATTCAATTGAAACATTCACATAATACGTCTTACTTTTGAAATACGTTTGATATGTGTTTTAATTGAAATTTACGCGGCAAAGGAAAAACTTATTTAATCATGATTTTAATTACTGTGATCATTAGATGAACCAGAACATTCTAAAATGTATACATGTAAATATAACCTGCATGTGTGGTTTTAAGGAATTGATATAAAAGCCTTAATAGAAAAATAACAAATAACTGGACTTTGTCTGTTATTACTTGCAATATATCACAAATAAAAAGAATATTGAAAAATTGATGAACTTATTATGAAAAAATATGATTTCAATTATTTTAGTACTGAGACAAATCAAAACAAAATGCATGTAAATGTAATTTCCGTATGTGTTTTAACGAAGAAATATGAAACTTTCATTAGAAAAATTATAAATAACTGGATTTTTGGTATTACTTGCAATATATCATAAATGAAAATAATATTGAGAGATATGTGAACTTATTATAAAAAATTGCCGTCTGTTGCTGAACAGAAACATGATTTATAGGTCATAAAACTGCAATGCCGTCAGTATCAATTCATTAATGAATTACACAGGTTATTCGATACGGTTCTGCTGTCTGTTGATAGAACAATGCCATACTTTGCACGTAACTTAAAACTTCATTGTCGCCCCTGTGCAAGGAATTATAGATAATACCGGTTATTCAAACTTGTACTGGTATCTGGTTATAAAACAAAACCATGATGTGCCGGTCATTTAAACTGCCATTTTTGTCCGTATAAAATTCCATTTGCGGGATGCCACGGATTAAATCCCGGGCCACGACATACCAAAACTATATAAAATAGTGATACAGCACCCTTGCTAACGCTCAAGCAAACATAAGGGTAGTTCCACGACTTGTTGGCCTAGTGCCCGGTGTCAGGATAATAAGCAGCACTATAACTCCTCAAAGTGGACAACATCTCCAGAAAACTGGAATACTTTTGGTGGGACAATAAAACCCAACAAACAAAGTTAAGAATTATAGGCCTACATGTTATTTAAAGTTGCTCTGCTACTTTCCTTCTTACCAATAACTAATAACAGGTTATAAAAAACTGTCCCGCCATCTTTTTTTCTGTATACATTATACCTTGATATGCAATGATAATTCTATTTCAGTTTCATCCACATGGTGTCTGTACAAAATCAGACAGGAATGGCGAAGGCACCGTTACAGAAAAGCAAAACCCACTGGTTCTGTTACAACACTTCATATTACAAAGGGTAAGTTGATTAGACGTACATAAATGAATACATACACGAACATAACACTGATATACCAAAAGATCAAAACATGCTAGCTTGGTAACAAGACGTCATGCCACAAATGGTAAGTTGTTACATGTACCTGTACATAGCATTGATATCCCATAGGCTCAAATAACGCCATAAACGGTTAGTTGCTTCACGTACATTCCATTCATATAAAATAAGATTAAAACACCATAGCAGGAATGGATCCAGGGGTGCGGGGATTGGGGTGCACCCCCACCCCCACCCCGTCACTAACCAATAATTAAAAGAATTGAGTTGTGAAAACACTTACATGTAAGCTCACAAATACTAAGCTTTTAAAGTAAATATTGTCTGGTGACTACTTAGGTTGAAGTTAGGGCCACTAACTGTGTTTGTATATCTTGTATTTACTGCAATAAAATTGAATGTATTATGATTCATACCACCTACTCCCACCAAAATGCACATAGCTTTTAAAAAAATACTTATACCACCTCCCTCATGCCTCCAGGATTGATATAAAACTTCAGTGATATAAAGAAATTAAATTTCCTGTAAAATGGAGCTCGTCAAATACTAAAAGGTATTGATAAGAGTAAATAAACCCATAACATAACATTGCATCAGATCCAAGCATAAGCCCGAGGGATCGGAACACAGTTTTCCATTGGCTTCATTGATAACGTATGTATGTACGACATGTTCTGTCTGGATAACAAAGCCGCTATTTATGAATTTCTCACTTCTGTGATACAAATCACAATGAAAATCCAGAGAAGGCCAAAGGTTATCCGCTTGCTGAACCCACTGTATACAGTATTAATCCCCTTGGACCTCTTGCAAGGGCTAAACTCATATGATTTTAAAACAACAACAACTGATTCTGTCATTTATTACACTGACTGCCAAATGAGAGTTTATTAAACCTTATTTCCTGCATCTCTACTTAGGTTTCTGATGGTTACAATGCTAGCTGTGCTGTGCATTTAACCAAAGATCATAGGCAATGTTTTTCGTATTTTACCTCCGCTAGGCAACCAAGGGCAGGTACTTAGGCTTTATCTCCACGAAGCTATAAGGGTTCTCGCGCATGTGTAAGCAAGCCCTTTACAGATAAGCCTCATTCAGGTAATGCATACACGCTGTGGCGGCATATGCATGGGAACCAAAGTGCTAGCAAAGATATGTTATTATGCACACTTTTACACAAGGGAATTTGAACAGGAATTAGTTAGTTATTAATAACATATGAACAAAAGACCAGTGAAGTCTTCAGTTTTGAAATTATCATATGTTTTAAAGAATTTGTAAAAAGAAAAGGATTGCCAGAATTCTGATAAGGATCCGATCATTGGATGGTATGTAAAACAGGTATTTAAAATTGTAATCTACATTGTTCTTGTCTCTGTATAATGGTAAATATTGTATTAACCGATGGATATATACTTATATATGACATTTCGAGTAAAGCTATACTCGTACATCTTGGTGTATTTATTAATTAAATGAGCACAAAGCGCTGTGACCATGTTCTACCAAAAGATTGCAGGGTTATCTGCTCAATCCTTCCGTCTACTAACTCTATTTATAAACAGTAGAAGCAAAGCATATTTGTGCAATCTGGTTAAGTATAAATTATATTATTGAACGTAATATACTTTAAACAGCCATAAGACAATTTAGTAGATTAACGTTTGTATATATATAAATGAAAAATAGAACATACGAGGGGCATTTATAAAGTATTACTCAGTGTGGCGCTTTAGTCGTATACCTAATATTTCTGCAGAAATTGTTAGACCATCCCTTCGAAGTATTCCCCTTTGACTTGGATGCACTTTTCCAAGCGATGAATCCAATCGGAAAATGCTTTTCGGTAGCTCTCTTTAGGTATAGTGTTTAGACACTGGAAAAGCGCGCTGCCGACGGCGTGCCGAGATTCAAAACGTCGACCTCTCATGTAGTTCTTGATATTCAACCAAAAATCGCACGGAGCAAGATCAGGGCTATATGCAGGGTGTGGTAAAGTGCCAATGCTGTTGTCGCTAAGATACGACTTTACCACCACTGACTTGTGGGCAGGTGCGTTATCATGAAGGAGCTTGATTCCGCGTACGCCGGTACGGGGACTGGCTGCAGTTTAGTGGCTTACAACAGCAGAAAGAACCGAATCTCGGTAAAATATTCCAGTAACACTCCTGCCTTCTGGTATAGGAATTCGAGCCACCATTCCCTGGCAATCAAAAAATAATGCATACATAATGCGTTTTGAAGTGCGAGCTCTACGGGCAACTTGGGGCCGTTCGTCATTTTCACGGACCCACACCTTATTTTTTTCTTTACTGTCAGGCTCATAAAAATATACCCATGTTTCATCGCCATTTCATTCATGCGGTTTTGGTCAGCAGTCTTGTATATATCGAGCAGCTGTGACGCAATTTGCACGCGCTCCCAATTTTGGTCCTCAGTGAGAAGGTGGGGTATCCACCTGGCGCAAGCCTTGCGTAGCTTTAACACGCGAGTCAATATTTGAAAAACCGATGACGAATTA